>BSBK01004522.1:400000-1600000 GCA_027943335.1 Chamaecyparis obtusa
AGTAATTTAAATGACATTTGATGATTTAAACAATAATTTGCATATTAGTTTCGGGCACAAGGAGATGGGTTGTGGGTTTGGTCAAGTGCAAAATAAAGAATTTTCAAGTAATTTTTAATTAATGATTTAGATAATGCTTAAAAAGATACTGTTTTAAGTCATACATTTATAAACATTTTAAATAATTTTCTAGAGATTTTTTAGTTCTGAAGTGAAAAGAAAAGAGTTGTGTGTGTGAAAATTGTACCTGATCTGTAGACACAACACTCAGTAAAACATTAGAGGTTAGTGATAATCAAAATCGTGCAAAATTGAAATCTACTCTAACCAAGCGATTTACTGCCTTTAATAGGTGCGAGATTGATTTTCTCAGATTGTAATCGAGATCAGTGACCTAGACGACACCTAAATGAAGGATTTGAATGCAATTGATCTAGATATGAAATTGAATGCAATTAATCTATATTTTTGATATTTTCTATGCAATAAGAATGATAAAAACTGATATGAATCTATGCTAGATGAAATTGATATGCTATGAATTGATCTATCTAACAATGATATGCAAAGCTATGAAATTCTATGCTATGATATGAAAAATATGCAATTGAAATTGATCTCACAAAGTTTTGAATTTGCAAGTTGATTCTTTCAAGCTCCAATTGTGCAAATTCTCCAAATCTGATATGCTATGATTCCTGTAGAGTAAGTTTGCAATTTGCGAGATGATTGAGAGATGAATTATGAAGAGCTGAGCCTTGTTTTTATAGAAATCCAGGGCTTTGGAGGTGCATGAAAAAAAGCCATAAATCACTCAAATAACTCAGGTTGATTTTTCGAGTTATTTTATAATAAAGATAATTTAATTCACAAAAACATGCAAAAGCTAAGCTTTAACTCAAAATAGAGTTTAGCTTTAATTGATAATTGATAGTTGTTTGCTTTTATGATTGTGCATGTTTTATTTATGAATTAATTTAATAATAAAGTGATTTATTTCCAACTTAACTGCTTTTAAAAATAAAAACAATTGATTTATGGGTTAATCAATTATTTAATCAAACTTTTATTAAAAACTATATTATTAAATAATGACAACTTGCTTTAATTAATTAAATAAGAATTTAATCAATTATTCATATAATATTAGATTTATTGTCAAAATTAAATAATACAATTAATAATAGATAGAATTAAATTTATTTACACAATTAAGTGGCAAATATTAAATCTAATTAATTAAATATGAAAATATTCAATTAATCAAACTTTAGGATAAATGTGATTTATTGCCAAATAATTATAAAATTAAAGATAATTATGATGATTAGGAATATTACTAGGAATATTCCCCGATGCAGAATTTAAGATAATCAATTATGATTCGATGATGTTTAGATGTGCTTTAGATTAGGACTTTGATGTCGATTTCATTCGAATTGAAGATGTAGGAGATTAATGAACTTATAGCCCATTTTTGGGGTATTACATTTTGCCCCTCTTTGAATTACTGTGCAAAGCGCAGTGGTTCAAAGATAGTCCGTGTTTGATAAAGATATGAAACTGATTCAAAAGATAAACCGATCTCAAGATAGAAACCAATTGAGAGATATTGAGATAGGAGGTCCTGAATGACCAGAGATAATGTTCACTGTAGCAGCAAATGAACCTATGATTGTGAAAAAGTGTCAAAATGCCTGATTCTGAACCTTAGGATTGATAAGAATTGAGTGACCAGTTCTAGACTCGATTGTCTTAGCAGAACTAGTAGGTATCACATCCAAACCCTTCAGTTGCCGAAGAACCAAAGAAATAACACTAATGGAACCGATGGTTGCAAAAACTGATACAGTTTACAAGATTAGGAGAATACCAGATTGATATGGATCGATGAATCTGATATGCCCCAAGTGATGATAGATTTTCCCTGAGCGATGAGGACTTTTGATGAATCAGCGACTAGACGTGATTGTTGTCTTGATCACCGATGAAAGATATTGATAGATTTGATTGATAGAATTTGATTTACCGACTTTGAATTGATGTGCAATACCATGCCCCCTTCGGGATTAAAATTGAAATCTGACAAGAAAAGTCAGCGTTATAGTTTAGAAGCATGTTAATTGATTTGAGAAGTGGTTAAACACATTCGAGAATGCATTCTACATCATTTAGAGGTCTTGGAGACTAAGTTTGACTAGGCTTGACCATGAGTTGACCATGGTTGACCAAGTTAAAATTTTGATAGTTTGATGTAAGATAATCAGTTAAGTTGAATACTAGATTTCTGTGATGATTGAAGGTTGATTATGCAAGCAATTAATAATATGAATGATCTCAGATTTTGATTTTGATCCTGAAAAAGGATTCCGCTTGCTATTTTGTTGGAGGAACCTTCGTGTGAGATTCAGCTCTTGTTAGATTTGAAGAATTGATATGAAGAATCATTTAATCATTGAAGTTCGTTTAATCATTGTGAGATCATGCAAACATGCAAAATGCAATGAGACATGCAAAATGAAATGCAACCTAAGACCTAGGACCTAGTCACTGATCATATGTCGATTTGTTATCATCATTGAACTTTTTGGTAACCGGATAAATCAATACAATGCCCACTAGCCATGAAACCATAGACATATGAATATCGATTTGTATGCACAAGAATCAATACAACACCCACTGGTCAACAACCATGGACATATAAATATCAATTTTATTTTTGGAATGTCAGATTAGATATAAGCACCAAGGCACAAATGCCAGGATGACCTGAATATCACGTCCATTTTGATATAGCAATTTGTACAAGCATCAAAACCTAAACGTCATGATGACCTGAGTACACCTTGCATTGCAAACACATCAAACAGTCAAGAGATCATTCTAAATCCAATGTGAATTACCCGTAGTGACCCTTTATCGTTCACATCCTTAGGTAAGATCACATTTCACAGTAGGAGAAAGAACTCACTCAAAAAGACAATATTTAGATCAAACTTCTTTGAATTTTCTGGGTATCAATGGTCGAGGTACGCATGTCCATCCAATTCGAGATAGAGGCTCTTATAGTCGGACACCATTTCAATCTGGAACTTCCAAAGTTGTTAGATTTTCACATACAAGTAGAAGACAAAGAAAATATTATGCCCCTAGTCATCACTCTCTAAATCCTATAAAGGACATCATCGAAGAGCTTGAAGAGCCACAATATGCAAAAATCTCAATGCGAATCAGTAAGCATAAAAGGAGATAAAAGCATGTAAAAAGCATAGATTATTTTCAGGTTGTTTTGATGTTTGATTGTTGTAGATGCAAAATCCTTTCTGGAGATGAGACAGACAGACTGACTCACATGAAGCTTCAAAGGACTCTGGCTAGATATGACACGTCTAAGATACATTGGAGGCCATAGGATATGACATTGATTGCCCCCAAGTTTGAACATTGATAGGATACAGATGCGCAAGCTGATTGGTGTACAGACCGACTTATTGAAAACTGGAAATGCAGAAACAAATCGAGAGATATGTACAAACTAAAGCAGACTGAAAGCTGGGAAAGACCAAGATTGCACTGATAGATGGAGCATTTTGGAACAAGTGGCACCTGTTTGCCAGGTTTTCACCATCTTGGTAGAGATTCTATTTTTGCTACCAAGGCACCTGTTTCCAGGTTTTCACCAAGGCACTTTTTCTTTTTTTTGTATTTTTCATTTTTTCAATTTTTTTTAAATTTTTGGATATTTTTTTATTTTTTTGTGAATCATCAACGTGCCTATTGCTAGGTTTTCACCAAGATGTTCATTTTTTCAGGACTTTTTCAGATTTTTAAGATTTTTTCAAGACATTTTACCATAGACTGAATGCCTTAGGCGTAGAATTTCTTCAGATGGAGAATGTTGATTGGTTCTCGGAGCTGTTCTCCTTCAGTCATTGAGAGTTGATAGGTGCCAGAGCCAAAAGTAGCAGTGATTACAAAGGGACCCAGCCAATTGGGTTTGAACTTCCCCTTGCGTTCTCGATGTGATTGATTTTTAGGATTTTCTCTCAAGACTAGATCACCAACCTAAAATTCTCTGTGTCAGACTTTCTTGTTGTAGCCTCTAGACATTTTTTTCTGATACACTCTAAGATGATCATACGCTGCTTGCCTGCGCTCATCTAGTAATTCCAGTTCTTGTAACCTAGACACTCTGTAGTCTTCATCAGTGACAAGTCCATGCATTCTGATTCTAAGTGATGGGATTTCAACCTCAATAGGCAGTACCGCTTCAGACCCATAAACTAAAGCGAAAGGTGTAGCCCTAGTAGGTGTTCTGATACTGATTCTGATACTTGTTCTGATACTAGTACTGAGACTAGTTCTAATACTTGTTCCGATACTGGTTCTGATATTGGTTCTAATACTGATTTTGATAATGATTCTGATAATTGTTCTGATACTAGTTCTGGTGCTTGTTTTGATATTGGTTGTGATACTTGTTTTGATACTGGTTGTGATACTTGTTCTGATAATTGGTTGTGATACTTGTTCTGATAATTGTTCTAATACTGGTTCTAATACTTGTTCTGATAATTATTCTGATACTAGTTCTAATACTTGGTATACTTGATAGCATCTTTTTCCATTGCAAACTCCCAAGCAAGATTATATCGTGCAGTCCCAATGTCTAGCTAGGTGGAGAACAAGAGGGATTGGCAAGCTGGTGGAAGAGATGGAAGACAAGAGAATGAAGGAGAATGAAGGGAAGAAATCCTCAAGAAAAAAATCCTCAAGAATACTCAAGCTAGGGAAAAATTGTCATGTAAAGCATATTTGGATAAGTAGGGAAAGGCTAGTATAGGATAAGTCACAAAAGCGTAGTGCAAGAGTAGGAAAGAATGCAATCCAAAGGAGTAGACATGTCAAGAGGCTTCATAGCACTATGTTTTACTCTTTCTTTCTTTTTTTATTAGATCAAGACCAAAGGGGAAAAGGATAGCGATAGGTGAAAATGAATGGAGGAAGATGGATATGAAGACTAAACATGGAAGGAATGAAAGCAAGATCACCATAAGATAGCTCACAAAATAGCCAAATATTCGTGTATAGATCAACATTGTCAAGATCAAAAAGAGAAGATGGAATGGATGAAATATGTAGAAGAACTACACATGATGCGTGATTGTCAGGTTTTCATCATGGTACTTATCCAAGGTGCCACAAGGAAGTGGTTTTCACCATAGGATGAATTTATTTCTCTTTACTTTTGCTACCAAGGTGCCTGTTTCCAGGTTTTCACCAAGGCACATTTTTAATTTAATTTAATTTTTATTTTTATTTTTATTTTTTTGGAAGAAGGCAAGCTTTTTAGATAATGCTCCTTGAAAGGATAAACCATGATATGCCAAGGATTCAAAATGACACACTCAAAGATGCTGATAGGGAAAGGGAGATGAAAGAGAAAAATGGAGGATAAGGTTTTATGTAAAGCGAGTGAGGTTGGAAGATAGGAGGAATAGGCAAGTGAGGAAAAAGGATAGGAGGTGGAAGGATAATGCATGGAAGGATTGTGAAAGGGTAGATGGAAAGGAAGGCAAGTTCAACATCAACACATACCTTGAAGGGTGGTGAGAGAATGGAGGAATCGTGAATGAAAGAATATGGCGAATGGATAGCAGAGGTTGTGGTTTAGGCACATGAAATGGAAGAATATTTTTGGAGGGAGATGAAGTGGAAGTCTTTGGAAGCTTGAATGTCAACTTCACTTTTTTCTCAACACTAGACTCTTTCAAGAGAGACTTTGGAATCCATATAGCCTTAGGCTTTTTATTTCCTTTTGATGATCTAGAGAGAATATCTTGAATGATGGATTTTGGAACCCATACTTGTCTTGTAATTTTTTTCTTAGATATCTCTTTTGACTTTATGTTTCCATGTCTATTAGAGGAGACATGGTGATATTTTTTTGATGGATTCTTGTATTGCTTCTTTTTCTTGTATTGAACATTCAAGTTACTTCCAAAAGACTTGGGACTTGTGGAAGAAGAAGGAGGATATGACTGGTTTAAATGGGTGGGTGGATGAAAAGGATTCAAGGGTATGCATCTATGTTGATCTTGAGGAAAGATAGGAGATGGAGGGATGTAAGGACCCAAGATGGATGAAAAATTAGGAGAGTTAGGAGGGGAAAGTGAAGGGACATAAGGACCCAAGATGGAAGGCAGACGTGAAGCCTTTAGTAGTGGTGGAAGAGGTCCAAGGATGGAAGTGGAAGATGCAAAAGGATAATCAATAAGTTCATCAACATCTATATGACAACCAAAGATATCAGCATCTTTAGAGTGAGCATTAGAATTTTTAATAGAATCGTGGACATCTTGAATATGAGAACCTTCTTTGATAGGATTGTTCAAAGCTTGCAAAGACTTAGGAAGAGTAGAAAGTGGAAGTGAACATGGAGTGGTAGAACAAGAAGATGAAAGACTTTGATCTTGACAAGGATCTTTGGATAGCATAAGCGCATAATTTTTCTCTTGATTTTCAATAGGCTTAACATTGGAAGTAGCAACACCATTTTTACCAACCTTAATGGAAGTATTATCTTTGGAAAGTGCAAGTGTAGTAAGGTCATTTTGATTGTCAATAAGCTCAATAGTGTAAGTAGTAGCTTGATCTTGCTTAGGAGAAGACTTAAGACATGGTGGAATGCATAAAAAGGGTGTGTAGGATCAAAAAAACCCTGAGGTGGATAAGAGCCATCGTGAAAAGGAGTGGATGACATGGAGGGTTCTTGACCTTGATCTTTTTTTATGTTATTTTCTTTATCATTTCTAGAATCCTCTTGACATGGAGCCACTTCTAAGGACAAGGAAGCATGTTGGGATTGTATGGATGATTTGGGAAGAGATGGTGGAGGACTAGTTGAAGTAGGCATTGTAGCATATGAAGGCATAGGCTCTTTAGGTTTAGCATTATTGAAAGTATTTGCAGCCAAGTGAAGGTTAGCTTGAGTTTCTTTAAGAGGTAGCCCTGGAGGATAACTATAGGGAACTGCATGAAAAGTATCAAGACTTGTGTTGGATGAAGGTTCTGTGAAAGATTTGAAAGACTCAGAAGCTTTAAGAAATGTATGAGTATTGGAGGAAGTAGGGGATGGAAGGGAACCATCACCAGACAAAGGTTTAGCATTAACATGATCTTTCTTGAGAGTGCAATCTTTATTTTCAGCTGGAGAGTTCTTAGAGGAGAGATCCGTATAGTATTGACGTTTCAAGCTAGCATGATATATTTTATAGTCCTCAGCAGTAGTAGATGGATCATAATCAAGGTATTGTCCACAAAAGCCATCAAAGTCTCTTTCAAAATCAGAATCATATGGATCACCATCACGATCTATCCAATGTGATGGCCCATTTGTAGTAAGCAGGAATGAACGATGAGGAGGACTCTTAGGAACAGAGGTGTCATAGGTATCATTACATTGTCTGTCATCATAATCATCATAGTCTCCCAAGCTGGATGTGTCACTCTCTATGGAAGAGGTATCATATTGCTCAAATTTTGTCTGGGGGCATGGTGACATGTAGAAGTCTTTATCAAATGGAAAAGAGGATAGAGATTCCATGGAGAACTCTTTAGATTCCTTTTCTTTCTTAAGATTGTTAAGTTCAACTTGCATAGCTTGCAGCTGCTTCATCATAGCGGTGATCAGAATTTCTTCCTCATGTGTACTGATTCTTTGAGACATGTGTACTGATTTTCAATAGCTACTGATTTGTTCTTAACACTGATATTTTTGATAGATTCTGGAACTAGGCTAGAAACATTGGATATCTTGCAATTTGACAATTTCTGACAACTCTCTCAAATTTTTCCAAATGACACTCTGCAGACTCATACGACACTAGGTAGTCTATGAAACAACAGTTGCTAAACTCGTACGACAGTTGGGTAGCAATGAAATGACAGTTGACAAAACTCGTACGACAGTTGCTAATAGGGTTTTGACTTTCTTGAATTTGCTGGTTTGAAAACTCGTACGACACTGGGTTCTCAATCGTACGACAGATGGGCAATACTGAAATGACACTTGACAAAAATCGTATGACTTTTGACTTCCTGAAATGACTTTTGACTCCAGAAAAGATTTTACATCAATTTTTACAAAATTTAAGGTCTTTAGTTTTGGATTGTTTGCAAATTGTACTGTCCAAATTTTGAAGGTTACACTAGATTTGATCATTTTTAATAGCCAAGTAGATAAACAAGCACATAGAATAGCAAGCAAGTGATTCCAAGCACGTCTAAAAACAATGAACAAGGAAAAAAGCAACCTTGCGCATGAACAATCAAGTGACCAAATTGTGCTAATCCCTGAGAGTACTAATTATGTATGTTCTAAAAAGTTTTGCAATAACACACATATACCTGAGAATGAAAAATTGGCCTCTCTAGGGTTTTTAGTAATGGTTTGACTCTGCAACTTTTATGATTCAAAGGGGTGAACTCCAATCCTAGCGCACTAGGGTTTTGACATAGTCTGAGAACTTAATCTTCAAGAGCTGCTAGGGAGATCTGACAACCCAACAATGAACCATACCCGTGGAGATTTCTTCCACAAGGACATTTATATAGCGGCTGTCACTACCATGGCAAAAATGGCTATTATCGCTTGAGGTTCCGTCAACGTAGTTTGCCCTGTAAAGGGATTGTCCGCTACGGTTAACCCTCTCTAAAGGTGACTCACAGATTTATACCACAAGGGGACTTGGCTCTAGATTCAAAGTTTTGATACCTCTTCACTTTTAACCCAAACAAAGAAAGCAGATTAATCCGACATGCTAAGACAAAGTTTTGTTCCACCAAGGTCTGTGATATCAACTCCACGTGATCTATCAACCTCTCCGAGGAGAGAATGTATCAATCAATAAGAGAAGATGCACTAACCAATTTTGATTCACCAAAGCTCGTGATATCAACCCTACGTGATCTATCAACCTCTCCGGAGAGAGAATGTGTCGATCAATAAGAGAAGATGCACTAACCAAGTTGAATGTGAAACACACTAAGTATCCTCCCTACCTACAAGGATTCTGTGGTCAAGAAAGATTTCTCTAAGAATCCAATCTCTCAAGAATCACGAATAGTGTTCATAGGGCCTAATTACTATGTGAGCATAGATATATTCCCAAAAGCAAATCTACCAAAAGCATCCAAAAAGTAGAAAGAGGAACACTTAACGCTTAAAGAAAATATGAGATGAGTTCACAAGGTGGAACACTTAACACCTCACACAAGCTGAAAATGAGTCCACAACTTAGAAAACAAGTGAGTTCCTAAAAGCACAAAAGGGTTGCCAAGTGGAACACTTAACGCTTCTATCCTGTTGACCCCTCCCCTTTATGGCGCTGAGATTGCAACCATAGGGCAAAAATGAGGGGCCGGTGGATTAGCGAGTCTAATAACCCAAGATAGCAATCAAGATCAATCACAAGTATTCTAAGACTACTTAATGAATCCTTAAAGGATCACAACCTAGTATCAAATTATGCAAGTGTGTAGAAATAGATCAAAAGCATGAAAAGATGCACACAAGCTTGACACATAAGAGATTTATTATAAGTCCAAATCAAAATGTTTTCAGAACAAGGAGAATACCTCATGATCCTCGCAATGCACGTAGTAGATTCTACCTAATTTTTAGCAATTTTTGTTGAGCTTTTTCATGCAAGCAAGTGACAAACTCCCCGACAAGCAAACAAGCAAACAAGATATGCAAAATATATTCAACTTATGAAAACCATAGGGTTAGCTCTAAAAATTAATTTTTAGGAGCAATAATAACAATAAATTAATCCAAATGACAACTCATATCATGCATTGAATCATATGAAAAATAAGTGCATACCCATCATAAAATTTTAATTTTTTTGCACTGCATTTGACCTAGTCAACAAGATCTAATTTTTTTGATATGATTTTGGCCACAAAAATAGAAATTTAGAATAGAGACCCCTACTAAAAAATAGAGAGATTTTTAAAAATGAAATTTTTTTAGAAAAATCTCTTCATTTGTGCCCTAGAGACCCGTTTTATCAAAACAAACTAGTTTTTGCAAATTGACTATTTGAGCTATTAAATTGCATCCAAATTTAAAACACAAATAATAGACCCCCTGTAGAATTTGAAGAAATTTCTGAAAATGTAAAAATTTTAGAAAAATATGCTGATTTACGTTAGATATTAATTTTTTATGAAAAATAAAAAAAAATTATTAAAAATTCAAAATAATTCAAAAAATTCTAAATTTTTTTTTCAAAGCTTCCCTGATATGTCTCCAACCTGCAAAAAACATTTTAGACCAAAACTCCAAGCTGTTTGGGAGATAAAATTAAATCTTTGAAACTTTAGGGTTTTAGCTCCAAGAATCAAAATCAGCATGCAAAGGTGGGTTGCCCCACGGTGGGCGCCACAAATATGTGTGTGAAAATTGTACCTGATCTGTAGACACAACACTCAGTAAAATATTAGAGGTTAGTGATAATCAAAATCGTGCAAAATTAAAATCTACTCTAACCAAGCGATTTACTGCCTTCTAATAGGTGCGAGATTAATGTTCTCAGATTGTAATCGAGATCAGTGACCTAGATGACACCTAAATGAAGGATTTGAATGCAATTAATCTAGATATGAAATTGAATGCAATTAATCTATATTTTTGATATTTTCTATGCAATAAGAATGATAAAAACCGATATGAATCTATGCTAGATGAAATTGATATGCTATGAATTGATCTATCTAACAATGATATGCAAAGCTATGAAATTCTATACTATGATATGAAAAATATGCAATTGAAATTGATCTCACAAAGCTTTAATTTGCAAGTTGATTCTTTCAAGCTCCAATTGTGCAAATTCTCCAAATCTGATATGCTATGATTCCTGTAAAGTAAGTTTGCAATTTGCGAGATGATTGAGAGATGAATTATGAAGAGCTGAGCCTTGTTTTTATAAAAATCTAGGGTTTTGGAGGTGCATGAAAAAAAGTCATAAATCACTCAAATAACTCAGGTTGATTTTTGAGTTATTTTATAATAAAGATAATTTAATTCACAAAAACATGCAAAAGCTAAGCTTTAACTCAAAATAGAGTTTAGCTTTAATTGATAATTGATAGTTGTTTGCTTTTATGATTGTGCATGTTTTATTTATGAATTAATTTAATAATAAAGTGATTTATTTCTAACTTAACTGCTTTTAAAAATAAAATAATTGATTTATGGGTTAATTAATTATTTAATCAAACTTTTATTAAAAACTATATTATTAAATAATGACAACTTGCTTTAATTAATTAAATAAGAATTTAATCAATTATTTATATAATATTAGATTTATTGCCAAAATTAAATAATACAATTAATAATAGATAGAATTAAATTTAATTACACAATTAAGTGGCAAATATTAAATCTAATTAATTAAATATGAAAATATTCAATTAATCAAACTTTAGGATAAATGTGATTTATTGCCAAATAATTATAAAATTAAAGATAATTATGATGATTAGGAATATTACTAGGAATATTCCCTGATGCAAAATTTAAGATAATCAATTATGATTCGATGATGTTTAGATGTGCCTTAGATTAGGACTTTGATGTCGATTTCGTTCGAATTGAAGATGTAGGAGATTAATGAACTTATAGCCCATTTTTGGAGTATTACAAGAGTTTTCAACCATGGATTAAATATAGTTGCGAATGTCAAAGCATTTTATAAAGGCATTTTAATATACTTGTTGAAAATGCTCTTGAAGCCTTCAATAAAATGCAATCCACAAGCATGAAGAGCAGTCTACATTGAGGATGGAAGTTCTTGCCCAAATAGAATAGATACTCAATTTATTGGTCAAATAGGTAACGTAGGATAAAGGATTACTGAGCACATTGTATATAAATCAAATGCAAAGGTGTTTACATTTGGTTCACATTTCTTGGGGGTGTATGGCCTGGGTGCTAATATTGACACATTGTGTATTCATCCCAAATATGCAAATCACACACATGTACCTGTAATGAAATTTGAGTTCAAGGGGCATATTGCACAAGTTTTAGCAGTAAAACTGATGCAGGAGCATCCTAGGTGTAAGAGCAATCTTGTATCACCCAAAAATATTTATGTTTTTGTATTCAATAAGGGCTATCTTGTGTAAAGCTGCTATTTATGGAAACTTGCTATTTTTAGTAAGTTGGTCATATGATCTTAGAATGTTCTAATTTCACATGTGGAGGTTCATCTCAGTCATATCAGCCTGCTAGTAAAGTTTCATTGACAGATCAAGTCTAGCTTTGTAGATATTGAAGATTTTCGGTATTGGCAGCAGGGTATAGAAACTTTGAACTCAGTTTTGAAGGCTTTAGAGGCCCCAGATGAGGTCAAAAATTTGGGTGACAAGTGCTTGTGTGAGTCAAGCCTATAGAATACTTTGTGGCATTTCCAGAATGGGGTCATAATAGTCAATCGGGTCAACTGGTGATGACTTATGGTCTTCGGAAGTTGGGTCACCTAAAGTGGTGAAAAATAATTTTCCTTCAAAATTTCTGTTTGGGTTTCAAAAGTTATTTTGAGCCGAATTTGATGTAATAAATTGAAAAATAAAATAATTCTAAGTTTGGTTGGCCCTATGGGCTAAATTTCTGGAACCTTCTCGGGCGGTGGAAATTGCCTATATAAAGAAGGCCTGCAGTGTTGTCTAGGAGTTTTGGGTAGATCTGGGTAATGATTCAAGGCTTTGTCCTACAAAATATTGTAAGGGAATGCCCACATGGCTTTGCATATTGTAATTCTGAAATTTGTAATTCCACACTTGTGGAAATAATAAGAAGCCCATTTTTTGTTCTTGCAAATTGTTGTTGTTTCTATGTTTCTGTTATGTGTTTGTGGTATTAAGGGGAGCACCCTTCATCAAGTGGTATCAGAGCTAAGTTTTCATGAGTGTGTAAATAGATCACCGACTGTGAGGCAGTTTACACTAGGACCATGGGTTAGGATTTTTGTGTAAACAGATCGCCGACTGTGAGGTAGTTTGCACCAGGACCGTGGTTAGGGTTTCAACGTGCATTGTGAAAATACCTCCATGAAGGGAACATGGTGGAAGAGCTGGTGTTGTGACATATGAGGTTAGAGAGATGTAGAGACAAGTACAAGCATTGCAAGAGGAGATTTGCAGAGGAATGAATCTTAATGTCAAAAATGAAAGCAAGGATGAAGCCGAAGAAGAAGGAAATTTTGAAGGAGAAGTCAAAATTTTGAATCAAGAAGAAGAAAGACTTTTCTGAGCCATTTCCAAGATTGGGAAAAGACCTAAGATTGAAGTTCTGACATTTTTTGGAAATCTTAACCCAGAGGAGTTGATCAATTGGATCAATGAATGTGAATAATATTTTGAGTATGAAGATATCGAGGATCTTGATAGGTTCAAATTTGCGAAGGCCTAGCTAAAAGTTCATGCAAAAATCTGGTGGCAAGAGATTCAATTGGAGCAAAATAGAAGAGGGAAAGATAAAATCACAAGATGGGATCAGATGGTGGATAAATTGAAGTGACAGTTCATTCCTGTTGATTATGAGCTTGACCTACCAAGGAAAATGCAAAGTTTGAAGCAAGCAGGAAGATCTGTTCAGGAGTATATAGAGGAGTTCTATCGACTCTTCATCAGAATAGGCCATGTAGAAGCTGATAAGGAGAAAGTTGCCCGATACCTTAATGGGTTAAGGCCAAGCATTCAGGAGGAGTTGAATCTGGTTTGAATGAATAGTATTGAGGAGGCATACTAGTTTTCCCTAAAAGTAGAGGAAAAGCTAAACAAGAAGTTTGAGAGTAGACAAAATGGAAGAGGTCATGGTGGAAGATCTAGTGGATGATCATATGGTGGCCGAAATGAAGATTCAAAAAAGAAGGATGAGGCAAGTAACAGCCAGAATCAGAGAGGAAATAATTCCAATCGCTTCCAAGATCAGAATAATAGAGATCAGAGAGGAAGAGGAAGAGGACAAGGATCTGGAAGAGGAGGCTTCATGGAACATGTTTTCACTGTGGAGAAGAAGGTCATAGGGCATTTGAATGTCCTCAACACCAAGGAAGAACAAACAGGAGAAATGAAGGCCAAGCCAGAGTTGCACATGTAGATGAAGATGTCAGATCGTCACATTCTGAAGATGCTGAAAGAGAAGAAATGCTGATTAACAAAAGAGTCTTGCTGAGTGGTGAGAATGAACCTAAACAAAGGAGGAGCCTATTTCACACTAGGTGCAAGTGTGAGGGTAAGTGTTGTGATGTGATTATTGATAGTGGAAGCACTGACAATTTGGTGTCAGAAGAGATGGTGACAAAATTGAAGCTCAAGAGATAGAAGCACCCACATCCATATCAGATTACATGGGTAAAGGATAACCACAAGGTCATGGTCAATGAACAATGCCTAGTGAAGTTCAAGATTGGTGGGTACCAAGATGAGGTATTGTGTGATATCATATCTATGGATATATGTCATATGTTGTTGGGTAGACCATGGCAGTTTGACAGATATGCTATACATGATGGTCGTGCGAACACTTATTCTGTGACAAAGGATGGAGTGTAACATAAGCTAAAGCCATTGAATGACATAGAAGAAAAGGTATGTGGTAGTGCAAGAATAGCTTTTGTTGATGGAAGAAAGTTCCTGGATGGTATGAGGCATGGGCATGTGTGTTTTGCAATAATTCCAAAAGCTGGTAAAGAGGAAGTAGAAGATATTCCTATAGAAGTTGTAAATTTGTTGAATGAGTTTCAGGATATTGTATTCAATAATGTACCTGATGGATTACCATCAATCAGGAAGATCAGTCATCAAATGGACTTGATCCCAAGAGTGAGTTTTCTGAATAAGGCAGCACACAGAATGACACCTGCAGAAAGTGAGGAGTTGAACAGACAAGTACATGAGTTGTTGCAGAAAGGATTGATTCGTGAGAGTCTGAGTCCCTATGCTGTACTAGTGGTATTAGCACCAAAGAAGAATGGAGAGTGGAGGATGTGTACAGATTCTAGAGCAATAAACAAGATCACAATCAAGTATAGGTTTCCATTGCCACAAATGGATGATATTATGGACTGTTTGAGTGGAGCTATGTATTTCTCAAAGATAGATCTGAAGAGTGGATATCGTCAGATTTGGATCAGAGAATGAGATGAATGGAAGACTGCCTTCAAGACAAAGGAAGGATTGTATGAGTGGTTAGTCATGCCTTTTGGGGTAACCAATGCACCGAGCACTTTCATGCATCTCATGAAGGAGGTTCTAAAAGAATTTCTAGGTAAGTTTGTCATTGTTTACCTAGATGATATTTTGATCTTTAGTAAGACATTGGAGGAGCATATGATGCATATTCGTATGGTATTTGAGAAGCTGAAAGAAGAGAAATTGTTGATTAATTTGAAGAAGTGCAATTTTGTGAAGAAAGAGTTAGTGTATTTGGGATTTGTAATTTTAGCAGAAGGTCTAAAAATCGAAGGTACATGCTATCCTTGAATGGCCTACTCCAAGGAATGCTACTAAGGTAAGATCTTTTCATGGTTTAGCTAGCTTTTATAAAAATTTTATAAAAAATTTTAGCAGTATTTGTGGACCCTTGACTGAAACAATGAGAGGGGATAGAAAAGAGTTTAAGTGGCCTAATGGGGCAGAAAAGAGTTTTCAATTGTTGAAACAAAAAGTTACAGAATAATTTGTTTTAACACTTCCAGATTTTAATAAGGTGTTTCAAGTATATTGTGATGCTAGTGGTACTACAATAGGAGCTGTTATGAGCCAAGAAGGTAAACCTATTGCTTATTTTAGTGAAAAGCTAAATGATGCCAAGAGAAAATATTTTATTTATGATCAAGAATTTTATGCTATAATTCAGACATTAAAGAAGTGGAGACATTATCTGCTTCCTAAGGAGTTTGTTTTGTATACTGATCATCAAGCTTTACAATATTTGAATAGTCAAGGAAAGTTGAATCAGAGACATTTGAAATGGGTTGAGTTTTTGTAGAGTTATACATTTATTTTGAAACACAGGAGTGGAAAGTCTAATAGGGTTGCTGATGCTCTTAGTAGAAGGCAACTATTGCTGACAGAAATGCAGATTGAAGTGGTTGGGTTCAAGGAACTCAAGAATTTGTATCCAAAGGGTCCTGATTTTGGTGAAGCTTGGAAAGCTTGTACAGAACCTGTTACTCTTGACAGGATGAAATGGCTGGATTTCATCATCCAGGATGATATGCTATTTAGGGGGAGTCAGTTGTGCATTCCACAAAGTTCTATGAGGGAGAATCTCATTAAGGAGAAGCATAGCGGAGGATTGGCTGGACATTTTGGTCGTGATAAAACCCTTGCTTTGGTTAGTGAGAATTATTATTGGCCACAGTTGCAGTAAGATGTGAAGAAGTTTGTACAGAGTTGTAGAGTATGTCAAATGGCAAAAAGAGTGAAGCAGAATATGGGGTTGTATCAGCCATTACCTATACCGGAGAAGCCTTGGGAGGATATCAGTATGGACTTTGTTCTTGGTTTACCAAGGACTTAGTGGGGACATGATTCAATCTTTGTGGTGGTTGATAGATTTTCAAAGATGACACATTTCATTCCCTGCAAGAAGACTAATGATGCTATTCATATAGCATAATTACTTTTCAGAGAAGTTGTGCAACTACATGGTTTGCCAAAGACCATAGTTTCAGATCGGGACACTAAGTTTGTTGGATATTTCTGGTGCACATTGTGGAAAAAGTTGAAGACAGATTTGAAGTTCAGTTCATCACATCATCCACAGATTGATAGACAAACAGAGGCGGTGAATAGAGTTTGGGAAATTTGCTGAGATGTTTGGTTGGAGATAAGCTATCAGGATGAAATTTGATTTTACCACAGACAAAATTTGCATACAATAATTCTGTCAACATGAGCACTTGTAAATCACCATTCCAGATTGTATATGGAAGTAGTCCAAGAAATGCGTCTGAATTGAGAAAGATAGATAAAGGAGAAATAAGTAGTGCTGAAGCTGAGAATTTTGTAGAACATTTGAAGAACATCCATAGGGAGGTGAGGAAGCACATTACCAAGATGAATGCGTAGTATAAGGCTAAGGTAGATGAGAAAATGAGGCATAAGGAATTTTAGGTTGGGGATGAAGTCATGGTTCATTTACAGAAGGAGTGGTTTCCAGTTGGTACATATAACAAGCTGAAAATGAAGAAGTTTGGACCATGTAAGATACTGAAGAAGCATGATTCAGGAAATGCATATGAGGTAGAATTGCCTAGTGAGCTGAATATTTCACTAGTATTTAACATTTCAGATTTGACAGAGTATCATGAAGGAGGTGTTGAAGATGAGATCACAGTGGCACAGTGGAGTATTCCTGCAGGTAGTTCAGATACGAAGGAGATTGAAGACATACTGGACAGTCATGTTGGTAGAAGCACAAGGAACAGGACATATGAAGAATATTTGGTCATGTGAAAAGGATGACTTGTTGAAGATTCATCATGGTTGACAAAGGAGGAGGTTAACCATCTTGGTTTTGCTCTGCACACCTGAGTCATGACAGGTTCACTTCTCAAATTACCCCGGGTGTCTAATGTAGGAGCATCCTGGGTGTAAGAGCGATCTTGCATCACCCAAAAATATTTATGTTTTTGTATTCAATAAGGGCTATCTTGTGTAGAGCTGATATTTATGGAAACTTGCTATTTTTAGTAAGTTGGTCATACAATCTCGGAATGTACTGATTTCACATGTGGAGGTTCATCTTAGTCATATCAGCCTGCCAGTAAAGTTTCATTGACAAATCAAGTCTAGCTTTGTAGATATTGAAGATTTTCGGTATTGGCAGCAGGGTACAGAAACTTTGAACTCAGTTTTGAAGGCTTTAGAGGCTCCAGATGAGGTCAAAAATTTGGGTGACGGGTGCTTGCATGAGTAAAGCCTATAGAACGCTTCGTGGCGTTTCTAGAATGGGGTCATAATAGTCAATCGGGTAAACTGGTGATGACTTATGGTCTTCGGAAGTTGGGTCACCTAAAGTGGCGAAAAATGATTTTCCTTCAAAATTTCTGTTCGGGTTTCAAAAGTTATTTTGAGCTGACTTTGATGTAATAAATTGAAAAATAAAATAATTCTACGTTTGGTCGGCCCTATGGGCTAAATTTTTGGAACCTTCTTGGGTGGTGGAAATTGCCTATATAAAGAAGGCCCGTAGTGTTATCTAGGAGTTCTGGGTAGATTTGGGTAATGATTCGAGGCTTTGTCCTACAAAATATTGTAAGGGAATACCCATGTGGCTTTGCATATTGTAATTCTGAAATTTTTAATTCCACACTTGTGGAGATAATAAGAAGCCCATTTTCTGTTCTTGCAAATTGTTGTTGTTTCTCTGTTTCTGTTATGTGTTTATGGTATTAAGGGGAGCACCCTTCATCAAAAACCATTGGGAAACTCAAAAGTAAAGAGAGTTAAGGGGGCGATTTACAAATGAAAATGTGAGATCTTCTATTGAAATGCCATGAGATGGGTCTTCCCTAGTGAAATTCTCATGTGCCAAAAGCCACCTTCGAGAATAAATTTTCTAATTCCATTTTTGAGCACACAGAGAGTTTGAAAACTTAAAGTAGAGAGCTAGTTTTTATTCTCACACTAGATGATCTTTAGGGATAACGTAATAAAAAAGAGGAAGAGTATGTTTTGTGTCAAGCCCATAAAATGAGTGTAATCTAAGTGACTCTTAACGGAGGGAAATAATGGTGTGCATTTTGGTCTTCACTAAGGGCCCGTTTGGTGCTTGGAATTAATCTGGAATATGAATTATTTAATACGAGAATAAAATAATTTGCTGTTTGTGGCATTTTTTGAATTCTCGAATTAGAAAACTAATCCCCATTTTCAGCCCAATGCTTGCATTAATTAATTCCAAAAAAAACTTGGAGTTCATTTTATTCCAAGAATAAGCTTTTCATGGATTTTAAATTACAACAAAATGTATAAGTTTTTCAGGTCTGTGCATGAACGATTAAGAGATTATAATCTTATTTTTTTTATAATTTTATTTTATAGTTTTATAATTTTATTTATAATCTTATTTTTTAAGTTAATAATACATATTTTAATTTAAAAATATATAAGTTAAAAATACATATATATTTTAATTAAAAAATCAACAATAAAAATGATAAGTTTAAAAATTAAAAATTAAAAATTAAAATTAAAAAAATATAAAATAATCCTTATTCCAATTTATTTCACATTAATTGTTAGGGATCCAATAGAAGACATTTTATCTTCACGATAAAAAATTTCACCCATAATGTAAAGATATTTTTACACGGTAAATTTAAAAAAGGTGGGTGAGAGATTATTTTGCAAGTAACCTTAGGTAAAATCATGGTAAAATGAATCTGCATCCCAAAAAATTATTTGATTTGAAGATAAGGTAAAATGGTGACTGAAATATTTTTATCATCCTGAGAATATTATTCACGTGGATATAAAGTGATGGCATCAAAAACACTTTCTGCTTAAGTGGAGTATTATTAAAGGAGGACATTTTATAAGTGAAGTATAATGTGCAATATTTTCATTTTCCACTTAAGGTGAAAATGGTTTCCTCCCATATAATGTAAAGGGAAAATTGAAGAAAACCTAACGGAAAAGGGCATATTTTAAGTAATAAAATACAATTTCGGTAAATATCTTCATAAAGTGGAGGGAAAGGAATGTTCAACAAATCATATTAGAAAAGAAGATAGGTACTAACATGAGATTAAATTTGGAAATTTTTTTTTTCCTTTATATTCTTTTATATTCTTCTTTTCTCTCTTTTGTAAGGATTCTAAAACTTTCTTTTTTAAGTATGTAGATAGAGTGTTGTAAATTCTAAGTTTTTGATATTTTATGTAAGGTTTTAGAGGTAATTGTTAGCTAGATCTATATTACCAATAGTAAAATGTCATGAAGTTGTCTTCTAATTTTGTACTCTTGATTAAACAAACTTAATGCATCAAGGATGTTTTAAGTTTGTTATTACAAATTCTTTGTCTTTGTGTTATTTTTTTATAGTTCTTTTTCATGGAAAGAGTTAAATCACTTTGTTCAAATACTCGTAATCTTGATTATGTAATGAGGATTTGCAAGAACTTTGTAATTTCATAAGAGAATTTGTTGATGTGAGACATTAGCATATTGTGTGTCCACTAGTTGAATTCTATTTACTAATAGGATTGCTTTTATGGGTTCATGTTTGACTCCATAGCTCACCATTGGCATTGATCTATTTGACTTAAGAAATTTTCAGAATTAAAACATTATCAAATAATCTTTTCTTTTTTATTGTAGACTAGATTTAGAATAAGGTTTTTACTCTCAGCTATGTGTCACAGTATTATACGCTAAATAGAGCCAAATCTTAATAGCTCTACATGTATTCTATTTTAATTTATTTTGAGTTATTGTCTAAGATTAATATTCTTTGAAAATGCATTAAAAATCATGAATATTACAAGAATAGTTAGATCTTGCAAACCCAAAAAATAGAAGAATTACTTGTATTTGTAAATGATTCTTATTAATTAACCATTAATCTTAGATTGTTGAAGATAGAATAAGGCTAATTCTTAGACTAATCTAAGAAATCAATTAGAAGAAAGTTTCTATAGCCCAAAATTAATAAGTTGGAGGCTTATGGACAAATTGAAAAATATTATTTTATTTAATATTTATATTGTCCCAACACAAATTACATATTTGGGCAAATAAATGTTGAATTTAATATTGAACTATTAACACAAATTACATATTTGGGCAAATAAATGTTGAATTTAATATTTAACTATTAACACAAATTACATATTTGGCCAAATAAATGTTGAATTTAATATTGAACTATTAGTCCTCTTTTAATGGGCATGGCTTTCAATGTTTCTTTTGGCATCTTATGGATAAGATCATGTGACCTGTACTAACTCATTGGTTGCTTATCATAATTCTTTATGACAATTGTCAAAATGATTATTTCCTTCACACGCAAGTTTCCTTCATTTGAAATTGTAGAATTTGTTGGGCTCCCAATTTGAATTTTAAAAGTGATTTCATATATGCATGGATTTGCCTCAATTTGCATTCATTGACTCACAAGAATTGAAAGGTATCCATTCAATGTAAGTCACTTAGGGCCCGTTTGGTTGCACCCCATAACCGGGTTATGCTGCCCATAACTCGGTTATGGGGTGCAATTCCCTGTTTGGTTGCCCTTTTTGAAAATGGGAATGTGGATTTCGAAACCCCCATTTTGCCCAAAAATGTGGATTTCCTCATTCCACCTCAAGAGGTGGAATGAGTTTCAAATCCACGGTTATGTGTTATAATCAACCAAATTTAATCTTCCCGTCGGGTCCAGGCAAGTCCAGGTTTTTCATTTTAAACCCCATTTTATTCTTCGTTAGGTCCACAAATATCCACATTTTTGGCAGACTCTTATCCATGGTTTCGACAACGTCTGCGTGTTCGTCTTCGACATCATTTTCTTTGCAAGGCTCTGAGGTTTTGTGCTAGGGTTTTCCGTCCTCTTTCAGCTGGGTATTTGTCGTCCTCTTGCAGCTCAAACAAGGTAAGCGGTCTTAAAAGCTTGTGACTGTTGTAAATTTGGTTCTGGAAAAAAAGATAAAAGAAACCCTCGTATTTCATTGCATTTGACATTTTGTATATTTCTTCTCTGGAAGCTTCTGTGGCGACCGAGCTTGAGGTTAGGGCTTTAAAATTGAATCTGTCTGTGGAGTTCAAGCTCAATCTTTCAGCCTTTACAGGTATGTCCTCATTCTTTTATCATTTAAGGCTCTGATAGGGCATTATATTTGATAAACAATAAACTATGAATCTAGGGCTTTTTTTCTCCGTGATATAATTGCATCAACATTTTTATTTTGTTGTCTTGCTTTGTGAATGGGCATATGGGCATCAACGAATTGATGCATATGGGCATCTCTGCATCTCACAATTGATTTGATTCTGCTTTGTCGAGAGCCCTGAAATTTTGTCAATTTTGTTAATCATATTGATTTTCATTGTCAATATTCACTCATAATGCTAAGATTTCCTACCCTCTATTAGCCTTATGCCCTGCTCTAAGATCTGATTGTCTTTTCATGAGCTTATCATTCACTTTAACGCACAAATAGTTGTTGATCAAATGAATCTCTATGATTTATAGAAGTTTACGAATTTAGACCTGCCTATGTGCTAATTATTACAATCAATCTCCAATGATACTCATCTTGTTCTATTAGTGGCATCTCAAATACCAATGTACTGGATTACATTATGCTTGTTTTCTTTTCCTAAACAACTCCTGCGCATTAGCCCAGTCCAGTCCAGCTATGCACAAAAAATGTGAGCTGAGGCATAAAAAATATATTTCACATGTTCATAGGTATACGAAGATGAAAAACGTATAATAAGAATAAAGATATCATACTCATACAAATTTTGGCTCTCTGGTAGTTCCTTGTGTTGATTATAGATAGAAAATATGGCAATGGTAATCCCAAGACACAATTTAGAGGACACACACTAACCGTTTGACAAAATACCTCAGATACCAGAATCCCAATTTACAATAAAGATTTAATTTATGACCATGCCACATATTGGTGTTGACCCAATAGACCTTCCTCATACAATTACAACACTTCAAACGTTGCTTGACCACATCACTAGGCTCAAGCTAGATAATGCCTCTTGACACTATCTACCACTATTCGTGGCCTTCCCCCTCCTCTGAGCACACCATTACTGCTGGTCATTCCTTTCTCAGTAACCAAATTCGTATCCCAAACTTATCACTCGAGAGAGCCTGCATCACTTGCCAGGATTTCCAACTGTTATGGTTGAGAGCAGTTCAAATAACTACTCACTCATTCTATCACTATATATACACAAATGAATATGGACATACTGATACAGATGAATAGCACCCGACCACTAATCGCATATGCATCAACAGATTCAACAGATTTAATATGTCTTTGTTTGTTGGTTAAAATATAAGTGATAGTCATTTAAGAACCCTTTTCAATTTATTCTACCAAGCTCAATAAAAGGCCAAGATTTTAAATAATAATTACTTAAGCTGTGATAATATTAATTAAGAGCCATTTCAGATTAAAGGCAAAGCTTATATAGTGGCCCTTATAAGAAGATTTTGAAAATTAATTATGTGGAAGCATTAAGATAGTTATTTTCTCAGGAGACTTTGGCAACATAACCCTAGATGGTAGCTTATTAATAAATATTTCATCCCGATTATTGAGTATTAAGCTTTTAAAATCTATTCTGGGCACTCACTTTCCTTTTTCAGTAATCTAGTTCTTCCTGTTTGATAAGCATCTTGGGGTCAGAGATGGTGACTCCATTGCTTATTGAGTTCTGAAATAGAGAATAACAGACTACAGCTATAAAGGGTATCATTCTCCACAAACATTCTATTCCCTGTCTGTTGACTTATATGGAGGATGTTCTATCATATTATTATAATAGTCCAGCTGCCAGCAAGTCCTGTCTTGAGTTAAATAAGGAATACTCAGCAGTCCAAAAATCAGGAGATATATTGTGACTTGTATTCGCCTGAATGATACCTAAATAACGACCAGATGTATCAAATCTCTATAAACCTCTTTTATTTAAGTAGCAATTAGGAGGGGGGCTCATTGGAATTTAGAAGTACAAATGCAACATATATTATTCACACATTAGAATATGATTAAAGAAACTACACATGAAAGAAAAATAATTTGTCAACGTCAAAATAATTAATCAAACATTAAGGAATGTGGTCTTGAGAATATGAAAACAGGATAAACAAAAACAAGGTTCTTGTTGTTGAGCAGATGTCTTCTTCCCAAATATAAACCTCCATTACGTGAAGAGATCTGACGGCTACTAAAGATGATCTAGGACTATATGGTCTTGCTATAGCTATCATTGGGATAGATTGGTCCACTATTTAGTTCACACTTGGAAAGCCCACTTCTTAGTCCTTGGTTTTCTATTGCTAACATAGTTGTTGGATTTTTTCTAGTAATGTATGTGATGACTCCATTGGCCTATTGGTTGAATCTTTTTGATGCAAAGATATTTCCCATATTTTCTAAGGATCTTTCTATGAATGATTGAATTTTTCTAGTGAAATATATCTGGATTGTTTTGCATGACAGTGGTCACACAAGGAGCTATCTTAACCCAATATAGAATGCTCCAAGCCACCAATCTTAACCCAATGGCAGCTATAAAGAAGACCTGGGTTACCTATACCCATACCCACATCACAAAATAGTACTTGGGTTACCTAATGGGTCAATAGAAGGGACTGAAATCTAATCAAAATTTGAAGTTTTAAAATCTTTGTCAATGAGGCTGCACCTGATGGGTATTTATTATTTGGTCAAATTCTTAATCATCTCTATCAAATTGTTATGGAGGAGACTGTCTACCTCGTACATAATCCTTCTTAGGGCTTATTTTCTTTGAAATTTACTTCATTTAAATGAATCTTAAATGAAATTTACAAATTGTGAACTACAATGATGACAATTGAGAATTTTGAGTATAGTTGTATATATGTATATATGTATGTATGTATGTATGTATGTATGTATATATGTATATATATATGTATATATGTATGTATGTATATATGTATGTATGTATGTATGTATGTATGTATGTATGTATGTATGTATGTATGTATATATGTATGTATGTATGTATATATGTATATATGTATGTATGTATGTGCATATGTATGTATGTATGTATATATGTATGTCGAAGATGAACACGCAAACGCTGTCGAAAACGTGGATACGAGTCTGCCAAAAACATGGATATTTGCGGACCCGACAAAGAATAAAATGGGGTTTAAATCCAAAAACCTGGACTTGCCCGGACCTGACGGGAAGATTAAATTTGGTTGATTATAACACATAACCGTGGATTCGAAACTCATTCCACCTCTTGAGGTGGAATGAGGAAATCCACATTTTTGGGCAAAATGGGGGTTTTGAAATCCACATTCCCATTTTCGCAGATTAAATTTAGTATGCATGTATACATGTATGATGTATGCATGTATATATGTATGTGTATATGTATGTATGTATACATGTATGTGTATATGTATGTATGTATACATGTATGTATATATGTGTGTGTATATGTATGTATATATGTATGCCTATATGTATATATGTATGATAGCAATTTAGGTGATGATGCACAGTACTTGCATCTACATAGCTAGTCCTTGTTGTATCTATATAGGTATGTACTCTCGCATTGTTCTTTATGGGCTTATGATCCTAACCAGTTGGTAGTCCTTGTTGTATTTCATTTACTATTGCTTGCTCTCATTCTTCATTTCTTGATATACAGTCATGTCTGACAACATTTTTGTTGTCCACATTTCAGGCCACTGATGGATCCTGATGACAGTATACAGGTGTATGCACGAATACTTAGGAAGACCAAATACACTCGGATTATCGCTTGTCTCTGTGCCCTGGTTGCTGTGCTCAAACTATTGCAAGCTGAAGAAGGCAGCAACAGAGGGAAAAGAATCTGAAAAGGGAACTTGTCGCAAAATGTGCTCGCTGTAGTTTCCTTCAATTGCACGTTCCAGTACGTTCTTGCCGGCTGGGAAGGGTCTACTGCCGATAGTCGTGTTCTAGGTTCAGCACTAAGTAGAGCAGATCCACTTGAGGTCCCCCCCGGTAAGCCAATTCATAGTTTAATATACTAAAGGGCACACAATATGTATTCAGTTCTAACACTCTGCTAACTCTCTATAGGAAAATATTATCTAGTGGACGCGAGATATCCGAATGCCCCTAGATTTCTTGCTCCTTACCGATCTACATGGTACCACTTGAAGGAATTTTCAAGAGAAAACCCAATACAAAATGCCAGGGAGTTGTTCAACAACCGACACACCTCTCTTAGAAATGCAGTAGAACGCACCTTCGGTATTGTGAAGCGGTGTTTTCCAATCGTGAGACATGCAACGACGTATGATATCATGACACAAGCCTATATTGTTTTGGCATGTTGCATACTTCACAATTTCACCATGGAAGTGGATGGCCTACCTTAGTTGGTGGAAGAGGAGGATGACTGTGATCATGGTGGGGTCAATGTGCCAGTGTTACAGACATATGGCTTCTCTCAACAGGATACAAATGAGTGGTCACAGTTCTGGGATGACCTGGCGAGTAGGATGTGGGAAGCCTATCTATAGACATTGATAATAGTTGTACTTTCTTGTTGGTTAATGACTGTGTAGGATAGTGGTTTCCTTTGATATT
Source organism: Chamaecyparis obtusa (assembly GCA_027943335.1). Taxonomy (NCBI): domain Eukaryota; kingdom Viridiplantae; phylum Streptophyta; class Pinopsida; order Cupressales; family Cupressaceae; genus Chamaecyparis; species Chamaecyparis obtusa. The sequence continues at coordinate 426,433 of BSBK01004522.1, forward strand.
TGATGTATGGTTGTATGGTTTCCTTTTGATGACATATGTAGAGATATTGATGTATGGTTGTATGTTTTCCTTTTGATGGATACTGATGATCTAATTTTCCTTTGGATGACATATGCAGAGATATTGATGTATGGTTGTATGGTTTCTTTTTGATGTATGGTTGTTTGGTTTCCTTATACTATGAGCTTCATTTACATTTTCATTGAAATGATATTTTTATCTTAAGTGATGTTGTTCTATGATATTGATTATACGATGCCTTGTATGTATTTATCTCCTAACATTGACAGCCATGTGCAGACTACATCATGGCAATGACCGAGCTACTCATGAGCGTTGATGGCAGTGCTCAAGACTCAATTCTGTTGGAAGAGGCTTCGTCCAGTAAGAAAATGATCTGGATGAAATGTATGGAAAGGACCTTCCTGGACATGCTTATTGACCAAGTCCACCTTGGCAGAAAATGCGAAGGTGGCTTCAAAAAAGAAGCATGGGCTGCTATTGAAAGGCAGTTCAATGCGGAGTTGAGTCTGAACCTTAGCAAAGACCAATTCACGAACAAGCTGAAAACTTGGAAGCAAAGTTTCAAGCTTGTGAGAGACTTGAAGACCAAAAGTGGCTTCGGTTGGAATGAAGAAACGCAAACCGTGGAGGCAGCAGATTCGGTCTAGGACAAACTTAACGAGGTAAATTTGTCTTTTAATTACTTTTATCAGCTTTCTTAACTACGCAAACTTGTTTTTTGTTGTGCATGTTGTTTTGATAGTGTAATGCACATTTTTTTTTGTGTTTGTGTAGTCTCAGGATTACAAATCAGCAAAGATGTTTAGAAGGGCATCTTTCCCATACTACAATGACCTTGCCATAATTGTTGGCACTGACATCGCTGATGGGATTGGCACAACAACTGTAGGCGAGACCGTCGAAGGGCACTATCCTCCATCGATGGATGATGATGATGTCGATGCTAATGCTGATGGGGCCGAGTGCGGCACACCTTTAGAGACTCAGCCTGGTTTAGACGATGATATCCTCGGGAGTCAAATGAGACTGCAACTCCCCGATCAACTCTGAGCACGAGATCATCGCACGAGAGGGCAAGGAAGAGGAAGGCAAGTTTGGCCTCTTCCTTGGAAATGATTTGTGAAATAATGCACACATTAACATAGGGCCTTAAAGATCCTCAAGTTGTCACCGTGGACCATTCCCAGGAACAGGCTGAGCTAGGAAGAGTGTGGAAAAATTTGAAAGCCATGCCTCTGGTGAGCAGCAGGGATGCAATGAGGGTCTACGAGACCTTTGTGAACAAACCATCCATCCTCAATGGGTTTGTGTCCTTGGAAACCGATGAGGACCGATTGATGTTCATAGATACAGTTTGTCGACCGACCGATGCATGAGGGTGGGGTTTGACAAATGTAAGGTGGCTGTGGCTTTATTTCTATTCGTGTTTCATTGGGACTTTGGTACTGTGGCTTTAGTTCTATCAATGTTAATTTGGCATCTCTTAAATTATCTTGTCATTGTTAATTTGGTTAGTCTTAGATTATGATCGTGCATAGTTAGATTATGATGATGCACAGTTAGATTATGATGATGCACAGTTAAATTATGATCATGCACATATTATGATCATGCAAAGTTAGGTTATTATCATGCACAGTTAGATTATGATCATGCAAAGTTAGATTATTATAATGCACAGATTATGATCATGCACAGTTAGATTATTATCATGCAAAGTTAGATTATTATCATGCACAGTTAGATTATGATCATGCAAAGTTAGATTATTATCATGCACAGGTTATGATCATGCAAAGTTAGATTATGGTCATGCACAGATTATGATCATGCACAGTTAGATTATTATAATACATAGATTATGATCATCCACAGTTAGATTATTATCATGCACAGATTATTATCATGCAAAGTTAGATTATTATCATGCACAATTAGATTATGATCATGCAAAGTTAGATTATTATCATGCACAGATTATGATCATGCAAAGTTAGATTATGGTCATGCACAGATTATGATCATGCATAGTTAGATTATTATAATGCACAGATTATGATCATGCATAGTTAGATTATTATCATGCACAGATTATTATCATGCAAATGATCTTATCCATGCGAGATCTGAACCATAAGGTAGGTAGTGGTTTGTAATATGTTATGTTTTCAGTGCTATTTAAAACATAGCCTTTGTTCGTTGACAAATGTAATTGGGGGATTTTGTTACCTTCAAAATCTAGATATTGAGGAGATGGTTTCAGTAAAGGGAATGATTATTTGGTGCAACTCAATTATACCAGAAATCAAAGAAACATTTTTTAGGTGCCTTATTTATGGATACACTCTAGCACCAGTACCTGTTGATAGAGGTAACTCATTGGATTGCAATTAAACTCTCTATATCACAGTCTAGTTGTGTCTTCATTGTAAGTTATTTCTAATTCTCATGTTATTGTTGCATAAACTGTGGCAGAGTGAATCTACAAAGCCTTTACACAGATTCATGCTTATTGAACTGATCTTAGAAGCTTTCAAAAATTTCAAGCTATGATTTTACTATTTATTAGAGGACGAGTACAACTCCCCGAGCTGCCTGCAAGGACTTCTTTGGTTTGACATTTAAAAATTTAAAATGCTTGCTGTTTTAGACAACTGGCACTACTCCAACACTCTCTGTAACCTACTTGTTGTGCAAGGCCAAAATGTGATGCTATCAATTTTTTGACATTGATGCATAATAGATGCAGGTAGAAAATGGTTGATTATAGTTCATGCATGATTAAGGATCTGCATATGAAAATATTTAAAGAAAACCTTTCCCCTTTATTTTGTGGCCATGTTTTCTAATAAGCAGATTGCAAGACTGCAAGAAACACTTGATGCCTTTCTAGATCTGAACCATGTCAAGGGCAAAAAATGTATTCAATGTCTCAAAAAAACTACAATTAGAACAACATAAAGTGAAAGTAACAAACAAATAATAACCTGAGAGAAGAGAAATAATTCCATTGTTGTACTTAGTTTGTAGCATCCTTAATATGCTCATTCATGCTCATGATGTTGCTTACCATTATACACACCATTTTTGCATGTAAAACAATTAAACACCAGCCTACCCAACCAATAGTTGTCCTTACACATAGAGGTTTACAAGTTAAATAAGAGGACATAAACATCCATGATGTTGAATTGCATTTCTTGCGTGTCTGTTTAAAACACCATTTTGTCAAGTTCATAACTATCATTTTCTCCTATGAAACCACTATCTTATCTTTCATTTCAGTTTATGTCTCAAATGATCTCCACGCTTTATGTTGCACTCATGTTTCAACATTGATTAAAACATCAAGGTTTCTTTTACAAGTATTTTCATCAATGTTTAGAATCACACTTGTGAGCCATTTTTTTTCTAGTCATTTTGCTCGTTTCTTGCATTTTCCTTCCAATTGTTGTACCCTTTGATTGTGTGCCCTTTGCTTGTATTTGCGCTATGATGCTTCGGTCCTAATATACACAATTTGTTCTTTGACAGTTAATTTTAAGGTGATATGGTATGTATGTTTTTAAAATTATCCCCATTATTTCTTTTTATTGCTATTTTTATTGATTGTAAAACCAAGGAGTGCCAAGTGATGAATGCTCAGATGTTAAGCCCAAATATTTATGTTAATGCCTAGCATTTTTTTCGTGTTTGTTATACTTAGCGTTTGATTTAATTCATTCCAATTTTACACATTTCTAAAGATAGACAGTTCTGAGACAACAAACATGATGGATAAAACTGAGCTATTCGATGTTTTCTTTTTCAAAGTACAGAATTATGATGGTACTCCATGGTGCATTTTTTTTTATTGTTCTTTGTGCTGTGATAAAATGTATATGCAGGATTGACAATTGGTCGTCGGATCAAGGACACGAGGGCATCAAACGCGGATTTTTGACACAACGGTGTGTTTTCACACCACCAATTTATGGATATTGTTATTCCCAATCTATAATTTGATTAGTTGTTTCTTCTAATTTTCCAATTCGTTATAATTATTGTCATGAGCGGTAAATCTTTTTTTGGTTGCAGTGGTAATGGCTATGGCAAGTAACCCTTTTTATGACTGTGGCATTGGAGTGTGCGCTGTTATGAGAAGGTCGCGAACACAAGGGAACCCGGATCATCGATTTTGGACATGTGTGAACAAGCAAAAGGTTATTAAATTTGGTTAGATTTATCTGCACACTAGACAACAATGATAGTTTACAATACTAACGTTGGTTTATTTGTAGGACGGTGGCGGGTGCGGTTTCTTTCAGTGGGTTGATGGCAACACACCCCAGTCTACGTCTTCGGCAACGCATGCATCTAGACCTGCAGCGTATGATGATTGCAACTGTTGCAAGGCTTCGAGGTGTGTTATTGCAAGAGCGGAAGCTGCCCAAAGGGTCGTTGCGGATGCGATGTTGATACGTTGTCTGCTCTGCATTGTCATCACACTACTTTTTGTTTTGATTCTGCGGCAATAGCCGAACATTTCTTTTTTTCCAAATTGCGATGTAATATTTATGTGATTATACGAAGCAATACAATTTTTATATTATCGAGCAATGCAATCTTCTTATTTTCAGTGTATTCATTTCTCATGATGGATTAAAAAACCAAATTCAAGTTCAATTAACCTTATCATGTAAAATTGAAATAAATGTAATAAATTTACAAAATAGAATAAATATAATAAATATAATTAAATATAATAAATATAATTAAATATAATAATAAATAATTAAATATAATTAAATAAAAATAAATATAATAAGTATAATAAATATAATAAATATAATTAACACAGGTCAATAAAATATAATAAATATAATAAATTAACATAATATAATAAATATAATTAAATATAATAATAAATAATAAATATAATTAAATATAAATAAATATAATAAATATAATAATATAATTAACATAGGTCAATAAAATATAATAAATAAATCAAAATGGATTAATCATAAATTAATTTAAAAAAATATTAAAAAAAATTTGGTGTCATATTCCAACTCCAGTTCGAAATGAACAACCAAACGAAGAAGATGGACACCCAAACTCCAATTCCAATTCGAAGTGCAGATCCAAACAGAGAATATGGAGACCTGCATTCCAATCCCAATTCGAAAATGTCCAACCAAACAGAGAATGAGAATTTCACAAATTCCAATTCTTATTTTCAGTTTGACAACCAAACGGAAAATGTGGATTTACAAATCCATCTTCCAGGACAACCAAACAATCCCAAAAAATGAAAACCAGGGTTTGCATAACCAAACTATAGATAACCATGATTTGTTTCATTTTCATATTCCCCACCCAAACTGGCCCTTAAGATAGAAGCTAAACTTGATCCGTCAATGGACTCATTATGACCATTCACCAATAAAAAAAATCCATTAATATTGCGATCAATTATATTCCACTTTGAATCTCTTCAAACTAAATCAGATATAAAGTACACCTTTTCACATATGAATCGCGTTCGAAGAAAATGCATACGATCGCGTACACCTACTCTTCAATGGAAATTGAAACACCTTTTAGTCACCTGTTGTCTCTTTTACTGACTGGAAAAAAATTGATTGATCGATTATGCCAGCTGATCAATGAATGCCGCCAAAAATATGGACTGTTAGAATTTAATTCGCCGACATAAAAGTGGGCTCCCACGCAAATAGTCAGCAAGTTCGTAAGTTCTTTAGGCAATAACACTTTAATATGCTGTGTAAGCAATTAAGACCGCTTTCTATCTATGGTGCGCAGAAGCTGGAAACCATTCATTTCCTCGAATCTTATGCCTTTCTCTGAGTTGAACTCTTTTTCTATAAAGACTTCGCAATACCGAAAACCAATCAAGTAAGCTTTCAGTTTGTATTCATTTCTAACGCGCGCATTTGTATTAGAATTTCAGGTTCCAGAGGCTACATAGTATATACTCAAATATGAAGGTACTGACCATTTTTTTCTCTCCAATTTTAGTGTATTTTTAGGAATTTTGAACGACATTTTATGTTTCATTGAAATAATTGAATAGCCCTTAATTTGGATGAGCAGAAAATGGTGCTGAAATTAAGTATGGAGGACGAGAAAAGCAAGAAAAAGGCGTTGAAGGCCATTGCAGGATTACAAGGTACAACGTTTTAGTATAAACGGACTTTCATTGCTTTTTGAAGGTAAAGAAAGGACGTTCATGAATAACATGTGTTTTGCAGGCGTGGATTCAGTTTCAGTGGACATGACAGAGAATATGATAACCGTAGAAGGGGATGCAGATCCAGTCTGTGTCACAGAAAAACTCAGAAAAATTGGGTACACAGAATTATTGAGCTTCGGTTCTGCAAAAGAAGAGGAAAATGAGCCAAATGAAGAAAACAATCCGAATGAAGAAAATCCATCGTCAGACATAGAAGAAAATCCATTGGGAGAGATAGATATTCATGCCCCACACATTTATTACTGCTATTGCGATTATGTGGAAGACGAAAATACCAACCTCTGCACTATCCTTTGAAAATACCAAAAGCCAAACATTGGATTAATTCGAAGAGTTACAGTTTGCCAGGAATATTGCTGCCATGTAGCCTATTTTAGTGTTTTTAATTCTGTTTTTGGAACTGAAATAGTGTCCATTTTGCCTATAATGATTTTCAATCAATTTATTTTGGTTGTAAGCGTTATTACCAAAATTAATTGACAATGTAGCAGCCACGGGAAATATTGTTTCCATGTTTTGCGTTTCCTCATTTATATTACAGCCGATGGTATTTCCAATTAAATCTGAGACTGAACCAATCTGTTTAATAATTTATTTATTTTAAAGAAGTGTTCTACTATATCAAATTCTGAATTGTTTTAGTTATTAAATAGAAGAACAGTAATAGGTCTAAGTTTCTTCTGGTAAGAGTCAAAGATTAAGTGTTATCTTTTTCTTAATGTACAATCTTGTCTTGCATTCAGTACTCGGTAAGAGTTGATTTCTAGTAGGCTCTTTGTGAACCACTCAACTTTATTAGGAGATCAGAATTCATTTATGGTTTTATTTATTTCTTTCTTTGATCAATAAAAGGCCGAAGCTGAAATTCAACTAATAATAATATAATAATAAATATTATACACATATAATAAACATTAAGATTAACCTAAAAAGTTTCACATCACCAAACCACTATACAATAAAGCTGATAATATCTAGGCCCATCATATCCCATGCAAGGTGTTGGTCAATTTTCCTGTTAATGCAAAAATTCAAAGAAAATTGCCATTTATTGTCTAAGGTATGAAGAATTAGGGTTTCTCTTGTTTCAGGGGTTTCAAAAAATCTTGTTAAGTCCTTAAACCCTACCTATTTCTATTTCTCCGTTACCTTTTTGTCACTTAAGTCACCCTTTTTGGCACATGTTTTAAGTTATTGTCGGGCAATGCCAAATCCTTTAAGTTATTTACCTAGCAGGCCCATGTTAATTTTTCCTAAGTTCTATAGTCCCAACAAATGTGACACCTATCCCTGTTGATGTCATGTGTCTCTGGGCTGGGGGTATTAAAGAAAGGTTTGATCTAATAGATCGTGTGGCGGGCGTAATGCCTTGATGAAAAGGCGAACGATGGTTAGAGATCGTGGGATCACATATTTTCGCCACATGTCTAGTCCGATGAGATAAGTAAAAGGTGGGTCCTCGGTGCCAGATAAATGTTGATGTGTTTGTTTCTGATTGGTTGCCGAGGGAGGTGATGTGGTAGATAAAAATATTTTAATTAACCATTGTGGGTTAATTTTCGTGGGCCACAAAATTTGCAGGGAAAGGTGTTAGATCTACGACCATGTTTTAAACTCAAGCATTATTCGTTGTCGGTTGTATTTTTGAAATTTGAATTTGTTAAAGAGGGTTTTTAACAAGAAAGGAAGTCGGTGAGATAGAAATGAAAAATCAAATTAGATCTGATTGTTCTCAGGTCATAACTGATGGAGTTGTAGTTGAGAATTGAATGGATTTTGTGGCAGTCGACCAGATATGATCATATATTATTCTTTTGTAGGCATTGTTGAGTGTACTAATCCTCTTTATCATCACTTATATAAAAATGATATTCCTTCTTGATGACCCATGCTTTAAATGTGCTCTGAATACCATCCAAAACTAACTGTGCATGTCGATAACACACATGTACCATAATAGTGATTTGCTCTGAAAAATAGTATTTTGATTGAACCTCCTTTTGATGAACAAATGAATAGTTTTCTACTAAATCAACAACTGATAGAATAGTTCCAAGTGAGAAATTGTCTCTCAATGTTGGGTCATCCCACAATAGTGGGTTACACTTTTTGGCTTGAATTGACACTGACCTTCCAATTTTTAGAAAAATTTTGACATTCCGATGCATATTGCCGTTCAACCGTTCGAAATCAGAAAATGATGTAAACTAGAGTCCTTTCGGATTTTCTGTGTAGAATCTAAATATATTTTTTATTTTTTATTTTAAATTAATTTAAATCAAAATTTTTTTCTCCCACAAAAACTAGTACATTCTGAAAATGGCATTTTCAAAGAGTTACCATGACTGCGTAATGCATAACTTTTTTTCTATAAAAGATATCAATGCGATTCTTTCGAATATAGTTTGGTAACATCCATACTGAGGGCATCCAATTGGTTTCAAGACATTATCACATTTTTTGCATATTTTATGTATGCTCAAAGTCGACCAAGCTAGTTTTTTGACCTACTTTCACTACGTAACACATAACTTCTTTTGTATATATTGGATTTCAAATTTATTTATTTTGGTAGAAAGAAGACTCTAAGATGAAGGGCACTGATATTTTTCAAAAATTTTATTATATTTTCTACTATTTTCTATTGAACGTCAAAGTCATATGTTTGAATTGGCCAAAAAACCAACATTCGTTTCACGTCAAACAACATACACCTAATGAATTCAAAACTGGTCAAGAGTATAGTCATTAGAAAGCTGACTCAAAGCACTTTTGCATGGACTCAAGGTCATTTTCTGAATGTTTCATTTGACCCTAGCGCTTCAACCCCGAAACTCAGAAATGTGTTGTTTTCTGTTGGCTTTTGACAAAAAGTCCTAGAAAGGAAGTTTCGAATGAAACTAGTTTCATTCAAAACTTCTTACTTTCATTTGAAACTACTTTCATTCGAAACTAAAAAATGCTAACCCTGGGTTGACATCTGTGTCAACATCTGGGTCAAGAGAGTTTCGAATGAAAGTTAAATTTAACTTTCATTCGAAACTCATGTTGGCCAATTTGGTGTTTTTTCATGATAGCGATGATCATATATAAATATAAGAGCCATTTTCTCAATATTTTAATTCAGAGATGCAAAATAATTCATATTTTACATATCAAAAAGACATTTGAAGGTGTATTTTCCTACATTTTGTGATGTTTTAGTGGAATAATCATGCAAAAGTGATGGGGAATCAGAAAAGAAGGCAAAATAAGAGTGCTCGACATTACTCACTAGAAACTAAAGAGAGATTACGAAGAGAAGCTCGTGAAACTTGGGTTTTAAGAATCTCTTTGGGTACCAGTTTGGCCACCTCCTTGAGAGAAAGACCAGAGCTAACCTCTCATCTCTTTCTCTCAAGAATAGACTGTACAACATCTGGGGAATATGCACTAGTCCTCTGTATGTCATTCTTTATAGCAATTAGGCTATCCAGGATGGATTGACAGGTGTTCCTATAAATAGTGGAGCTGGAGGGACTATCAATAGACTCTTGTAATTTTTGAATTTCCTTATTTGTGCGGTCAAATAGGTTCTCAGATTGTTCCTGATCCTGAGGCGGGATAGGTGCATCTGCCATGTGTAATGTCTAGTAATCTAGATGTATAAATGAACTATCAAGATATGTGCACCTGAAAGAAATTATATTTACAGTGTCAAATAACTACATGTACACATGCACTAAATCATATTTTTTGAACTTCATTAAATAAAATTAAAGTACACTTCTACATTATTCAATAAAAATAAAGTGTAAATAACTAGACATTAAATTTGAACACAAATTATAACTGCTTAACTACATTATTCAATCAAAATAAAGTTTTTAAAACTACATTTAAACTCATTAGAGACTTATTATCTAACATGTAGGTCTATGTACCTATGTATAAACATGTACCTATTTATACCCATTTAACATGTACCTATGTATACATGTACATGTGTATGCATAGATGTACATACTTGTACACATGCATTGAATGCATGCACCTATGTATACATGTAAATTTACATGTATATACATGCATATATACATGTACATAAATGTATATACATGTAAATACGTGCATGTACACATGTACATACATATATGTACATGTGCATGTACGTGTGTACACATGCATATATGCATGTGTAGACACGTGTGTACATGCACATGCACATGTATGTACACGTGTACATACATATGTATGCATTATGACCACACGTGCCCATGTATATATGCACGTGCGTGTGTGTATACACATGTATATACATGTGTGTACACATATGCATACATATGTATGTACACGTGTACATACGTGTGCATGTGCATGTACACACATGCATATATGCATGTGTACACACGTACGTGCACATGTATATATATATGTATGTACATGTGTACATGCATGGGTACATGCATGTACACACATGCATACATAGGTACATGCATGTATATGTGTATATGCACATGTACATACATGCATATATGTACATGCATGTACATGTATAAACATGCATATATATACATGTGCATATACACATATACATGCATGTATATACATGTAAATACATGCATATACACATATACATGCATATATAAATGTACATACATGTATCTACATGCATATATATGCATGTATATACATGTAAACACATGCATGTATATGTATACATGTACATACATGTAAATAAATGCATATACACATATACATGTGTATATACATATACGTGTGTATATACATATAAATAAATGCATATACACATATATGTGTGTATATACATATAAATACATGCATATATATATACATGTACATACATTCATATACACATATACATGCATATATACATGTAAATACATGTATATACAATATACATGTATTTACATGTAAATACATGTATATACAATATACATGTATTTACATGTAAATACATGTACATACATGCATATACACATGTATACATGCATGTATATACATGTAAATACATGTATATATGTATGTAAATACATGTATATACATGCATATATATATGTATATGCATGTGAATACATGTACATACATGCATATACACATAGATGCATGTATATACATGTAAATACATGCATACGTACACACATACATGCATCTTTACATGTAAATACATGCATATACACATATAAATGCATATATACACATAAATACATATATATACACATATAAATGCATGTATATACACATAAATACATGTATTTACACATAAATATATGCATATACACATAAATACATGCATATACACATATATTTACACATAAATACATGCATATACATATGTATATACACATATATACATGCATATACACATATATACACATATACATATGTATATACACATATATACATGTATATATGTTAAAAAATACTAAATACATTAAAAAAATACATAAATATACAAATGTAATACGTATATATACATAAAAAATAAAAAAATACCCACCTAGAAAATGACGGTCGATGAATCAGATGCCCCACAGCCGAACCCCACAGCCGAAACGTCACTTTCCAAATGATGGAAAGTGGGGTTAAAAACCCCACCAAAACCTAATGCAACAAGGTTTCAAATGAAACCTAGGTTTCATTCGAAACCTTGTTGCATGGAATATTTTATTCCTAGAAAATAGGTTTCGAATGAAACCTAGTTTCATTCGAAACTATGGCATTTTTGGGTTTCATTCGAAATTTTTTAGTTTCATTCGAAAGTAGCACTTCAGTTTCATTCGAAAGTATGAAGGCATTTTTTGCCTCTGCCGCGTTCCGGGAAGAATTTCTTCCTCCGAAAAAGTGTAACCCACTATTGTGGGTTGACCCTGTTTGGAATTGTTGTGCTTGCCACTTTGTAAAAAAACATGATGAATGTAGGGTTGAATCAGTTTTTTAAATTTATCCATAAATGCTCCAATAGTTAGTTCCTCTTCAACATATTCTAATCTTTTAGATTCTTTCCCAAATTTTGTTTCATTCAAAGTACATATTTGTAACTCTTGCAATTTACCATATTTGTTATATCAATAATTTCATTTTTAAAGGGAAAAGACCCAAATCAGCACATGTTTCACATATTCCTTTTATGCAATTTATTTGACCAACTACATCATCTCTTTTGTCACATAAAATAGATGAGATGAATTAACTTCATCTAGAAGGAGGAGTATATTCAAAACCATAAGTGTCTTCTACAAACTTTTGAAAAACCTAATAGTGGAGATCAAATTCAATATGATAACGACAACAAGTTTCAAACACTTTATTTGTCCTAACATAATATGGCTTCGATATTTTAAACAATGTTTGCCCAATCTTTATATTAGGATTTGAACTACAAAATGACACATACATTTATGTTGCATTGTGTCCAACCAATGTTTTGTATGATATTCATATTGATTAGCTAAAAAAAATTGTCTGATAACATCTCTACTATTTGATGAAGGACGAGTATTATCATTCCAAAATAATGTGACCAAATTCTTGATTCCCTCATCAATCCTATCAGAATGAGGAGCTCTACACATGATTGACTAATTACCTTCCAAGGTGCTATCATCCAAAAGTATTCTCCTCTTAACATGTATTGTGATATTTTTTTCCTACTAAAACCAATACGAGATGAAACTGAATATATTTATCTATTTCGGGGCATAGTGTTACCTACAATGGATGTCAACATAACTCTTCTTGTAATGGTCTTATCTTTAGTTCGAGATTGCTTCCCTACTTGGTTCAAACCTTTCCTAAGATTTTCAATCATATCAGTTTGCATGTCAACAACTGTTCTATTCTTTGATGTTGTGTCTATACCCAATAATTTCAATGCCTCTTCCAATTTTTTGTTTATTAGTACAACTGAAAGCAATTGGGCTTGTTCAAGTATTTCAAAATTATCAAATTTAGCCAATATTTCTCTTGCTATCTTATCATTTGACCTCTTCTTAGAAAGACTTAAAGGTTGAACATTAGCAAATGATCTCAATTTCTCCACATCCATTGTAAGTAAATGATCTAAGTTTCTATAATTAATATTTATCTTTGTAGTTTGAGCTAGATCTATAAGTTCATCCATACCGTTAGGAGCACGTGATCCTGACCCTTCTGCAACATTAATTTCTTGAGCTTTCATAGGGAGTGATCCTCACCCTTATTCAACGTGCATTTCTTCAACTTGGCTTGACACTCCTACTTGAGCTTCTCCTTTACCTTGACCATGTTGAGTGTGAGATACATGCAAAAAAATGAATCAAATTAGAGAAAAATACAGCATAGGTCCATAAAATTTGAACATGTAAAATCAGAGGTAGATAGGTTCATACCTTCTTTGCTTTTATAATAATATGTCAATGTAGCTTCACGATTTCTTTGTTCAATACTAGGTGACCTTTTTCTTGTAGATTTACTTTGTCTTCCCTTCTTGTTCCCCATTTCTTCTCTCCAAAAAATTATTTCTAAAAATTTGGCAATAGTAATTCTCCTCTTCAAAAAAAATGTCTTTGATAAAAAAACACCAACAGAAATTATCCTCCAAAAAATCATCTTTGATAAAAAAAAACCAATAGAAATTCTCCTCCAAAAAAATGCCTTTGAAAAAATCAGAGCAATAGTGAATTTAAGTGTGAAATAAGTTATTGCAATTGTGTGAAAAATGAAAAAAAAAATTATTTTATACCATGTCAAAAAAAAATTACCATAATTAGCCAACCCACTTTAGGCGAAGTAGGTCAGGTAAAAGTCTGGCAAGGCTTGTTCCTGCCGAATTTTTCCCAAGGGATCTTCATGTGAAGACCCCTTTGCACGAAGACTCTGGGATGTCTTCGGGCAAAGGGGGTCTTCATGCAAAGACCCTGAACCATAAATTTTTTTCAAGATGAAAAAAAAACTAAAAAAATATGTCTTTCAAGGCCTAAAACAAAGACCAAACAAGATGATGTCATGAAATAAAAAATGTCAGATGATGCTACTTTGAGTAAGCTTTCTAACGACTATAATTTTAATACATATTGAGTTCATTGTTACTTTCAAAATTAACTTTAATTAAACATAGGTTATTTGGTCATTCAACAACCTGTCTCTTGGATGCTTAAGTAAAAATAGTAACTTACAAAAAAATTATAAAAAATATGTAGGAAAAGCGTATTTGTGTTACCTTTCTATAAAAAAAAAGACAAAATAAATTTTGATATATATAGATCAAGTTAGAGCGATCCAAAAGAAGGTATGTCTAAATTATAATTACTCTCACTTTAGAACTTAATAAAATATGAAATATTGAACCAAAATGAATGAAACCAATTACATCCATTAGATATTGAAGTTAACAATATAACCTCAAAAGAATTACATCGTTATGATTTTGGGAAAAAAAATTATGCTGATCCAAGTGACAGACAGTCCTTAAAAATGCAGATTTTTCACACAAACCACTTTTTAAAGGGGAAAGAAAAATGGATTCAAATCAATTTTAATTTTTTAAAAAATATATTTAGAAACTAGAAAGAAAATTCTAAAATACTCTATTTTACATCATCTTCAAATTCCCAATAGTTTTGCGGCAATAGGTGTTCGAAAGTGAATTTTTTTTTTCAGAATGCTGATCTCAATGTCAAAGTTGGCCAAAATGTGGGACACACTATTGTGGGACCACCCTGATTTCTATTCCTACCGGCAAGTTTAATCTCTTCTTGGGTTGAGTTGAGTGCATCATTCATAAAGTTCTTTGATGATAAACTCAGTCTAGTTGTGGCACTCAGAAGATTATAGGACATCAAAATAGAACAAGGTGAGTTGGTCTCATCTTTAAATTATAGATTTATAAAAGCATTATTTGATGTTCCAGTAAAACATAAGCCCAGTGAAGAGATTTGTGTTGTGCTCTATTGGTGTTCTTTCACTGGCCAAATAAGATCCATATTGAGAGAAAGATGGCCTAAGTCACTCCCTCGGGCCTTTTTGATGGCAGAAGTTTTGGAGAATAAGTTAAAATCTGAAGTCCCAATGGATCTTCTATCTATGGATTCTCCTTGCCATTAATCTAATAGTGATGATGTGAGTGTTCAAAGTACTGTTGACATTGATTCATGTTTGCAAGAGCTCTCCTCATGTAGTGATGTTACAGGACAAGAAAATAAAGAGCATGATAGTGAGCTGTCATGTTATGAAGATTCTAGTGATGAAAATGTTTCTTGTTCATGTTCATATTCTTCTTCCTTTGGTGAAGAGGATTGTGAAAAAGTTGAGGATAAATGTCTTTAATGATAGGGACAATAAAGTTTTTGAGGAAAATGATGATGCAGATCAATTGTACTTATGTCACAATATTTATGAAAAGGCTTTACACTTGGTTCATAATCCATTACATGAAGATATCATTGAGGAACCAAGTGATTCAGTGACTAAAGCATCTTATGCAGAAAAATTTGAAGGTCCAGTTCCTTCTTAGCTAAGTGAGTTTGTTATAATGTATATTGATCATTTCATTTTATACCTTGATGCATTATTGGGTAAACCTTGTATTTACAGTCCACATCAAGATAAAGTAAAAAATGTTCCATACTTTTTGGAGTATGAGTATGATGGTGGTTGTGACTAGAAGAATGTGGGCAGTTACAAATATAGAGATACTTTTCAGTTCAAGAGTGTTCATATATGTAGGCACAAAGTTTGTTATGATATTTTCAAGTGGTTGGTCACATATGTGAATGAAAATCAAGTTTTTGATAAAGGAAGGTTGTGGTTTTTCTTTCTTTGGTGGCTCGGGGCCACCAACTAAATTTTTTGTCATGTAAGAGTTTGTAAATATTTCCTTTCAAGTTGTGTGTTTCCCTTCCTCTTTTTCTTGTTTTGGTCTACCAATTTTTGTGGATTTTTCCTACAGTTTTGTCAAGCTTGTGGTCTGCTTAACCCAGAGATTTTGAGATCTTGTTATGCCTGCAAGAGGTATACATCCCTAGATAGAGCCACTATTGGTCAATTTTCCTGTTAATGCAAAAATTTGAAGAAAATTTCCATTTATTATCTAAAGTATGAAGAGATGGGTTTATCTTGTTTCAAGGGTTTCAAAAAATCTTGTTAAGTCCTTAAACCCTACCTACTTCTATTTCTTCGTTACCTTTCTAATGTCACTTAAGACCCTTTTTGGCACATGTTTTAAGTTACTATCGGGTGGCGCCAAATCCTTTAAGTTATTTACCTAGCAGGCCCATGTTAATTTTTCCTAAGTTCTATAGTCTTGACAAATGTTTTAATTTTTCCTAAGTCCTGACATGTCTGTTAAACCTTGTAAGATCTATTTCAATCCTACAGTGTGTGTGATCCCGCAATAAAAAGTTGTAAAGTCTTTACTCTTCATGGGATCACAACTGGTCAACACCTGACAGTCAGTGGGGCCAAGGTCAAAGATGAAGTAAAGGTAAATCATAGTTAGATCTTGTTGATCTGACAACAGACGCAATGCCTGGATGAGAAGTTTCTCAAAGGTTAGTGATTGTGAGATCACGCCTTGTTGACAGGTGTCCCACATGACATCATAGCACAAGAAGTGGAGATGATAAAGAATGGTTAGATCAAGCTTGATCTAATGAAGGGCGTATTCTCGTGAACCAAATTTTCTTGATGTTTAAATTCATTGCAGGATCACACCTATGTGAAACCTATCCTTGTTGATGTCATGTGTCTCTGGGCTGGGGGGTATTAAAGAAAGGTTTGATCTAATAGATCATGCGGCAGATGTAATGCCTTGATGAAAAGGTATACGATTGTTAGTGATTGTAGGATCACGCCTTGCCACCACATGTCCAGTCTAATGAGATAAGTAAAAGGTGGGTCCTCGATGCTAGATAAATACTAATGTGCTTGTTTCTAATTTGTTTCCGAGGGAGGTGATGTGGCAGATAAAAATATTTTAATTAACAATTGTGGGTTAATTATTGTGCGCCACATGATTTATCGGGAAAGGTGTTAGATCTACAATCATGTTTTAAACTGAAGCATTATTTGAACTGTTGGTTGTATTTTTGAATTTTGAATCAGTTTAAGAGGGTTTTTAATAGGAAAGGATGTCAGTTAGCTAGAAATGAAAAATCAAATCTGGTCTGATTGTTCTCAAGTCATAAATGATGGATTTGTAGTTGAGAATTGAATGGATTTTGCGGCGATCGAGCAGATATGATCAGATATTATTTTCTACCACCTTGAGTTTGATATTTTGCAAAAGGGTTTTTCTTCTAGATGGAGCAGTTATGATTTGGCATAAATTGTCAATGAAATCAAGTCCCTAGTACACAGCAGTAGATGATATATTTTTTAAAATGATGCTTTCCATAGAGATTCAAAGAATCATACCCTATTTTTGCAGTTCAATTACCAGGGTTTTAAATGTATTGAGTATCATATTTGTTTCTGATATTTATTGATTGTATTAGGGTTTCTTCTTGTCACTTCTGCAATAACTCATTTTATGATTTCAGGTTGTAGTGGTTGATAGTGTTGCCCTATTTTTTTCCAAAATGACCCTAATCTTGTTGCAATCCTTGTTTATATAAAAGGATTCCCAAGGTCATTTGAGAAGGGGGGATGTGTTTGTCTTTACCCAAGTTAAAGAACTGGTCTCTTCCCAGTTGTGCCTTTCTCTATTTGTGGATTGACCTTCCTGTAAAACCACATAATATAAAGTTCTATTGGTTTGAACAGTCAAGAGCTAGATAGAAGAGGTTTGTAAATTTTCTACTTACACAGATTGTAATGAATCATACCGTTTTATCATTCATGTGTGGAGTATTTTATGTTTAGTCCATCAATTTTGTATCAGTTCCATGATAACTAATACAAAGATTATAGGAGTTGCTCTAAATCTTGTCTCCTACTTTAATGGTGTGTAATTTCCTATGTCTTGTGAACTAAAAGGCTCAAGTTCATATGTATAGATTTGGTTTTGTATGTCCTGATATGCTTTGTTATTAACTCGTGAAGGGGTGAAGCTGCAATAGTGGGTTACACTTTTCTTCTTGAATGGACACTGAACTCTACATTTTGAAAACAACTTTCAAATTCAGATGCACATTTTTGTTAAACCGTTTGAAATCAGAAGATGAAGTAAATTAGAGTCTTTTAGGATTTTATGTCTAGATTCTATATATATATATATTTTTAATTTTTTTTAATTGATTTGAATATTTTTTCTTTCCCTACGAAAAATGGTATGTTGTTGAAAACATCATTTTCAAAGAGTATAGAGCATAACTTTTTTTATAAAATTGATATCAAAGTGATTCTTTCAAATTTAGTTTTGTAAAATCCAGACAAAAGGAATGCAATTGGTAAATGACAAAATTATCATGATTATTTCATAATTTTTTAATGTTTTAATTTGACTAAACCATAATTTTGACATACCTTGACTACATAGCTTATAACTTTTGTATTTGTCCAATTTCATTTTATTTTTTTATAGAAAGTTAACTTCAATACCTAGGGCATAGATATTTTATAGATTTTTTTTTCTCTCATTTACTATTTTTCCATAAGCGTCAAACATAGAGGTAGACATATGGTGAAATATCTATGTTTAGTAAAACTAAAAATAGAAAGTCATAATAAACTTAATAAATATTAACATTATAATCATTGGAAAATTTTTTCTCAATAGCACCTTACTACATAGATAGGTTTGTCAAATGGATTCATTTGATCTGCCAAAAGATAAAGTTGAAGTGATTTTTTGTCAACATTTTAATAGGTGTGAAGGAGACTCCATTGTAGCTATGAATGCAAAGTATAGATGTTATATCAATGGTATTTTTTATCTAAGAGGCTTTGAACTAACCATTTGTAATTAATTTTTTCAAATGGAACCTCTCAAGGCTTAAATCATCATATTTTATTAAAAATATTTTATTTTAGCAAAAATCAGCATGTCTAAAAAAGTTTAACCCACTATTGTGGGGTCACCCGAAGTTAAGTAAATTCTTGGTGTAACCTAACAAAATTATAGGGTATTATGGAGGATTGTTGTAAGTAATGAGATTTTTAGTATAATTTAATTTTAATTTGCAAGGTGAATGATATGAATCAAAATTATAGTGAGGATTTGTTCTAAATATGCCCAATGGATAAGGCACTAATCACAAACATTTTGTCAAACATATGTTCTCTCTTGTCTACCAATTCTACCCATCTTAAAACATCAAATTCCAAATCTTAAGTCAAAGTTGTGGACTTAATAGAAAAAGCCCAGTAGTATGTCTAGCTTTACATCTTATCTCTTTATGTCATAAGTAACAGAAGTATCATGGGTACCCATCTACTTTGTGAGGATTAAATATTCAGACTATTCTCTAGATTTAGATGGGCTCTTACGCCATAGAGGACGTGTCTATGTCCCATCCTTCGGTGACTTGCGAGTATTCATCATGCTAGAGGCTCATAGGGCTCCTTATGCAGCACATCCTGGAGTCAAGAAGATGCATGCAGATTTGAGACAATTATATCATTGGCTAGGGATGAGACAGGAAGTTAGTTGGGAAGTGGAGTTAGCATCAGGGTCTAGAGTGTCAGTCAACTCTTTAGTGAAGGATAGCCAAGTGCAGATTGGTGATTTCACCACAACTGTGGATCTTCGTATCACACCTCTTGGTTCTTATGACATAGTGCTTGGCATGGATTGGCTTTATGCCCACAGAGCTAAGTTAGATTGTCGACAGAAGAGGATTGAGTGCCTGGATGATAATGGTACACCTATTGTGATTTGTGGGATTCAAAGAGGCATCTCTCTTCGTATGATCTCAGCCATGCAGCTTAAGCGGAGCATGTGGAAGGGATGTCAGCTTTTTGCCATTACCATCAGTGATAGAGAGGAAGAGGAGGAAAGGGAAATATCTCTTGATGATTATCCTATACTTCAGGAGTTTGCCGATGTGTTTCCTACTGAGCTTCCAAGAATGCCTCCTCGCAGAGCAATTGATTTCCATATAGATCTTGTTCCAAGGGCTGCTCCAATTTCAAGGGCACCTTATAGGATGACCACTAATGAGCTTAATGAGCTCAAGATCCAGTTAGAGGAACTTTTGGAGAAGGGTCATATTCATCCTAGTGTTTCACCTTGGGGCGCACCTGTTATCTTCGTTAAGAAGAAAGATGGATCCTTGCGGTTATGTATGGATTACCGATAGCTTAATAAGCTTACCATCAAGAATCGGTATCCACTCCCTAGGATTGATGATTTATTTGATCAGCTTAAGGGTGCTAAAGTGTTTTCAAAGATTGATCTTAAGTCAAGATATCACCAGCTACAGATTGTTGACAGTGACATTCCTAAGACTACTTTTCGTACCAGATACGGGCATTATGAGTTCACAGTTGTACCCTTCAGACTCACTAATGCTCCAGCAGTGTTCATGAGCCTTATGAATGGGGTATTTCGCACTTTCTTAGATACGTTTGTAATTGTGTTCCTTAATGATATCCTAATTTATTCACGGGATGAGGAGGAGCATGAAGAGCACTTGAGATAGGTTTTACAGTGTCTTAGAGACAATTAGTTATATGGCAGTTTGTCCATGTGTGCATTCTTTAGGACAGCGATTCATTACCTTGGGCATGTTATTTCAGGAGATGGAATCTCAGTAGATCCATCTAAGATTAGAGCCATCATGGATTGGCCTGTACCTACTTCAGTGACCGAGGTCAGAAGTTTTATGGGTTTGGTAGGTTATTACAGATGTTTTGTAGAGGGATTTTCTAGAGTGCTCATCCCATCACTTCTCTTCAGCATAAGTGAAAGAAATTTGAGTGGACTGAGAAGTGTGAGAGGGCCTTTCAGGAACTCAAGAAGGCACTTACCAGTGCTCCTATTCTAGCAGTGCCTGATCCTTCAACGGATTTTGTGGTTTGCACAGATGCTTCCTTAGATGGTTTGGGAGCAGTTCTTATGCAGAATGGGCAAGCTATTGCATATGAGTCTAGGAAACTTAAGACTCACAAGCTCAATTATCCCACTCATGACCTTGAGTTAGCTGCAGTGGTTCATGCCTTAGTGAGATGGCGGCATTTTCTTTTGGGTCATCGGTTTGAGCTCCATTCAGATCATCAGAGCTTACAGTATATCTTCTCTCAGCCGAACCTAAATGCACGACAACGTAGGTGGATGAAATTCCTTTGTGAGTATGATTTTGATGTCCACAACATCAAGGGGAAAGAGAATGTGGTTGCTGATGCTTTAAGTAGGAGACGCCATGGGGCCTACTCTATGATAGCAAGTATTGAGTTGAGGGATCGGATATTGCATCATTTACGTGAGGATGCTTGGTATGTAGAGGTTAGTCAGGTCATTCGGTCTTATTATCTCCTTTAAAAAAATTAAATTGGTGTGTTAATTCCCATACAAATCCATACCATAGACAATATAATATTAATATAATTTTATCTTCTTTTAAAAAAAAAATTCCAAGCAATAAAATATTAATTTTATCCCACACTTCTTAACTCCCCATATAGGGCGCAGAGCATGGGAGACCTCACATTTGCCATTTATTAAATTATGACCTGCACTTTAATTTAATGCATTGGACTAGCCTCATGTCATGGTACTATTATCCCTTGACTTTCTTTCCACCATTTGAAAACTAGCGCTGGTTTTTAGTTTGCACATATTTCTTTGTCTTCATGGACATAGTCTTGTCTTAGGTGGGTCCCAAGGTATTTAAGCTTGCCCCAAACTTTATGACAAAGCTCCCTATTCCTCCCTTAAATTTCACACCCTCTTCCTTGGACTTTAGTCCTTGGAAAGGAGAGTAGATAGATTGGGTAGGGAATAGGTGAGTAGGTAGGATATTTAGGATTATGAGAAGTTTAGTTAATGGTTAAGATTGTTTAGGATGTTAAGTATAGGTAGTTACTTTTTGATGCTTGGTTTATATTTATTTATTTTATTTATTAGTATTGTTAATTATAATTTGTTCATAGAAACTAAATATATGATATGTATATAATAACTAATATATTATAGTTTATTAATTAATTAATATTCATATAAATTAATTAATATATTATAATTATTAATTAATTTATATATATTATTTAATTATAATTATTAATTATATATTACAAATTAGTATTTTATAATTAGTAATTATATTAATTAATTCATACATTATAATTACTAAATAAATTAATATATGGTTATTTAATTATAATCATTTATTAATTGATTTTATATATTTTTCATTTTAATTATAAAAGACCAATTTGATATGACTTTATATACATCAAAAAATTATTAATCAATATATACATGAATATTATTTAAATATTTTAGATAATATTCTTTCACTTTTTTATAATCTTCATGATTATTAAATTCTTGCTTCACGAATTGTTTGTTAATTTAATTAATGAAACCTCTTTTATTTGAACTCTTCTTAGCAACGTAATTAAAACAAATAATGATAATTTGACTTTTCTAGATTGTATTCTAGATGTAGTTAGTAAGGTGATCTTATCTTGTTTAGTTTAAATTTTAATAAATTCATTTTAGTAAAGGATCATTCTATTGAGACAAATTGGAGTTTTGTTAATCTATTAGAGAACATAATCAGCTAATAACCCATAACAATAGCTTGGTCTTATTATCTCCTTTAAAAAATAAAAATTGGTTTGTTTTTAGACTGAATTTGATGGGCATGACACCATCTTAAAACATCAAATTCCAAATCTTAAGTCAAAGTTGTGGACTTAATAGCAAAAGCCCGGTAGTATGTCTACCTTTACATCTTATCTCTTTATGTCATAAGTAACAGAAGTATCATGGGTACCCATCTACTTTGTGAGGATTAGTGGAAAGGTTGAAAACTAAATGATCCTAATCCTAGGTAAACCCACCTGAATTCTACAGAGTTCAAAGTATAGAAAGCCCTTGTCATTTTTTAATTGGTCCTTGTTCTTTTTTGAGTGTACTGATTGTGGTAAGTAAGCTAACCCATAGGTACATATTTGCATTTCCAAGGTAGTTAAAATCTTGCTAAACCAAGAGCCAACACAGGGGAAAACTTTTTAGAGCTTTCAGTAAAATTTAGTCTGTAAAAAAACTAAAAAACTTTTATACCATTCTACCAGAGATTGAATCCTTTTAAAACTACTACTAATATCAAAAGAAACCAAAACATCGATCATCTTATCTGGCACCTGCCCAAGCCTAGAATGGAGAATCAATTCTTCTTTTTGGAGCGCAAAGGTCTCTCAGACACAAAGATCTTCTTTTTGGGTCACAAAGATCTTCTAGTCCTAGAGACAATCTCGTCTTCAGCTCTTCTTTTTTTCGACCTCCTCGAGCCATCAGAGTAATTGGATCCTACCTATGTCACTACTATTCTGTCAAATTTCATAAGGCTATTGTCTACAAAAAAAGTATTTCATACTCTGGTGATTCCCCAACTCATATTTTTCTTAAAAAGGGACATATCCTTCACTCAACATATATGCTTTCAACAACTCTAGGTCAACTACCAACATTATAGAAAACCGCATTTGTAGAAAGTTATTATTTCTCAAAATTAGTAGATGGTGAGCGTCAAAATATTTCCAATCTCTCATTGTCAAGATAGGCCTCTTGAAAATTTATTCCTGAAGACCATCCTTATCAAAGTTAGTTGGAAATGGAATTTGTAGGTTTCTATCCATATTTCTTACCATTTTATCCATGTCTCCTAGGAGGTTTTTCTTAAAGATCTCTTTCCATAAAGAAATTGCTTCAGTTTTGGACAAATCTATCACCAAAAGAACAAAGAGAAATGCCATAGGGATATCATTGTTAACCCTATATGATTTTTTTATCTCTATAAATTCCTCCCCAAGGATGATTTAAATTTCTCTTAATGCAAGATCATCAATTTAATTAACCACTTGAATCCATCTCTTTGGGAGAGTCTCTCCCAAAAAATCTACATGTATGAGCTTATTGACAAGCTTGAGGAAAATGGTCGACTCCATTAAATTACCTCATCATCTCTGCAAGAAAAATAACCTATTAAAGAAGAATAATTTTGAAAGGGACTTATGAAGTTTGATATAATACTAGTGTTGAGAATAAAATGAAATATTAATTATGATATCCATCTGCTCCCACATGTGCAATTTGGAAAGGACACCTCATAGTTTTGAAAAATGATTTCCCAAAAGATATTAAGTGGCTCAAATAATTGATAATTTTAATCTCCTTCATGTTTGTATGACAGATGAGGTAGTTTTGTCTAATCATATATACAGAAATGCCACCTATACTTTATTATAATTAAATCTTTTCCTCTTATTTTTTAAAATCGTTAGTCGATGCATTCTTTTCTCTAGTTTTTATCCATCTAAATTTGAAATCCTGAGAAAACCCCTTTGAATGAAAGTTGATTTAGACAACTTGAACTAGCTCGGAATACTAGCAATTTTTAAGAGAATTAGACACTCTAGCGGCCAAATTCTATTTTAATCATAATATCTTGCCATCTCTATTACTAGCAATAGTGAGATTTAAAACCAATCTACAAAAAAATAATAGAATAGATTTGACCTTTTAAGCTCTACCCCTACCATTCTCTAAGATACAAATTCCATCTCCTAAAGCTCTGATCGAAAAGTATAAAATATAACCAAAGATGTAAAAGAATTGAAAAATTATTCTATAACTATAATGAATTTTTTCAAAACCAAAGGTATGCTATTTCCATAAATCAAATTCTTTATTTCCAAAAAGAGGTGATTTTCATTTGATCTAGATCATCTCCGTCTAATTTTTTGAGAGTGGAAAATGATTTCCTACCTCTTTTTTTCCCAAACTCAAATCCACAATCTAGTTTGATCAGACCATCCTTCATTTTCCATAGTCCAAGTGGTTGATTTTCTTTTCTTGACTTATTCGTTGGATCAATTTTTGGTATAGGGAGCCTATGCAATTATACCTCATCCTCTAACCCTAAGTCCAGTATTTTTTTATATGTAAGACTATCTTAATTCAAGGTCCTCCTTCTCTTGAAGTATATCTAGATCTATGAATCCAAATAAATCATAGATCGCTTCAAGCTCCATTGGAAGGCTATCATTTGACCCCATCATACCAAAAAACTCTTTTTTCCACCATTCAAAATTCTCTATAGCATTTTATTTTTTACTCTCATTCTGACTAGAATACATCTTAACCCTAGGCTTCAAGGGAAGAAAACCACCATGCTTATTACTTTGTAGGGAATTGTTTGGTATAGAATTATGCCTTCTTATGTTTTATAATATAGTATATTTCCTCATCCGACCTTGGAGATTCATGAGACCTATTCTTATCTTGCTCAAGATTGTAGAATTGGGCTTCTTGAAGTCATCTTCTTAGGATCCTCCACCATAAAACCTTTAAAAAATCTAGAATTGATGGGGGACTTAAGACCATCCTTACTAAGTTTTTCCTTAATTCTCGACGATTTCCTCTTTCCTAAGTTCAAATAACCCAAGGAATCCTTCATTGATCCTGACTGACTTTTTGTTGAGTTAATATTCATCTTTGTCTTCTTTCCTGAAGGTTGGCGTCTTCCTTTCTTAATTGATACTGATGGATAAACACATTGTTGAAACTCTATTCTACCCTCTTTCTCCAAAGGTTATCCATTTGATCTTGCTAAAAGAGAATTTTTTCCTCTAAGCCATTTAATTTTTCTGATCTAGTGATTTGATTCTGAAAGGCCTCCAAATTATTATCGTCTGATATCCTTTGAACTAAATATATTTGACCCTCCTCCAAATCTACACTATTACCTTCTTGGAGTAATTGATCTGACTTTTCTCTAGTGATTTTAATTTGAGCATAAGTATGATGGGCCTTCATATTGTTGGTCCTAATCTAACTTTGTACAATCACTTTTAAAAAGTACATGATCGTCTATTTCTTCAATAATTATAATTTGAGTACCAAATAGGAATTTTTGAATGAAATCTTCCAACTCTTGAAGAGAGGAGTAAATTTCCATTAGATTCCTATCTTTGCAACTTTGAACTTTGGACAGGATTATGGGAAACTCAATCCTATCTCTCAAACTAAATGAAATTTTCAATTCCTGATCCCTGACACAAAAATTGTTCCCTACTACTCCCATGTTGGCAGACAATAAATTGGTCTCAATCACCCGAGGTTGTTGAGTTAGTAATTTGTAAGCAATCTTTTGTCCATATAAATGAACAAGTATCCGATAAAGGGTCTATATAAAATAGAGAATATCAAAGTACTTGAAAACCAACACTCATTGGAAAAGGATCTCGATGATAAGAGTAGGAGAGATGAGAACTTAGACTCCCATAATTTTCAATCTTTGGGAAATGAATGAGATTATTTTCTAAGACATGATTATTATAATGACACCTAGGGTCCAAATTGATTCTCTTGCATTCATAATCAAATTTCAATGATAGTTTTTAAATACCCCACATCTTCATTTCTTCCTCCATTAGTTTCTTTGTATCCTTATCTTCATAAATAATGTTTTGGATCCAAAATCCATTTGTTGCATTGATCTAAAATGATGAGGGGAAAGATTTTTCCAGATTCAGAAATAAACAAAGCCTAATAGTAAGAAGAAATTATTTTAACATTTGAATGGCTATTGAAGTCTTCAAGTAAATGCCCAAAATATTTCTAATAGACTCTAATATAGATATACTTATGTATATTCCAAGGGAAGATTATGTAGTTGGATCCAAAAATGAAATTTTTTTAATACTTCTCTCTTTAGGATTTAAGTTAGGAGTCCATAATTACATGTGGATTCCAGAACTCTTATAAAGCCAACCTTTATTCCTAAAGATATTGTCTCTATATTCTTTTGAGTTGAACAAAACCATAAAGAATTCATTGGATTAATCTAAGAAATAAACCTCTATACAATCTCCTCATTCCTCTCTAATCCAAGCTTTAAATTCTTGGGAAGAAATTGAAATTTTCCAGAACTTACATATTAGTGCCCGATTGTGGAATACCTCTATTATGGGTTTTAAGAGGGAGTGTAATTTTTTTATATTGTGATCTTGGTTCTCCCTCATCGAATCAATCCTTTTCTCTTGATCATTTGAGCTTTGAAGTATCTAAGAATGGCTCCTCTGCTTTGAAGCCCTCAGACTTTGAGAGATTCTTCATTCTACTAATTTGTCTATTGTTGAATCTCCTTGGATGTCCTTCCCAAAGGGAGTATCTTTGTAACTGTTATCTACCTTCTCCATCCACACATTCCTTTTTTTATGTTATGTATCTTAACCCTGCCCTTCTTTGAGAACAAATTTGACTTTTGTGAATAGACCCTTTTATCCTTGCCAAATCTAATGCTATTTCTCTATCACATTGTACTAGCCCAATATCCTATATAAAATGACTGCATCTCATTCTTTCATGGAGTATACCCCCACATGCTCTAGTCTCTATGACCATATCTTTCATATATTAAAACCTTTATTGGAACATTTTTATTTTGAAACTCCTATGGATTCCATCTCTTAACCTGGCTAATCCAATAGGCATGTGAATCCCTAACCCTAATAGCTTGATTTATTTTATTGTGTTTGACTCTTTTCCCCGGATCCCATACGGTCCTCCTAGTGATAAAAGGATTTATCCTCAGAAAATCCTTTTGCCTCACAAAGCTATGAATTAGTTGGTGCCTCTGAGAAGGGCTCCATCAAACTAGTTTCTCTTTCTTCCATAATATGTGTTGATTCTATGATCACCATACTTGAAATCCATCTTGTCCTTCCTCTACCCTTGATTGTAGTTACTAAGCGGCTCTTGATTTTAGATTCCAGGTGATTCCTTTTCCCACCATGATATCTACCCATGCAACAACTCTCTCCAATGGCCCTTTTTTTGTATTTATGTTTTGATTTTATTTCTAAAGAACACCTACATTATTTTTTTAAATAAAAGTTTATGAGATCCATTAAATTTCAACCACTTATATTTTAATCCAAAGACAAATAATTTCAAATTTGATTTTATATTTATTATTTTTATTCAAGCACATAAATAAATTCAATTGACTTTCACTATTTCACATCTAAAGAATGTGTGACATAATTGGCTATATGCTTTGAGTGTTTCCATATAGGTTCATAGGTTGATTCAATGCTGACTTGTTGAGTTGTTGTTGTCATCCCCAAGGAGATTAGTCTATAGTGAAATTCATATGTAATATTAAAATATATTACATATTGTATGACTCAATGAATAGATATTAATAAATTTTTATTATATATAATATTTATCATAATTGTTTATAAAAATGATTAAGAAAAATATTTTTAAACTTTATTTTATTTTATTTCTATTGTTTGGGAATTTTCTTATTTGCTAGATTCTAGTAATGATTATTGTATTTTTATTTTCATGAATATGATTTTATTAAAAGATGTGTAATGCAATTTTATCTAGGTCACTAGATTTTTTAATTCACCGTGATGAATTTCATTTTTAATAATTAAATATTATTCTATTTAACCTTGAATGGTTATATTAAACTTGTTGTTTAGAGTAGTGAATATGTGCAAAAGGTTGACTAGTGAATCTATTGGGACTAAATACATAATAAATTTTATTAAATTTTATAATTTATATTTACTTATATAATATTTTGTTTAAGTTTATTCATGATAATGGTCAGTGAATTTGTAAATGAATGTACTAATTAAAGTTTCTAATAGATACTTATACATACATACATACATACCAATGCCTCCTCTTTAGTCTCCCATAATGATAATTAGTGTGTGAATTGAGTACAAAATGTAAAGCCAAATAATAAGAAAAAAAGAAGATTCTTGAGGTCACTTATCTCACTTCATACAATGGAGCAATGAGATTCACTATCCCTCCTCACATTATAATTTTATAATGTTGAGTTGTTTATATTGGTGTACATTCTTATTTATTTATGTATGTATAGATGATGAACACAATTTTTAACAATGAGTTTTACATAATTTTTAGTGTATCTCAAAATAAGATGAAAAAAAGGAAAATGAAGAAAGATAGAAGGAAAAGGGAAAGAGAAATGAAGAGTTACATCATTTTCAAAAATAAAAATTAGCATATGGGAATATTCTCAGCATAAACAAATTTACCTCAATCTAGTTTAGTATATACAATTTATAAGGAAAACATATATTTTATGATAACATTTTCAAGAGAATATAACAAAGGAAACTATCATCATATTACATGCATAGACTATAACTATTTCCTTCTCAAACAAAGTTCATTAATCCAAAATTGATTATGTACATAGAAAATTATAATAATTATATGATCTTTATCTTTACATATCATGATATTATATTTAATAGTACATTCTTTACCTTTGATTCTTAAAATCTTTGTTCTAAAATATTTTCTTCTACTATCTATGCTATTATGCATATCTCTAATGAATTAAACGTATTTTATCTAATACTTTTCCTAATTCGAAGAACTCTAGAGAATGTAGGTTGACCATGAGTAAGAAGGTACCAAGTCTTTGGTAGGAATAAGTTTTGAGGAAAAATAAGAAACATGAATTTTATTTCTTTCTATTTTAGATTTCTAGAGTACCACAAATCTTGCATGCAATAAAAAAATATAGTAGCCAAATCATTCATGCATAGGTTGTGAAATAAAAGTACTCTTGCATGTCCTATAAAATGGAGATTTGGAATCAAAACTAGTTAAGTGTTAAATAGATTTAGGTAAAATCACATTTAGGAAATTATAACATCCCTAAACAGTACAAGCCACACAAGAAAAAATTGGCATATGCATGCATTTGTTAGGTTAACAGAAGACCTAGATGGGCAAAAAAATCATAAGCAACTGTGAGCATACCACTATCTTCACAAAGAAACTATAACATTTAGGATGTAAAAAGTTTGTTTCTTGCTTGTTTTAAGTGATCGAACTAAGAATGCGAGAATGTTTCACATTATCAATCAAAATGGGAAAGAGAATGGGTGACATGTAACAAATATATTCTTAGTGACACAAGGCTTGATGTAAAAAATAAAAAGATACAGGGTAAAATAATTAAATTTGTAGAAGGAAATACATAGTTAAGTATCACCAATGGCATCCAAATAGGACTAAGGTAACAATGAAAAAAAGGGGGTTCTTAATTTCATCAAATTTAAGGTTGGTTTTTAAACAACATATTCAAATGGTGACTCTTTAAGAAAGTATTAAAAAACTAGCAATTACACATTGGTGTGCAATGGGTACACTAAAGAGGTGTGAAAGGTCAATTAGGGAAAATGTTGGCTTATTTTTAACATATATTTTGGTCTATTTTGGTATGTCATTTATAAAATGATTTTACTTGTGCAAGAAAGGTCTTAAGAAATGAAGATTTCAAATGGAATATGTGTCCACTTACAAGAATTCAAACATGAATAAAACAATTTTTTTGAATTTGGAAGATAATTAGACTCCATTGTCTTTGTTTGTGTGTGAAAGAGAGAGATCTCCATCTCTATTTATTTATACTAATAGCTCTAGTGATAGTTATCTTATAAGTTATATGTACTTATATACTTATTTATTATATACTATAGCTAAAATATATTATTTATTTTTTAAAATATTAATACAACTATAACTTTATTACACCCTTAGTAATAACTAGATCAAAATACTTTGAATATCCTTATTTAAAATTATGACAAAAATGTACTTTAATAAATTATAAGGATGGAGAAAATGATAGGTCATATTTTTCTTATCTCCATCCTTATATTCATCTTGTAACTATCTTAAAATCTATAACTACCTTCTATAAATATTACATATTATATATAGTCATTTTAAATAGTCACAATTTAAAAATTATTATAAAATTGAATAAATATAATTAGATTTTTAAATAAATTATTTTAAAAAAATTAAAACTAGATAATATTATAAAATATTAAATTAGTAAAATTATTAAAGCTAAAATAAAAACTATTTTAAAATGTTGAAGCTAAAATTTTAACAAAATTTATTCATAAAATCAAACTTAGAAAAATTTAAAAATAAATGAAACCTATAAAAAAAATCAATTTTAATTATTGATATAATTATTAAAATCGTGTCAAAATGTTATGTTTTAATATTTTCAAAACTAGGCATGATTTTGAAATTACTAGCCTGCTTATCTAGTCCAATTAAGCTTCCAAGAGGTTAAGGAAACATTTGTGCTCAAATGAAGCTTATTATAAATAGTAACCATGTGTACATGCAATGCTCAGACATGTTTTCTTAACACTATTTACTAAAATGAGCTATAGAATTTCATAAGCATAGTGAATATTGTAAATCTAAAATTTATGCATTTTTAAAAGTATTTCACATTTCAAGTATTTGCATTAATGATATAGATTAAAAAAAACATGAAATATTATTTTTCTTTCCTATATGGACTTGTCATAGAATATGAAATAGATCATTTGGAGACTTGGGGGATCTTGATACTTTATTATTCTTGACAATAACACCATGTAATACATCAATTTTGCATAAGGGCGACGTCTAGAATTACCTTTATCATGCATATAACTGGTTATGCATATTTATTCTAACTACTACGATGGTGGAATTAATCCGTATGGTTACCCAGGGTCTCTAAGAATTTAATTTATATTTCCAAAGCTTTCATACTTTACCAAGAGACTACTTGAAAACAATCATAACATTGAGAAAGTGTCAAATGATAACTTCACCATAGGATCGCTTAATGAGATAAATGTATGCTTACTTCAAAATTTGAACTTTTTTATTTCATTGAATATTGGAAAGGTTCAAAGGACTAAAGTGAAAAATCATAAAGAAAAATGAAATGAATTAATGTGTATTTATATAGTAAAAAATAAAAAATTTAGAAGAGAGTTTTGTAGTTTGCAAACTTGTATAGTGTATAGAAATTGATACATTGTGTCTTTTTGAAGAAATTAATAAGATTTTTTTAAAGAAATTTGTGTCTTTTCTATTCTTCATCATTCATTTTATTTTTATGTCTAGTATAGAATGTCTTCTACAACTTTTTTTGTATAAATATATGTGCACTTGTTTGAATTGTGTATGTAGGATTAAAATCTAGTCTACTATTTAATCTTTTGTGTGCTCTTTGTTTTTCCCTTTTTTTATTAATTCTTCTTAAAATCAATAAAAGACTTTATCATATGAGGTACTTATTTCTCTCAAACACAAAGAGAAATCACATATGACATGGTGATTTCTCTTGTTGATACAAATTCCACTCACCACCCATTAGACAAGTTAGAGAGTTATTGCAATCTAATCACTTGATAATAGTTTTGAAGGTTGAATTAACATCACAATGATCTAATATGTAATTTGAGCTATGATCAATGAGAAATATCTAATAGAAAGTTTAGTAGAAATATTTTTACCTTTATCTTCTTGTACTTATAAGAATAGTACTATTTGCAAACAACTTCGAGAAACTATTCATTCAAAAATGTGATTGTATTCGCCTAAATAAACCCTAGTGACAAGCTGAATTAGTGAAAATGAGAAAGATTATTGACATTATTCACTAACATACAAAGAGGGTATAGGAATATTTAAACTATCATCATAACTAGAACGCAAAACAAACAAATAAATAAAATAGAATTTAAAATCCTTCCTTTCACGTGCATGGATCGAGTGCGAAGAAAATATAGCCAATCACGTACAACTAGTCTTCAAGTAATACACGGCACTCGAAAACATCAATCAATCTACTGAAACTTCTATGCAATCCCTGCCACCTTGTCAGTCCAAATCTGGTAAATATAAAGACAAAATTTAGAAAATTGTAACTCTAACTATACACAAATTTTTAAAAGATTTTTATGTTAAGAAGTGACCATTGACTACATTACATCCGCATTTAAACTAATGTTTATCCGAATATATTATATGTGCATTTAACCTTAAGTCCAATATATTAACATAAGATTTAATTTTGTTTATGACTAGTCATGTGTATCTAATATATGGATACACAAGACGCCACGTAAACAGTGAAGAGTGTTCTTCACGAAAAGCTCATGGAAAAAATTGGAATTCTTTCGACAAATTTTCCATATTTGACTGACCTGATTGACCCGTGCAAATGTGCTCTTCCTTTAAAGACTTTGCAATACTGCAAACCCAATCAAGTGAAGTTTCTAACTGGTATTGGTTTCTAACGAGCTTGTCTATTTCAAAATTTCAGGTGCGAGAGGCTGCATACTCAAATATGAAGGTATTATTCATTTTTCCCTTTGATTTTAGTACCTTAGGACTTCTCGAAAGACAATTATTTCAATTAATTGAACTGCCCATAATTTGGATCAGCAGAAAATGGTGTTGAAATTAACTATGGAGGACGAGAAAAGCAAGAAAAGGGCCATGAAGGCTATTGCAGGAATACAAGGTATGATATTTTGGGATATAACGGCTGGTTTAATAGGAATATATATAAATAATATGTAATGTTAAATTTTATTAAAGTTTATTTGAGCAGTTTTGAGTTTAGTTTATTGTCCATATTTTATGAGAAATGGTTCTTCTGAATTGGTCTTTTATAAATATAAATGATTTTTTTATAGTTATAAAATAAATATAAAAAATATTAAGCAAACAATTCATATTCATACAAGATGCTATTCAAAAAATATGAACCATTAATTTTGATTCAAAAACTAATCTCTAGAACTAACCCACTGAAAAAAACATACCTCTACTCATTAGATACGATGTTTGTTTTGCAGGTGTAGATTCAGTGGCTGTTGATAGGGCAGAGAATAAAATAACTGTAGAGGGAGATGCAGACCCAGTCTCTGTGACAAATAAACTCAGAAGATTTGGAAACACAGAGTTATTGAGCTTGGGTTCTGCCAAAGAAGAGGGAAAGAAGCCTAAAGAAAATCCATCGCCAATCATGTATATTCCTGCTTCTCCCATTTATTACGGCTACAATGATTATGTTAGAGGCGAAAATTCCACAGCCTGCACTATCCTTTGAGAGTTACAGTGTGCTAGTAAAGCTCTCAAGGGACGTCTTTTAACATTGTTATGGATTTTAAATCGAAATATTGTATGTCAAGATTTCCTGTGCCTCACGATGGGATTGTGAATATTCGAGGAAATTAATTGACTGCGTAATGGTCACGACAACAATGACAATATTGTAATTTTATTTTGTCAAATTATTAGTGTAACAATTTAATGAATAGGTGTCTATAAAAATGCAATATAATGTTTACTGTAATGTAATGATATTTACAAGTAATTATTTATAGATATAGTTGAGAAATTGTATGTTTTGTTAATATTAAAATTCTTTAAGTTAAATTTTATATTAGATTTATTATATATTTTAATTATAAGTAATTTATTATATAAGAAAATAAAAAATAGTTTATTAAGTAAAATAATTGAAATTGATGTTTAAATGAAATGTTTAATTGTTAATCATTCTTGTCATTTTTAGCTATAAAGAAAAATAAAGATGGGGATGGATTTATAGATCATGTAGATCATGCATGGTCATTCATTAAAGCTAAGACATCAACCAATGAATTATAACTTTCCATTTGTTAAGGAAAAATAATTGAATATTATTTTTTGTTTAATGTCAATTTTTTGTTGACAAAATAAGTGTTTGTACTATTTTCTTACACTAATCTTAATTTAATAAAATGATCAAAATAAGTTATTACTAGATCAAATCTAGAAAATAATTGTTTTTTATTAAAAAGTAGCAAAGCAAGGGTGGAGTGCTTTACAAACAAGACCTGAAAGCCAAACAACTACCATCTAGGTAACTTACAAACACCAAAGAGCCAAAAAATAACTCTAAAACCATCAATAACGAAGGGTTGTTAAACATCATAAGAACATAAGAAGACATAGGGACAAAGGTAAAAGACAAAAAGTTGACTCCCTAACTAGAGCTCAGAGGGGGATGTTGGCTAATCTTGTCTCAATCCTGCCTAAGGAAGTCAAACAGGTCTGAATCCGTAGCATTTCCAAACTTTTGTTGTCAAAGCATTAGCATTGTGGCGCTACCCCTCATGATCGACTAGCTATAGTGGGTAACAGAGACCATATACTAAATAATGGTGTCTCTCTTTGAGCTTTCATGTTGTTGATTTCCTCCTGCTATGCTTTCACCTTCTCCTATGGGTATTTAGTTTCATAGATCAAATTAGTGCATCCATAGCAAAAAGACATGTGTCCGCTAGATTCACCTTCTTCCCCTTCTTCCACTTGGTTATTTTGAAAGCTGTCAGAAACATGGGTATTTGAGTTTGTATCTTGGTCATTGTTAGCCGACTGCAAGAGCCTCAACGAAGCTAGTAGTAACGGTCTTACCAGTATTAGGTCCCATGGGACCTTTTTTTCCTTTGATTTGTAGAGGTTAGTTTGATCTTCCTTAGTTCTATTAGCATCCACTTGTCAGTCCACTTCCATTTTTTTGCCTTCATTCTGACAATCCACTTCCATTTTTCCACCTTCATCCTAACAATCTACTTCCATTTTGTCGCCTCCAACCTGGAAAAACTAATTCGTCATGATTCCACCTAGGGCCTTCTTTTTTCTCCTTGAATAAGTTAGCATAAAACATGGCTCCACTCTTGAGTATATAGTTGACTATCTGCACTCCATGTAGCGTGCAATATAATATTAAATAATATTAACTAGAAAATAATTGTTGTAACTAAATAATTACAGAAATATTAAATAATTTTCTAGTTTTTTCTTTGTAGAGGCTTTCCCTTAATATTAATTGACTAGAATCTTGTGATAGAAGATCTAAAAGCGTAGTCTAGATGTTAATATATATGGAGTAAAATTTCAAAGTTTGTCTTGATAGATTTCAAATTCTAGTAAACAAGGAAACCTTGTATGCAAGCCAAGAAAGCTATGCAAATACACAATCTAGACTAATTGGTAAACTAGTGTAATACCAAATCTATAAATGTAGCTTTGAAATCTCTTGAATTAGATTATCAATGTGTGATTCCTAAATTGATCAATGGATCATTTCAAATGACCTATAAAATATCCTTAAATGTAGAGAAATATTGAAAATTTACATTTAAAAAAAAACAAAAATAAAAAGGATTTATTATGGTCATTTTGCTCAAATTACATTCAATGCATTAGCTTTATAAAACCATTATTTTTTAGTTACGAAAACAACTTCCCAATTAACAAACTAAATGAACTTAATTTATTAAGTCTTATTTCCTAACAACCCCCCTAGTAAGGTTTACATTATCAAAAAAATAGAAAAAAATTGTGGGTGTGTGCAAGATCATGAGGGGCCAAAAAATGGTGATGGAAAAAAATATGTTTTCTACCTTGCCAAACACGCCAAAAATCCACTTTGACTTTTTATATGGGTCAAACAAAATTTGAGTTTGGTTTTTTAATACCAAACCAAAATGGATATTTGTTGCATAACATCATTCTTGTGACATGATGTTTTAAAAAATAGATATTCATTTTGGTTTCCAAAGTGAGTATCCATTTTAAATTTATGAATATTTGTTTTGGTTTCAAAAATGGATATCCATTTTTTTAGCCTAAAAAACATAGGGTAGGAGCCAAAAAGTGGCAATATGAAAGAAAATGTGTTTTTCATTTGCCCCAAAACATGAAAATCTATGTTGACTCTTTAGTAGGCCTAGGTGTCAGTACACTTAGCCAAAGCAAACACCTAAGGAAAACCCATATTGGATATCAGATCTATGAATGCATATATAATATTAAAATTACATATATATATTATATCATATAAGTTATAAATTATTTCAACTTATCAGGTGTCACCTTTTAGGCTAACTTATCAGCACAACTGAATTTTAGTATTTCTAACAAAAAAATAATTTTGGTCAAACATGTGGTCTAGCTAGATTCATTCTAGCTAAGTTAGATAAGTGCTTTAACTTTTCCAATTGGAAATATCTATTAAATGCATGTTTTATACCACTTTGGGTTCAATTACCATAAAAATAAAATTATTTCAAAAAAGTGGCATTTCAATAACTCCTAATATTTTTAATGATATTTAAAATAAAATAAAAAAATACTCTTTTGTAGAGATCACAGTCAACAATATCCTCATATAGATTTTATAGTGTTTTAATCAGACATAGTTTATGTAATTAAAAAATATTACAAGTAGGTATTTTAACAGTCAAGTAGATGTTGATTTGGAGAAAGAAAAAAATAGTAAATCATATTAAATAAATTTGAAAAATATATAGTGCACTAGAGGAGAGAGTCTTCTTCAAGAATATATATTTCTTTTTAAAATTGGGATAGATTTGTTAGGAAAAATATGTTGCGATATGAAAACTGTAGATTTCAGTGAGTTGGAATTTGAATTGTTAGAAAAGAGAAAATATAGGTCACAAACCAATTTTTATTTCTCCATGCACTAGCTATATATGTCATCTAAGACATATTTTGAAATTAGGGGAAAATATGTTTATTTACATATAATTTTTTGGTGGGAACTAGACCTCTAATTTTCAGCATTTTTCAGCAACTAAAAAATCATCTTTAAAAATTAAAAAAACATATCAATTATTATTCAAAAAAATTATTAAAAAATATTAATCATAAACTTCATCCATTTTATCACATTTAATTAGTTTAGATCATCTTCAAATTCCAAACATAAATGTCATTTTTATACTATTGAAGTTGAACAACTTTGATTTTGTTAGCCTTTTCCTTTGTAAACGGGTGACAACTTATTGTGCTTTTACCCATTATAAATAGTATATATAATAATATTTTTGTATTATATATAATTTAATCTATTTACATCAGATATACCAACAATTCAGTACTTAAGTATATCTTCCAGCTTCCCATATACGACTGTTCCAAACAATCTAATACAAAAATTGGAGGATGATAGAGAAAAATGACAAAATATTACATAATCAGATAAATAGTACTTTAAACTAAGACGGTGGTATCATTCTAATCAGTATCAGGACTATATGTGATGTTGGGGTTCCATTGTTCATCTTTCTTTAACCCATGTTGCCCATGGTAGAGGACCATCAAACCATTAAAAGATAGTAATTTTTGCATCCACTAGATTTTGCAATACAACACCCTTTGGGATGGCCACCGCAATTGGAAAAAAACCTTCAAGTAGTACATCAAAAGGTACTGTAGATTTCTCTTGATCTCTTCTTCTTTGGGCTTCTATATCAGCTATGAAGTTTTTAAGACTAGCTTCGAATGGTGTTCTATCTACAGTCTGCCTAGCCCATGTGTGGCCATAAAATAGCTTGCTAGTATATGCTCTAACCTATCCATCTCTGAGTAATATTTCAAATTTCTCCCTTTTGATCTTGAGGATGATAGTTACCTACCAAGAAATTTCATCAACTATGAGTCTCCTAAGAGACTCAATAAGAACTCGAGTACAACCATTAAAAAACTCATTATTCCTAGCTTTCAAAAGAAACCAAAGAATATCATTAGAAAGTATAGACAAAAAATAGTTATCATCTTTCTTGAGGCATTGAATAGTACCCACTACAATCTCTCAAGGATTGATGTTGGAGCCAATAGTAAGTCCAAAAAGACAACACACTTCTTTAGCAAACAAGTAGAAGAAAAAAATGTGCATGATATTTTATGGAAGCCTACAGATGGGATAAAAATCATAACCCCCTTCTGCAGAAAAGATACACTGCTTAAACAAAAACAAGATCCAAATAAACACCTATTATTAGGTTCTATGGGCCTACACCACATACTACTAAGAATGGAATATCAAGAAGAGACTTCAAGATTAGAGTTCCAAGTGGCAGCAAGGTTATAAATAATATCATTTTTATCTACAAGGGTTGCATAAATCATTTCGGATTTCATAGATAGGAGGGAGGTACCATTAGGCCATAAGAATCAAGAGGGTTTGTCTTTAATTACACCACAATTTCTAGAAATAGCAGGCCTCTCTCAACATGGAATAAGTGTAATGTCCCTTCCAAGGAACCCATAAGGAATAGGTCTTAAAGTATAAGAAACACAACTAATTTTTTTTTTAAACATTACCAAGATCTTATTGCTTAAACCTACAAATGAGTATGTCCTTAAAGGTTATCTTATTAATTTTTACCAACATTAAAACCGTTGAATTCAATTAACTAACTGAATGGATTCATTTCCTTTTCACATCTTTTCCAATTATCCCTATCTACACATAGAATATTTATACTTCCAAAACATAATATACTTGCATTTTAGAAGTCCTTACTTTCTTTTTCTATTTCAATCATTCAAACATAGATAGGGTAGAGAATAAAAAATTACATTTCTTTATTACAACTTATGAATTACACATAAACATTCCCTTAAATGTCCCTAAAATTATCCCTCCCTAAATACATTGCTTCTTTCTTTCAATTTCAAATACAATTACATCAAATGGCCCGAAGGCTTACAATTAAATATTTACATCTCACTTTTCTATAAATAATGGTACATGATACGAAATAAGAAGTCTTCATCACTGCATAGTTCTAAATCCAAGCCAAGACATGAACCATGAACAATACCTCGAAATAGATTTACCACCCAACTATGTGAAACTTGTGAAGTTCCACCCCCTATGCTAGGAGATAGAACCAAGGTACCTACGAGGCCTAAGAAATCTAAGGCAAAGAGTCATTCACTCAAATTCCAAAAGAAAATATATATAAGAAACATCATATCACCATGCTATATACACAAAGGTTAAGGTTCTAGTATATCATATAGGTTAGTGTCATCACACAACCTGTGTATTGGGATCCTCTCTGGAAACCATGTAACCTCGGTCCCCATTTTATGTGAAGGATCCACCTAGGAAGTTACCCATGGTCTTGGTACTCCAACAGGTCTATGTGGAATTTACATTATATGTCTTTCTTTATCTTTTGAGAACCCCTCTTCCCAAGTTAATTTTTTTATGGTTATCAATTGATTTACAAACTCACCCATAAGATCATTTGGAAACCACTTTGGGTTCCAACACCTATGGTGAGCCACTCATCTAGAGGACCTAGTCCCCTACCCAATCACAAGTAAAAAGAACAAGAAAAACACTTCAATTGTTCTGATTCATAGGTCTAGGAAACTCTCTTGCACACTCAGGCCCTCAAGATGAGTCCTAGAACCTTATCCATATGCATAACAAGGATCATAAAAAGGATGTCAAATACAAGAAACCACAAAAAAAAAATTGTATCTCCCCTCATGCACTAATTTATCATTCAAAGGGGTTGAAATGATGCAGACCAGGATCAGGATCAAAGTACAGGTATCAGACCAAACCCCAACCCCAAAAGTGATAAAAAAATGGACTCCCATGACCCAAAATCATAATATGAGTATTTTCAGAGGCCCATACGAGTATTCACACATGCCCATATGAGTATCAATATAGGCACGTACAAGTAAACACATTCAGACTTGTTTGCTCGTACAGGAACTATCTCAAAAGTTCTCAGAATTGGCTCAAACTAAAAGTACGACCAAGGTGAAGTATGGAGGGTGCCTATGGAAGGTTCCCTGAGGTGGACCTGGTTAAGATCTCTTAGTACCACATCCAAAATCTCTCTCCAATGCACCACAAATCTCAAATCAAATAGGAGTAAAACAAATCAATGACTCATAACAAAAAATCTGCATAAAACACAAGAAGGAAAAACTCTAACCAGGGCTTCCTAATCCTTCCTAAACATTCATAATATTCCCTAAACTTCCCTAAACCATACATACACAAAAAGAAACACTAAATTGCATTCATATTTGTAGAAATAACCCTCCCAGGAAGAAATTTGAAAATGATATTCTATAATTTAATTCATGAATCTTCCCGAATATAGTACACCTTTCTAACAACATAACCAAAACAATATAATATTTAACAATAGGAAATTTTTTAAACCATATGAACCTCACACATACATATACATAGGAAAGAGGTGGTTTCCCTAGTTCCAGATCCTACCTAGAGTCCTGCAGAGAAATCCCTTCTAAGGTTGAGCAATCCACAACAACTCCTTCCAAGATTTGGGTGATGGATGTCCTTCTGGGAAATCTTCCTAAAACCCTATGATACCAACAATTTCCTTTCTTATTTGAGAATATACCAAACCCCTTACTAAATCAATATTATATTATGGTAATAAAATAATCAATCTTCCTTAAATCTCCAACTTTTTCTCCAATCCCCCAAATCTCCTCTCCTTCCAAATATTAATAGACCAAGTGCTATATGGTTGGAGGAGTTGCTTTACGAGAAGAAACTACTCCAACTACTATAGTTGGTTTTCAAAACTTTAAACAACTCTCGTAAACATAATTATTTATGTTTTATTTTTTTATTAACTTATTTTACCTATGAAGAACATAACTAGATTAGAGGTGAAAAGAATCGTCAAGAACTCACATAGCCCAAATGGAAACAAACCAGCCTAACTCCTAGGAGGTATTGGGTTCAAAACTCTTAGATAAGCTACTATTACCAAAAATAAATTTATTTCACTTATTTTATTAATAATTCATCATTTATTCTATAAGCATACAAATTCAATTATACTTGCAAATAAAAACACATAGCTCATAACTATTTATATATGCATAGGTATATATGTCTGCACCCATATATACATACACATATATAATACATAATTCATACATCCAATTTATATTTAAAAGAAAAAATAGCATAATACATATATATAAAAGATTAATGAAAACATACTCTAAAACATAAACCTCAATATCAACAAAATTCATAATACTATTCAGACCCCCAACTAAGGTAACCTCCTAACAGAAACCTAAGTTAATAGGGAATCTTTGAGAGTATCTTGATAATATCTCCACACAACCATGGTTCAAGGATTTGAAGGCACGCTTAGACCTATGTAGCCAAGTGGAGTTGATGCCTGGTACCTGCATCCTACATCACAAAACTGAGAGAACATATACAGGTCAACACACACACACACACATACAAAATAGTGGTAGACAAGGAGGGAGAGTGCAACATTATGTCAACTCTCATAGAGTTGACTACGATTGCCTCTCCTCATCCCACAAGAACATGAAATAGACTTATTATCAAAGCATAGTTGGATTAGTATGGTTATCTCCAAAATAATCATAATTCCATAATATAGAACAAGAATGGATCATTTTCACAAA
This sequence comes from Chamaecyparis obtusa, assembly GCA_027943335.1. NCBI lineage: Eukaryota > Viridiplantae > Streptophyta > Pinopsida > Cupressales > Cupressaceae > Chamaecyparis > Chamaecyparis obtusa. The sequence goes on from BSBK01004522.1 coordinate 469,002, forward strand.
TAATGTATTCATATACATATGAACAATATCTCATGCTAATACTATAAATCATTTATTAATTTCATAAAAAAGATTTATTAACCAAATGTATGCTCAAAATGTCTCATCATCAAATTAAAAAAAAACATATAATCCATAATACTAAATTTAATGATCCTGTCAGTCCAAAATATCAGAGTACTTGGGTGGGCATTACATCATCTCCCTATAGAATTAAGCTTGCTCCTGAAAGCCTACAAATAAATATGGGTATGTAGCTATGAGCCTACTAGAATCCTCCCATGTGGCTGAGATCTCATCATTGGGGTCTCATAGGACCCTTACCTTCTCTATGTTGTGGCCGCTGAGGGTCTAAGTTTTCTGGTAGAGAATATGTATTGGCTCCAAATCCAACTGCCCATCCTCTACCTATAAGGTGTTCCAATCCAATACATGAGTCAAATCTGGAATATACTCTCTAAGAAGAGATCCCCAAACTACTTATCTTTGGACAAGGAGATACCTCAAGAAGAAATCCTTTATTTGGAACAAAGATACCCACTCAAAGTACTACTCACACAGTGACCCCTAATACTACCAACATGTCAAATCTTAACTATGATTGGGATGAAAGAAACAACAATCAAGATGATCGAGAGAATTGATAAAACCAAGGAGATTAAGATAATCATAGGCATTGTTATAGCTCTGATAGCGATTAAGAACCAATAGAAGAAGATTGCCAAAAATTCCAAAGGAGTAAGAGGTTCCGAAAACTACTTGAAAGAACCTTAGAGGAAAATAAAGAAAAATACTTTTTGGACTTGGCATCCTTGGGAGTAAAGTTACTTAAAGAGTTTGATGTAAATAAATTAAAGAAAAAATAAATTGATACCCTTGTATCCATATTAACTCAAAAATTGGTTTCTATACAAACCGAGATCCAAGACCTAAAGAAGGAGATTTAGATAAACCGTCAAAACAATACTCCTTGGAACACATTTGTCCTTTCCCATTTGAAAAGTATGTACGTACGATTCCATTTCCAAAACATGTTGAAATTCTCAAATATGATAAGTATACTGGAAACTCGGATCCACAAGATCATATAAGAGAATTTTTCACCCTAAGTATGGAGATCATGCACAAACAAACCTATTTGATGAGGTTGTTTCCAAGAAGCTTGGGAGGACAAGAAATGGACTAGTTTTCTAAGTTACCCATGGGAATCAAAACATTCAAAGAGTTTCTCAAGAAATTTATCCAACAATACTCCTATAACATACAACACATGGTGACTATAGTGGATCTGTGTAACACAAAACAAAAAAGTGGTGAATCATTCCTATCAATATTTTTACAAAGATGGAGAAGAATCTTCGCAAGATATTCAAGACAAATACTTGAAAGTGAAAATATGGATATATTCATTAATAATCTAGTTCCTTAAATGAAATACCTAATACAATTGCAAGGTCTGCCAAACTTTGATAAATAATAGATAGTGCACTCAAGATTGAGGAAGTGTTGATTAAAAGAGAATAAATCACTATCTATAAAGAAAACAAAGACAAGTACTACTCTAATAAAAACAAGGATAAGTACAAATATTTGAACAAGAATAAACATGTGGTTAATGATGGGGTTGTGGACATAGCTAACATAAGGTCAAAACTTGAGGTTTTCAATCTTTCCACAAGTTTACAAACAAGGAAGAGTTCTAATACAACAATAATGACACCAACGACTCCTAAGACTTTCAACAAATCCAACAATCAGAATGATCATTGGTTATCAAAACTTAAACATACATTTACACCTTTGGGAGATACACTTGACATGGTTCTAAAATAATTAATAAACACTAAAATCATTACACTCCTTGAATCAAAGCCATGGGAGATAGAACTAGTGAAACCAAAATGGTGGAACGATAACAACTATTATGATTTCCATCACAATAAAAGACACAAGACTAATAATTGTATAAATTTGAGACATGTCTTAAAGATTTAATAGAAGACGATAAGGTAAAAGTTGATGGATATCATACAAACAATGATAAAAAAGAATTCTAACATCCATTACCTAACTATGAAAAAGGTGAATCATCTAAAGGAAATAAGATCAATTACACATACATTGACATTGATAATGTGATCAATATGTTGGAACCATGTGAACAATCTATCAACATGATTATTCTCAAGGGAGTACAAGACAAAGTAGAATCTTCTAACACTATGACAAGGATTAAAGATATTCTCACACTTAAGGGAGCTTCCACATCAAAACCACCTACTACAACAACAAATTACAACCTAGTGGATCTGTTACAATGTACCCCTTCTCAAATTTCTATTTTAGAATTGCTAAAAATTTCTCCAGCTCATAGAGAGATTCTTGATAAAGCCTTACTTAAGACCAATGTTCCAAAAGACCTAGATGTGGACAAATTCCAAGCTATGGTTGGTCATTTGAATTCCCCGCACTATTTGTCTTTTTCTAAAGATGATGATAAATCATTGAATCATCCACATAATCGGTCATTACACATTGAAGTCTTAAATCATAAACATCGAGTTACGTATGTCTTGATAGATGGAGGAGTTGGTTTGAACCTATGCACATTTAATCTTATGAAATAATTGAGATTTTTAGAACATGCTATTGACCCAAGAAGAAAGATCACAATCAAAGCTTATGATGAACACATAATATCTTCTAAAGGATTAGAGGTTTTACCTATCAGAGAAGGACTTGTGGAAAGAGATGTTATATGTCAAGACCTTGATTTACTACTTTCTTATAATATTATTCTTGGTAGGCCATGGATTCATATGATGCAAGTGGTGTCTTCTACATACCATTAGTGTAAAAAATTCCCTCATAATGAAGTAGAAGTAACAATTCTAGCTAATACAACTTATCGTTGCAACAATCTCAAACAAGTGGATAGTAGGATTTCACACAATAAAGAAAGTTAAAAAATGTTGAAACTTCCAAGGAGATGGTCTTACAAAGCTTTGCAAGTAATTTTAATATCCAAGACATGGGAGTGGGAGAGTATAAAATTGACTCATCAATATCCATGATAGATTTACCTTTATCTCCCAAATCTTAGGGAAGACCTTCATTGACCTTAAATCCATCTAATGGTAAAGCATTAACAATTCATGAAGCAATAGGGATGGTCAAAGCCAAGGTGTCCTTATCAGAGGAAAATGATGAAAAATTTGTCTTACAATAGCTATACAAAGAAGATAAACATGATGGAAATGTTAAAAATGTGGAGATATCACAAAATAAATATGAAAAAGGATGTGATATCATGAAACAAATGGGTTACAAAGGAAAATGATCACTTGGTAAAAAACAAGGAAGGAATCATAAAACCAATGCATATGGAGTTTCGTAACCCTAAGGATAAAACCAGTGTGGGTTTCAAAGAAGAAGTAGCTCACCCTATGTCTAGAGATGGTCCATTATTTGATACTGCATATGATTCATTTGATGAAGAAGAAATAAAAGGAAACAAATTTCATATGAAAGATCACTACTATTACAAGGATATCCTCTTTCAGACCTAATTACCATTTCTACCATTCCTAGATCAGAAGATGAACAATGAGAAAGACATCCTGACTAGGGACAGTTGGTTATTATTAATCATGTTCTTGATATACATCATTTCAAGAATCAACATGGTACATCCCTATCTCTACAAACACCTTTACATGAAGGTGAGAATCAACAAGAAGAAAATAATTTTGAAGAAGAAAAATGGACACTAATGACTATAGCCCATTTCTTGGGTATATTAGATGATAGTCAAAAATATTATCATGAATATGAATAAGAATAAGATGTACTTTTAGATTGTACAATGGATATAGAAATTGATGTAGTGCATAAATATGCTCCTAGAGTTCATTTTGAAGAAGGTGAAAGTTCTAATGCTAGGTTAATTGGGTCAAACTCATATAACACTAACAATGACTCTAATAATGATGATCATGACTGTAACACTCTTAAAAATTCTTTGGAAACTAACCCGATAGAAATCATCTTGTTAGTCAGTAAAATTGATAATAACATCGTGCTGTCTCTTGAGCCCTATGATTCCTTATCCCTGGTGGATCCTAAACTCATTGACTGGACATAACCTAAATATACAAACCTTTTAACCTTTGACAATGACTATAATTTATCTTTGTATCTTAATGCTAGCAATCCCTTCACCTCTTCCATTAGTGCAAGGAGAGAAAACATGATAGAATGGCATCTCACGTTTCTTAGTCTTAGACATAAAAATAAAAAGAAAAGAAGATCTGATGGAGAAAACCACTTAGTGGTAGTATCAAATCATAAAATAGTAAAAATAAAAGATATGCAATGGTGAAAACCTCTCAGAGGTGCCAAAGGATGAGATTCTTGATATCCTTCTCGAGTATTTTCAAGAAAGATCTTGAGTTTTGATTGAACCTAGTCAACTAGTAAATCTTGGCATAGTGGAAAGTACTAAAATGATCTATATTGCTCAATCACAATCAGATGAAAAAAAGAATAGTTCACACATTTTTTCAAAGAAAAGAAGATCAACTTTTCTTGGTCATATTCTAATATGCCAGGACTTGACATAGATTTAATAATGCATCATCTATCCATATCTCTAAGAGTGAAACCAGTTAAGTAAAAACTTAGATAAATCCATCCTCATGTTGCATTGTTAGTAAAGGCTACACTTGAGAAGTTGTTGAAAGTTGAATTTATACAAGCAATTGATTATTTTGAATGGATTTAAAATATTATTCTAGTTTCTAAGTTAGACAAATCAATAATAGTATGTATTGATTTCAAAGATCTAAACAAAGCTTGTCCTAAAGATAATTTCCCGCTTCCAAATATTGACATGATTATCGACCTTACAATAGGATATGAGACGTATTAACTAATGGAAGGATATATTCTCTGGGCACAACCAAATTAAAATTACTCTAGAAGACCAAGAAAAAAATGCATTCACATGTTCCTAGGGTACATACAATTGGAATTTCATGCCATTCATTCTCAAGAATGTAGGAGCAACCTACTAAAGAGAAATGACAACAATCTTTCATGACACGATGCACAAGAACATGGAAGACTATGTGGATGATACACTCGCCAAGTAAAAAGTAAGGACTACCCACATAGAAGACTTAAAACAAATATTTGATAGAATGAAACAATTCAACTTAAGGTTAAATCCTAAAAAATGTGCATTTGGCGTGACATTAGGTAAACTATTAGGCTTTATTATCTTGGAAAAGGGAACTGAAGTGGATCCAACTAATGTGAAAGAAATACTGGAGATGCAACCACCAAAGAACATAAGTCAAGTGATGAAATTAAAAGAGAAACTTCAATCAATCATAATATTTATTTCTCAACTAGTTGATAAGGTGCACCCTTTTACCAAAATGTTGCATAAGGGAGTAACTTTCACATAGAATGAGGATTGTGATAAAAAATTTAGTTAGATCAAGCAATATCTCACAATTCGTCTAGTCTTAATGGCTCCTCTCCAAGGAAAACCATTACTCTTGTATATCTCAACAACTAATACTTATCTAGAATTCCTACTTGCACAAGAAGATGAAACAAATAAAGAACACACAATTTATTATATCAGCAGAACCTGTGGCATATGAATTGAATTATTTAATAACTGAGAAAGCATGCTTATAAGTTGTCTTTGCATCCCAAAAATTCATACATTACATGCTTCTACATAAGGTAAATTTGATTCCTAATATTGATCCATTAAATTATTTGTTGAATTTAAAGAAACCTTTACGGGAAGACTAGCAAAATGGGTCTTAATCCTAAGTGAATTCAACATTGAATATGTAGGTGGTAAAGCTATTAAGGGACAAATAATAGTAGACCAACTAGTTGAAGCACCAATGCAAGATGACAAAGCTCTATAAATTGAGTTTCTAGATGTAGCAATCATGGATTTAACATGACATTCATGGAAAATGTTCTTTGTTGATTCCTTCACACAATAAGGATTAGGAGCTGGTTGCCTTTTTATCACTCCCCGAGGATACAAGATACCTAAGGCATAAAAGATGATATTGCCTTGTACTAACAACATAGAAGAATATGAAGCCTTAGTAAATGGACTCAAACTTTCCATTGAATAGAAGATAGTGGAATTACATATCTGTGGAGACTCACAACTAATTATTAACCAAGTAAATGATGATTATCAAACTAAGGATGAAAATATTATACCTTACAAGAAAATGGTTGATGATCTAAAGAAATATTTTGTCCATATCAATTTTGAAAAGATTCCAAGATTAGAAAATAGAGCAACTGATGCAATGGTTACCTTAGCATCAATGTTACAATTATTGGAGATTTTCTAGCAAGCTAGTGCTGACTGTATGTTTGTCATTGTTGACAACATATGGTAAGTAGCATGCGTGGAAGACTTATGCAGTAAGCTTCTAGTATATACAACATGGACATGTTATCAGCATGATATCATAGACACAGAGGTTAACTATTAGCACAGACAATTATATAGTAGCTCGTGTCAGTAGTGTTCCTGACAGAGTTACAGGCAGTGTTCTGTGAATGATTGTCCGTACAGTTATCATGGAGCCTTGCACATTTTTATATGTGATGGAGACATGTTAGTGATGTTACATTCATGGATGCAGAGTATGATGATTAGTAGAAGTGAAGTTATGCAGTCACTATTTACCAGTAGCAGTTTCCTGTGTTTATTTAGAAGAGTCGATAGAGATTATATTGGTTTAGGAGTTGCGCCTATCATTTCGGTATGAACCCTTGGATTAGTGCTTGGAAAAGAGTTAGTAATGTTTGATTAAGAGCACATGATGTAATTCAACATGAGGAGAAAGTTTCAGTTGCTTTGGTAGAGCCGATAGTGTGTAGCGTGCGTCTACATTTATTAATATTGGACATGTCCCAAAATGTATTGCGTGCTTAGTAGAGCCGACATAATTATTATTGGAGTATGTTATGATTTCTCTAAAATGATTTCAAGGTGGTTCTAATAGGCTGACTTGATTATATAATTTAGTGGAAATATATTTATAGGCAGTCATTTGTGATTGCTAAGGTATGGTTCAGAGTTGATTGTGAAGAGTAGAGCAGAGTGTGAAAAGTGTTGAGCCATCAGCAGAAGGTCTATGTGACCAAGTAAAGTGTTTGTGCTATACATTGAAACTGGTCCAGATAGTAGGTCAAAGTGAAATTCACCAAGATCTAGATATAGTGTGTATCTATTATTCAAAAGGTTGTAGCCTTCACTCATTTGAGCAATGTGCTCCCAAATAGTGCATCCTCACCCCTAACAGGGTTAATTGTAAAAGGATCCTAACAGGGTCTGACCCTTGACCAGGTCATTGTACTAAATACATTGTAAAGAAACTCCTAATAGGGTTAAGGATCTTCTAACAAGGTTCATAATACACTAGTGTAGATTATTAGTGGGTGTCAATTCCCACTGGGGTTTTTACCTATTTGGATTTCCCTGTAACCAAAATATTGGTGTTGTGTTCAAGTGTTCTTTCATTGTGTTTATGCTTATGTTTAAGTATACTTAATTGGATAAAGAATTTAAACTTGTAGATAACTTATTTACCCCCCCCCCCCTCTTAGTTATCTCTTGGGACTATTCCTAACAATTGGTATCAGAGCCAAGTACCTCAGAGAGAAAGTTTAACATCTTGAGGTTGATCAAATGAAATTCTTCAGAAAAGAAAGTCCTAATTTTGATGGAGAGAATTATCTCGATTGGAAGAACAAGATGGTGACACATTTACAATGCATTGCTTTTGAAGTTTTTGATGTAACTATCAAAGAAGTCAAGATCCCTACTTTAGCAGACCTTGCAAAGGATGATGCTACTGAAAAGCACAAGGAATAGTTTCATCAGAATGCAATAGCTAAAGAGGCCCTTATTAGAGCCCTATCTGATAGTGAGTTTTCAGAGATAAATAAAGTAGATATAACCCATAAGATATGGAAGAACCTAGAAGACATATTTGAAGGAGATAAACAAGCAAAGATGCAAGTAGAAAAAATTGGAAGAAAAGATACAATGCATTAGAGATGCTACCAGAAGAGAACATCAGAGCTTACAACCAAAGGATTAATGAAGCAGTTGCAGGAATCAGGAACAATGGTGGAGAGATCTCATAAGAAGATATTATGGATAAATTGATGACCACTCTCACAGCAGAGTATGAAAACAAGATCAACATCCTTGATGAGACCATGCAGCTTACATCAAATTTCAAAAGAGAGACCTTGATCAGAAAAATTTCAGCTTTTGAGATTTCAAGATTGAAGACAGAACCTAAAAGTGAGATAGCCTTCAAAGCATCAGTTCATGGTAAGAAATCTGCAAGCACTTCTGGTAATTTTGATGATGATGATGAAGAGAAAAAACTAGATGATTTCATTGCTATGATTTCTAAAAGAGAAAAGAAAGGAAAAAGGAAATATGAAGGTCAATTGCCATTTAAATGATTTTCATGTAATAAGATTGGTCACTTTGCATCTAAGTGTCCTACAAGAGTTAAAAGGTACTAGAATAACTACAAGCCTAATTATACAAAGGAATGCTACTATGCTGGAGATGGAGTATTAGATGAAGAATCAACAGAAGATGAAATTGGATTCATTTCTCTTGAAGATGTTAAGGAATCACAAGAATTAGCTCTGATTTCACAACCTGACATCAGGACAGATTGGATCATTGATAGTGGTTGCTCACATCACATGACAAGAGAAAAAGATAGATTTGTTCATTTAGACAGATACAAAGGAGGCATGGTTAGATTTGGAGATAACACTCCCAAACCTATCAATGGTAGAGGAGCCATCACCTTGGATGGAAAGAATAGCACTGATGATGTTCTTTATGTTGATGGTTTGAAACATAACCTACTAAGTGTTGGGCAGTTACTTGAAAAAGGTTACAGGTTGGAGTTGAAAGGAAACAAGTGCATCATTAACAACAAAGAAGGGAAATGATTGCATCAGGATCAAAAACTAAAGGTAATGTTTTTCAGCTTAATCCAAAAGCAAGTTATTTTTTTGCTAAATTTGATGACAGTTGGTTGTGGCATAAAAGACTATGTCATGTCAATTTTGATAACATAGTAAAGATAAGTAATGTGAAGGTAGTTAGAGACCTACCTAGCATAGAAAAGCCAGTTGATACTATTGGAAGGGAATGTGTGATGGGAAAGCATGTAAGAAATTCATTTAGAAGCAAGCACAACTCAGTAGAGAACAAGTTGGATCTGATTCATACAGACCTATGTGGACCAACTCAAACAAGATCATACTATGGTGAAAGGTATTTCATTTTGTTTGTAGATGATTATTCTAGAATGATGTGGGTTGCTTTCTTGAAAGATAAGTTAGAAGCATTTGAGAAGTTCAAAATATTCAAAGCTAAGGTTGAGAATGAATTTGGACTAAAGATAAAGTGTCTAAGATCGGATAGAGGAGGAGAATTCACCTCTGACAGATTCTATGAGTACTGCAAAGAACATGGCATAAAAAGATAGTTAAGTGCACCTAGAACACCTCAACAGAATGGGATTCTAGAGAGAAGGAATAGGATCATCCTTGACACAACACACACCATCATGATTGAAGGAAAAGTTGCACACACCTATTGGAGAGATGCGGTCAATACAGTAGTCTACACCATCAATAGAATACAATTGAGACCAGGCACGGACAAGACACCTTATGAGATATGGTTTGGTAATTTTCCCATAGTAAAATACTTCAAAATCTTTGGAAGCAAGTGCTACATCAATAGGGATGAAGCAGTAGGCAAGTTTGATGCAAGAAGCGATGAAGGTATTTTCCTTGGTTACTCTACTAAAAGTAAGGCTTATAGATGTTTTAACTTGAGACTAAAGAAGATCATTGAAAGTTCTCATGTTAAGATTGATGAAAAGTTTATGGTTCAAGAAAGATATCATGATTACTCACCTATGATTGAAGAAGAACCCAGACCCTCCACTAGTGAGATAGTTGTTGAAGAATTGTTTGACAGTATTGATGTTTTATTTAATGACCCTGAGACAAGTGAAGAGGAAACTCCAAAGGTAGATGAGCTAGTATCACCTAAAGCTCCAAAGTTTACATCTAGATATCACTCTAAGGATGACATCATTGGAGATCAGAGTGGCAAAGTCACAACAAGATCAAAAGAAAAAAGTTCTGCAAGCAATGAAGTGGTATGTTTACTATCTCAGATAGAACCCTTAAGTGTTGAAGATGCATGTAATGATTCAGATTGGCATGATGCTATGAAAGAAGAACTAGATCAGATTATCAAGAATGATACTTGGTAATTGGTCCCAAGACCTACTGATAAGAATGTGCTTGGAACAAAATGGATTTTTAGAAACAAGATGAATGAATATGGTACAGTAGTAAGAAATAAGGCATGGTTAGTATGTAAGGGATATGCGTAGAGAGAAGGCATTGATTATTCAGACACTTTTGCACTAGTGAGAAGATTAGAATCTATTAAGTTGTTCCTAGCCTATGCAACATTCAAAAACTTCAAAGTCTATCAGATGGATGTCAAGTCAGCATTCTTGAATGGAGAATTGAAAGAAGTATACATTGACCAGCCAGAAGGATTCACTTTATCAGAAAAACTTGATATGGTATGTAGATTAAAGAAGGCCCTCTATGGACTTAAGCAAGCTCCTAGAGCATGGTATGAGAGACTGGATGGATATCTAACAAAGATTGGATTCAAGAAAGGAGCAGCAGATTGTAATCTATTCATAAGAGAGACATCTGAAGGTTTACTACTTGTAGCTATATTTGTTGATGACATTATCTTTGGAGGTAATGAAAAACTTAGTGTTGAATTCGCTAAGGAGATGCAGAGTGAATTTGAGATGAGCATGATTGGACCTATCAAATACTTTTTAGGATTGAATGTGCAGTAGACAAAGAAAGGTATTTTCATTAATCAGTCCAAGTATGTGAAAGAGATATTAAAGAAATTCAAGATGGATGATTGCAAGATAGTAGGGACACCTATGATAACTGGATGCAATCTTACAAAAGAAGATGACTCACAAGTAGTAGATATAATATTTTACAAGTCTATGATTGGCAAACTCATTTATCTACTCAAACTAGACCTGATATTTCCAATGTAGTTGGCATAGTTGGAAGATTTGCAGTAGAGCCTAAACAAAGTCACCTCATGGTAGTAAAAATAATATTTAGATACTTGCAAGGCACTATAGATTATGGTCTATGGTATCCCAATTCAGAAAATGTGGAGCTTCATGTATATACTGATGTAGATTGGGCAGGATGCATTGATGATAGAAAGAGTACATCAGGAGGAGCAATGTTTCTTGGTGACAAACTTGTCACTTGGACAAGCAAGAAGAAAAATTGTATCTCTCAGTCAATAGTAGAAGCAGAGTATGTTGCTGCAGCCTTGAATTGTTCTACAATTGTTTGGATCAAGCAAATGATAAAGGATTTTGGAATTCAGATTGATTATCCTATTGTTATTCATTGTGATAACACTAGCACTATCAACATGTCAAAGAACCCTGTGATGCATGCAAAGACAAAACACATTGAGATCAAGTATCACTTCCTAAGAGAGAAAGTGACAGAAAAAGAAGTCAAGGTGGACTATGTGAGTACTAAAGATTAGTTAGCAGACATATTCAAAAAGCCCTTGCCAAAGGATACTTTTGAGTATCTCAGAGAGAAGTTGGGAGTAATTCCCTTCCCCGATTCTAATTAGAAGAAAGAAGAAAGAGCATCAGTCCTCAAGGACTGATGGATGGTTGACTACTCTACTTCATGAGTAGTACCGATGCTTAAACTAATTGGTGCCCTTTTCCATTGATGTCAAAGGGGGAGTAATATATATAGTCATGAAAAACAAAAGTAAAAGGAGTAATATACTAAGGGGGAGTAGTATTCAATTACGGAAGTAGTTCAGATGAGGAAATGGAGAATGTTGAAGAATATTGAATCAGATGGAGGATTCATCCTTGGGGGAGTTTTGATGAGGAAATGGAGAATGTTATAAAATAAATGTTCATTTGGATTGGTGGATTTTTTCATTCCATATGTTTCCATCAATGCCAAAGGGGGAGATTGTTAGAGATTCACCAGCAAGCCACTGCTGATTGTATGTTTGTCATTGTTGACAACATATGGTAAGTAGCATGCGTGGAAGACTTATGTAGTAAGCTTCTAGTATATACAACATGGACATGTTATTAGCATGATATCATGGACGTAGAGGTTAACTATTAGCATAGATAGTTATATAGCAGCTTGTGTCAGTAGTGTTCCTGGCAGAGTTACAGGTAGTGTTTTGTGAATGATTGTCTGTACAGTTATCATGGAGCCTTACACATTTGGATATGTGATGGAGACATGTTAGTGATGTTACATTCATGGATGCAAAGTCTGATGATTAGGAGAAGTGAAGTTATGCAGTCGCTATTCACCAGTAGTAGTTTCCTGTGTTTATTCAAAAGAGCCGTCAAAGATTATATTGGTTCAGGAGTTGCGCCTATCATTTCGGTATGCACCCTTGGATTAGTTCTTGGAGAAGAGTTAGTAATGTTTGATTAAGAGTGCATGATGTAATTCAGTGTGAGGAGAAAGTTTCAGTTGCTTTGGTAGAGTCGACAGTGTGTAGCGTGCATCTACATTTATTAATATTAGACATGTCCCAGAATGTGTTACGTGCTTAGTAGAGCTGACAAAATTATTATTGGAGTATGTTATGGTTTCTCTAAAATGATTTCAAGGTGGTTCTAACAGGCCAACTTTATTATATCATTTAGTGGAAAGATATTTATAGGTAGTCATTTGTGATTGCTAAGGTATGGTTCAGAGTTGATTGTGAAGAGCAGAGCAGAGTGTGTGAAGTGTTGAGCCATCAGCAAAAGGTTTATGTGACCAAGTAAAGTGTTTTTGCTATACATTGGAATTGATCTAGGCAATAGGTCAAAGTATAGTTCACCAAGATCCAGATATAGTGTGTATCTGTTATTCAAAATGTTGTAGCCTTCACTCATTTGAGTAGTGTGCTCTCAGACAGTGCATCCTCACCCCTAACAGGTTTAATTGTAAAAGACTCCTAACAGGGTCCAACCCTTGACCAGGTCACTGTACTAAATATATTGTAAAGAAACTCCTAACAAGGTTAAGGATCTTCTAACAAGGATCATAATACACTAGTGCAGATTATTAGTGGGTGTCAATTCCCATCAGGGTTTTTCCCTATTTGGGTTTCCCCGTAACCAAAATATTGGTGTTGTGTTCAAGTGTTCTTTCATTTTTTTTATGCTTATGTTTAAGTATACTTAATTGGATAAAGAATTGAATTTTGTAGATAACTGATTCACCCCCCCCCCCTCTCAGTTATCTCTTGGGACTATTCCTAACAACAATTAGAAGAAAATCAATTTCTATATGAATTCTTGATGGAAGAGTTTCCCTTTCCTTCTTATGATTCACTAAATTCCCAGATAGTTTGTGCTATAGAACCCCAAGAACCATCCAAATATGGCCATATCTATAATTATCTAAAATACCAAACTATTCGAGATAATTCTTCCAAAAATGAAAAAAGATGCCTAATAAGAGAAACATCTCGTTATTTAATCATTGCAAACAACTTATATAGATGTGCTCTTGACGGTATGTTACTTAGATGTTTCAAATGTGAAGATTCTAATAATTCATTAAAGGAAGTCCACGAAGGTGTTTGTGGGTCTCACTCAAATGACTTTTCATTAGCAAAGAAACTTCTAAGAGTGGGATATTACTGACCCACAATGGAAAAAAATGATATTCATTATGCCAAAACATGCAAGAATTGTTAAGTTCATGGAAACTAGATACATGCTCCAGCCAGGGAGTTCATTATTTTTATCACACATTGGCTATTCCAACAATGGGCCTTTGATCTAGTATGATAGATTCATTTGAATTCTTCTAACATGCATAAGTATATCATCACGGCCACTGAGTATTTCATGAAGTGGGTCGAAGCAGTTCCCTTGGCCATTGCTATAGGAAAGCAAGTCTCAATATTTATCCTCAACTACATCATTTGTAGGTATAGGTATGCATGAGAGTTTCCACTTGAAACAAATAGCTTGCAGTAGCTGTTTGAGATCAATGCTGAAATAGTGGAATGAAATTGGCCAAGTTAACAAAGAAGATTGTTTGTGTGTCATATGTTATCAAATAAAATTGATTACAAAGGTTACAATATTTTGGTAAGGAGAATTATTTTTATACAAAAAGTTATGAAAAGTCAAAATATTTGTTTTGCCAAACTTGGGTTGTGTTGTAGAAGTTTTGTCAATATCTAAAAAAATTATAAAAGTGTGAGCTGTGTTATATTGTGTTTAAATCGTGATATGGGATTTATGAATTTGTTGGACAAGATTAGTAATTTGGATTGTAAGTTGTGTAGTGTTAATTATGAGAATCATTTTGAAGAGTATGAGGAAGACACCAAAAACCCAAAGTGATTATGATGAGGGGAAGCAATTGTTGGAAACTGCAATTGAAACAATTATTGTATTGTCATTGATGTCAAACCTTAATTGGTAAGATTGTTGCTACTTAGGGAAGTATTATATCTATTTGAGTGTTGCTAAGGGGCTAAGCAAGGTTGGTAACAATAGCACCTAGGGAAAGGTTGAGTTATCTTGATACTACAAAGTGTACTTGACTATGTTGCACTATGATGAGATAATGTATTGTTTATCTTATTAAGACTGAAGACTAAACTGGTAGGCTTAACCGAGCAAAGAAAGGAAAAATCATGTTTAAGCCAAGTGATGTTAGTGTCAACCGAGTTAGTATATGCTGAGAAAAATTCTAATGTCAATCGAGCATCAATAAATTGCCGAGGAAGGCAGTGTAAGCCGAGGAGATAGTTTTAGTAATGACCGAGCTTTCTGCATGAAGACTGAGTTGACAATCACAGTATTTACCGAGCATCATCAATTTTATATTTGAAGAGAATTTAATTTTGGAGCCGACATTGTTGAATTCTTGGATTATGTAAAACATGTTGACTTTATTTATTGATTGTTTGAAAGCATTAAATGCATTGTAAAATGTTTTATTATAAATCTTTAAGAGATTTGAGATGATTCTAGAAAAGGAGCCGAAGAACATGAAGCAGGTAGATTCAATGAATCTAACCTAACCCTAAGATCTATGATTGAGATTGAGCGGAAAAAGATGAGTTAACCTAATTGAGGAAAATATAAGAGAACCTAAGCATTTTGATATGCATGTACATGGAGAATAGAGAATGCTGGAAGAAAGTTTTATTGACTGAATAAGTAGAAAAGGCTGAAGGAGAATTGTGGTGGTTGCTTGAAGAAAAGTTCCAAGTAGATCAGAGATGGAAATGGAAAAGTTTCAAAGTCAGTAAACCAACATTAGTGTATGGAATCAGATATCATATTTGCAAAGTGAGTTGTATATTTTTTAGATAATACTGCTGCTACTTTCTAACCATTGTAATAGTCAAAATCCTTTTAACAGAGGTTGACCTAACAGTCATATGTTAAATCCTTTGAACAAGGTTGCATTCTAATGGAGTGTATGTAAGTCCTATGACTAGGCTCACTTTTAACAGGGTGATTGAAATCCTTTAACCGGGTCACATCTGACAGTGTGTATTTTAACCTTTGAGAAGGTTGGCTTTTTATCGAGCTCACTTCAGAAGAGTGAAAATAATAGTAGCATGTTACAAAGTGGTTTTTCCCAAATTGGGTTTTCACTATAAATCTTGGTGTTAATACTTGTGTGAATGTTTTGATCTGAACATTTCTATGTTTTGCAAGTTAAGTTACAGCAAGGTAGTGGACTGCATTGTTAGATGTTTCTATTATTGAATCAATGATGACCGAGTTTGTTTTGGTTTTGGATCTGATCTAAGGATAAGTTTAGAAGATTGTTTTATACATCAGGACCTAAGAACAACTGATTCACCCCCCCTCTCTATTGTTCTAAATCATATTAACAATTGGTATTAGAGCTTTGTTGCTTATTATTAGTGTTGACAGTTATCAAGTTTAAAGGAGCTTGAAGCAAATGATCAAGATGTATAAGAAGGAGGTATCAAAGCTGAACAAGGAAAACTTCCCTGCATGGAAAATCTTGATGAAGCTACATCTGGCCAGTATTGGTGACTCTACAAAGTACTACATTGAGAACATAATCAGGTAATGCTAGAAATTGCATCTTCCCTGAGCTATCCAAAATTTGAGGACATTAAGGACTGCACAACTGTGAAGGATATGTAGGACACTCTTGCAAGGATCTATGGTGGTGACCTAAATGTGCTGAAAGCAAAGGCCGAGAGTCTTAGAGGTAAGTTTGATGAAATGAGAATGCAAGAAGGTGAAAACATTGCACAATATTGTGGTCGAATAAAAGAAGTTGTAAATGCTATTAGAGGAGAAAATGGATCTATTGATGATGAAACTATAATTGGGAAAGTACTAAGAACCCTGCGTCTTATATATGCTATTAAGATCTCAGCTATTCAGGAATCTAGATGTAACTCTGCTAATGTGCTTACTTTGGAAAGTTTGGTTGGTAAGCTAACTGCTTTTGAACTCTCTAACTATGATAATTTCACTATTGGAAGCATTGGAAATGTTGAATTTGCTTTTAAGTCACAACTAGTTCTGAACAAGCCAAAGAAAGAAAAAGAAAGATGCATTAGTGAAAGTGAAAGTGATAGTGAAAGTGAAAGTGACAGTGACACTTCTGATGAAGACCTAGAAGATCTAGAAGATCTTATGGCTAGAAGACTGAGAAGGGGAAAAGGAAAGTATAAAGGTAAACTCCCTA
Source organism: Chamaecyparis obtusa (assembly GCA_027943335.1). Classification (NCBI taxonomy): domain Eukaryota; kingdom Viridiplantae; phylum Streptophyta; class Pinopsida; order Cupressales; family Cupressaceae; genus Chamaecyparis; species Chamaecyparis obtusa. Next base: position 485,931 of record BSBK01004522.1, read on the forward strand.
TTATATGTTTTGCATGTAATAAAGTTGGTCATATAGCTAGTAGATGTCCTGATAGGAAGGATAAAGATGATGAAAGGAAAATCAAACACAAAGATAGAAGCTATTGATGGAACATAGACTACAAGGGAAAAGTTAAGAAATCTTGTTACATTGCTAAAAAAGAGACTGACACTGATAGTGATGATTTTGAAATTGAGGTAGTCTATGTGGCAATGAAAGATGAATCTGATGAGGATGAGAAAAATGCATTGATATCCTATGTGAACAAGAATGGATTATTGACAGTGGTTGTTCACATCACATGACTGGTGACAAAAATAAGTTTGAAACCCTACATCATTACAAAGGTAAAAGTGTAAAATTTGGTAATGATGCACCATGTCCTATTAGAGGAAAAAGTTTGATTAAATTAACTGATAAGATATCTTGTGAAAATGCATATTAGGTTGAAGGTCTTAATTATAATTTGTTAAGTGTTGCTCAGCTTAACAAAACTGGTTACCAAGTGGAATTTCATCACAAGCAAGCTAAAATATTTGATGCTACTAGAGAACTAATTGGAAATGGTGATCAGACTAGAGGTAATTTGTTTTATCTTGACCTATCTGAAGAAACATGTTTGATTGCACAACTTGATGATATTTGGTTATGCTATAAAAGGTTGTGTCATGTTAACTTTGACAATCTGGTAGAGATGAGTAAGAAGAAAAAGGTAAGAGATCTACCTAGATTAAAGAAACCTGAGAATGTGATGTGCAAGGAATGTCAGTTAGGAAAAATGACAAAGTCAAGTTTCAAGAGAAAATCCTTTACTTCTGAAAACATTTTAGATTTGGTTCATATTGACCTTTGTGGACCTATGGGTATACAAAGTTACTATGGTGCTAGATACTTTATCTTATTTGTTGATGATCATACTAGGATGATGCATGTGATGTTTCTAAAAGAAAAATCTGAAGCTTTTCAATTCTTTAAGTGGTATTTGGCTAAGGTTGAAAAGGAGACAAGTAGGAACCTAAAATGTATTAGATCTAACTGAGGTGGAAAATTTACATCAAATGAATTTAATCTATTTTGCAATGATAGAGGAATTAAAAGATAGATGTCTGCACCTAGAACACCTCCACAGAATGGTATAGCAGAAAGGAGAAACAAATCTATCTTGGATTGTGCAAGGGCATTGATGATTGAAAAGAATGTGGCACAAAAATATTGGAAAGAAGCTATAAGAATTGTTATCTACACTCTTAACCAGGTACAGATCAAGAAAGGTACAAATCTAACACCCTATGAACTATGGCATGGGCATGCACCGAGTGTTAAATACTTTAGAATCTTTGGAAGTAAGTGCTATATATTAAAAGACACTAGAAATGGAAAGTTTGATGCTAAGAGTGATGAAGGCATATTCCTAGGGTACTCCACAAAAAGTAAAGCTTATAAGTGTTTGAACTCTAACACTAACAAAATGGAAAGTTTGATGAGTATCAAGAAAGAAATGAAGCTGATAGTAAAAGAGAACCAAAAGATTATAGATCTTTTGTGTACATTGAAGAAGAAGATGAGGCAAGTAACAGACTTGCACCTGATGTCGAGTCTTAGGTAAGCAATGCCGAGCGATAGACAGAAGCTGCCAAGTATCAGGAAAACAGTGCCAGGAAAGAACAAGAACATGCCGAGCTACAAGAAAATGTTGTTGAGTATCAGGAAGAGGTTGCCGAGCATTCTGAAGTTGAATCTGACAATATTGTTGAGGAACATGATGAAATAGAGGGGAGAACAGCTAAACCCATTTTGGAAAAATATGTAAGAAGACATCATAAGCCTAAACAAATAATTGGAGACAAAGATACTGGAACCTAGACTAGAAGTAAGACTAAGGATCCAACATGTCTACTATGTGAATTTGAACTGAAGACAACTAGAGAAGCATTGGAGAATGAAGACTGGATACAAGCAATGAATGAAGAGATTGACTAGATTGAGAAGAATGATACTTGGACTCTGGTGCCGAGACCTGAAAATAAAAATGTTATAGGAACAAAGTGGGTGTTTCGGAATAAGATGAATGAAAATGGTGAAATCACTAGGAACAAAGCTAGGCTAGTATGCAAAGGCTACACAAAAGAAGAAGGAATAGATTATGGGGAGACATTTTCCCTTGTAGCTAGATTGGAAGGAGTAAGAACTCTGCTTGCATATGCTACTTATAAAGATTTCAAGGTATATCAAATGGATGTCAAGTCTACATTTTTGAATGGTATACTAGATGAAGAAGTTTACATAGAACAACCAGAAGGTTTTATTGATCCAAACAGAAAACACATGGTGTGTAAACTGAACAAAGCATTATATGGATTGAAGCAAGCTCCTAGAGCATGGTATGAGAGGTTTCACAACTACTTGATACATATTGGATTTTCAAGAACAAATGACACAAGCAATCTGTACATGAAAGATGAAGAAGGTAAAGGTATCTTGTTGGCAAAAATTTTTGTGGATGACATTATTTTTGGTGGACAAGATACATTATGTAAAAGTTTCTCAAATGAAATGCAAATTGAATTTGAAATGAGTATGTTTGGTGAGATCAAATTCTTTGTTGGTTTACAAGTATATCAAAGGAAGAATGGAATTTTCATTACACAGTCTAAGTATGTTAATGAAATACTAATTTTTTTTGGGATGGAAGATGCTAAACCAGTGGGAACTCCCATGGTTATTGGACAAAATTTATGTAAGAATGATGATGCTGTAGAAGTGAATCAGACTCTGTATAGATCCATGATTGAAAAATTGTAGTATGTTGTACATAGCAGACCAGATATTGCATTAGCTGTTGGGATTGTGGCAAGATTCTCTACCAATCCTAAGGAAACACATATGATGGCCATGAAAAGAATTATGAGATACTTGAAAGGAACTATTGACTATGGTCTATATTATAAGAAGGATGACAAATTTGAACTTCGAGTTTATACAGATGTTGATTGGGCAGGAAATGTAGATGACAGAAAGAGTACAAGTGGTGGAGCTTTCTTTCTTGGATAGAGATTAGTCTCCTAGATGAGCAAGAAACAAAATTGCATTTCCCAATCTACTGCTGAGGCTGAGTATGTTGCTGCTACAGTAAACTGTTCAAACTTGGTATGGATAAAACAATTGTTGATAGGCATGAAAGAAGAAATCACTGAACCTATTGTTATTTTATGTGACAACACAAGTGCTATCAATATTTCTAAGAATCCAGTGATGCACACTAAGACCAAGCACATTGCAATCAAGTATCACTACTTGAGAGAATTAGTACAAGACAAAGAAGTTCGAATGGAATATGTGAATACAAAACAACAATTAGCAGACATATTCACTAAATTTTTACCCAGAGAAGCTCATGAGTATTTGAGAAGTCAATTAGGGGTTCTTCCCCTAACTGAGGCTGCCTAGACAAGCTAGGAGCACTGCATCAAATATGCTACAATAGAAAATTTGACAAATTGATGTAGAAGACTGTCAAACTTTAGGGCTGGCCTAGAGTTGTGAACAGAAGCAAAGCCAAGGAATCAGTCATAAGCAAGATGACAGAGGGAGAAACACTGAGCTGCACAGATATTATCTACATCTGATGGATGTTTGTTTTTAGTTGCTACTTTGGCATTTTTGTCAAAGAGGGAGATGTACTGATATGATAACAGATGAGAGATGATAACACATGATACTGAAAGAGGATGATGAACTGAAATGAAGAATCAGGATAGAGGGAGATTTGAATACTTCTGACGGTCACATAAGTGAGGCTTGCAGAATTCTGAATCAGAATGAAGCTAAGGATATTATAAATAATTCTTTGATGGACAGATAAATTTTTGGATTGGTTGGTAATCCATGTGTTATTCAGGTGATATCATATGGTGTTGCCATCAATGCCAAAGAGGGAGATTGTTGGAAATTGCAATTGAAACAATTATTGTATTGTCATTGATATCAAACCTTAATTGGTAAGACTGTTGCTACTTAGGAAAGTACTATATCTATTTGAGTGTTGCTAAGGGGCTAAGCAAGGTTGGTAACAATAGCACCTAGGGAAATGTTGAGTTATCTTGATACTACAAAGTGTACTTGACTATGTTGCAGTATGATGAGATAATGTATTGTTTATCTTAGTAAGACTGAAGACTAAACTGGTAGGCTTAACCAAGCAAAGAAAGGAAAAATCATGTTTAAGCTGAGTGATGTTAGTGTCAACTGAATTAGTATATGCCAAGCAAAATTCTAGTGTCGACCGAGCATCAGTAAATTGCCAAGGAAGGCAATGTAAGCCGAGGAGACAGTTTTAGTAATGACCGAGCTTTCTACATGAAGACCGAGTTGACAATCATAGTATTTATTGAGCATTAGCAATTTTATATTTGAAGAGAATTTAATTTTGGAGACGACATTGTTGAGTTCTTGGATTATGTAAAATGTGTTGACTTTATTTATTGATTGTTTGAAAGCATTAAATGCATTATAAAATATTTTATTGTAAATCTTTAAGAGATTTGAGATGATTCTGGAAAAGGAGCCGAAGAACATGAAGTGGGTAGATTCAATGAATTAGACCTAATCCTAAGATCTACGATTCAGATTGAGTGGCAAAAGATGAGTTAACCTAATTGAGGAAAATATAAGGGAACCTAAGCATTTTGATATGCATGTACATGGAGAACAGAGAATGCTGGAAGAAGAAAGTTTTATTGACTGAATAAGAAGAAAAGGCTGAAGGAGAATTGTGGTGGTTGCTTGAAGAAAAGTTTCAAGAAAATCAAAGATGGAAATGGCAAAGTTTCAAAGTCGGTAAACCAGCATTAGTGTACAAAATTGAATCTGATATTTGCAAAGTGAGTTGTATATTTTTCAGATAATACTACTGCTACTTTCTAACCATTGTAATAGTCAAAATCCTTTTAACAGAGGTTGACCTAATAGTCATATGTTAAATCCTTTGAACAAGGTTGCATTCTACTGGAGTGTATGTAAGTCCTATGACTAGGCTCACTTTTAACAGGGTGATTGAAATCCTTTAACCGGGTCACACCTGACAGTGTGTATTGTAATCTTTGACAGGGTTGGCTTTTTATTGAGCTCACTACAAAAGAGTGAAAATAATAGTAGCATGTTACAAAGTAGTTTTTTCCAAATTGGGTTTCCACTATAAATCTTGGTGTTTATTGTGTGTGTGAATTTTGTACCTGATCTATAGACACAACACTTCAGTAAAATATTAGAGGTTAGCTATAATCAAATCATGCAAAATTAAAATCTAATTTAACCAAGCGATTTACTGCCTTCTAGTAGGTGCGAGATTAATGTTCTCAGATTGTTATCGAGATCAGTGACCTAGACGACACCTAAATGAAGGATTTGAATGGAATTGATCTAGATATGAATTGAATGTAATTAATCTATTTTTTTGATATTTTCTATGCAATAATATGAAAAACTGATATGAATCTATGCTAATATGGAAATTGATATGCTAAAATGATTTAACAATGATATGAAAAAGAATCTAAATGAATGTAAAACAAATAAATTGATCTCACAATAGCCTTGATTCGCAATAAGCTTTGATTCTCCAAATTCCAATTCTTCAAAATAGTTGTGCAATTCGTAGACAACTTTGGCAAAGTAAGCTTGCAAAATTATGAGATGCTATGGATGCAAATTTGAGAGATTTTAGAGATGAATTATGAAGAGCTAAGCCTTGGTTTTCTAGAAATCTAGGGCTTTGGAGGTGCATGGAAGAAAGCCATAAATCACTCAAATAAACTCAACTTGATTTTTGAGTTATTTTAAAATAAAGATAGTTAACTCACAAAAACATGCAAAAGCTAAGTTTTAACTCAAAATAGAGTTTAGTTTTAATTGATAATTGATAGTTGTCTTCTTTTATGATTGTGCATGTTTTATTTATGAATTAATTTAATAAATAAAGTGATTTATGCTCAACTTAACTGCTTTTAAAAATAAAACAATTGATTTATGGGTTAATCAATTATTTAATCAAACTTTTATTAAAAATTATATTATTAAATAATGACAACTTGCTTTAATTAATTAAATAAAAATTAAATCAATTATTCATAGGATATTGGATTTATTGTCAAAATTAAATAATACAATTAATAATAGATAGAATTAAATTTAATTACATAATTAAGTGGCAAGATATTAAATCTAATTAATTAAATATGAAAATATTCAATTAATCAAACTTAGGATAAATGTGATTTATCACCAAATAATCATTAAATTAAAGATAATTATGATGATTAGGAATATTACTAGGAATATTCCCCAATGCAGAATTTAAGATAATCAATTATGATTCGATGATGTTTAGATGTGCCTTAGATTAGGACTTTGATGTTGATTTCATTCGAATTGAAGATGTAAGAGATTAATGAACTTATAGCCCATTTTTGGGGTATTACATTTTGCCCCTCTTTGAATTACTGTGTGAAGCGCAGTGGTTCAAAGATAGCCTGTGTTTGATAAAGATATGAAACTGATGTTTGAAATTGATAATTGACATGAGACAGAAGCTAATTGATATTGATTTGATATGGAGATAATAGGTCCTGAGTGACCAAAGATAATGTTCACTATAACAGCAAATGAACCTATGATTGTGAAAAAGTGTCAAAATGCCTGATTCCAAACCTTAGGATTGCTAAGAAAAGAGTGACTGGTTCTAGACTCGATTGTCTTAGCAGAACTAGCAGGTATCACATCCGAACCCTTTAGTTGCCGAAGAACCAATGAAAGAACACTATGATCTGATGGTTGCAAAAACTGATACAGTTTACAAGATTAGGAGAATACCAGATTGATATGGATCTTGATGAATCTGATATGCCCCAAGTGATGATAGATTTGCCCCAAGCGATGAGGACTTTTGATGAATCAATAACTAGATGTGGTTGTTGTCTTGATTACCGAGGAAGATATGATTGAATTTGATTTATAAACTTTGAATGATGTGCAATACCATGCCCCCTTTGGGATTAAAATTGAAATTTGACAAGAGAAGTCATTTTAAATGGTTTAGAAGCATGTAAATTGATTTGAGAAGTGGTTATACACGTTCAAGAATGCATTCTGCATCATTGGAAGGTCTCAAAAGACCAAGTTTGACTAGGTTTGACCATGAGTTGACCATGGTTGACCAAGTTGAAATTTTGATAGTTTGATGTAAGAGAATCAGTTAAGTTGATTACTGGATTTCTACTATGATTGAAGGTTGATTATGCAAGTAGTAGACCGTCCTAGGCCCAAAAAATTTTAAATCATGATTTTGACATATTAAATGATCTCAGATTTGAATTTTGATCCCAAAAAAGGATTCTACTTGCTGTTTTGTTGGAGGAACCTTCGTGTGAGATTCAGCTCTTGTTAGATTTGAATATGCGAGTTGAGAATTATTTAAGCATTGAAGTTCATTTAGCCATTGTGAGATCATGCAAACATGCAAAATGAAATGCAGAATGAAATGCAACCTAATACCTAGGACCTACTCACTGATCATATGTCGATTTGTTATCATCATTAAACTTTTAGGTAACCGGATAAATCAATACAATGCCCACTAGCTATGAAACCATAGACATATGAATATTGATTTGTATGCACAAGAATCAATACAACACCCACTGGTCAACAACCATGGATATATGAATATTGATTTTATTTTCGGAGTGTCAGATTAGATATAAGCACCAAGGCACAAACACCAGGATGACCTGAATATCGTGTCCATTTTGATATAGTAATTTGTATAAGCATCAAAACATAAACATCGTAATGACCTGAATATGCCTTGCATGCAAACACATCAAACAGTCAAGAGATCATTCTAAATCCAGTGTGAATTACCCTTAGTGACCCTTTATCGTTCACATCCTTAGGTAAGATCACATTCACAATAGGAGAAAGAACTCACTCAAAAAGATAATAGTTAGATCAAACTTCTTTGAATCTTTCAGATATCAATGGTCGAGGTATGCATGGCCATCCAATTCAAGATAGAGGCTCTTACAGTCAGACACCATTTCAATCCAGAATTTCCAAAGTTGTTAGATTTTCACATACAAGCAGAAAACAAAGAAAAGATTATGCCCCTAGTCATCACTCTCTAAATCCTATAAAGGACATCATCGAAGAGCTTGAAGGGACACAATATGAAAAAATCTCAATGTGAATCAGTAAGCATACAAGGAGATAAAAGCATGTAAAAAAACATAGATTGTTTTCAGTTTGATGTTTGATGTTGAATTGCATTATGGTAGATGCAAAATCCTTTCTGGAGACCAGATAGACTTGACTAACTCACACAAAGCTTCAAAGGACTCTGACTGGATATGAGATGTCTAAGATATACTGGAGGCCATAGGATATGACATTGATTGCCCCCAAGTTTTAAGCATTGATAGGATACAGACGCTTGAGCTGATTGGTGTACAGATCGACTTATTGAAAACTGGAAATGCAGAAACAAACCAGGAGATATGTACAAACTAAAACAAGACTGAAAGCTGGGAAATACCAAGATTGTGTTGATAGATGGAGCATTTTGAAACAAGTGGCACTCGTTTGCCGGGTTTTCACCGTCTTGGTAGAGATTCTATTTTTGCTACCAAGGCGCCTGTTTCCAGGTTTTCACCAAGGCACTTCTTTTTTTTTTTTTTGTATTTTTCATTTTTTCAATTTTTTTGAATTTTTTCAATTTTTTAATTTTTTTTTGAATCATCAAGGCGCCTATTGCTAGGTTTTCACCAAGATGTTCATTTTTTCATAACTTTTTTCTAATTTTTAAGATTTTTTCAAGATATTTAACCATAGATTGAATGCCTTAGGCATAGAATTTCTTTAGATGGAGAACGTTGATTGGCTCTCAAAGCTGTTCTCCTTCAGTCATTGAGAGTTGATAGGCACCAGAGCCAAAAGTAGCAGTGATGACAAAGGGACCCAGCTAGTTGGGTTTGAACTTCCCCTTGCACTAATACATTTGGGGGCATTTTGCGACGGCTATGTGTCGCAATAGCAACACCCATAGACGTCGCTATTTTTTAGTCGCAAATTGCGACGTCTATGGGTAGCCGTCGCAATTGCGACACATAGCCCGTCGCAATGTGGCTAAGATTTGTTAGCGGCATGGGCGTCGCCCCCCTGTCGCATGGCTTCAGAGGGCCATCGCAATCGCGACGGGCCTCCCAAGCAATTGCGACGGGCGCCTGCATCGCATTACGATGGGTTCCCGTCGCAATTGCGATGCCCGTGGGTGGATTAAATTTTTTTTTTTTATTTAATACATTGCTAATGAACCACATTAATGCTTTTTTCTTTTAACAAATGAGGACAGCCACTGTAAAGACAACATGATAATGTACACTCACTATAAGGATAGTCACAAATGAGGACATCTCACAGTGACTGTCCCTTGTGTAATTGCCACTTGAATGTATTGCTATTCAGCCACATTAATGCTTTTATTCTTCAACAAATGAGGATAGTCACTCTAAAGACAACATGATAATGTACATTATCATGTTGTCTTTACAGTGACTATCCTCATTTGTTGAAGAAGAAAAGCATTAATGTGGCTGAATAGCAATACATTCAAGTGGCAATTACACTAGGGACAGTCACTGTGAGATGTCCTCATTTGTGACTGTCCTTACAGTGAGTGTACATTATCATGTTGTCTTTACAGTGAGTGTACATTATCATGTTGTCTTTACAGTGTCAATATATGCATTATTACTTAAACTGAAGAGTACTCTAAATAATATGTCATTGTGGAGTTCTGATTGCTTCCAATTTGATATACGCTTGTTCTACTTATGTATCCAGCATCATGTAAGAAAAGTTGATGCTTTTAAAATAGATTCATTTAGCCATGAAATTCCTGTGCATGTTACATACAAGATTCCAAGGCCCAAAACTGATTACACATTATAATTCATGTACAGAATGATAATCAACCACAACGAGGCATGCGTAGGCGCTGCTTAGATTTTGAGGCATCAGAAGCTCGTAGAAGAAACTTGACCAATGGCTCATGGAATGCAACAAACTTATTGCCTAAAACAGGAGCATTGGTAACCACAGATGATGGTTTTGAAAAGAACACTTCACCATCAATGTCACGTGAGGGAACTGCAATTTCTGATGGCAAGCAACTTGTAGTATATAAGAGAGATGCAGGTACAGATGCTGGGAATACATTGCTAATGAACCACATTAATGCTTTTTTCCTTCAACAAATGAGGACAGTCACTATAAAGACAACATGATAATGTACACTCACTGTAAGGATAGTCACAAATGAGGACATCTCACAGTGACTGTCCCTTGTGTAATTGCCACTTGAATGTATTGCTATTCAGCCACATTAATGCTTTTCTTCTTCAACAAATGAGGATAGTCACTCTAAAGACAACATGATAATGTACATGGGCTGTAAGTGTACATTATCATGTTGTCTTTACAGTGACTGTCCTCCTTCAAGTGGCAATTACACAAGGGACAGTCACTGTAAAGGCAACATGATAATGTAGAGAAACGTTGTCATTTGTATTTTCAACAGTGCCGAGAGAGATTCCCTCCGCGAAATCACAGCTACAATTTTTGAGTACGTTGGGTTTATTTTTCTTTTGTCATTATTATGTAATCTGGTATTCAGCTGTTACAGAGCTAAAATACCCAGAAATGAGGACATATCTGTGTTGAATTTATTGTTAGCGGCTTTGGTTATTTAGAAGTTTAATTTTATTTGTTCATCTTTCAAGCACAAATGTTTTGTGGACCGTAACATCTTCATTGTTTCGGGTATGCAATGAAATAGCCGTAACTTGCAACTACCTTCGCGGTACTTGTGTACATTATCATGTTGTCTTTACAGTGACTGTCCTCATTCAAGTGGCAATTACACAAGGGATAGTCACTGTGAGATGTCCTCATTTGTGACAAGGACAGTCACACATGAGGACATCTCACAGTGACTGTCCCTTGTGTAATTGCCACTTGAATGTATTTCTATTCAACCACATTTATGGGCCCGTTTGGACCACAGCACACAGTAGCATCTACAGAGAAGAATATCCTAGGTGTAACAAGTTGTAAGAATATACCAACAGTTCTAAGAAGTTCCCTAGCACATAGTAGCATCTACAGAGAAGAATATACAACATGAGGGCAGCCACTATAAAGACAACATGATAATGTACACTCATTGTATGTGTACATTATCATGTTGTCTTTACAGTGACTGTCCTCATTCAAGTGGAAATTACACAAGGGACAGTCACTATGAGATGTCCTCATTTGTGACAAGGATAGTCACACATGAGGACATCTCACAGTGACTGTCTCTTGTGTAATTGCCACTTGAATGTATTGCTATTCAACCAAATTTATGGGCCCGTTTGGACCGTGGCACATAGTAGCATCTACAGAGAAGAATATCGCAGGTGTAACAAGTTGTAAGAATATACCAACAGTTCTAAGAAGTTCCCTAGCACATAGTAGCATCTACAGAGAAGAATATGGGTCAACGAGGTTGACTTCAAAGCCATGCAATCTAATGGTAATAGTAATATCATAATTTGACATACTATCAGAAATACTTCCTAAATAGACTATTCAATCTTATAAGAGATGGATTCATGAGAACTATTATTTATGAAATATGAGTCAATGACTTTAATTAAAAAAATTACACAATCTAATTCTTGTAAAAATATCAAAATTTGACACATTGAAAATACCTTCCAAAAGTATCATTAATTGATTAATATGAATCACTACTCATGAAATATAATTTTATAAACCTAATCTAAAAACTACACAATAAAAATCTTAATAGCAATATTGTAAGAAACTATTCCCAAAAGCAAGCCTAACAAAATTTGATGAAAATAATTTTTGTTTCACTCAACTTTGACATTCACAACTTCCTCTTTTATTATAATAAGAAAAAAAATGTCTTTTTAGATATACCTCATGAACCATACTCGAATAATCTATCATTTTTCTTCTCAAAAACATATTTGCAGGGCCTGCTTCTTTTACTTGTTTGTACTTTTATCTCTCTGATGGAAAGGGTTCCTTCAGGACACATTTTTCCAAGTTCACTGCTTGAGATATTTGAGGAGGGTTCCCCTGCTTGAGTATCCATCCAACCCATATTCGAGTAGTTCTACAATTGCACAGTCTAAATTAATAATACTGACAATTGAATGACGAATGATGATACATAGAATTGATATAAACTAATCCTAAAAACACTAAAACATTATTAATATATTTATATTTCATAAATAAAATTGATATAAAAGATCTGGAAAGATACATTAAAAAATAGAAAAATAGTAATTTATAATAGAAGGAAACTTAAATTGCTATTTAAAAAAAAAACAAGAGTCTTAAATCTTATCATTTTGTTTCATTATCATCCATAAGTACACACCTCTAGCATAATAATTATATTTTACCACCCATAAAATGAAAAAAAGATTTTCACAAGAGAAATTGAAGCTAGATTATAAAAATGAACCATCTTATTGGAAACTGGAACTGTTATCATACCCAAAAGGACTACAAAATTTCACCTTATCATACCCAGATTGTTGCTTTGCCTAGCGGAGGGAAATTTGATCAGTAAAATTGACACAGAGTATGTTGTCTCCATTGTCATGCTGGATAACAAAACACCAACTTTAATGGGCATGTACTGTCCCTTGTGTAATTGCCACTTGAATGCATTGCTATTTGATGCAGGGGCATCCCTAATGCAAGCCAAAGACACCATGATTGAAGGAAGTTTCCATGAAGCCAAGGAGTCAAATCCTATCAATTGGAACATAAGATTTTCACCTTGGAGCTTTGAAGGATTGACTGGTGAAAGGTCCTTTTGATTGACAAATCAGAGTCTTTTTGAATGACAAATCAGAGTCTTTTTGAATGACGATAAATTAGAATAGGAGTTTTAGATGTTTTCTTGGTTTGTAATAAATATTAAGGATTGATTTTATCTCCTTATAAACATCCACTTATTGGACACAAGACCCCTTGGTGACTTATAAACCTTGGGCATCTTTTGAGTCCTTGGATGAAATGAGCATAGTAAGTGTTTATTAGGTGTCTTTTAGATGTTGTTAAGAAGTTTGAAGGTCCAAAATAACTTTAATAAGGTTCCTAAAGTTTCACAACACATTTTTAACCTTCTTGGAAAAGTTGTTTGCAAAGTTGTAATGCAACTTTAAAAGTTGCTTAGCAAAGTTGACATTTGTTGGATAAACTATTCTAACCACCTAGATGGTTGAACCAATGTTTGGAGAGCCTATTTTAGGCTTCAAATGGTCGAAGACAGATAGAGAACCAGTATTGTAATCATTTTGCTTTCATAAAAAAAAAAAATAACCTTGTTTTAGTGCATTTCTGGTGAAAAATGAACTCTGTACGGCTGTACGGATGGTGGTTGGATGATAAAATTTGCCTGGAAGTTGTAATAGTGACATCTGATGCTTTGGAAGTTGGTTTGATTGATTCTCTTTGTTTTATATCTAAGTTATTTCAAATTTTCTGTGCATTGTTTACAAACCCTCATTTTCAGGGTTTGACTGATGTAAAGACCTTAACTCACGTTTCAACCATTGGAATTCCTTCTTCCTTGGTGGAATGAGAGTTAAGGATGTATATTTGTATATTCTAAAAGCCCTACCTACTCTGCATCACTATTGAACCACATTAATGCTTTTTTCCTTCAAAAAATGAGGACAGTCACTGTAAAGACAACATGATAATGTACACTCACTGTAAGGATAGTCACAAATGAGGAAATCTCAGAGTGATTATCCCTTGTGTAATTTCCACTTGAATACATTGCTATTGAACCACATTAATGCTTTTTTCCTTCAAGTGGCAATTACACAAGGGACAGTCACTGTGAGATGTCCTCATTTGTGACAAGGACAGTCACACATGAGGACATCTCATAGTGACTGTCCCTTGTGTAATTGCCACTTGAATGTATTGCTATTCAACCACATTTATGGGCCTGTTTGGACCATGGCACACAATAGCATCTACAGAGAAGAATATCCCAGGTGTAACAAGTTGTAAGAATATACCAACAGTTCTAAGAAGTTCCCTAGCACATAGTAGCATCTACAGAGAAGAATATACAACATGAGGGAAGCCACTGTAAAGACAACATGATAATGTACACTCATTGTATGTGTACATTATCATGTTGTCTTTACAGTGACTGTCCTCATTCAAGTGGCAATTACAGAAGGGACAGTCATTGTGAGATGTCCTCATTTGTGACAAGGATAGTCACACATGAGGACATCTCACAGTGATCGATTGTCGCTTGTGTAATTGCCACTTGAATGTATTGCTATTGAACCACATTAATGCTTTTCTTCTTCAAAAAATGAGGACAGTCACTCTAAAGACAACATGATAATGTACACTCACTGTAAGGACAGTCACAAATGAGGACATCTCACAGTGACTGTCCCTTGTGTGATTGCCACTTGAATGTATTGCTATTCAGCCACATTAATGCTTTTCTTCTTCAACAAATGAGGATAGTCACTCTAAAGACAACATGATAATGTACACGGGCTGTAAGTGTACATTATCATGTTGTCTTTACAGTGACTGTCCTCCTTCAAGTGGCAATTACACAAGGGACAGTCACTGTAAAGGCAACATGATAATGTAGAGAAACGTTGTCATTTGTATTTTCAACAGTGCCGAGAGAGATTCCCTCCGCAAAATCACAGCTACAATTTCTGAGTACGTTGGGTTTATTTTTCTTTTGTCATTATTATGTAATCTGGTATTCAGCTGTTACAGAGCTAAAATACCCAGAAATGAGGACATATCTGTGTTGAATTTATTGTTAGCGGTTTTGGTTATTTAGAAGTTTAATTTTATTTGTTCATCTTTCAAGCACAAACATTTTGTGGACCGTAACATCTTCATTGTTTCGAGTATGCAATGAAATAGCCGTAACTTGCAACTACCTTCACGGTACTTGTGTACATTATCATGTTGTCTTTACAGTGACTGTCCTCATTCAAGTGGCAATTACACAATGGGACAGTCACTGTGAGATGTCCTCATTTGTGACAAGGACAGTCACACATGAGGACATCTCACAGTGACTGTCCCTTGTGTAATTGCCACTTGAATGTATTGCTATTCAAACACATTTATGGGCCCATTTGGACCATAGCACACAGTAGCATCTACAGAGAAGAATATCCCAGGTGTAACAAGTTGTAAGAATATACCAACAGTTCTAAGAAGTTCCCTAGCACATAGTAGCATCTACAGAGAAGAATATAAAACATGAGGGCAGCCACTGTAAAGACAACATGATAATGTACACTCATTGTAGGTGTACATTATCATGTTGTCTTACAGTGACTTTCCTCATTCAAGTGGCAATTACAGAAGGGACAGTCATTGTGAGATGTCCTCATTTGTGACAAGGATAGTCACACATGAGGACATCTCACAGTGATCGATTGTCCCTTGTGTAATTGCCACTTGAATGTATTGCTATTGAACCACATTAATGCTTTTCTTCTTCAACAAATGAGGACAGTCACTCTAAAGACAACATGATAATGTACACTCACTGTAAGGACAGTCACAAATGAGGACATCTCACAGTGACTGTCCCTTGTGTGATTGCCACTTGAATGTATTGCTATTCAGCCACATTAATGCTTTTCTTCTTCAACAAATGAGGATAGTCACTCTAAAGACAACATGATAATGTACACTCACTGTAAGTGTACATTATCATGTTGTCTTTACAGTGACTGTCCTCCTTCAAGTGGCAATTACACAAGGGATTTGTGTTTTCATTTGTGTTTTCAACAGCGCCGTAACCCTCCGCGAAATCACATCGGGATATAAGGGCAAAACAAACAAGAACGTTGTCATTTGTATTTTCAACAGTGCCGAGAGAGATAAACAAACTTAAAACTCAGACTTAAGAAAGATGAAGGCAATGCTTCAAAAGGCCGATGCCCTAAATACGGGAAAACACAATACCACCATTAAACGATGCCCTAGTCACCGTATCAATGCTGCCAGCTCCGTACCAGTATGCTGACTGCTCACTTTCATCCTGTGATAAAGGTAACTTCATTAATCATACTTGAAATGGCAGCATACGAACTAAAGCTGATGAACATTTATAAACTAAAAGTTTAAAACTACAGATTACAAATGTAGTAGTTTCATACGAAAAGAGCTTGATGTCTGAAATTTACCATTAGAAGTATCCAAAGGAATACCACAGTACTGTTGAACTTGGAGAATCGGAGATGATCTACACAGCAAGGTTCAACAGCTGTAAGGACTGTTACACCATCTTTAGCATTTGAATACATTTTCTCCTTGGCTTCTGGTGGATCCTCAAAGACCCCCAATGACGTTTTCCCTACAATTATCAATTGTTTGTCAGTATGAGATATTAATAAATAAACATTAATCACAATATTAGGCAAACAATGTTCTTGATGTCTGAATCTAAATCACAGAAAGCTCTAATAAAGCAGTTCTCAGTTTCACATTAAACTAAGTTTCAATTTCAAATGGTTATAATAATTTTTTCAAGTTATAAGTAGCTGGTTACAGTATATGACATAAAAAGAAAAAAAATCATTTCTATTCTTTTCTTCTTTTTCTCTTTCAACGAAGCTTTTGCACCACACAAATGCATACCAAGAATTTCTCAAGAGGTTTCAAGACCATTGCATACCAAACTTCTTCTCTATAGATGCTACTGTGTGTCGTGGTCCAAACGGGTCCAAATAGACCTAGTGACTCTAGTAGGTCTCCAAAACCTGTTCTGCAGCAATAAATCTTCAATTTGACAAAGGACCTTATGAACTTATATGTTTTTTGAGTACCCTTTTCGATGTTCTAACAATCCTCCAACTCCCAGACCCTGACTCCACTCCAGCATATCAATGTCCTTATTGAGTCCGCAGACCTAATGCATGCCTTTGGGTGTGGGTTCCAAAACAAGGCATTGAAAATGGGTGCATGAAACCAAGATCAGAGTTTGAAGATGTCCACCATGCTCTAAAGATCTAGATTCAACAAGGTTTGAGGTCCTTTACTTGCCGCTACCCTCTGATCTTGCATAATCCATCAACTCCTAGTCAAGAACATTGAGATTCTTGACCTAGGGCTTGCTCTCAAAATTCTCTGGCTTAGTATCCTATTCCAAAGCTTTTAAAATATGAAAATAAACCCCCTTAACTTGCATTTTACAAAGAACAGAGGATATCCTATGGTTTATTTGCAAGTTAAGGCCATTTGAATGCAATAACCCAAAAAATGAGGGTTTGACAGAACAACAGATAAGAAAAAGGAATAACTTTGATATAAGGTGTCTTGAATCTACCAAATAAACTCTCAAAGCATAAGATATAAATACTCTAACGTCCACACTGGTCTGCCCTCCCTTTCACATCCGTACATTATACAGTGCTTGAAGGAAATGCACAGAAAAGGCTCTGAAATAGTGGCTCTATCTGATAGAGAGTCCATACTAGGCTTCATGACTAACCTAGAGCACATTCCTTGTTATGGAGGAAGTTTGAATGGTGAAGAACTTATGGAATGGATAGAGGACCTAGATAACCATTTTGACTACAAGTATCTTATTAATAACCATTTTGACTACAAGTATCTTATGGATAGAGGACCTTGATAACCATTTTGACTCATTTAGTATCTTATTGAGCTTCACTTTGTTTCGAGAATATAGTTTAATATTCTCTACTAAACAGGGCCAACCACGTGAAGGTGGAAGCTCATTTGGCCCCACCCTCCTCCCCCTAACATCACTCTACATTCCCCGTTAACATCTAACATTCATTCATTCTTTCAATTATTAATAAAATGTAACATTCAATCAATATCACATGATAACATTCATTAACACATTAGATTCGTTAACACACAACATTCATCAATATGAAAATAAACACATAATTCATGAACATTCATTAGCACATAATTAAATTCATTGAGACATAAAATTCAGTCATTATCAATTAAGGTATTTAGATGACAATCATTTCTTTTTTCTCTTTCTAATTTTTTTTTCTATGTAAGCTCTAAGAGGAGCATCAGTGTTATCATCAATACCCCCCTCATCAGTTGTTTTGTTCTCTGTTCTTGATGATCTCAAATTCCTATGCTGCTGCAAAGGGGGGTCCTCTACAATAACAAATAAAAGAGTTAAATTTAAAATATTTAATTATAATTGTTACAAGTATTTAATTATTTTAAAGAACATAACTGTGGCGCTCTTTAATTACCTGAACTGGCCACATCATTTTGTCTAGACTCAACCTCAACATGCTCATGAGCACCGACCCCTCGATCCTCTACAGTTGCTATACAAAATGTTACATTAATCCAAACACCAATTGTAATTATATATAAAAATTTTAATAGCAAATGTATACCTCCACCACTAGGATGCACATCATGCGAACCTTCATTATGCATAGATTGTGTAGAAGGATTGTCAGGCTACATTCCAATATCCTACACATTGTTATCATTGCTTTCTTAAAATAGATATACTCACTTTATATTAGAACTTAACATCAAATAGACTAATTGGTAAAGTATTCAATTTGAAATAAATTTCATTTAGCTTATTTACCTGTGGCTCAGATGCATCATTATTTGAACCTTGCACACTGATTTTAGCTTGTAGCCGTTCAGCCACGGCTCTATAGCCTTGTTGGAAGCCAATTCTCTTGTCCTCTTCTGTGAGGAATCTATTGAACTCTGACCCCTACATTTTTGCTTGGTATGGTGAATTTTACTTGCATTGTTTGATCAAAAAAAATTTCCTTGCAATTTATAAAAAAATTGATACAAGTTTTGATTTACTAATACTTACAACTCGTGCTTGAAGTTTGGAAAAACCACCAAAGCCAAGCTTGTGTGTCCCGTGCTTTTCTAATCTTGCCTTTGTTTCCTTTGATGTGTCAGGCAATCTATGAAAAGTTTGAAATATGTTAGAGACCAGTACAGGAAAAATTTAGAGGTTAATTAGTACATAATTACATTCTCAAAAGTATCACATACCTTGCTCTACTCTCTACTGGCGTAATTCCTTTTTTCATGTCGGCTTTATACTTTCCATCCAAAATCAAAGCCTGCCACTCAGCCTCAAGAACACAGGACGGACGCTCGTGCCTTGGGTTAACCTCTAAATATTTCCTGTACTAGTCCCTAATATACTTCAAACATAAACCAGCTTTTTCAAGGAGCTTGTTTCTCTCGAATGCACGAGGTCCAAAAAGCTGGGTCATACTATGTACAAGATCATCCTTCAAATTTTTATCTTGGTTATTCCACCTTTTAAGTAAAAAAAAACATGTTAGACTCATAAATGAAGAGAAGCTACCTTTAATATAGTTCAAGAAATTGATGAAAAGGAAAACTATTCTAGCAATGATATGAAATCAAAATAGTGGTTTGGGGTTTTAGTTAGGATATGATGTTCCACCATGTACATAGGGTGGGCCCGAATATCTGCAAACACTCGTCACCAAGTTTTCGCCAAAAAATATCATTCCCTACAAAATAATCATGGGATCATTAGTCGATGAAGAGTGATCAAAAACTAAATTACTATTATATCACTATAGAATAATAATAACTTTAAAGTACCTGGAACTTTGGCTACTTTTAAGGGAATGCCTTCATCGTCGCTGATGATCAATACGCAATCCTTCACCGTTCCCGTACTAGGAACACGGGAACATCCAGGAAATGATGTTGCATCGGGAGTTGTTGCATCTCCTATTGCAAAAAATGAAAACCATTATCAAATGCCTCCAAGAAATAATACTTCAAGGGAAATAAATTGGTGCAGAGCACCCATGGCACAAACACAATCAAGGGATCTACATCGTAAACACATAACACTTAAACACATAACAAAAGAGAGAAAAAGAGGGATTTGTGTACCAGTAGATGGTGCAACAGTTGGTGCATTTAGGCTGTGTGTTGTTGACATGGCAGTCGGCAAGACATTTGTGGCTGTCCTGGATGGAGGCGGCGTTGTCATATCATCATGGAAAGGATTTGAAGAATAAAATTGTTAGAGCATGCATAAATATAGAACGCGTGGACTAGCATGGACAAGATTGTTAGAGCATTAAAAAAAAATATTGTTTGAGCATGTATTGTCAATGATTATGATCATTCCTATATATATTCAGTGGAAAACACAAGTGGGGAATGGAACATGTGATCTACCTGAACCACTTGCAGTACCGGCCTCATCATGGGAATGGGGTTCAAAATTATGCAAATAACTCTGTAAAGACAATGCATCCATATTTTAATTAATGTCATAAAAGAGCATAACATAAAAACCATTATTGAACTCTTGTAATAATTAAAAATTTCATTAATACTTACTTTAAAGTTTTCAAAAGTGCGCAACAACTCAGCTGCCCTGTCTTTTATTTCCTGAGTCTGAGGATGTATGGATACCAAACGTAGAAGTTCTTTCCCAATTTTCTTTAGCAGCTTTTTAATGGAACCGATCGGGTCATCGGTCTCTGCTAAATCAATAAAAAAAGGGTCCACAAGGGGGGACTCCTGAGGGACTGCAGGTTGCTTTCCCTCTCTCCGACCACCAGCCCTCTGTGACAACAATAGTATTAGTATTATCAAAATTACTCCAAAACAATGAAGAAAATAACATTAAAAAAAATAACATTTTGCTTCTATCTAGTTTGCACAATTACAATGAGTTTTACCTGCTCATGTGTAGATGAGCTAGGAATATCGCCACCATCACCTTCAGGCGGTTGCTCCATATTGTGCCCCTGTGTCAAAGATCAAGTATAAAAATGTTAGCCAAAAATTTAATAACTAAATGGTATGTTGGAGTCATTGATTAGAAGTTGGTTTAATAGTATGTACCACCCCCATGATAGTAGCCTCGTTTGTAGTTGAAACTTGTAGCTTTTAAATAGATAATGAATAAACTATGTAACCATTTAAGACAAATATATTTCTATCAAGAAATGAATATTAAATACATTAAGGATTGATGGCATACCTTTAAATTTCATCATCATCATCCTCATCATCATCATCATCATCATCATCATCATCATCATCGTCGTCATCATCATCGTCGTCGTCGTCATTGTTGTCGTCGTTGTCATCATCATCAACATCATCATCATCAACATCAACATCATCTTCATCATCATCATCAGTAGCAGCATCATCGTCATCTTCTTCTTCTTCTTCTTCATGAAAATTTGTCTCAGGAACATCATCCAATAATTGTCGATCGTGATCATCATCTACATCATCTTCTACTTCTTCGGTATCTTCTTCTTCCATCACATTATACTTTATCAGCCTTCCTCTCGGTTCATGTCTAACAACAAATGACCAACCCGGTTTATGTGAAACCTCTGAGTAAAATACCTGCTCACATTGGCTTGGAAGAACATAGGGCTCATCCCCAACTAGCTCAAACGACCTTGTATTAACCATTGTAAATCCATTATCATGTTCAATAACAGTTCTATTAGGATCATTTGGATTAAGTCGTAGCCTGTACCATTTGACAACGAAGAGTACTAATTTGAAGGAACTAAAGTCGCACTCAAGTATATCATCCAAAATTCCATAGTATTGATTTTTAGACTCTTGAGGATCTAAGTCATTTCTAGATGAAATATTAGTCACTTGAAAGACTGCAGTTATTCCAGAATCACAATTTTTCTTCGTGTCATCCAACACTTTGACGCGAAATTTTTGACCATTACAGAACATACCCTTGTGGTGTTTAACCTGCAATAATATGTGAAACATGTCAAAATTATTATATCGTGAGTTGATAAACATACGGGTGATTAATAATTTTGTACGTACCTGGAAATATCTTAAACCATATGCTAAATCTATTTCCCTTTGCGTAACATTAGAATCTCCATTACGATGAGCTTCTTTAACCAATGAAGATACACCTTCCCATGTTAATGTGTGACCAGAATGTTGACATCGTTCAATCCATACCGTCATCCAATCAAGATTGTTTGCAATATACAAATGTAGTGCATCCCACTCTCGAGCAACTGTACAAAAAAAAAATAGACGACTTACAACTGATTTATTTTGAAGATTAAGAAATAATTTATTACAATAACATCTTATAATTTATTACCTGTCACTTTCCTCAATCTACCTTTCCCCATCAAGTACTCCCCTTTGAATTTTTTAAAAGGGTCGAGATCCCAAATGCGATCTACATGGATATTTGAAGCAAACTTAGGAAGATATTCAGTAATGTACACCATAGTCTGGTATACCATCTATCCCTCTACCATAGAACCCTCAGGATGTGCTCTTTGTCGAACCAAAGCCTTCAAAGATTTCAAGTGCCTCTCAACCATCCACATTGACCTAGTGTGTGCAGGTCCACACAATTCAATCTCCTCAACTTGGTGTATGAGGTAGTGTTCTTGTGCATTGAAAAAAGTTGGAGGTAGACACTTTTGCATTTCACATAGTAAATGAGGAATTCTTCTCTTCCAATAGTTTATATCTTCTTTATGAATTTCTTTAGATGACAACCACCTACATTAAGAGATTCAAGTCACAAAAAATATATAAATACGAGACTTTACAAAATAATATACAATAGATTACATAGCAAGAAAAACAAATCGCGAATATAATAAATATATACAACAAATTGAACAGATATTATTGCTTACCTCATGTATTTTCCAAGATCATATATCACTTGTTTGATGCTATTGTTGAAGTGCTCTGGGAGAGATAGAGGTAGCACGTACTGCAGTAATTATAAACCAATCATTTCATTATTTTCTAACATAACATAATGAATAGTACACGTAGTTTATGAATATATTGTAAATACAGAAGAACATAACTTACCTTGATGAAAGTATGCCAATCATGCGTTTTGAGCCCTGGCCCAAATTCACTTTTCTTTGATATGAGATTGCTTATGTTCCCAGCAAATCCTGTGGGAAATCAAATTTTTTGTATGACTTCTTTTATGGCATCACTTTGCTGCTCTGTTAATAACCAAGGAAGGGCACTTATATTAATTTGATCTCTATTTCTATTTGAGTGAATGAAATTCTTCAGTGCATGATTGGATTCATGAATGTCATTACAAATTTTGACAATTTTTTCTTTGTCACGCCTTCCATCCAGTATTTTCCACAATGTCTCTGTTATATTCTTTCCAACATGCATAAGATCAAACAAATGCACAATTTGTAGGTCCTCGTAGTAGGGCAACCTACTAAATTGTCTGGGATAGCTTTTTAGTCCCTTTGGAAGGTTGTCAGTAGTGCCTTGACGACCTTCACGATCATCAATTACATAATTAGTAAACAAAAATCACAATAGAAATATATAAATTACAAACATAAACCATTAAGTGGAACGACATTACCTCGACGATTAATTCTATTATATTCCAACTTCCATAGGCGAGGTGTCATTCTTTGTGGCTTTGATGTAGTCTCTTCTTTCCCATTGAAAAGATGTTTTTCCATACTTTGATACTTATGATTCCTGTGGAGGAAATGTCTGTACTCATCAAACACATGCTTTCCTAAACTTTTTGAATGACGAGATTTCATCTTTGGACCACAAACTGGACATGCAAATTTTCCCTTTTTTTGAAGACCTACAAGATAATGATATAATTGGATTATTAAATATGTTGATTTTTATAATTAGAATTATCATGCGCAACTTGAATTCACTATAACATACCACAAAAATGTGTTAGCCCTGGGGCATCATGTATTGTCCATACAAGTATTGCATGGAATTGAAATTGTCTTTGTCCTATTGGTCTAGACACGTCATACATAGTGACACCGTTCCATAACTCCACCAACTCGTCAATAAGAGGCTCAATATATACATTCATATCTTTAACTTGATATTTACCTACTTGAATGAACAGTAACATTACATAATTATTGTGACCATTTTACTGTAAGATTTGTAAGTACATGTAAATTAATAACTATCAAATGATAAAATACCTGGAACAATCATTGCCAACATAATGTGCTCCCTCTTTATTGACATCCATGGAGGAATGTTATTGTTGATAACAAAAACAGGCCACACCGAGCAAACAGATCTCATCTCTCCAAATGGATTGACACCATCCGCTGCCAATGAAAGCCTGAGATTATGAGGTTCTTCTTTGAAGTGTTGCCACTTTTCCTCTATGTGCATAAATGTCGAACCATCCGCAGGGATTCGAATAATGTCATCTCGACTTCTATTGCGTGCATGGTAATCCATAAATTGTGCCAAGCTAGTACACCTGAATAATTGTCGCATCCGTGGAATAATGGGGATGTAACGAAGAACCTTGTGAGGCACCTTTTTTGTTATTCGATCTGTTTGATATCTACTCGTATGACATACAGGGCATTGTGTTGCAAATTCATGTTATTTATAATATATAATATGATCATTGGGACAAGCATGTATTGCTTGATACTCCATTCCAATATCTTTCATAATAGTAGATAATTCTCGATATGAGTGAGGTAGAATATTTGATGGTGGTAACAAAAACTCGCCTATCAATCTACAACAAAAAATATAAGTTGTTAATATAAACAATATTAGTGGTACATTATTCACCCTTTGTTAACTATAAAGACATATATGACATACCTTAACATACGTGACATTGTTATGTTGGATAAACCATTCATAACCTTCAAGTTCAACAACAACAATACAGCAGAGAGAAGAGTTGTTTGGGAGTCTTTGTATAGGGGCTCGTATGCCTTCTCAAGTAGAGGTACATCGAGGCTATCATCATCATCATGATCAGATCCGCTTGGACTAAATGTGTCATGGATCAATGTATTTATACCATCATCTTCAATTGTGTTTTCTGGCGCATGATCATCATCTTCCATGGGATCATTATCTTCACCTTGGATATTCGCACCCCCATGTTCCTCCATATCATGTACTTCCCTGGGGAGATCAACCTATATAAAATTGATTAACATAAATAAACCATGATCTTCAACTCATCATCAAGTGATTTCATATGTATATAAATTGTTAAAATGATATAATGAACAACTTACCAGTGGATGATAGTCATGCCCCCCTTCAATGTGACCATTCTCCCTACAATGTCTCTTAACTGTTTTGATTAGCAGTCTTCTACGGTTTAAGCCCTTACAAATTTTGCAGGGACAATAACATTTTCCATCACCTTTTCTTTTCAAGTTAGACCACAATCTAGCGATTATCTCCCTATTTTGTTCTTCACTTATATTATCTGACATGATCGTTCTTCGCAGGAAGCAAAAATTGGGCTATGAAAACTTTGGTCTACAACTTTCAGTGACTAAGCAAAATTGTCAAAAGTACACAAATCTTCTTAGACCTAGTTAAATCCTTTAATATTTTAAAAGTCTAGTTAAAATATACATTAGATTAAAAAATATACAATTTTCATGCCTGAGCGCGCGGCTACGACTAGTGCAATGGTCTTCTTGCTTAGCTCTAGAAGCTCTCTAGCAATCAAAACATATAAGCTACAAGGCCTAACAGCAATTTCAAAACATATAAGCTACAAGGCAAGACATATTACATGACATGGCAAAAGGATTAAAATATACATTAGATTAAAATATATACAATTTTCAAACCTGAGCGCGCGGCTATAACTCGTGCAATGGTCTTCTTGCTTAGCTCTAGAAGCTCTCCAGCAATCAAAACATATAAGCTATTAGAATTCATTAACTTTCTGTAATTGGAAAACTCTATTTGATATTAGACCGTAAACTACTACTATTCTCTCCATAAGAACTAAGTACAAAATTCTTTCAAGTTCACATCCATGATTCCCTTTAGATTAAAATATACAGCAAAAATAAGCTAAAAGTCTAGTTAAAATATACATTAGATTAAAAAATATACAATTTTCAAACCTGAGCGCGCGGCTATAACTCATGCAATGGTCTTCTTGCTTAGCTTTAGAAGCTCTCCAGCAATCAAAACATATAAGCTACAAGGCCTAATAGCAATTTCAAAACAAGGGTCATCAAAAGAACCAAAAACAATGTGTGCAAACAATACCTTGTGAAGTGGTATAGACAATTAGAAGATGCTACTATGTGCTAGGGAACTTCTTAGAACTGTTGGTATATTCTTACAACTTGTTACACCTGGGATATTCTTCTCTGTAGATGCTACTATGTGACGTGGTCCAAACGGGCCCATAAATGTGGTTGAATAGCAATACATTCAAGTGGCAATTACACAAGGGACAGTCACTGTGAGATATCCTCATGTGTGACTGTCCTTGTCACAAATGAGGACATCTCACAGTGACTGTCCCTTGTGTAATTGCCACTTGAATGAGGTCAGTCACTGTAAAGACAACATGATAATGTACACATACAATGAGTGTACATTATCATGTTGTCTTTACAGTGGCTGCCCTCATGTTGTATATTCTTCTCTGTAGATGCTACTACGTGCTAGGGAACTTCTTAGAACTGTTGGTATATTCTTACAACTTGTTACACCTGGGATATTCTTCTCTGTAGATGCTACTGTGTGTCGTGGTCCAAACGGGCCCATAAATGTGGTTGAATAGCAATACATTCAAGTGGCAATTACACAAGGGACAGTCACTGTGAGATGTCCTCATGTGTGACTGTCCTTGTCACAAATGAGGACATCTCATAGTGACTGTCCCTTGTGTAATTAAGTATTGTGGGGAAGCATTCTAAATAACCAAAGCCGCTAACAATAAATTCAACACAGATATGTCCTCATTTCTGGGTATTTTATCTCTCTAACAGCTGAATACCAGATTAAATAATAATGACAAAAGAAAAATAAACCCAACGTACTCAGAAATTGTAGCTGTGATTTTGCGGAGGGAATCTCTCTCGGCGCTGTTGAAAACACAAATGACAACCTGCTTGATTTCACAGAGGGAATCTCTCTCGGTGCTATTCAAAACACAAATGACAACCCGCTTTGTTCAAAACACAAATGATAACCCACTTGATTTCGCAGAGGGAATCTCTCTCAGCGCTGTTGAAAACACAAATGACAACGTTCCTTTTTTTTTTTGCACTTATATCCCGACCAACATAAGGTCCATTTGTAATACAACATGATAATGTACACTTACAGTGAGTGTACATTATCATGTTGTCCTTAGAGTGACTATCCTCATTTGTTGAAGAAGAAAAGCATTAATGTGGCTGAATAGCAATACATTCAAGTGGCAATTACACAAGGGACAGTCACTATGAGATGTCCTCATTTGTGACTGTCCTTACAGTGAGTGTACATTATCATGGTGTCTTTAGAGTGACTGTCCTCATTTGTTGAAGAAGAAAAGCATTAATGTGGTTCAATAGCAATACATTCAAGTGGCAATTACACAAGGGACAATCACTGTGAGATGTCCTCATGTGTGACTGTCCTTGTCACAAATGAGGACATCTCACAATGACTGTCCCTTGTGTAATTCAAGTGGCAATTACACAAGGGACAGTCACTGTGAGATGTCCTCATTTGTGACTGTCCTTACAATGAGTGTACATTATCATGTTGTCTTTAGAGTGACTGTCCTCATTTGTTGAAGAAGAAAAGCATTAATGTGGTTCAATAGCAATACATTCAAGTGGCAATTACACAAGGGACAATGTCATGAGCCGTGACATATTGAACTTAGTATAATAATAAAATGATTAGATGATATATAATAATCTATTATTAACGGTATATAACAATAATATATAATTATTATCAAAAGATAATAATAATATATAGTTAGCATAATAAGTAATATGTTAATTAAATAATATTAAAATATTAATAAATAATATAATTATGATTATAATTATAATATAAATTAATAATAAATAATTATTAATAAATTATATATATTATATTATAATAATATATTAAGTAATAATATTAAATCAATTATTCATATAATAATTTTAATATATAAATAATATTAATAAACCTCTCAATATAAAACAATATGTTATCACTATAATAATATTTATTATAATATTATTAATATTACTAACATCATTAATTATAATATTTAATAATAACAATAACATTAATAATAATAATAATAATAATAACGTTTAAAGCAATATCGAATATCTGTAATCGATATACATCTACATTAAACATCTGCATTATCTATCACGATGAGGAATGAAGAAGTGATACAACAATCACTAGTCATTACACATCGATACCATGAGAGGATGATTAATGAACCAAATACTATGAAGTCAAGATCAACATGATATGAATAAGGGATAGGTCGCTATGTGTTTCAGAAGATGTATTGATAAGCAAGAAGGATAACCATTCGTATATTATAAATAATCATTAATTGCACAAGTTTAGACAATGACATATCCGATAAAGCAATATCAAACATGAAGACCCGCTAGCAAATATGCACCATCACTTCCTATGTTATCATGACAATAACATAAACTAGATTGAATTCTACTATCTATATCAATAGACACCACATAGGAGGATATTGACTAAAGGATTGAAAGATTATCGATTGTCTGAGATAAACCACATCTTGTAGAAACACAAAAGCATCAGTGATTATATCACAAGCTATTGATGAATGAGGCATCAGTCATGGATAATAAGTACAATGTATCCTTAAGTATTAACAGGAATGGAAGTCAATTTGAAGATCAAACTCCATTACCAGCAATCAACCAATAAATGGACAATTATCAAAAAATGATATCGACTTATATCAGAGTAGAAAGATTGGATATAATCATAACAATATGGGATAAGGCAAGAGTTAATATCGATTGACTAAATACTAATGATAGTTAGACCAAACTAATACAAACACAATGGATGTTAACTACTGGTTGCACTACCAATTAGGGAAGATTACCTTCATAAAAAGATTTGATATTGAGTCAATCTGGGAGTTATCTATGATCAGAAAATAATGAAATAATATTATGTGAACTGTCAGATTATGGAAAGGTGTGATTAACAAAGGGACATGGAGGAAGAAACAAGACACGTCTCATTCATAGCATCTCTTCATTTGTTAAAGACAATATAAGAATGCATTCTCGTCAGTCACTCAAGGCATCATTAGAACTTTATTTACTTATCCATATTTGGATATACTCAATAGAGCATCTGCCTTTGGCAGTTTGGTTTCAAGTTTATCATTGCAGATCAGAGACAACACCATGATTGCACAGATAGAAAGGATAGTCAGAAACAACATCAATATTTGAAGTTGCAAGCATATAATTCAGAATCTGAAATAGCAACATATCACTCATAGCGATATTACACATTTGCATAATTACATCATCATATCAGACACAGCAAATACATTGTTGTAAGCAATACTTATTGATTGTGTATCGATATTGTTTATATCAGACATAGCATCATTATACTATCACTATAAGTGATAGGAAACATCATATTCATAGCATATTTCATATCATTATATCCGACAGTGCTATTAAACATATTGGTATCAATATCATCTTGCACACATATTGTGATTGAATCTGAAATAGCGGTTGATATCTTAAGTAACCTCCATTACTTAGTTTAATTGTAAGTATCTGATAGAGTAAGTCTGAGAAGTAGAGTAATTGTTCCTATTTTCCAAGTTAGCCAAAAAGGGGACATTACAGACAATCACTGTGAGATGTCCTCATGTGTGACTGTCCTTGTCACAAATGAGGACATCTCACAATGACTGTCCCTTGTGTAATTCAAGCGGCAATTACACAAGGGACAGTCACTGTGAGATGTCCTCATTTGTGACTGTCCTTACAATGAGTGTACATTATCATGTTGTCTTTAGAGTGACTGTCCTCATTTGTTGAAGAAGAAAAGCATTAATGTGGTTCAATAGCAATACATTCAAGTGACAATTACACAAGGGACAATCACTGTGAGATGTCCTCATGTGTGACTATCCTTGTCACAAATGAGGACATCTCACAATGACTGTCCCTTATGTAATTCAAGTGGAAATTACACAAGCGACAGTCACTGTGAGATGTCCTCATTTGTGACTGTCCTTATAGTGAGTGTACATTATCATGTTGTCTTTAGAGTGACTGTCCTCATTTGTTGAAGAAGAAAAGCATTAATGTGGTTCAATAGCAATACATTCAAGTGGCAATTACACAAGGGACAATCACTGTGAGATGTCCTCATGTGTGACTGTCCTTGTCACAAATGAGGACTAATTCAAGCAGCAATTACACAAGGGACAGTCACTATGAGATGTCCTCATTTGTGACTATCCTTACAGTGAGTGTACATTATCATGTTGTCTTTAGAGTGACTGTCCTCATTTGTTGAAGAAGAAAAGCATTAATGTGGTTCAATAGCAATACATTCAAGTGGCAATTACGCAAGGGACAGTCACTGTGAGATGTCCTCATTTGTGACTGTCCTTACAGTGAGTGTACATTATCATGTTGTCTTTAGAGTGACTGTCCTCATTTGTTGAAGAAGAAAAGCATTAATGTGGTTCAATAGCAATACATTCAAGTGGTAATTACACAAGGGACAATCGATCACTGTGAGATGTCCTCATGTGTGACCTTTGTGAAAGCAAGTGCCAATTTGTACCCAAGTTACCAATATTGTGGCAAAAGTGGGAATGAAGCATTTAGGGGTCAAATTGGGCAAAGAAGTGTAGAAGTGGCCTATGTGAGGTCTAAATAGCCTAACTAAGTCATGGTTAGGGTCTTATGGTGTTTGAACAATAAGTTTTGAACCAAAATCCCAAAGGTTGTAACAAGTTGTCAATGTTGTCATTCACAACATTGACAACATTTGTGCAAGGGAGCATTTTTGAGTAAGATGGTTATGTAACTATATGAAACCATTGAATTAGGCATCAGATCAACTATAAGAGGCCTCCATCGATCTGTGCAAAAGGTTGGGGGGAAAAACATTTGGAATTAAGAAGATTTGTAGAGTAACATGGTTTTAGTGAATTCTTGAGTTTTTTTGTTTCTTTGTTTCCAGTTGATTAATGGATTAGATAGCTCGCAGTGTCTATTGGAAAAGTTAGTACAAGTTGTTTTTTTATTCTGTGTTGTGTTTTTTTTGAGTTTTGAAGCATTCCAACTAGTTTGTTAATTCTTTTGTTAAGTACCCTATCATTGGTTTGAACCAGGCAGGTTGAACAAATGGAGTCTTAGCTCATCATTCCATTGTCAATTTTGTACGGGCTCTTAGAATGGGTGAGGAGACTCCATGTACTATATGTTTGGAAGGAGGGGCCCTGGGAAGCTCATTTTCTATGTTTGCAATGATGTCCTAGGTGAGTCAGTTGAGCACAGTTAGGGATGACAAATCATTACAAGAAGATTACAAAAAGTTGAATGCATTGGTTGCTTCAACTAAAATCTCATGGAGAGGTAGACACACATCTAAAGAAGCCCCAAGTCAAATTAGAAGATTGGGTGAGTTTCTTTGGCTGCTAAGAAAACAAACTCTTAGTCAGACTGTCCAAGTTGTGTCAAAATACTTGTTTTCAGGCATGGCTGTAGCAGTTGGTGTACAAAAAATCTAGGAGGAGAAGACCTTAGATATCTTGGAGTTCTCAATAAAGGGCATCTGAATCCTAAGCCCTTTAGGTGGCTTAATATAAACAAAAAGGCTTGACAAAGGCCTAATTGCTAGCAGCCTATTTTTGGGTGCAATTGGCATGGTTTGATGAACTGGATTGAAGTACTAATGAAAAGTATAGGTGAAGGAGTAATATTGAAACAAATAGAGGTCCTAGTGGCCAGCCTCTCCATGGAGTAAAGTTCTAGTTGAATGTGTTTCAATTTGTGAAGACAAGACTAGGAGTGTCCTAGTAGCTAGATTGGTATTGAGCAAAGTTCGTTGTATTTCTTGTTGGTGTGCACTAGTTGAAGGAGTGGGATCTTGGGTAGAGATACCTAAAGAGTGTAGGGATAGTTAAGTACCCTATCAAGTCAAAACATTGGCCTAAAGAGACCCTAGTGAAGGATAGGGAGTGAGCAAGACAAAGTGTTACATCAATTAACAAGATCATTTTTTGGTAATTGTGTACATTATCATGTTGTCTTTACAGTGACTGTCCTCATTTGTTGAAGAAGAAAAGCATTAATGTGGTTCAATAGCAATACATTCAAGTGGAAATTACACAAGGGAATATCACTATGAGATGTCCTAAGTGTGACTGTCCTTGTCACAAATGAGGACATCTCACAGTGACTGTCCCTTGTGTAATTGCCACTTGAATGGGGACAGTCACTGTAAAGACAACATGATAATGTACACAAGTACCGTGAAGGTAGTCGCAAGTTAGGGCTGTTTCATTGCATACCCGAAACAATGAAGACATTACAGTCCACAAAACGTTTGTGCTTGAAAGATGAACAAATAAAATTAAACTTCTAAATAACCAAAGCCGCTAACAATAAATTCAACACAGATATGTCCTCATTTCTGGGTATTTTAGCTCTCTAACAGCTGAATACCAGATTACATAATAATGACAAAAGAAAAATAAACCCAACGTACTCAGAAATTGTAGCTGTGATTTCACAGAGGGAATCTCTCTCGGCGCTGTTGAAAACACAAATGACAACGTTCTTATTTTTTTTGCCCTTATATCCCGATGTGATTTCGCGGAGGGTTACGGTGCTGTTGAAAACACAAATGACAACGTTCCTTCTTTTTTTTGCCCTTATATCCTGACAACATCGCAATTGCAAGTTAGGGCTGTTTCACTGCATACCCAAAACAATGAAGACGTTACGGTCCACAAAACATTTGTGCTTGAAAGATGAACAAATAAAATTAAACTTCTAAATAACCAAAGCCGCTAACAATAAATTCAACATAGATATGTCCTCATTTCTAGGTATTTTAGCTCTCTAACAGCTGAATACCAGATTACATAATAATGACAAAAGAAAAATAAACCCAACGTACTCAGAAATTGTAGCTGTGATTTCACGGAGGGTTACGGCGCTGTTGAAAACACAAATGACAACGTTCTTGTTTTTTTTTCCCTTATATCCCGATGTGATTTCGTGGAGGGTGACGGCGCTGTTGAAAACACAAATGACAATGTTCTTATTTTTTTTGCCCTTATATCCTGATGTGATTTCGCAGAGGGTTACGGCACTGTTGAAAACACAAATGACAACGTTCCTTTTTAATTTTGCGCTTATATCCCAACAACGTCACAATTGCGACAGTGCCAAATGTATTGTCGTCGCAAATTGCGACAGTGTCGGGCTATATTTGAAAAAAAAAAGCCAAAACCGCATGACATTTGCCTGCCATCGCAAATTGCCATCGCAATTTCACCCCAAATGTATTAGTGTTGCGTTCTCAATGGGATTGATTTTTTGGATTTTCTCTCAAGACTAGATCGCCAACCTGAAATTCTCTGTGTCTGACTTTCTTGTTGTATCCTCTAGACATTCTCTTCTAATATACTCTGAGATGATCATATGCTGCTTGTCTATGCTCATCTAGTAGTTCAAGTTCTTGCAACCTAGACACTCTATAGTCATCATCAGTTACTAGACCATGCATTCTGATTCTGAGTGATGGGATTTTAACCTCAATAGGCAGTACCGCTTCAGACCCATAAACTAAAGTGAAAGGTGTAGCCCCAGTAGGTGTTCTGATACTTGTTCTGTAGGCCTATAGAGCTGGATTAATCATGAGATGCCAGTCTCTGCCAGTTTTGTTTACTGTTTTGTGCAAGATCTTCAATAGATTTTTGTTAGAAGCCTCTGCTTGGCCATTCCCTTGTGGATAGTAGATAGAAGACCAATGTTGGGTGATCTTGAATTTGGTACATAGATCATCGAGGTCTTTATTCCTGAATTTCCCACCATTATCTATGATTATGGAATGAGGGATCCCATATCTGCATATGATATAGTTCAATATGAACATAGATATCTGTTTCCCTGTTGCTTGTGTCAGAGGGACCGCTTCTACCCATTTTGTAAAATAATTTGTAGTAGTGATTATATGGGTATGTCCATTAGAAGAGTGAGGATGAATCATCCCGATAAGATCGAATGCCCATTGATGGAAAGGCCATTATGTTGTAAAGGGGATTAGATCTCTCCCTAGAGCATGAATTAAGTTGCCATGCACTTGGCACTTTTGACAATTCTTAGCAAATTTGATAGCCTCTTTCTCCATTTCAGGCCAATAGTACCCAGCCCTAATAATTTTTCAAGCTAGTGTTAAACCGTTTGAGTGTGACCCAAAAATACCATCATGGACTTCCTCTAATGCACGTTGAGACTCTTCATGTTCTAAACATCTAAGTAGCGTACCATCTAGACCTCATTTGTATAGATCATTACCAATGATGACATATCTGGAGGCATTATAGATAAGGTATCTCTTTTCATGATGGTTGAAGGTATCAGAAATGATTTAGTCTTGGAGATAGGAAAATAGGTTTTTATATCAGGATGAATCATGACCTACAGCAGTGTAGATCATGTGGGTTTCGAGGGAGTCATATGCAGGATAAGAGAGTGCTTCCACTAGGAACTCGTAGCGTAGCTCATGTTCAGGTTGCTGTAATAAAGTAGATAGTGTTGCCATTGCATTGGCAGCCTTGTTCTCCATTCTAGGAATTTGCTCAAATGTGATAGATATGAAATATTTCTTAAGATCATCGACCATTCTCTTGTAAGGAATGAGATTTTCATCTTTAGTTTGGTACACATCATTGACTTGATGAATAACAAGTTGAGAGTCTCCATGAATGTGTAGCTCTGTTACTCTCCATTCAATTTCTATTTTCATACCATTCAAAAGGGCTTCATATTCTGCAATATTGTTTGTGCAAGGAAACTTTAATCGGAATGCTTTGGGGATTGAGTATCCTTGGGGAGTTAGGAACAATATGCCTGCTCCAGATCCATTCTATGTATAGGAGCCATCAAAGAACAATTCCCATTCTCTAGAAGATAGGTGCATAATAGATGAGTCTAGAAATTCCATTTGCATTGGTGTGTCATCAAACATGGGTGCATCTGCTAGTTGATCAGCAACAACTTGACCTTTTATAGCTTTTCTTTCAACATATTCAATGTCAAATTCACTTAGAAGCATGACCCATTTAGCCAGTCTACCTATGAGGGCAGCCTTGCTTAGTAAGTATTTTAGTGGATCAATTTTTGCTACTAGATGCATGGTATGAGCTAACATATTGTGTCTCAATTTCTATGATGCAAAGATCACAGTGAGACAAGCTTTCTCAATCATAGAATAGTTCTTTTCATACGCCACCAATGTTCTGCTTATATAATAAATGGCTCTTTCCTTTTTGTCTTCGTCATGTTGCGCTAGCAATGCCCCCAGTGATGTGGCTATTGTGGAGACATACAAGATCAATGGCTTCCCATGAATAGGAGGCATCAAGATAGGCGGATTTGATAGATACTTCTTGATATGGTTAAAGTTGTTCTCGCATTCTTCATTCCATGCAAAGGTCACACCTTTATGTAATGTTTTTGTAAAAGGTTGTGATATGTCCGCTAGCTGTGATATGAATCTTCTGATAGATTGAACTCTGCCTTGCAACATCCTTATTTGACTGATATTTGTGGGAGGTTGCATCTCTATTATAGCCTTGACTTTAGCTGGATCAACTTCAATGCCTTTCTTTGAAACTATGTATCCTAAGAGCTTTCCAGAAGTGACACCAAAAGCACACTTCTTAGGATTTAGTCAGAGACTAAACTATTCCATTCTGTCTAGGATCATGCTCAAGTCCTTTAGATGTTCAGTTCTGATCATAGATTTTGCTAATGTGTCATCAACATAATCTTCCATGGTGTGATGCATCATATCATGGAAAATAGATGTCATTGCTCTTTGATATGTAGCTCCATCATTTTTGAGTCCGAATGGCATAACATTCCAATAGAAGGTTCCCCACGCACATGTAAAAGCAGTTTTCTCTTGGTCCTCTGGAGCAATTTTTATTTGGTTATATCTAGAGAAACCATCCATTAAGGAATACATCTCGAAACCCGCAGTCATGTCCACTATCATATCAATTTTAGGTAGTGGAAAATCATCCTTAGGGCATGCTCTATTCATATCTCTAAAGTTTGTGCATACTCTGATTGAGCCATCTGGTTTAGAAATAGGTACAATGTTGGAGAGCCATTCAGCATAGTCTATGACACGGATGAATCTAGCTTTTAGGAGTTTCTCTAATTTAGCTTTGACTAAAAGTGCAACATGAGGATGCATCTTTCTCAATTTTTGCTTCACCGATTTTACTCCAAGAGCAATGGATAGATGGTGCATGATAAGATTTGGATCCAACCCTGGCATATCTAAATACTTCCACGCAAAGTTGATCTTTTTTTCTGTCAAGAATGTTGTAAATTTTTGTTTCTCTTCTTCTAATAAGGATTGTGCTACATGTACTAATTGTGGTTCCTCTGTTGTACCCAAATTGATGGATTGGGTGGGCTCAATTAGAACTGGAGATCTATCCTGTAAATGACTCAGAAGGACATCAAATATCTCATCCTTAGGGGCCTTAGAGAGGTTTTCACCTTTGGATACATCTTTTATTTTTACTTTTGTCAGTTCTAAGACTGCCACAAAGTGGTTTTCACCCTCAGAACTCTTTTTCTTTTTCTTTTTCTTTTTACTCTTGTTTTTCTGACTAAGATATTTGATGTCCAACTCGGTCATGCTGACACTTGGTTCACTAATGGAAATACTCATAGGCTCAACTGCATTGAGGTAGCAGGCAAGGGCATAGTCATTCGGGAAGGTATAAATACCATGGTTTGGGTTTGTGGAAGTTTGGTCAATAAGATCAGGGCGTTGGATAGTCAAAGTAGGAAAGGCTTGGGAGATAGCGTTTACGGATATGGATCTGTCATCATTGGTCCTAACCTAACACTTGAGTTCGAAGGTGATACTACAACTTAAGACATTCAATGCGTGAATAGGCTCAATGTCATCATGGGATTCCAATTCTGCCATAGGTGGATCAGACTTGATAGGTTCATCATTTCGCTCTAGACTTACATTGGGTTGAGGTGCATATTGGTGAATAACATCAACATGTTTCTCTATGATAAGCTCATTTGGTTCTGGAATGGCTCCCCATTCATAGTCATTTGATTCAGCTTCTGATTCAGGATCTCTAGGAAATCTTAGAACATGAGTAAAGTTAGGGTGAATACCCCAAGAAGGGTTACCCTCAGATTTTGATTTGAATTCATACTCATGAGAATCTATCTCAGAATCACTACCACTTCCCTCTTCTCGATTTTTTTCGAGATTAGCTAGTTCTTGTGTTGCAACTATCTCCTGATTGATAGTAGGTTCTTGTGTTTCTACTACATTAATTCTTTTGATAGGATCATCTTTATCATCAAGAAGGTCTTTGATCTCTTTAGGCAATTTTTCATAGGGGATGAATTCTGAACTATCTGAATCACTATCTGATGGTTATGTTTCTTCTTTCTTAAGAAGTGGTTCCCCTGGTGCGATCTGCTCTATGACATGTGAGCAATTACCTTTGAGGTGATAGGGTTTCTTCTTAAATCCTAAGCCAATTTTGTTTTTATTTTCTCTACCAGTATGTGGGAGAGGTGCCTCAAGACCTTTTCCTCTGATTCCTAGAGGTCCTTGACCTGAGTATCCCATCTTAGCTATTAATTTACCTCCTGGACCATATGACTTGGAAGGGAGTTTGGGTACTACAGAGTTACCAGTTTGAACAACTTGAGATTCAGGTTCATCTTTGTACAACCATGATAGCACAGCTTCATCCTCTTCAAATTCTTGCTTGGATACTTGTTCTGCTACAAAATTCCTTTTATATGCCTCAAGAGGTTCCTGAGGTTTGGGCTTGGATTGTTTCAAAGATTTCCCATAAGACTTAGGCGAGATAGGGAGAGATGTCAAAGATAAGAATGGCTCGATAGTGTATTCTCCCATACTATTTTCTTTGATATTAACCTCTTTGGCAAGATCTTCCATTTTAGATGTGGATGCTTCTTTAGTTGGCTCTATGGGAGATTCTTTGTTATTAGGTACAAGCTTATCTGCACTTTCCTTCAAGGTGTTGCAAGTTGTATTCAGATCTGCTAGGATAGTAACCTCGACTCCTTCATAAGGAAACTTCAAACATTGATGGTATGTAGAAGGAATGGCTTGCATTTCATGTATCCATGGTCTCCCTAGAAGGATGGTGTAGGCCAAAGGTAGATCAAGCACTTGACAGATGGTATCTTTGATAACTGGACCCACTCTGATAGGTAAGATAATGGTGCCTTTAGAAGATCTTTCTTGTTCATCATAGGCCTTGATATTTATTTTCTTTCTAGGATCAATAGCCAATTCTGAAAATCCCAATTATGTGATCAAGTTGTAAGAACAAATGTTTAGGCCAGCGCCCCCATCTATCAACAAACATTTGACTCTACGGTTCTGGATCAAGACTTCTATATGCAAAGGCTGATTATGTGGGTGACTCAAGAAGTTGTCATCTTCCTCTGAAAAGGAGATATATTGTGGAGATGTAAGATGTCCAACCATAGTCTGGAACCTATCTAAATCAAGGTCATCAGGAACATTGGAACCGAGCAAAGCTTTATTGAGAATGGCTCTATGAGTTGGAGATATTTGAAGCAACTCAAACATGGAGATTTTCACATTAGTGTGTTAGAGTTGTTGAACAATGCTATAAGACATAGGCCTTGTATCCTTTGGATTGGAAGATTTGGAAGCAGCCTTCTGTTTAGAAGCAGATGAAAGATTGAAGGGCACTTTAGGGACTTTTGATGAATCCAGAATTTGTCCTTTCAGATGTGTTTGAGCTTGTGATTGAGTAATTTCATTAGCTAAGGAATGATCTCTATCTCTTTGTATGATTGTGATGACATTACAACTTTCAGAGAGACATGGTTCAACCATATTGATGACAGTGTTATTTCCAGGGTAGGCATAGTTGACTTTTGCCCCCATATTAGGCTGAGAAGTTGAAACCTTTTGACCATGTTTCAGAAATGGTTCTATGAATGTTGTATGATCATTATTGCTTGTGGGATTTTCAATTTTGATGTCTCCACTATCGATCAGATCTTGAATGGTATGCTTCAAGTGGTAGCAACTACTAGTTTTGTGACCTTTATTCCGATGGAAATCACAGAATTCATTATCCTTCCACCATATCGGTTTGGGGTCCTGAGCATTCGATCGGATTGGTGGGAAAGAGATGATGTTATCAACCAGTAGAGTTTTCATAGCTGATTCTAAAGACTCTCCTAGAGGAGTACATTTTTTATGTTTATCCCATTTTTTGAATTTCGGCTTCTTTTGAGATGGTTGAGAAGACTTTTGCTTGGAAGCTTTAATGGCTTGAGTGCCAAGAGTGAGATTGTAGGCTGGTGCCTTTGATGGGGCACAGATAGTGTCTACAATGCCATCTGTGATGATGCCTTTGTTCTTGTTCCAATTTTTGTTCTTGTCTTTGGAACTAGATCTAGATTCGTACTTGTCTTTTTGGAGTGTGATTTCCCCTTTTTTTACAAGCACTTTTTTGATTTTGATAGCATTATCCACCATCTTGTCAAAAGATGTATGATCTTGCATTTACAGAGGATAATTGAGCTTTGGAACAAGGTTATTGATAAAGATTTCAAGTTTCTCCATTTTGGGAATTGGTCAGGCATATAGAGAGAACTTCTTTCGCCACCTCTTGAGGAAAGTTAGGAATGATTCTCCTGGATATTGCTTGAGATTACAAATATCAATCATGGTGACCGAATGCTAAATATTGTAGGAATATTGTTGATAAAACAATTTAATCAATTCCTCAAACATTTTGATCGTAGGAGGCAATCTTGAAAAGCACTGAATGGATGCTCTGCACAGAGATCTAGGAAAAAGATGCATCAGATAGGTTGGTTCATGCAGGAATTCCATGGATTACGTACAGAACTCTCTGACATGATCTTGGGGATCAGAGTGTCCATCATACTTATCATACTTTGGCATCTCCACTCTTTTTGGAAATGGTGGCATGTACAAGTCTTTGTTAAATGGAAAAGGACATAGAGCCTCCATGGAGAACTCTTTGGGTTCCTTCTCTTTCTTGAGATTGTTAAGTTCAACTTGTATAGCATGCATTTGTTTCATCATAGTTGTGAGTGGATTCTCTTCCTCATGTGTAATGATGTCTTCAACATTAAAGTTGGGAGGAAGTTTAGCTCCTTGATGAGCTAGTTGTAAAAAGTATGCTTCTCTATTTTCTTTCAAGAAATGTCTCATCATCTTGTTAAATTCATCGTCATTTTGGTAGTGAGCAATTTCTACAGGTGTGGGTTCTTGATCTGCACCATGTTGAGATTGAGCTCTTTGAGAGCCAAAATTTTTCCCTGCTTGAGACATGGTAGGAGTTTGTGGACTCCCTGGATTAGATTGATGAGGGGTATGTTGAGTACCTCCATGAGTCGATGGACGGGGTACGTAACCAGATTTCAATCGATAGTTTCCAAGACCATCGTCCTCGTAAAGACTAGAATTGATGAGTTTCTCAAAAGTTAGATTTTGGATAGTGGTAATAGATTTCTTGTGAGAGGAAGCTCTAGTCTCCACCATCAACTTTGAGTGAAACAAAAGAATAAGATTTAGATAACTAAAGAATGAATTGAATCAAGATGATTAGATGACACAACCTTGTCAAGGTTTGATTGATTTGAAGATTTGATTAGACGTGGATGAAGGATACTATGCCCTGAATGTATGGGTAGGTTCCCAAAAGATAGCGGACAAGATATCACAACACTTAGTCATTTTGATGATTGATTGATTGAAGATTGATAGTTATGACAAGGTTTTGACATGAGATGATAAAGACTCAAATCGATTAGACAAAAGGCTGAATCAAATTCAAAAAGGACACTTTAAGAAAATGATTGGACTCTTAATAGCTACTGCTCTATCCTGACACAATGATCCATTCGACAGATTCTTAAACTAGGCTGAAAGAGCTAAATATCTGGCAATCCTGACAATTTTCTGACAACTTTCAAAAATTTCCCAAATGACACTCTGAAAAAATCGTACGACAGTGGGTAGGCTATGAAACGATAGTTGCACAACTCGTATGACAGTTGAAAAGCTCATACGACAGTGGGTATGCAATGAAACGACAGTTGAAAATATCATACGACAGTTGTAAGCAGGATTTGATTTCTTGAAATATGCTGGCATGAAAACTCGTACGACATTGGGTTTGCTATCATACGATAGATGGGTTGCAATGAAATGACACTTGATGGAAACTCGTATGACTTTTTGACCTCCTGAGATGACTTTTGACTCCAGAAAAGAATTTGACTTCAGATTTTGCAAATTTTGAGTTTTCAGATTTGAATTGTTTGCAAATTTCAATGTCTAGATTTGAAGATTGTAACAGATTTGTCCATTTTCAATAACCAGATAGATAAACAAGCACGCAAAATAGAAAGCAAGTGATTTCAAGCATGTCTGAAAAAAATGAACGAGGGCAAAAGCAACCTTGTGCATGAACAATCAAGTGACTTATTCGTTCTAATCCTCAGAAGCGCTAATTGTGTATGTTCCAAAAATGTTTTGCAATAACGCACATATACCCTATAAAATGAAAATTTGGCCTCGCTAGGGTTTTTAGTAATGGTTTGACTCTACAAATTTTATGATCCAAAGGGGTGAACTCCAATCCAGGTGCACCACGGTTTTGACACAGTCCGAGAACTTAATCTTCAGGAGCTGCTAGGGAGATCTGACAACCCAACAATGAACTATACCCATGGAGATTTCTTCCACAAGGACATTTATATAGTGGCTGTCACTACCATGGTGAAAATGGCTATGGCCGCTTGAGGTTCTGTCAATGTAGTTTGCCTTGTGAAGGGATTGTCCACTACAGTTAACCCTCTCTAAAGATGACTCACAATAGTATACCACAAGGGGACTTGGCTCCAGATCCAAGGTTTTTGACACATTTTCACTTTTAACCCAAACAAAGCAAGCAGATTAATCCGACATGCTAAGACAAAGTTTTGCTTCACCAAGATCTATGATGCCAACTCTACACGATCTATCAACCTCTCTGGGGAGAGAATGTATCAATCAATAAGAGAAGGTGCACTAACCAATTTTGATTCACCAAAGCTTGTGATGTCAACCCCACGTGATCTATCAACCTCTCCTAGGAGAGAATGTATCGATCAATAAGAGAAGACACACTAACCAAGTTTAATGTGAAATGCACTAAGTATCCTCCCTACCTACAAGGATTCTGTCATCAAGAAAGATTTTTCTAGGAATCCAATCTCTCAAGAATCACGAATAGTGTTCATAGGGCCTAATTACTATGTGAGCACAGATATATTCCCGAAAGCAAATCTACCAAAAGTACCCAAAAAGAAAAAAGAGGAACACTTAACGCTTAAAGTGAATATGAGATGATTCCACAAGGTGGAACACTTAACACCTCACACAAGCTGAAAATGAGTCCCCAACTTAGAAAACAAGTGAGTTCCTAAAAGCACAAAAGGGTTGCCAAGTGGAACACTTAACGCTTCTGTCCTGTTGAACCCTCCCTTTTAGGGCACTAAGATTGCAACCACGGGGTGAAAATGAGGGGCTAGAAGATTAGTGAGTCCAATAACCCAAGATAGCAATCAAGATCAATCACAAGTATCTAAGACTAGTTAATAAATCCTTAAGGGGTCACAACCTAGTATCAATTATGCAAGTGTGTAAAACAAAAGCATGAAAAGAATCACCCAAGCTAGACACACAAGAGATTTATTTTAAGTCCTAAATCAAAATGTCATTAGATGAAAGAGAATACTTGGGATCTTTGCAATGTGATTAGTAGATTTTACCTAATTTTTAGCAATTTTCGTTGAGCTTTACTATGCAAGCAAGCTACGAACTCTCCAACAAGCCAACAAGCAAACAAGATATGCAAGGTATATTCAACTTATAAAAACCCTAGGGTTAGATCTAAAAATCAATTGTTAGGAGCAATAATAAATAAAAATTAATCCAAATGACAAGTCATATCATGCATTGAATCATATGAAAAATAAGTGCATACCCATCACAAAATTTTAATTTTTTTGCACTAACCTAGTCAACAAGATCTGATTTTTTTGATATGATTTTGGCCACTAAAATAGAAATTCAGAATAGAGACCCCTACTAAAAAATAGAGAGCTTTCCAAAAATGCAAAAAGTTTAGAAAAATCTCTTCATTTGTGCCCTAGAGACCCGTTTTATCAAAATAGACCAGTTTTTATAAATTGACTATTTGAGCTATTATAACATGTCCAAATTTAAAACACAAAAA
The DNA here is from genome assembly GCA_027943335.1 of Chamaecyparis obtusa. NCBI lineage: Eukaryota > Viridiplantae > Streptophyta > Pinopsida > Cupressales > Cupressaceae > Chamaecyparis > Chamaecyparis obtusa. The sequence goes on from BSBK01004522.1 coordinate 529,528, forward strand.
ATGGACCCCCTATATAATTTAAAGAAATTTACGAAAATATAAAAATTTTCAAAACATATGCTGATTTATGTCAGATATTAATTTTTTCTAGAATTTCAAGAAAAAATTATTAAAAATTCAAAGCATCTCAAAAAATTCTAAATCTTTTATTGTAGCTTCCTTGATATGTCATGAACCTGAAAAAAAAAATTTAGACCAAAAATCTAAGCCATTTGGGAGATAAAATTAAATCTTTGAAACTTTGGGGTTTTAGCTCCCAAAAAAATCAAAACTAGCATGCAAAGGTGGGTTGCCCCACGGTGGGTGCCAGAAATATGTGTGTGAATTTTGTACCTGATCTGTAGACACAAAACTTTAGTAAAACATTAGAGGTTAGCTATAATCAAATCATGCAAAATTGAAATATAATTTAACCAAACAATTTACCGCCCTCTAGTAGGTGCGAGATTAATGTTCTCAGATTGTTATCGAGATCAGTGACCTAGATGACACCTGAATGAAGGATTTGAATGCAATTGATCTAGCTATGAATTGAATGTAATTAATCTATTTTTTTAATATTTTCTATGCAATAATATGAAAAACTGATATGAATCTATGCTAATATGGAAATTGATATGCTAAAATGATTTAACAATGATATGAAAAAGAATCTAAATGAATGTAAAACAAACAAATTGATCTCACAATAGCCTTGATTCGCAATGAGCTTTGATTCTCCAAATTCCAATTCTTCAAAATAGTTGTGCAATTCGTAGACGACTTTGGCAAAGTAAGCTTGCAAAATTATGAGATGTTGTGGATGCAAATTTGAGAGATTTTAGAGATGAATTATGAAGAGCTAAGCCTTGGTTTTATAGAAATCTAGGGCTTTGGAGGTGCATGGAAGAAAGCCATAAATCACTCAGATAAACTCAACTTGATTTTTGAGTTATTTTTAAATAAAGATAGTTAACTCACAAAAACATGCAAAAGCTAAGTTTTAACTCAAAATAGAGTTTAGCTTTAATTGATAATTGATAGTTGTCTGCTTTTATGATTGTGTATGTTTTATTTATGAATTAATTTAATAAATAAAGTGATTTATGCTCAACTTAACTGCTTTTAAAAATAAAACAATTGATTTATGGGTTAATCAATTATTTAATCAAACTTTTATTAAAAACTATATTATTAAATAATGACAACTTGCTTTAATTAATTAAATAAAAATTTAATCAATTATTCATAGGATATTGGATTTATTGTCAAAATTAAATAATACAATTAATAATAGATAGAATTAAATTTAATTACATAATTAAGTGGCAAGATATTAAATCTAATTAATTAAATATGAAAATATTCAATTAATCAAACTTAGGATAAATGTGATTTATCGCCAAATAATCATTAAATTAAAGATAATTATGATGATTAGGAATATTACTAGGAATATTCCCCGATGCAGAATTTAAGATAATTAATTATGATTTGATGATGTTTAGATGTGCCTTAGATTAGGACTTTGATGTTGATTTCATTCGAATTGAAGATGTAAGAGATTAATGAACTTATAGCCCATTTTTGGGGTATTACATTAATACTTATGTGAATGTTTTGATCTGAACATTACTATGTTTTGCAAGTTAAGTTACAGCAAGGTAGTGGATTGCATTGTTAGATGTTTCTATTATTGAATCAATGATGACCGAGTTTGTTTTGGTTTTGGATCGGATCTAAGGATAAGTTTAGAAGATTGTTTTATACATCAGGACCTAAGAACAACTGATTCACCCCCCCTCTCTGTTGTTCTAAATCATATTAACAACAATATGATAAATGAAATTTGGTAAGTGATTATAAATAGGTACCTAACAAGTATATTGACAGATATCTAAAACAATTAGATAATTAATTTGTATAGAGATGTGGAAATGTAAATTTAATGGTAGTGGATAGTGTGACTTTCACATCACATCCACGGTGATTAATGAAAATGTCCCAGGGGTCGATAGATTTAGATTCAAAATAAGGTGCAATCTCATCAAAAGCATTTTCTGGTTGAGTCTGGTTTTCCCTAGCTATTGAAGAGGAAGCCATTTTGATTCAAGTAAAACTCATGAAACCGATCAAAGAGAGAAGAAAGAAACATGAGGCGTACTGGGCAGGGGTAATAAGAGTCAACGGTTGTGGGCATTGAAATGATGTGTACAAAATTGCGTCAATGACCAAGGGAAGTGTGAATTTTACGAGAAGTATTCAATATTTTATCGAAGATAGAGAAATCAATAATTATGTACTTTACGCGAAGAACAATAATAATTAAGTATTCAATAGTTTTTTTAAAATGGAGCAATCAATATGTGGTGAAATCTACGAAGTTAACCTTTAACATATCATTATAGATTATGTTTATATGAGTTGTTCTTCAACAATGTGAGATAAATCAAAAAGAATTGAATCTATATCATCTATGTTTTCGAATAGCCTGATCATCGAGTCTATTCTTGAATATCAAATAAAAATATTAAATTCAATTTTTGTTTTATTTTTATTAAAAAAATTATAAAATAATTTTTTTTTCTTTCTATATTTTTTTAACTTATATTTAAGATAGACAAGTAGGAGATATTTTTTACACCAAGTCAAATTGTGATATTGCTATCATAATTCAACTATATAGGTTCTTAGTCAAACTCATTGACCTATGTTCCATGAGTAGTGGTTCACATGAACCTATCTTATGAGAATGAATGTAAAACTTAGCACTTGTTAACATGCTTTCTAAGGAATGGTTCATAAGGCATAACACTTGCTGAAGGTTTTGCAAATTGGGTTGCGAGTAGAGTGAGTTTAACCATGGAAGAAGCTCCATAGTTAAGTGTACTTGAGCTAGAGTAGTATTGGGATGGGTGACCTCTTGGGAAGTCCCAATGCTTCACCTAGATGCAATGAGTGTTAAGTGTTCCATTCATTCTCATAAGAGATGGGTTTGTGTGAACCACTACTCATGAAGCATGGGTTAATGAGTTTGACTAAGAAAACTATACAGTTGGATCCTAGTAGCAATATCACAAGTATATTTAAGATATTTTAAATGTTACAATTAATTTATAACTAGTACATTCTTTTATGAATTTGGCTTATAATTTTATTATAATTTGATTTATTTTATTTTATTACTGATATCTACAGTTCTATTTTGATTCTTAGATTTATTATTCATTAACCTAGATCAAACTTGTAGACTCAAATTTGATTTAGGTCACTTCCACTCTATTATACTTAAACATCATACTTTTCAATGCTCAAAGAGTCAAATGGTAAATTATCTTTTATTAATTATGCATGCATTAATTTCTACTAATTTATGAATATATACCCATATTTTCTCACTTCTATTGATACTTGAGAAAATAATAATTTTACATCTCAATTCTACCAAAAAGTGATAAATAATTGTCATTTTTTAATCAACTAAAATTTGTCTCTGATTATTAACATGATGATTTTTAAGATTAGACCTTTCACACTCACAAAATTCAACCCTAAAATTTTAAAATTCAAAATTTAGAGTTAAACAATATTATCCACTTCACCAGCCATTATGAGTTGACTTAGTGTATATTTATTTTAATTTTGGTGGTAAATTGTTGTATTTAAAGACATTCCTTCACAAAAATATACCAAAAACTATGTATGGATAAGGAATAAAGACATTCTAGAATGTTTATGAGATCTTCCTAGTAGCATTATCAAAGCACTACATTAACACACATTATCATAGGCTCATTGCATGTGTTCCTATTGTATTTGATATTGGGTCATTCACAATGTGTACGAAATTATTTGTACGATCAATACGAGAGCTAACATTTTTATTTATCTTGTCGCTAAGAATTTTTTTTTAAATGGACTTAATTTTATAATGGTGAAAATCAATATGCTTAGTTAAATGCTATGTGTCTATGTGAGTATGAGCTAAATATGATTTGGATGATGGATTAAACTTCTTTATTAAATTATATTGAATCATTGATCATGTCTATTAATTATTGTGTATCTATGTTATGTATTTTATGTCAAAACCTGTTTGGGTTGGAGGATTTGTTGTGTTGGGTAACTCATACATTGAAATTGATAGAGATAGACCTTCTTTTGATGAAATTTATCTATGATATTATGTTCTTTAACATTGAACTTATATGTGTGAATATAGGTTTTGTCGTGTAAAATGAGATTTTAGCATTGAATTTCTATTTGTGTAAGTAAGCACTATTCTATAAAAATGTGATAGATATTTCATTTTCATGTATGTATGTATGTATGTGTGTGTGTGTGTATGTATATGTATATGTATATGTATACATATATGTATATGTATATGTATATGTATATGTATATGTATATGTATATGTATATGTATATGTATATGCACAATATCTTCCTTAGAAATTGCATCCCATGCCAATGATTATAATGATTTTTACTTTCTCATCCCCTGCAACTAAATTCAACCCTTGTGTTATCTCATCCAATTCAATTGGATAAATAGATATCTATAGAAAAACCTTTTTCATGATTTAGAATACACAATTCATGATACTCTTCAAAATTGTGGTATCATCCCCATGCCAAACAAATCATTTAATTGGATACAATGTTACTGCTTAAAAACAATATGTCACAAAATATATAACCAATGGTTGAGATGTAACACTTATCAATGGAATAGAGACAATATTACAAAATAAAAATATATAGAGTCCTCCATCACACAATATCAAATCACTACAATAATCACATAGTTATAAGTGATATAGAGATATTTGGGCATCATGATGAATATGTCCTAATTAAAGACCGGTCTTAGACCATAATCAAAAAACTAAATTGTAACATCCAAAGGGAAAACTAAACCCATAATCTCCAAAAGAAGATAATTATTATACATTTTCTAAGAGAAACAACTACAATTCACTCAAAGTAGTCTTATTTGAAATTTGTGCAAACATCATGAAGTACTTCATCATGAATAATTGCTCCATCCATCCATCTCATAGTCTTATTGTTAGATTTTACCAATGCTTCATGATGGGAAAAGGATCACCAATACAAATAATTACAAATCAACACTACACCAATCTATGAGTGTGAACAAACAATTGCAAGTCATCTATCCAAACTATAGTTGGAATACATTGAACTTTGTTGTTAATAGGTCACCACCTTTGTTTCTTTTTATATTAGCAGTAGATAAACAAGGATGTTGTCCCATAATACATTTATCTAGAAGGATTATAAGTAGATTACCATTAACAACAAATTAACAGTAAGAAGAGAAAGAAAAAATGACAACAACCTACACTTACCTCTATAAAAAATAACCCAACATCTACAAGCATAAGGCTAGATAGAAGTATCAAGAGTACTAACTAAACTATAAGAGCTTAGATATAAAATAAAAGTCTTTAAACTTAGACACGCAAGGATAATCAACCATAATATTTTCATAGTATTAAAACTATCAAAATAACGATTGAAACTAAGGTCCATTAGGCCAAAAAATAACAAAAAATCATAAAGTCAGTAAAAATCATTAGGATTTCTTCTTAGGAGGGGTCTTGGACAACATCACCATAGTGCATTCTTCAGTCAGGAACTTAAAAATGTCCTTGTAGTCCTCTTCCTCCACTAACTTTTTTCCCTTCATCTGCTCCTACTACAAGCAAAGCATGGCCGTTGAGATGTACATAACCTTAAGGGTGAAACAACCACATCTTGGAGTCTTCTATCCTTGATCCATCAACCTCGGTCTTCAAACTTTGTAGAGAATCATTAATACTTATAATATTAGTTTTCAGTTTACTGATCAAGCCTCCAGGAACCTTGGGAGCACTAGGAGTCTCTTCAACATGCACCTCTTTGACAAAAATATTATCATTAATAGGTTGAGGAAAGAGGGGTAATTTTTCTCTAACATATAGCTCAAGGGTAGCGGTATCATTTTCTAAGCTCTTAGAGACATGGGATGAGGAGTCAACATTATCATAATTTCCCTCCTTATTGATCTCAGTTTCCTCAGAGTCCTTGGAGCTTGACTTGATTATACATTTTTTCTACTTTATGTTTGGCTTGGTAGAAATTTTGGTTGAGAGGTGAGGAGTATTTTCCTCCTCCAGGATATCAACATCTGAATCTACCTAATAGGTGTTAATTTAAACCTTTTTATTAGACTTATTTTCTAGATTAGGGTTAGTGGGTTTCTTCTTCTTGGACATATCCATGAATTCTGTGGTAGGAAAAGTATAATGGGGGCCCATTAAATCTTTAAGTCCTTGGTTTTTGATCCAATGCTTCCTACTAGGCCCAGTTGTAGGTAAAATGATGGCTTCAAGTGGGGAAGGAGTAGTAGAGGGTGGGGAAGGGGAAGCAGAGGAAGGATGAACCAAAATAGACCTTCGAGAGTAGAGTTTAAGATGAAACTTATATAGGTGGTATATTAGACCCTCATGGAGGATAGTATAATTCTTCCTACTCTTTTAAGCCTCAAAAATTTATTTAACACTACTCCCTAGAGAGTGGAGCAGACTAAAGGAACAAAAATAAGGTAACGATTGTAGAGGTGATTAAGAAATAGAAAATGATAGTAATAGAAAAATCAAAAGAAAAAATTCTACTTAAAATACTTCATTACAATAGCACACACCTAAGGATAGGGACTGAGAATCTTCTCCCGATTAAAAAAACCACAGTGCTTGATAGTCTACTCATTAGAATGAAAGAACTGGTTTAAACTAGCGATATCATGAGTCCTACTAGTTTTTTCCATTTTGTGCCCTTCGTAGAAAGACTAGTAACTTTTCCAATGAAATCATCATTAACTTAGAAGGATATACCACCCATAGTCACATATTGATCATTCCGAGAAGAGACAAATTATCATAAAAATCAGTCATGTTCTACATGAATGAAACTGTTAGAGTAAAGTATTAATTGTGTTAATTAAATTAACTTTACTCCCTTCTTAAGATGTCACCTTATTTTTCTTTAGTTGTTTATATTTAAACCTCTCTTGCATTGGTAGTGTTAGATTTAAAACACTCATGCACTAGTTGTTTCAAATATAAACTTGCATGCATTAGTCATGTAATAATTAAACTAATTATTACATGCACTTCTACTTTTTAGGGTTTGCCTTTCAAGGCTTTCGATCTCCTTTATAAGGTTGATCCATTGTATATTTTATTCATTCATTATTTTAGGATATTTTCTTCTTCATATTTTTGAGTCAAACCTTGCCCTCGTCTTGTCTCTACTTCTTTGTAATAGGTTTTTGTATGCAGGTGGTCTTCGGGTTTTGTGGATTTGTATTGCTCAAATCCTACATGGTATTAGAGCCTAATCTAGTACAACTTGTTCGTGTTTGAAGGAATGAGAGATAAGGAAATCATCTAGTTCTGGATTAGGGCTTTTTCAATTATTTTTTATTGAAATTAGGGGGTCCCTAAATTTTGGTGCACTTTGAGCTCAAATGGACCTCACCGTTGAGCTCACAGCACCCAAAAATCCCTATTTCAATATAAAATGCATTTGATTTGGATAACTTTGCATTTTAGGGTATTTTTTGTACCAAACAACTTGGCACATTTCTTGAGGTGAATTTGTACGAACTGACAAGTAAATTGAGACAAAAATTATCTATTTAGCATGCAAAGCGAGGCAAAAAATTTACTATCCGACACACAAATCAATATGAAAAATTGGCACACAAATCAAGGAAAAAAATTCATAGGTCCTAGCACAAATCCCGAGATGTGCATGTGATTTTGCAAAAAAAAAAAATTTTTTAAATTTTTGCCGGCGATGGCCATTTGGACATCAAATTTAAGCCAGGCAAATGGAGTTTTAGCCCTTGGTCATATGGCGACCAGGGGCCTAGAATTTTAGCCCCAGGAGCCTTGTATGCTGCGATGGCCATTTGGCCATCAATTTTAAGCCCGTGAAGTGCTGACATCAACACATCTAGACACCACTTTGGGCCCTCCAGAGCACTCGGTGGTTTTTTTCTCATAACTTGAGCATACAGTGTCAAAATCAGGCAAACGAGATATCATCAAAAATCTGGTTTCGAGCTCTATCCAGATCTGGAGGTTTGAATTTTTTATTTTACTTTTTTGATGGTGTTTTTTACTATCAAAACTAGATGTTTAGTTTTGCACTCTGAAAGCTCTATCTTGCGCATCTAGACTCCATTTTGGGAAAGTGAGATATTGTTGGAAAGCTTAATCTGAGAGCTTTCCAGTGCTATGAGTCATTTTTCTAGATTCTACTCTAGGTTCATTTTATTTAGATTATTTCATTTTTGTAGTCTGGTGGATATCTTGGATGTTACAGGTCTTGGGATCTCTTCCCTTTGAGGGATGGCTTATCTTAGGTTGTTCTTTTGTTTCAATAGCCTTTGCTCTTCTTCGACCAGTGTATACTTCACTTTTGTAGCATTATTTTATGCACATGCACTGAGGTAAAGTGTCATTCTATTGCATGCTTGGAATCTTGAACATGTTTGTGCTATTTGTACTCGCACTCCATTATAAAGTGCCATGGGGGGTTTGATGTTTGCCCTTGTTTGCCATCTACCTTTTTCAAGTGAGTGTTCCTTCCATGACATTAGCCTCAGGGTATCTTTATTTTTGTTTGTACTTTCATTGCACCTTTGATGTTCCTAGTTCTTCATGATGTAGTTCTTATTGGCACTATTTTCAGTGTACCTATCACCTCTCCCTTGTCAGCATTATGAGGGGGGTTTCTATTGATTATTCTTCTGCTTCCTTGGTTCAATAGTGTGAGCTATGTATTCAATATTTGTTCCTATGTACTAGGCAGATGCATTTTGATGACATGGATCATTTACCATATAGACACTCTTTCTTTCCTATTTTTAGAGGCACTCTTCCATCTTTCATTGATCAGCTCTTCAGGCTTTGGTATTTTATACCATCTGTATCTTTGAGTTCAATTATTTGTCTTTGTTTGCCTCCTAATTCTAGTAGTGTCATTTGAGGGCACTCATACAGATTACAGTCTTCTCTACCTGGTCATGCTCTATTTCAATGGAGGATCTTCAAATCGGCAGTTACTTCATGATAGAGTTTGCATCTTCATGCTTCAGTGATGTTCTACATGTTCATTCTTGTTCCTATTTTCTCGAACATTCCTAGTTTTGGAGGCTTCTTCAGTCCTTCAGATTAGTCTTTGTCTCCTTTTGGAGTAGAGTTTTTCCCATGTGGTTTTCTCTATTTCTTCGCTTTATAAAGACTCTCTTTTGTACTTGGGTACCTCATCAGGCCATGTTGCCAAGACCCATTTTAAGCTTTCAGCACTGTAGTTTCCTTTTCTTTCTTCTTCCATTGTTTGTAGCTACATTGTTGCTCATCTTAAGGGGGGTGTTAGAGTAAAGTATTAATTGTGTTAATTAAATTAACGTTACTCCCTTCTTAAGATGTCACCTTATTTTGCTTTAGTTGTTTATATTTAAACCTCTCTTGCATTGGTAGTGTTCGATTTAAAACACTCATGTACTAGTTGTTTTAAATATAAACTTGCATGCATTAGTCATGTAATAATTAAACTAATTATTACATGCTCTTCTGCTTTTTAGAGTTTGCCTTTCAAGGCTTTCAATCTCCTTTATAAGGTTGATCCATTGTATATTTTATTCATTCATTATTTGAGGATATTTTCTTCTTCATATTTTTTAGTCAAACCCTTGCCCTCTTCTTGTATGCAGGTGATCTTTGGGTTTTGTGGATTTGTATTGCTCAAATCTTACATGGTATCAAAGCCTAATCTGCTACAACTTGTTCCTGTTTGAAGGAATCAAAGATAAGGAAATCATCTAGTTCAGATTAGGGCTTTTTTAGTTATTTTTTATTGAAATTAGGGGGTCCCTAAATTTTGGTGCACTATGAGCTCAAACAGACCTCACCGTTGAGCTCACATCACCCAAAACCCCCTATTTCGATAGAAAATACACCTAATTTTGACAAATTTGCATTTTAGGGTATTTTTTATACCAAATAGGTTGGCACACTTCTTGAGGTGAATTTGTACGAACTGACATGCAAATTGAGACCAAAATTCTCTATTTAGCACGTAAAATGAGGCAAAATTTTAACTATCTGGCACACAAATTGAGACAAAAATTTGTAGGTCTTGGCATAGATCCTGAGATGTGCATGCGCTTTTGCAATTTTTTTAAATTTTGTTTGCCTGCAATGACCATTTGGCCGTCAAATTTAAGCCAGGCAAATGCATTTTTAGCCCTTGGTCATATGGCGACCAGGGGCCTAGAATTTTAGCCCCAGGGGCCTTGTATGCTACGATGACCATTTGGCCATCAATTTTAAGCTTGTGAAGTGCTGATGTTAGCACATCTAGACACCATTTTGGGCTCTCGGGAGCACTCAGTGGTTTTTTGCTCATAACTTGAGCATACAGTGTCAAAATAGGGAAAATGAGATATCATCGAAAAGCTAGTTCTGAGATCTATCCAAATCTAGAGGTTTGAATTTTTGATTTTGCTTTTTTTATGGTTTTTGTTACTGTCAAAGATATATGTTCATTTTTGCACTCTGGAAGCTCTATCTTCCGCATCTGGACTCCATTTTGGGAAAGTGAGATATCATTGGAAAGCTTGTTCTAAGAGCTTTCCAGTGCTATGAGTCATTTTTCTAGATTCTACTCTAGATTCATTTTATTCAAATTCTTTCATTTTTTTAGTTTGGTGGATATCTTTGATGTCACAGGTCTTGGGATCTCTTCCCTTTGAGAGATGGCTTGTCTTAGGCTGTTCTTTTGTTTTAGAAGCCTTTGCTCTTCTTTGAGCAGTGTATACTTCACTTTTATAGCATTATATTATGGATATGCACTGATATAAAGTGCCATTCTATTGCATGCTTGGAATCTTGAACATGTTTGTGCTATTTTTACTTGCACTCCATTATAAAGTGCCATGGGGGGTTTGATGTTTTCCCTTGTTTTCCATCTACCTTTGTCAAGTGATTGTTCCTTCCATGACATTAGCCTCAGCGTATCTTTATTTGTGTTTGTACTTTCACTACACCTTTGATGTTCTTGATTCTTCATGATGTAGTTCTTATTGGCACTATTTTTAGTGTACCTGTCACATCTCCCTTGTCAACATTATGGGGGGGGGGGGGTTTCTATTGATTGTTCTTCTGCTTCCTTGGTTCGATAGTGTGAGCTATGTATTCAATATTTGTTCCTATGTACTAGGCAAATGCATTTCGGTGGGATGGATCATTTATCATATAGACACTCTTTCTTTCCTATTTTTAGAGGCATTCTTCCATCTTTCATTGATCAACTCTTCGGGATTTGGTATTTTATACCATCTATATCTTAGAGTTTAGTTGTCTGTCTTTGTTTGTCTCCTGATTTTAGTAGTGTCATTTGAGGGCACTCATACAGATTACAGTCTTCTCTACCTGGTCATGCTCTATTTTAGTGGATGATCTTCAAATCAGCAGTTACTTCTTGACAGAGTTTGCATCTTCTTGCTTCAGTGATGTTCTACATATTTATTCTTGTTCCTATTTTCTGGAACATTCCTAGTTTTGGAGGCTCTTCAATCCTCTAGATTAGTCTTTGTCTCCTTTTGGAGTAGATTTTTTCCCATGTGGTTTTCTCTATTTCTCTGCTTTATAGAGACTCTCTTTTTTACTTGGGTACCTCATCAAGCCATGTTGTTGGGACCCATTTTAAGCTTTTAGCACTATAGTTTCCTTTTCTTTATTCTTGCATTGTTTGTAGCTGCATTGTTGCTCATCTTAAGGGGGTGTTAGAGTAAAGTATTAATTGTTTTAATTAAATTAACTTTACTCCCTTCTTAAGATTTCACCTTATTTTTCTTTAGTTGTTTATATTTAAACCTCTCTTGCATTGGTAGTGTTAGATTTAAAACACTCATGCACTAGTTGGTTTAAATATAAACTTGCATGCATTAATCATGTAATAATTAAACTAATTATTACATGCACTTCTTCTTTTTAGGGTTTTCCTTTCAAGGCTTTCGATCTCCTTTATAAGTTTGATCCATTGTATATTTTATTCATTCATTATTTGAGGATATTTTCTTCTTCATATTTTTTAGTCAAACCCTTGCCCTCTTCTTGTCTCTACTTCCTTGTAATAGGTTTTTGTATGAAGGTGATCTTCGGGTTTTGTAGATTTTTATTGCTCAAATCCTATAGAAATAATCTCACCTTCCTTGAAAATAAACCACACCACTGGGTCATTTCTATAGACATCATTGAGTTTTTCAGGCTCAACACATAGTCTTTAACAACCCATAGCTTCCAATTAAGAGTTTGGCTTCAAAAAACTAGAGCACAACAAGACTCAAAAAATAATCATCTAGATAGTGTTGGCATTAAGCAGAATTGCCACTAGTGAAACCACTTATTTGCATTCTGGGTGCAAACCGAGCAGACAGTGCAAACTGAGCAGACAGTGCAAACCGAGCAGACAGTGCAAACCGAGAAGACAGTGCAAACCGAGCAAGTTAGTACGAACCGAGCAGGACAATGTAAACCGAGTAACATCATGTCTACCGAGTCACCAGTATTTACCGAGTTCAAAATCTACCGAGTGATCAGTATGAACCGTGCCTTCACTTCTACCGAGTGCATGACGATGCCGAGTAATGCAGTGGACGCCGAGTATCAGAAAGTCACCGAGTCAGTTTGCAGGAACCGTGTAACCATACTTGGGCCGACTTAGTAGCACTTATGTTTATTTGTCAAGCTGACTTTGTAATTGTAATTGTAATTGTTTGTTTAAGACTTGTATATAAACAATGTTGTAAAAATGTTTAGAAGTATGATAAAAGCATATATGTGAAAAAGGAAGAAAGGCAGAGATAAGAGAATTACAAAAGGCTTTAGCAGTATAAGGAACAACAAAGAAAAATTCATCACAGAAGGTGATCAGTACATCAGCGAATCTCAATCAGCAATCCAGTTGCAAAGCAAGAGATCTACTGTTTCATCCTAACAGGTGAATCAGTACTAAATCCTTTAACCGGGTAGACTTAACAGTCTTTTGTAAAATCTCTTTACCGAGTGCATACTTCACTGTATGTTTTGTAAATCCTTTAACAGGGTGGATTTAGCAATTCTTATTGCTCCTAACAGGGCAGATCATCAGAAGTGATCAAATTGTAAGCCTTAACCAGCCAACTTTATTCTGCAGTATTAAAGCTTTGTGGGTTTCATCCCCACCCCAGTTTTACTTTCTTTTGGAAGGTTTCTGGGTAACCAAATCTATGTGTCATTATTGTGAATGCTTTTAAGTTTCATGCTTTCTGTATGCAAAGGTTAAAGTAAATTACATGTTAATACATCTGTAATTGAAAGAAAATTTAGAGTTACTGATTCACCCCTCCCCTCTCAGTAACTCAGTTAATTCCTGAATATTTCCAACAATTGGTATCAGAGTAGCATTGGTTCTCAAGACAAAGCTTAACTAGCTTGAGCAAAGATCCAGGACAATGGAGGTATTCAAACTGAACAAGGTGATTGAAAATGAAAAGCTAGATCTGGAAATGGCCATAGCTAAACTCAAAGAAGCAAAAGAACATCTTTCCCAATCCCTAAGAAGAAGGAAGGAACTTGCAAATCAGATGAATGATGAGAACTACATTGAAGAAAAGATTGAAGATCTTTTTCCCTCAAATAACTCAGATGAAGCAAACAATGCTGTCAAAGAACTCCTAGAAAAGAATGGGTCTCTGCAGGAAGAAGTGAGAAAAATGAAAAGAGAACAAGAGCTACACTCTACAAGATTCTGTGAGATCTTGGAACAAAGAAACAAGTTGAAAGATGAATTAGATGGAAGGAACATTGAAGTCCAAAATAAAACCCTTCAGCTAGAAAACCTAATTGATCAGATCTCTCATACAAATGAGGAAATCCTGAATCTAAGATCAGAAATAGAAAGCACAAGAGAAGAACTAAGATCTGAAAAGGAAATCAATCTAAGATTGGTGGATGACCTAAACGCTGAAAAACAAATCAATGAAGGAATGCTGAAAAGTCAAGAAGACTTGAATCAGCTGTATGAGCGAAATCTTCATAGGCAAAAAGGAAAAGCAGGACTTGGATACAAAGGAGAAGGCGAATCCTCTAAGCAAGGTACTCAAAGAAATCAAAAACCTACTTGTAATCATTGTGGTAAAATAGGACATACTTCAAATAAATGTTGGAACAATGAAAAAGCAGAATTTAATGGAAAATGTTACAACTGCAATCAACCTGGTCACAAAGCAAATGAATGCAGGGAAAAACCTAGATTCAGAGGTAATTGTCACAAGTGCAACAAACAAGGTCACAAGGCATCCGAGTGCAGATCCAAGACATTTAATCCAGCAGAACAAATTATGAAAGCAATGTTTGGATGGGACTACAACACTTGGTGTAGATGTCATTACTGTGGAGAATATGGACACATTGGCATGAATTGCATAAAACATCATCTAAGGAAAAGAGATACTACCGTAAGATGCTTCAAATGCACTAAACTCGGTCACATAGCTAGAAACTGCATGAATGCTAGTGAAGTTGAAGATGGAAAGAAGAATGAAGCAACTAAGGTCAGGAAACAGGTGAGACAAAAATGGATTCCTAAATCTACCAAGCAATCCAGTCCAAGTAATGGAATGGATGGCTCTACTGACTCAAACTAAATTTCCAAGAAAGCACTGGAACTGTATTTTCATAGACCAATCTCAAGTAGTTCCAGAACCGAATTAAAAAAAAAAAAATCTAAATCAGCATACAAGCTGCAGTAAGATCACAGGGAGGTCGGTATCAGTCTTCACCGAGCAAGGTTGGTATCAGTCTTCACCGAGCAAGGTCGGTACCCGTCTTTACCGAGCGAGGTCAGAGCAATATGAATTCTCGAGTTCACTGAGTTGCGAAGTCTTTACCAAGCAATTAATTCTTAGTGGGTGACAGTCTGTCAGAATTCATACCCTAATTTGTACTGAGCATTAATGACAGAGTTGTAAACAAAAAGCAAGTAATCGAACTCATTCTTCACCGCGAACCTTTAGCACTTTGAGAGAAGAAAATTTCAAGAGCAACCCAGCGATTCAATACTTTTGCGAAAGGAATTTTCTGTGAGCTACCATGGCATCATCCAGCACTTCAGCAAAGAAAGGATCTGATATGTTAGTCCAAGGAGAATGGAAAGCACCAGATTTCAAGATCGTGCCCGCAATTGCAGCAGCCCTAGATCCGAACGGAGCTCAATCTCAGATTCCTCCTAAGGTACTACTTATTAACGATATCCACAATCATTTCAACTATTCAATTCATGAAATGGGGAACCTAGAACTAGATATTGTGCGTGAGGAACTGTGTGTGGATGGTATTCTGAAACCCGAGCACAAACATCTGGAAGATAAAGGTTTAGTTCACATTGCACATCTACCTCAAAACTTTCGAGATAAATGGGTTAGATACATTCTCAGCCGTGTACATGATGGCAAGATTTGGCTTGAGCAACCTATAGAGATCACAAAGAAGATGATTCATCAAATCACCGGTCTTCCCATGTTGAACAAAGCTAAAACTACCAAAACCCTAGGTCG
Source organism: Chamaecyparis obtusa (assembly GCA_027943335.1). NCBI lineage: Eukaryota > Viridiplantae > Streptophyta > Pinopsida > Cupressales > Cupressaceae > Chamaecyparis > Chamaecyparis obtusa. The sequence goes on from BSBK01004522.1 coordinate 545,186, forward strand.
GACAGAACTAGAGAAGAAAACCCTAGCCGAGTGGGACGGTAGAGGCATGAAAGTTAGCAGCATTACCGATGCTGAACTGAAGTTTGGTACACACATTATTGCCCATAAGATTTACAGTTCTAGTCGACAGAATAGTGTCTCCTGTGAAGCTATCAACCTAGCATACAAAGTGGTCAAGAATAACTTAACGTTTGACCTAGCAGACTTATTGTTAAAGCAGTTTAACAAAAATATGGAAAGCATTAAAACTTCCAAAAACAATCCATGTAAGTTTGGATCCTTATTGGTCTGTTTATTCTTCTATGTTCAGAAATTATTCCCTTCTAAAGGAAAAGTTGTATGGAGGAAAGATGTGCCAGCACTCTATGAAATAAATGAATACATCTCAGAAATGGGTGAAAATTTTGAAAGCATCATGGACAATTATTTTGAGTCTTTCAAAGAGAAAATGAATGACAGATTCTGGATTCCATAGAAGTTGGTGGAAGATTACAAAGATGACATTTGTTTTATGGTGGATTGTGATAATGTATATATTCAAGTAGTTAAACCGAGGACTGTATATGTAAAACCTCTTCCTTATGAGGTAAATATTGATGAAACCAAGAATATCATTGAAGCTCTTCTTAATCAGCCTGTCAATCCCAAAGCTCCATATTTTGGAATATATGATGAAGCTAAGATGAGAATTGAACTAAGCATAAAGCTTCCACAGGCGGTAAACAAAGGAAAGAAGAGGATAGCCAAAATGCAAATGATAACCGAGGACAAAGAAGAAAAAGATGAAGAAGAAGAGGGAAAGGATGAGAAAATAGAGGAACCAGAACCTGCAAAGAAGAAAGGAAAGGTATTCATCACTAAGGCACCTAAGCCTCCTACTGCTGTATTTACAAGGAGAAATGCAAGAGACAAGGTAGACAAGGCAGACAAGGCAGATAAAGACATAGTATTCAAAAGGCCTCCTCTAAACCTTCAAGAAAAGCTCAAACTCTTTAGAGACGGATCAGGATCTAGAGTAAGTAACATAAAATCCTTAAAATATGAAACCAGATCGGAAACAGAATAGAAGGAAATAGAAGATGCTGTTATTGAAAAGATGGGACAGTGGAAATACTCTCCTGAAGAAATAGCCCCACAGGTTCCAGCAGTTCTATTAAATCCAATAAAAATGAGATGGAGCAATGCAAAGCAAACTATGATAGACATATTTGATCAAACCCTGAGACAGTTGATGCCGAGCTTGAAAAATGATGAAGTAAAGAAGGCATTAAAAGAAAATGAAAGTAAGATGACATTAAAGTTCAATACTTGTTTGATTTTGATCAACAATATTGAATCGGTTGTGAAGGCTGCAAATGCTACATGGAAGAACATATACCACCTTCACCAACCGAGTATTGAAATAGTCATAATAAAAGATATTGAAGATGACAGTGATGAACAAGAAGAAGACACTGAGGTAGATGATACTGTGAGGATAGCAGCAAAAGTCATTGCATCCCTTCCTACCCCTCCAGTAAAATTTTCTACATCTAGCCCGGAGACACCTTCAAGCATGGTTGTGACAACTTCCACATTTGTCCAATCATCTTTAGCAACAACAGAAGCAGCTACCATTTCTTCTACCGAGTTGCAGTCTCCCGCATCATCAAGTTTTCTAGCAGTAAGTTTTCCAATTTTTGAATCTTCAAGTGTAAATATTTTAAGTTCTCCAGTAGAAAGTATACCAATCTCTATAGCCAGCCCTACTTTATCTACTGTCACTACTACCAAAGCATTAAGTACAGATAAGCCTAAGGCTCTACCGAGTATAAAATTTTTGGGTAAGAATGTAGTAGAGGATATAGACCTAGATGAAGAGATAGAAATTCCTACATTAGATTTTGCAAATCTATCAGCGGACCAAATGCAAAATATAGGTGAGATCCTCCAAAGGAAAGCAAAACAAAAGAAGCTTAAAGAGGAGAGAGACAAGGAATATCAAATCATCAAGGATGCTAAGGACATTTTGTCTGATGCATTAGGCATTAAAGTAGACTCCTCCCAACATGTTTTGTTACAATTAGCAGAAGCAGTTGATAAATACAATGAGGATTCATCTGGGACATAAAAGTTAGTTGAAAGAGCCGAGAAGAGATTCAACAATAAAGTGCTTGAGCACATTGCCTAGCACATAGCTATTAACCAAGTAGAATTGTCTTCAGTTTTGTCAAACATTGAATCTATCTATTCGAATGCTACCTCTCTTTTGGCCAGATTGTGCAATATTGCCAAGTTCACAAAGGATGTTAAGGATAAAATGAATAAAATGGATGAGGATATGAAGATTAGCATACAGAAGCTAAAACTTGAACCAAGTTCAAGCTCTGCTCATCACATGAAAATCTCACACCTATCAAATATGCAGTCTGATCTACTGAAAGAAGACACAAGGATCCGGTCCACACTGCTAGACATTCAACACATGATCCTTCCCATCATGAATACAATGAATAAGCACATTGAACATTCCAAAACATTGATTCATGACAATCAGTTCTCTATAGCAGATCACATGATTGAACTCTCTACAGAAGTCCAAATTGCAATCCAAACATGCAAGATTCTGCAAGAAAGTTGGGACAGAACCCTGGCACTAATAATGAAGGTACATTCTGATTTTCTATCAAATTTTGGATTCTCTCTGTAAATAACTTGTATATGCACCTTTGGCATTATCGTCAAAAAGGGGGAGATATGTATAGAAGAAGATTTGTATAAGAAACAGTTAGCACATTGAAAGGGGGAGACAATGTATGAAGCCCTATAACAAAGACAAATTTTGAAAAATCAAAATAAAACTCAGCATGATTCATGTATATAAGTTTTGGCTAATAAGTGTTTTTGTCACTAATGCCAAAGGGGGAGATTGTTGGCATTAAGCAGAATTGCCACTAGTGACAACACTTATTTGCATTCTGGGTGCAAACCGAGGAGACAATGCAAACCAAGCAGACAGTGCAAACCGAGCAGACAGTGCAAACTGAGCAGACAGTGCAAATCGAGCAGACAGTGCAAACTGAGCAGACAGTGCAAACCGAGCAAACAATGCAAACCGAGCAGACAGTGCAAACCGAGCAAGTTAGTACGAACCGAGCAGGACAGTGTAAACCGAGTAACATCATGTCTACCGAGTCACCAGTATTTACCGAGTTCAAAATCAACCGAGTGATCAGTATGAACCGTGCCTTCACTTCTACCGAGTGCATGATGATGTCGAGTAATGCAGTGGACGCCGAGTATCAGAAAGTCACCGAGTCAGTTTGCAGGAACCGTGTAACCATACTTGGGCCGACTTAGTAGCACTTATGTTTATTTGTCAAGCCGACTTTGTAATTGTAATTGTAATTGTTTGTTTAAGACTTGTATATAAACAATGTTGTAAAAATGTCTAGAAGTATGATAAAAGCATATATGTGAAAAAGGAAGAAAGGCAGAGATAAGCGAATTACAAAAGGCTTCAACAGTATAAGGAACAGCAAAGACAAATTCATCACAGAAGGTGATCAGTACATCAGCGAATCTCAATTAGCAATCTAGTTGCAAAGCAAGAGATCTACTGTTTCATCCTAACAGGTGAATCAGTACTAAATCCTTTAACCGGGTAGACTTAACAGTCTTTTGTAAAATCTCTTTACCGAGTGCATACTTCATTGTATGTTTTGTAAATCCTTTAACAGGGTGGATTTAGCAATCCTTATTACTCCTAACAGGGCAGATCATCAGAAGTGATCAAATTGTAAGCCTTAACCGGCCAACTTTATTCTGCAGTATTAAAGCTTTGTGGGTTTCATCCCCACCCCAGTTTTACTTTCTTTTGGAAGGTTTCTGGGTAACCAAATCTATGTGTCATTATTGTGAATGCTTTTAAGTTTCATGCTTTCTGTATGCAAAGGTTAAAGTAAATTACATGTTAATACATCTGTAATTGAAAGAAAATTTAGAGTTACTGATTCACCCCTCCCCTCTCAGTAACTCAGTTAATTCCTGAATATTTCCAACAGATAGATAGGTTCCTTTTCCCATAATAAAATGAAGTAATGAGTATCTTCTTTATTACCATAAATGGCACCACAATTTTCCCCATTTAGAATATCCTTTATCACATGTGAAATGTCCATTATTTATAAGACAAAGAGGCTAGAAATGATATCCAAGTTGTCTTCAAATCTGAGCAGATCTAATGGGAAAGTGGGGTTATTGTTATTGCAAGTTCCAAGCTTCATACAATGATACCAATTCAAATTCTAAAAAGACCATCCCAAGTAACAACAAATATAGAGACAATGACATGTCCACTGTTGGAAATATTCAGGAATTAACCGAGTTACTGAGAGGGGAGGGGTGAATCAGTAACTTCAAATTTTCTTTCAATTACAGATGTATTAACATGTGATTCACTTTAACCTCTTTTGCATACAGAAAGCATGAAACTTAAAAGCATTCACAATAATGACACATAGATTTGGTTACCCAGAAACCTTCCAAAAGAAAGTAAAACTGGGGTGGGGATGAAACCCACAAAGTTTTAATACTGCAGAATAAAGTTGGCCGGTTAAGGCTTACAATTTGATCACTTCTGATGATCTGCCCTGTTAGGAGCAATAAGGATTCCTAAATCCACCCTGTTAAAGGATTTACAAACATACAATGAAGTATGCACTCAGTAAAGAGATTTTACAAAAGACTGTTAAGTCTACCCGATTAAAGGATTTAGTACTGATTCACCTGTTAGAATGAAATAGTAGATCTCTGGCTTTGCAACTGGATTGCTGATTGAGATTCGTTGATGTACTGATCACCTTCTGTGATGAATTTGTCTTTGTTGTTCCTTATACTGCTGAAGCTTTCTGTAATTCGCTTATCTCTGCCTTTCTTTCTCTTTCACATATATATTCTTCATTCATACATCTTGACATTTTTACAACATTGTTTATATACAAGTCTTAAACAATTAATTACAATTACAATTGCAAAGTCAGCTTGACAAATAAACATAAGTGCTACTAAGTCGGCCCAAGTATGGTTACACGGTTCCTGCAAACTGACTCGGTGACTTTCTGATACTCGGCATCCACTGCATTACTCGGCATCGTCATGCACTCGATAAAAGTGAAGGCACGGTTCATACTGATCACTCGGTAGGTTTTGAACTCGGTAAATACTGGTGACTCGGTAGACATGATGTTACTCGGTTTACATTGTCCTGTTCAGTTTGTACTAACTTCCTCGGTTTGCACTGTCTGCTCGGTTTGCACTGTCTGCTCGGTTTGCACTGTCTGCTCGGTTTGCATTGTCTGCTCGGTTTGCACTGTTTGCTCGGTTTGCACTGTCTGCTCGATTTGCACTGTCTGCTCGGTTTGCACTGTCTGCTCGGTTTGCACTATCTGCTCGGTTTGCACCCAGAATGCAAATAAGTATTGTCACTAGTGGCAATTCTGCTTAATGCCAACAATCTCCCCCTTTGGCATTAGTGACAAAAACACTTATTGGCCAAAACTTATATACACGAATCATGCTGAGTTTTATTTTAATTTTTCAAAATTTGTCTTTGTTATAGGGCTTTATACATTGTCTCCCCCTTTCAATGTGCTAACTGTTTCTTATGCAAATCTTCTTCTATACATATCTCTTCTTCTATACATATCTCCCCCTTTTTGACGATAATGCCAAAGGTGCATATACAAGTTATTTACAGAGAGAATCCAAAATTTGATAGAAAATCAGAATGTACCTTCATTATTAGTGCCAGGGTTCTGTCCCAACTTTCTTGCAGAATCTTACATGTTTGTATAGCAATTTGGACTTCTGCAGAGAGTTCAATCATGTGATCTGCTATAGAGAACTGATTGTCATGAATCAATGTTTTGGAATGTTCAATGTGCTTATACATTGTATTCATGATGGGAAGGATCATGTGTTGGATGTCTAGCAGTGTGGACCGGATCCTTGTGTCTTCTTTCAGTAGATCAGACTGCATATTTGATAGGTGTGAGATTTTCATGTGATGAGCAGAGCTTGAACTTGGTTCAAGTTGCAGCTTCTGTATGCTAATCTTCATGTCCTCATCCATTTTATTCATTTTATCCTTAACATCCTTTGTGAACTCGGCAATGTTGCACAATCTAGCCAAAAGAGAGGTAGCATTCGAATAGATAGATTCAGTGTTAGACAAAACTGAAGACAATTCTACTTGGTTAATAGCTATGTGCTGAGCAATGTGCTCAAGCACTTTATTGTTGAATCTCTTCTCGGCTCTTTCAACTAACTTTTCTATCCCGGATGAATCCTCATTGTATTTCTCAACTGCTTCTGCTAATTGTAACAAAACATGCTAGGAGGAGTCTACTTTAATGCCTAATGCATCAAACAAAATGTCCTTAGCATCCTTGCTGATTTGATACTCCTTGTCTCTTTCCTCTTTAAGTTTCTTTTGTTTTGCTTTCCTTTGGAGGATCTCACCTATATTTTGCATTTGGTCCGCTGATAGATTTGCAAAATCTAATGTAGGAATTTCTATCTCTTCATCTAGGTCTATATCCTCTACTACATTCTTACCCAAAAATTTTATACTCGGTAGAGCCTTAGGCTTATCTGTACTTAATGCTTTGGTAGTAGTGACAGTAGATAAAGTAGGGCTGGCTATAGAGACTGGCATACTTTCTACTGGAGAACTTAAGATATTTACACTTGAAGATTCAAAAATTGGAAAACTTACTGCTGGAAAACTTGATGGTGCAGGAGACTGCAGCTCGGTAGAAGAAATGGTAGCTGCTTCTGTTGTTGCTAAGGATGATTGGACAAATGTGGAAGTTGTCACAACCATGCTTGAAGGTGTCTCTGGGCTGGATGTAGAAACTTTTACTGGAGAGGTAGGAAGGGATGCAATGACTTCTGCTGCTATCCTCACAGTATCATCTACCTCAGTGTCTTCTTCTTGTTCATCACTGTCATCTTCAATATCTTTTATTATGACTATTTCAATACTCGGTTGGTGAAGGTGGTATATGTTCTTCCATGTAGCATTTGCAGCCTTCACAACCGATTCAATATTGTTGATCAAAATCAAACAAGTATTGAACTTCAATGTCATCTTATTTTCATTTTCTTTTAATGCTTTCTTTACTTCATCATTTTTCAAGCTCGGCATCAACTGTCTCAGGTTTTGATCAAATATATCTATCACAGTTTGCTTTGCATTGCTCCATCTCATTTTTATTGGATTCAATAGAACTGCTGGAACCTGTGGGGCTATTTCTTCAGGAGAGTATTTCCACTGTCCCATCTTTTCAATAACAGCATCTTCTATTTCCTTCTGTTCTGTTTCTGATCTGGTTTCATATCTTAAGGATTTTATGTTACTTACTCCAGATCCTGATCCATCTCTAAAGAGTTTGAGTTTTTCTTGAAGGTTTAGAGGAGGCCTTTTGAATACTATGTCTTTATCTTCCTTTTCTGCCTTGTTTGCCTTGCCTCTTGTATTTCTTCTTGTAAATACAGCAGTAGGAGGCTTATGTGCCTTAGTAATAAATACCTTTCCTTTCTTCTTTGCAGGTTCTGGTTCCTCTATTTTCTCATCCTTTTCCTCTTCTTCTTCGTCTTTTTCTTCTTTGTCCTCGGTTATCATTTGCATTTTGACTATCCTCTTCTTTCCTTTGTTTACCGCCTTTGGAAGCTTTATGCTTAGTTCAATTCTCACCTTAGCTTCATCATATGTTCCAAAATATGGAGCTTTGGGATTGACAGGCTGATTAAGAAGAGCTTCAATGATATCCTTGGTTTCATCAATATTTACCTCATAAGAGGTTTTACATATACAGTCCTTGGTTTAACTGCTTGAATATATACATTATCACAATCCACCATAAAACAAATGTCGTCTTTGTAATCTTCCACCAACTTCTGTGGAATCCGAAATCTGTCATTCATTTTCTCTTTGAAAGACTCAAAATAATTATCCATGATGCTTTCAAAATTTTCACCCATTTCTGAGATGTATTCATTTATTTCATAGAGGACTGGCACATCTTTTCTCCATACAACTTTTCTTTTAGAAGGGAAGAATTTCAGAACATAGAAGAATAAACAGACCAATAAGGATCCAAACTTACATGGATTGTTTTTGGAAGTTTTAGTGCTTTCCATATTTTTGTTAAACTGCTTTAACAATAAGTCAGCTAGGTCAAATGTTAAGTTATTCTTGACCACTTTGTATGCTAGGTCAATAGCTTCATAGGAGACACTGTTCTATCGACTAGAACTGTAAATCTTATGGGCAATAATGTGTGTACCAAACTTCAGTTCAGCGTTGGTAATGCTACTAACTTTCATGCCTCTACCGTCCCACTCGGCTAGGGTTTTCTTCTCTAGTTCCGTCCAACCTAGGGTTTTGGTAGTTTTAGCTTTGTTCAACATGGGAAGACCGGTGACTTGTTGAATCATCTTCTTTGTGATCTCTATAGGTTTCTCAAGCCAAATCTTGCCATCATGTACTCGGCTGAGAATGTATCTAACCCATTTATCTCGAAAGTTTCGAGGTAGATGTGCAATGTGAACTAAACCTTATCTTCCAGATGTTTGTGCTCGGGTTTCAGAATACCATCCACACATAGTTCTTCATGCACAATATCTAGTTCTAGGTTCCCCATTTCATGAATTGAACAGTTGAAATGATTGCGGATATCATTAATAAGTAGTACCTTAGGAGGAATCTGAGATTGAGCTCCGTTCGGATCTAGGGCTGCTGCAATTATGGGCACGATCTTGAAATCTGGTGTTTTCCATTCCCCTTGGACTAACATATCAGATCTTTTCTTCGCTAAAGTGCTGGATGATGCCATGATAGCTCACAGAAAATTCCTTTCGCAAAAGTATTGAATCGCCGGGTTGCTCTTGAAATTTTCTGCTCTCAAAGTGCTAAAGGTTCACGGTGAAGAATGAGTTCGATTACTTGCCTTTTGTTTACAACTCTGTCATTAATATTCATTACAAATTAGGGTATGAATTCTGACAGACTGTCACCCACTAAGAATTAATTGCTCGGTAAAGACTTCGTAACTCGGTGAACTTGGGAATTCATATTGCTCCGACCTCACTCGGTAAAGATGGGTACCGACCTTGCTTGGTGAAGACTGATACCGACCTCCCTGTGATCTTACTGCATCTTACATGCTGATTTAGATCTTTCTTTTAATTCGGTTCTGGAACTGCTTGAGATTGGTCTATGAGAATACAGTTCCAGTGCTTTCTTGGAAATTTAGTTTGAGTCGGTAGAGCCATCCATTCCATTACTTGGACTAGATTTCTCGGTAGCTTTAGGAATCCATTTTTGTCTTACCTGTTTCCTGACCTTAGTTGCTTCATTCTTCTTTCCATCTTCAACTTCACTAGCATTCATGCAGTTTCTGGCTATGTGACCGAGTTTAGTGCATTTGAAGCATCTTATGGTAGTATCTCTTTTCCTTAGATGATGTTTTATGCAATTCATGCCAATGTATCCATATTCTCCACAGTAATGACATCTACACCAGGTGTTGTAGTCCCATCCAAACATTGCTTTCATAATTTGTTCTGCTAGATTAAATGTCTTGGATCTGCACTCGGATGCCTTGTGACCCTGTTTGTTGCACTTGTGACAATTACCTCTGAATCTAGGTTTTTCCCTGCATTCATTTGCTTTGTGACCAGGTTGATTGCAGTTGTAACATTTTCCATTGAATTCTACTTTTTCATTATTCCAACATTTATTTGAAGTATGTCCTATTTTACCACAATGATTACAAGTAGGTTTTTGATTTCTTTGAGTACCTTGCTTAGAAGATTCGCCTTCTCCTTTGTATCCAAGTCCTGCTTTTCCTTTTTGCCTATGAAGATTTCGCTCATACAGCTGATTCAGGTCTTCTTGACTTTTCAGCATTCCTTCATTGATTTGTTTTTCAGTGTTTAGGTCATCCACCAATCTTAGATTGATTTCCTTTTCAGATCTTAGTTCTTCTCTTGTGCTTTCTATTTCTGATCTTAGATTCAGAATTTCCTCATTTGTATGAGAGATCTGATCAATTAGGTTTTCTAGCTGAAGGGTTTTATTTTGGACTTCAATGTTTCTTCCATCTAATTCATCTTTCAACTTGTTTCTTTGTTCCAAGATCTCACAAAATCTTGTAGAGTGTAGCTCTTGTTCTCTTTTCAATTTTCTCACTTCTTCCTGCAGAGACCCATTCTTTTCTAGGAGCTCTTTGACAGCATTGTTTGCTTCATCTGAGTTATTTGAGGGAAAAAGATCTTCAATCTTTTCTTCAATGTAATTCTGATCATTCATCTGATTTGCAAGTTCCTTCTTTCTTCTTAGGGATTGGGAAAGATGTTCTTTTTCTTCTTTGAGTTTAGCTATGGCCATTTCCAGATCTAGCTTTTCATTTTCAATCACCTTGTTCAGTTTGAATACCTCCATTGTCCTGGATCTTTGCTCAAGCTAGTTAAGCTTTATCTTGAGAACCAATGCTGCTCTGATACCAATTGTTGGAAATATTCAGGAATTAATCGAGTTACTGAGAGGGGAGGGGTGAATCAGTAACTTTAAATTTTCTTTCAATTACAGATGTATTAACATGTAATTCACTTTAACCTATTTTGCATACAGAAAGCATGAAACTTAAAAGCATTCACAATAATGACACATAGATTTGGTTACCCAGAAACCTTCCAAAAGAAAGTAAAACTGGGGTGGGGATGAAACCCACAAAGCTTTAATACTGCAGAATAAAGTTGGCCGGTTAAGGCTTACAATTTGATCACTTCTGATGATCTGCTTTGTTAGGAGCAATAAGGATTGCTAAATCCACCCTGTTAAAGGATTTACAAACATACAATGAAGTATGCACTCAGTAAAGAGATTTTACAAAAGACTGTTAAGTCTACCCGGTTAAAGGATTTAGTACTGATTCACCTGTTAGAATGAAACAGTAGATCTCTGGCTTTGCAACTGGATTGCTGATTGAGATTCGCTGATGTACTGATCACCTTCTGTGATGAATTTGTCTTTGCTGTTCCTTATACTGCTGAAGCTTTCTGTAATTCGCTTATCTCTGCCTTTCTTTCTCTTTCACATATATATTCTTCATTCATACATCTTGACATTTTTACAACATTGTTTATATACAAGTCTTAAACAATTAATTACAATTACAATTACAAAGTCGGCTTGACAAATAAACATAAGTGCTATTAAGTCCGCCCAAGTATGGTTACACGGTTCCTGCAAACTGACTCGGTGACTTTCTGATACTTGGCGTCCACTGCATTACTCGGCATCGTCATGCACTCGGTAGAAGTGAAGGCATGGTTCATACTGATCACTCGGTAGGTTTTGAACTCGGTAAATACTGGTGACTCGGTAGACATGATGTTACTCAGTTTACATTGTCCTGTTCGGTTTGTACTAACTTCCTCAGTTTGCACTGTCTGCTCGGTTTGCACTGTCTGCTCGGTTTGCACTGTCTGCTCGGTTTGCACTGTTTGCTCAGTTTGCACTGTCTGCTCAGTTTGCACTGTCTGCTCGGTTTGCACTGTCTGCTCGGTTTGCACTGTCTGCTCAGTTTGCACTGTCTGCTTGGTTTGTACTGTCTGCTTGGTTTGCACCCAGAATGCAAATAAGTGTTGTCACTAGTGGCAATTCTGCTTAATGCCAATAGTCCACAAGTACTGACCACATGAATGATCACCACCCATCTATCCAGTAATCATCATGGAAAAATTTTAATTTAAACAAGGGGCAAAATTCAAATTACACCCTATGGCCATTAGAGCACAAAACCAAAGAATTAAAAAAGAAGAAGAATAAACTTTCATTGTTACAGGTTTCAATATACTCCTCCCACCTTAAAAGAGTTTTAGTAGTCTCTGGTAGCCGAATCACATCTCTCGAGCATCATAAGACCATTTTTCGCAAACTCAAAGCTTCCAAAGACTCAACAATAACATTAACCTCTTTCTAGGTATTATTCAAAGTGAAACCATCCAAGCTTATTAGAAACACTATAATATCTTTAATAATTCCCTCTACCTTCCAACTAGTAGAAGCGGAGCCACGGGTAGCATCAATGATGAGTTTAGAGTCTCCCTCAATCTCAAGGTGTTTGATACTATTAGAATTTAATCTTTCCTTGGTAAATATGTAAGGATACACCAAGGTATCCTATTGTATTTGTCCTCTAGTCCAAGTGGGAGGACGTGTCATATTTGTAATTTCCTTTATTAAGGAAAATAGATATTCCTCCTTATGAGGAATCCTACACTTGTTGCACACACTAGTGAAATGTGGCATACACAGAAATGGGAGTTACAATGTAACTCTTTTCTCACATCTCTATTAAGAGATGTCTCTCCTTCTCTGATCTCATGAGATTCTTCTTCTTCTTGATTATTTTGTATGAGCTTTGCTCTCACTCTCTCTCTCTCTCATTCTTAGGCATTTGTTGCTACTTTCATTAATATCACAAGGGTTTTTTTGTGCTTTTCCCCCTTCAAAATCTTGTCTCCTTTGTTGCTTGGTTTTGGTGAATGCTCCTAGTTTTTGCATTAATTCATGGTAAATATTCTTATTCCTAAGCTCATTGATTAAACAAGTTCTTCTATATTTTGTTATTATTTTAATATGGTATTAGAGCAGGTTGGTTTAATCATGTATTGAGTGTACAGGTGAAGGAGCTACCATATCTTGGAGCACTCCAATATCGGAGACTCTTGAGAGAGTTCTTTACTAGTATTTTTTTTGACTAATTTAATTAAGGAAAAAAATCAATTTTTTTTTTTGATTTGGCTGGTTTACCGCCAAACCCGGTTTAACTATTGACTTGATTTGTTTGTGTAGGTTGATACATTATTGATAAAGGAATTAATACAATTTAAAAATATTAAAACCTTAATATTATAATCAAAATTTAATATTCTAATATTTTTACTATTATAATATTAAAAGAATTTAAAGTTTTAAAAGTTTTCTTCAAATATTCTCCATTTAATTTCCTTTCCATAGAATTTAGTTTAGATTGTATTTCAAGGTATATGTTTGTCAAATTTTCATTGGTTAAATATCTGCAAGGAAAAGGAATGCGCCTCTATATTTGGTATCTTTTCTGACTCTTTCACATCGATTTTTGCTATCTTACTGTCAATATTTTTGGCCATTTCAACTTTCTAAGTTTGGTCTTCTTCTCCAATCTTCTATTTATCCACCCTTCTCTTTCCTTTGTTTATTCTCGTAACTCCTCCTTTGCATGCATTTTATTTTTGTATCTATTTATCATTGGTTCTCTAATCATTGCTTTTTATGCATGTGTTGCCAATATTTTATCTTATATATAGGTTGTTCCCACATATTAAAAAATTGTGATTTTTCTAAGATATCTATGAAATTCTTTTTAGCCTCTGATTTCAAAGCAAGAAAAGCTTGTTTTAGTGTGTTTTGGTTCTCTGCAATTCCATGCCCATCTCCGCTTCATCGGGGTTGAGTTTTCCTTCCGCTGGTTTTCTTTAACTTTTTCTTCATGCATTATTTATGCTTGTATTTTATGACTGTACCAGGTCTGCATGCACACGATTGCCTATTCAAAATCTTTTTGTAATCTTTCCTTATTTCAGCAAATTAATTTGATTGCATGCATTGATTTATGATAGCATAAAATCGTTGCTATAGGCATTGATATATGTGTTGTTTGCTTTCATTGTTCTCTCGTGTTTGTTTTTGCTCTTCTTGTTCTCATTTCAAGCTCCAGCTAGGTCTTTTTCATTTCTCTACAACCTTGCTAAGTCATTCCTCCTCCTTGCTTTCGAGCTTGGTTATTTGATCTATCTTTGATTTAAGTCACATAAGTCGATTCATCCTTCTTTTTCACTTTTTTCAAATTCTTTTTTTTTTAATCTATTTGTGCATCTTCTTTTCTTCATTTTCAGACTTGTTTAAATTTATTTCATTTAAACCTTAGGTAACTATTTTAGTTTACCTCGTGTGTTTTCTAGTAGCTGTTGTGGATTCATATCCGTGCATGCAAAAATCGGCAAGGGAAACTACCCTCTTTTTCCTTATAGCAGTAATCGACAGAGACAAACATCTGGTTCAACTGCTTTTGTAAAGGATCACTGAATATTCTGGTTGGTGTTTGATATCTTCTATACCATAGGCATTTTTTTAAATCTTTTTCATATAAGTTCCGCCCTCTGTTGCATTTGGAGTTAACTTGGTTTGTCTTAGAGTTTGCAGCCTCCTATGTTGATTCATGCGCTGTGCATGCATATATCTCAAATCGGATATCCCATCCCATCCCTCACCCTCTGCATTTGTACTTGTTAAACACAGCAATAGCAACAGGCCTATTCCCACCCACTTCATTTTCGTATTACTTCTGATTACAGTTTGAATCTTTGTGTTCATTTTTGTATTACTTCTGATTACTTACTTTGTATTTGTTAGCCTTCATTCATCTCTAGTGTGTGATTATTGAGCTTTGAAAGGAAGGAGTGTTTGGCTTGCTTAGTTGTGGCAGCCTGAGATCGACCTATTATGTGTTGTTGTTCAATTTCATGTATTTGTTTATGCATTGGGTATCTTATCTTGCTGCATAGAACTCAATTTTTTTAATTGAATCTATATGCGATATACATCTATGTTAACTCAATTTTTTGATGCAAGCGGTGGCTCCTATGGTATGCTAACCTCCTCCCTTATTGAGTTTGATTGCTATTGTATCATGTGTTTTATTCTCCACTGCTCACTGCAATCTATTTTCATTCACCACCATTCAGTCTATGGCCAATCATACTGCCTTCAAGGCTGCCCAGATTCTTTTTTCATCACCATTCATAGCCATCACCATTCCCATACCTTCCATGGCCACCAAACTCATGACCTACAATAACAGCACCCATATTCTTCTATACTATACATCTAACTTGTTTTAATAACCCCGCATACCCACAGTTAACCTTTTGCAACCTCTTTTTATACTCAGTTTATCTTACCTATCGATTCTAGTACCAGGTTCTGACGCAGATGCATTGCTAATAAGTCAATCCCAGAGTCTTCATTTTATTAAAATAGTTGCAAGAAGAGGAAAGGAAGTTTCCTTTAATGTTATTGAGAGTGCTTTCATTCTGTATGTGAACTACTATCTTAAAAATGAATGCTGTAACTAACACTGCATAAATAGCATTATAGTTATTTGTTTTTTTGTTTATTCTTTTGTATTGTCATCATTTCTTATTTGATACATGCTTGTCTAATGTTAATAAGTTCTTAGCTTTATCTTTGGTTAAATTAGTTGAGGATTTTTCTGTAAGTAGTCTATTATCTGAGATAATTTATTTATTTGATCTGATTACTGTGCTCAGACTAATCCTTGGAAATTTTAGTTTTAATGAACAGTATGTTTATGATATTCTAAAATAGTGAAATGATATTTGTGTGATCCCTAAATATTTACATGTTACTTTCATTGTATGTTCTCAATTTTTGAGTTTACATTCTGCAAACAGTTTGGTCAGTGACATTATCTAATAGAAATAAGATACAATCTTTAGACTCAAGTTCTTTTCAAGTAGGGATTTAGGGTTGCAAGGAGATTAGGGTTTGAAGAAGATTCATTAAAGGAATATTTTTTTGCATATACTGATTATTCTTATTTTTAATATTAAATCCTTTAATATTCTTTTAGTGTATGTTGTATTCTATATGTGCTCTATCAATTAGTAAATTTGCATAGTGTTTGGTTGCTTCTCTTGTCAGTTTTCTTTACGCCTGTTAGAAGCACTAATAATGCTGTAGAGATAGTGTTTATGTTATCACTTATTTGTTTACTCATAATTTATAATTAACATTCTTTTTTCTTTATTTGTTTCTTAACGTTTCTTTGCAGGTTCAATTCTTTTTGTATTTTTGTTCCTATTCTTCATGCAAGAGATTCTCGTCGTTATCTGTTAATTCATAACAACTTAACCGAGATCTGTTAGTTTTTAGTGCTTTTAGTTTCAGTTTTTTTTCCCTCTTTTGGTTGCTTTTTCCTTGCATGCCTCTTTGGCGTAAGCTTTTATAGCTTTCTGCTATTGCATGCAAGTGTATATAGTTTGATTTAAGTTATTTTCTAATTTCTGTTAAAGGGTTCTCTATTTTTTCCCTAGTTTAGATCTTCATTTTTTTTCATCATGACTACCCTGATGCTAGAAATGAAATTAACTAGTACAAATTATCATGCATGGAAAATGCACATGACCTTCATCTTTAGATTTAGACACATTTTAGATATTGCTACTGATGCCAGTTCAAAACCAGCAGCCTCTGCTCCTCAAGCTAACCAAACTGCTTGGTAGACTAAAAATGAGGAAGCACTTGGTTTGATCGAGATCTCCTTAAGTCCTAAATTGTATGTCTTAATTTCTACTTGTATGGAAGCTCATCAGGCTTGGGACATCTTGAAAAATACCTATGACAGTGCAGATGATACTCAAAAAATCCAGCTTCAAGACCAACTTGAAGACCTCAGGTATACTAATTTCAACTCTGTTGATGACTTCTTGCTTAAGTTTGATTCCATTAAAGTTTTACTAACTAGTTTACAAGTTCCTCTTTCTGATTTAAGAATAATTCATATTATTATTCGTAAATGTTTGCCTAGACAGTTCCAATAGTTTATTACTAATATTTATTCTTAGTTAGCTATTCCTTCTTTAGCATCTCAACTAACTTATGTCATTTGTCAAAATATGCTATGTCAAGAGGAAGCTAAATTAATTAAATTTGGCATACTTAAAACTCATGAACATGCTTATGTCTCTCAAAGTCACCATAACAATAGATCTTCTAACACTAATCAAAATAACCAAAACTATCAACGATCTAACAATACTAATAATTCAAATAATAACTTAGGCCAACAATTTAGTGATCATTACAACTCTAGGCCTTCCAATAACTATCATAGCAATAATCAGTCAAATAGGCCTCATTGCACCTATTGTGGTAAAGATGGTCATTTAATTCATAACTATTTTAAGAAACAAAAAGATGATCAACGTAACTCTCAAAATTACTCAAATGGCAAACCTAATGGAAATCAATCTCGTTCTTATTTTACTATTTGTTTTAATGCTTCTAAACCACTTGAATGGATTATTGATAGTGGTGCATCTCAATATGTTACATCTCATAAGGAAGTCTTTGATTCTTTGCGACCTAATTCTATGAATATTCCCATTTCTTTAGTTGATAATCATTGTTGTCAAGTTGAGGGAACTAGTAATGTTTCTGTTCCAAATGGTAAATTACATGATGTGCTTTATGTTCTTGATTTGAAAGCTAACCTTATTTCTATTCCTCAATTATGTCAAGATTATAAGGTTGAGTTTCATAAAAATAATTGTCATATCATTGATCCTAACACTGATTAGATAGTTGCTGATGCTAAATTAGATGATGACAATCTCTTTAAATTTTATCAATTTGCCTCTCCTAGATATTCTTTACTTACTACTGTTGATTTTCACATTTGACATGAGAGGCTAGGACATTTAAATTTTGATTATATCTCGTTAATGCAAAAAGAAAATATGGTAGATGGGCTACCTAAGTTTACTACTTCTAAGTTTGATTGCAATGGATGTATGAGTGGTAAAATGCACAGAGAATCTTTTCCCCATAAATCATCTTGGAGAGCTAATAATAAGTTAGTTATGATTCATAGTGATCTTTTAGGTCCTATGGAAAATATTTCTCTTTCAGGCTCTAAATATGCTTTAACTTTTGTTGATGATTATTCTCGTAGAACTTGGATCTATTTCTTACATAGTAAAGATCAAGTCCTTGATATTTTTGCTGAATTTCATGTTTTTGTAGAAAGACAAAGTGGTTGCAAAATTCAGATTCTTAGGACTGATAATGGTATTGAATATGCTAATCATACTTTCCATTCTTACTTAAGATCCTTTGGTATCAAACATGAGCTTACCATTCCTTATACACCAGAACATAATGGTGTTGCAGAACGGAAGCATAGAACAATAGTAGAAATGGCTAGATGTTTTTTACATGCTAGAAATATAGATTATAAATTTTGGGCTAAAGCTATGGCATGTGCCACCTATATTCTTAATAGAACTCCTACTAAGGCCCTACCAAATAAAAACCCTGAAGAAGTTTGGTCAGGAAGAAAACCCAACTTGTCTCATTTACACATTTTTGGCTCCACTGGTTATGTTCACACACCTAAACAGAAAAGGAAAAAGTTAGATCCCAAATCCTCACCTCATATTTTTGTTCTCTATTCTGAGAACACTAAAGGTTATAGAGTTTATGATCCTTTTACTAATAAAGTTCACATAGCTAGAGATGTTTGCATTGCTAAAAATGGTGTCAGTGACTGTTCTCAGATTTCAGATTCTGATTTTAGTCATAGCAACATAGTTCTTGTGGAGGACCAACCTTTGTCTCTCAACCCTACTCCTCAAATTTCTACTCCTAAAGTTTATGTTCCTTCTATTTCTGCTCCTAACACTAAGCACAACACTAATAAATAGGATAATGATGAACAAATAGATAGTAATGATACTCCTTCTAATGATTTTTTTCCTTCTAGTAGTAGCAGTGATGATGATGATGATGGTAATAATATGTTTACTCCTAGTAATATTTCTGTTAATTCTAGAAGAAATCCTAAATGGTTTAAAGATTTACTTAATGAAGGGGATGATTACATTGCTAGAATGGGTGGACTTAAACCTAGAAGGATAAACTACTGCAATTATGCTCTTATGACTTCTCTCTCTAATTCTAATGATCCTCAAAAATTTTCTCAAGCTAAAAATCAACCTCACTGGAAAACTGCTATGCAAGAAGAATATGATAGTTTAATTTCTAATAATACTTGGGATCTTGTTCCTTTACCCCATGGTAAAAATCTAGTTTCCTGAAAATGGTTACATAAAACTAAGTTAAATTCCAATAATGAAATTAGTAAATTTAAGGCTAGACTAGTTGCATGTGGTTTTTCTCAAGTTGAAGGAATAGACTATAATGAAACCTTTTCTCATGTTGCTAAAATGCCTACCATTAAAGTTGTTCTTGCTTTAGCTGCGAAAATGAATTGGCCTATTCACCAAATGGATGTTAAAAGTGCCTTCTTAAATGGTGATTTGCATGAAGAAATCTATATGTCTCAACCTCCTGGTTTTATTCAACAAGGTAATTAACATTTAGTCTGCAAACTAAAGAAGTCTATTTATGGTTTAAAACAATCTCCTAGAGAGTGGTATTCCAAAATTAATGCTTTCTTTATTTCTCAAGGTTTTGAAAGAAGTCAAAATGATCCTAACTTGTATATCAAGCATAGTGAAGCTGACATTATTATTATCATTCTGTATGTTGATGATTTGATTCTTACTTCTAGTTCTAACCAATTAATTTTTGATATTAAGTTCCAACTCAACCAAATATTTCAAATGATAGATTTAGGTTTTTTACATTATTTCTTAGGAATGCAAATTTGGCAAACCCCTAAGGATATTTTTATCTCTCAAAGTAAATATGCTAAAGATCTCTTAGATAGATTTCATATGAATGATGCTAATCCTATTTCAATTCCATGTGATTTAGGAACTAAGTTAATGATAGATATGGAATCTCCTTTCATAGATGCTACTCCTTATAGAGAACTTGTAGGTAGTCTAATTTATCTAACCCTCACTAGAACTAATTTATCTTTTAGTGTTGGTTTAGTTTCAAGATTCATGTCAAAACCTCAACAAACTCACTTCAAAATTGCTAAGATAATATTACATTACATTAAAGGTACTATTCACTTTGGATTATTTTATGATGCAAATTCTAATTTTTCTTTAAAAGGCTTTACTGATTCAAATCTAGGGGGAGACCCTGTTAATATGATTTAGAACAACAGAGAGGGGGGGTGAATCAGTTGTTCTCAGGTCTTGATGTATAAAAATAACTTCATAAACTTTTCCAAAATCAGATCAAGCAACCAAATCAAACTCGGTCATTACTAATTCAATAATAGAAACATATAACTCAGCAGTCCACTACCCAACTGTATCTAACTTGTAAAAAATAGAAATGTTCAAACCAAAACATTCACACAAGTTTTGACACCGGGATTTATAGTGGAAACCCAATATGGTAAAAACCACTTTGTAACATGCTACTATTATTTTCACTCTTGTGAAGTGAGCTTGGTTAAAAGCCAACCCTGTCAAAGGTTACAATACACACTATCAAGTGTGACCCGATTAAAGGATTTCAATCACCCTGTTAAAAGTGAGCCTGGTCAAAGGGCTTACATGCACTCCATTAGAATGCAACCTTGTTCAAAGGATTTAACATATGACTGTTAGGTCAACCTCTGTTAAAAGGATTTTGACTATTACAATGGTTAGAAAGTAGCAGTAGTATTGATCTGAAAACATACAACTCACTTTGCAAATGTCAGATCTAATTCAGTACATAAATGTTGGTTTACTAACTTTGAAACTTTTCCATCTCCACTTTTGATCTACTCGAAACTTTCCTTCAAGCAATCACCACACTTTTCTTCAGCCTTTTTGCTTATACAATCAATAAAACTTTACTGTTCTTCCAGCATCTCCTTCACCAATGCATACACATACCTAATGCTTCGGTCCCCTTAATACTTTCCTCTGTTAGGTTAACTTATCTTTTGCTGCTTAATCTCCTTCGTAGATCTTAGGGTTAGGTCAGATTCATTGAATCTACCTACTTCATGTTCTTCATCTCCTCTTCTAGAATAATCTTAAATCTCATAAAGATTTACAATTAAACATTTTACAAAGCATTAAATGCTTCCATACAATCAATAAATAAAGTCAACATGTTTTACATAATCCAAGAATTCAAACAATGTCATCCCCAAAAAACAATTCTCTTCAAATATAAAATTGTTGATGCCCGGTCAATACTGTGATCATCCACTCGATCTCCATGTAAAATGCTCGGTCACTACTAAAATTATTTCCTCGGCAAATACTATCTTCCTTGGCAATTTACTGATACTCAGTCGACACTAGATTTTTGCTCGGCATCCACTAACTCAGTCGACTCTGTCATAACTTAGCTTACACATAATTTCTTCATTTTGCTTGGTTAAGCCTACCAGTTTAGTCTTCAAACCTACTAAGATAAACAATACATTGTCTCATCATTGTGCAACATAATCAAGTACACTTTGCAGTATCAAGATAACTCAACCTTTCCTTAGGTGCTATTGTTACCAACCTTTCTCCCTTCTCATAATAGATATAGTACTTTCCTAAGTAGCAACAGTCTTACCAATTAAGGTTTGACATCAATGACAATACAATAATTGCTTTAATTGTAATTTCCAACAATCTCCCTCTTTGGCATTGATGGCAACACTATATGATATCACCTGAATAACACATGGATTACCAACCAATCCAAAAAAAACTTATCTGTCCATCAGAGAAAAATTTATAATATCCTTAGCTTCATTCTAATTTAGAATCAGTAAATCTCACTTCTGTGACTGTTAGAAGTATCTGGATCTCCCTCTATCCTGATCTTTCATTTCAGTTCAATCTCCCTTTCTTTCAGTGTCAAAAATGCCAAAGCAACAACTTAAACATACATCCAACAGATGTAGATATTCCTGTTCATCACAATGTTTCTCCCTCTGTCATCTTGCTTATGCCTGATTTGTTGTTTTTGCTTCTTCTTCACAGCTCTAGGACAGTCCTAAAGTGTGACAATCTTCTGCATCAATGTGTCAAATGTTCTGTTGTAGCATATTTGATGCAGTGCTCCTATCTTGACTAGGCAGCCTCAGTTAGGGGAAGGACCCCTAATTGACTTCATGGGTACTCATGGGCTTATTTAGGTAAAGCTTTAGTGAATATATCTGCCAATTGTTCTTTTGTATTCACATATTCCATTTGGACTTCCTTGTCTTGTACCAATTCTCTCAAATAGTGATACTTGATTGCTATGTGTTTGGTCTTAGTGTGCATCACTAGATTCTTAGAAATATTGATAGCACTTGTGTTGTCATAGAAAATAACAACAGGTTCAGTGATTTCTTCTTTCATGCCTATTAATAATTATTTTATCCATATCAAATTTGAATAGTTTACTGTAGCAGCAACATACTCAGCTTCAGCAGTAGATTGGGAAATGCAATTTTGTTTCTTGCTTGTCCAAGAGACTAATCTCTATCTAAGAAAGAAAGCTCCACCACTAGTGCTCTTTCTGTCATCTACATTTCCTGCCCAATCAGCATCAGTATATACTCTAAGTTCAAATTTGTCATCCTTCTTGTAGTATAACCCATAGTCAGCAGTTCCTTTCAAGTATCTCATGATTCTTTTCACTGCCATCATGTGTGTTTCCTTAGGATTGGCAGAGAATCTTGCCACAATCCCAACAACTAATGTAATATCAGGTCTACTATGTACAACATACTGTAATTTTTCAATCATGGATATGTACAAAGTCTAGTTAACTTCTACAACATCATCATTCTTAGATAACTTTTTTCTAGTAACCATAGGAGTTTCTACTGGTCTAGCATCTTCCATTCCAAAAGTTTTCAGTATTTTATTAACATACTTAGACTGTGTAATGAAAATACCTTGCTTCATCTGATATACTTGTAAACCAACAAAGAATTTGTTCTCACCAAACATACTCATCTCAAATTCAGTTTGCATTTCATGTGAAAAACTTTTATACAATGCATCTTGTCCACCAAAAATAATGTCATCAACAAAAATTTTGGCCAACAAAATACCTCTACCTTCTTCATCTTTCATATACAGATTGCTTGTGTCATTTGTCCTAGAAATCCAATTTGTATCAGATAGTTATGCAACTGCTCATACCACGCTCTGGGAGCTCGTTTCAATCCATATAAAGCTTTGTTCAGTTTGCATACCATATGTCTTCTGTTTGGATCAATAAAACCTTCTGGCTTTTCTATGTAAACTTCTTCTTCCAGTATACCATTTAAAAATGCAGACTTGACATCCATTTGATAATCCTTGAAATCTTTATAAGCAGCATATGCAAGCAGAGTTCTTACTCCTTCCAATCTAGCTACAGGGGCAAATGTCTCCCCATAATCAATTCCTTCTTCTTGTGCGTAGCCTTTCCATACTAGTCTAGCTTTGTTCCTAGTGATTTCACCTTTTTCATTCAACTTGTTTTAAAAATACCCATTTTGTTCCTATAACATTCTTATCTGCAGGTCTCGGCACCAGAGTCCAAGTTTTATTCTTCTCAATTTGGTCAATCTCTTCATTCATTGCTTGTATCTAGTCTTCATTTTCTAATGCCTCTTTAGTTGTCTTAGGTTCAAATTCACATAGTAAGCATGTTGGATCTTTTGTCTTGCTTCTGGTCTGAATTCTAGTGTCTTTATCTCCAATTATCTGTTCAAGCTTGTGATGTCTTCTTACATATTTTGCCAACATAAGTTCAACATTTTTCTCTTCTATTTCATTAGGTTCCCCAACAAGATTGTCAAATTCAGTTTTTAAATGCTCAGAAACCTCTTCCTGGTCCTTGGTAGCATTGTATTGTAGCTTGGCATGTTCTTGTTCTCTCTCGGCACTATTTTCCTGATGCTCGGCATCACCTATCTGTCACTCGGCATTACTTTCCTGAGACTCGGCATCAGGTGCAGGTCTATTACCTGCCTCTTCTATTTCCTCAATGTACACAAAGGATCTGTAATCTTCTAGTTCTCTTTTGCTATTAGCCTCATTTCTTTCTGCATACTCATCAATTTTTACATTCACACTTTCCACAATTTTGTTAGTGTTAGAATTCAAACACTTATAAGCTTTACTTTTTGTGGAGTAGCCTAGGAATATGCCTTCATCACTTTTAGCATCAAACTTTCCATTCCTATTGTCTTTCAATATGTAACACTTGCTTCCAAATATTCTAAAATATTTAACACTTGGTGCATGCCCATACCATAATTCATAGGGTGTCAGATTTTTACCTTTCTTAATCTGTACCTGGTTAAGAGTGTAAACAACTGTATTTATAACTTCTTTCTAGTATTTTTGTGCCACATTCCTTTCAATTAATAGTGTCCTAGCATGGTCCAAAATAGATCTATTTCTTCTTTTTGCTATACCATTCTGTGGAGGCGTTCTAGGTGTAGACATCTATCTTTTGATTCCTCTATCATTGTAAAATAGATTAAATTCATTTGATGTAAATTCTCCACCACGGCCAGATCTAAGACATTTCAGGTTCCTACCTATCTCCTTCTCAACCTTAGCCAAATACCACTTGAAAAATTGAAAAGCATCATATTTTTCTTTTAGAAACATTACATGCATCATCCTGGTATGATCATCAACAAACAAGATAAAATATCTAGCTCCACAGTAGCTTTGTACACCCATAGGTCCACAAAGGTCAGTATGAACCAAATCTAAAATGTGTTCAGAAGTAAAGGATTTGCTCTTGAAACTTGACTTAGTCATTTTTCCTAACTGGCATTCTTTGCACATTACATTCTCAGGTTTCTTCAATCTAGGTAGGCCTCTTACTTTCTTCTTCTTACTTATCTCTACCAAATTGTCAAAGTTAACATGACATAGCCTCTTATGCCATAACCAAATGTCATCAAGTTGTGCAAACATACATATTTCTTCAGATGGGTCAAGATAGAACAAATTACCTCCAGTCTGCTCACCACTTCTAATCAATTCACCAGTAGCATCAAATATCTTAGCTTTCTTATGATGAAATTCCACTCGGTAACCAGTTCTATTGAGCTAAGCAACACTTAACAAGTTATAATTCAGTCCTTCAACCCAATAAGCATTTTCACAAGAGATCTTATCAGTCAGTTTAATCAATCCTTTTCCTTTAAGAGGACATGGTGCATCATTACCAAATGTTACACTTTTACCTTTATAATGATGTAGGGTCACAAACTTACTTTTGTCACCAGTCATGTGATGTGAACAACCACTATCAATAATCCATTTATCATTCTTGTTCATATAGGAAATCAATGCAGTTTTCTCATCCTCATCAAATTCATCTTTCATTGCAACATAGACTATGTCAATTTCAAAATCATCACTATCAATGTCAGTCTCTTCTTCAGCAATGTAACAGGATTTCTTACCTTTTTCTTTGTAGTCTTTGTATCTTCAGTAGCCTTTGTCATCTCTTCTATCTTTGTGTCTGCTATTTCTTTCTTCATATTTATCCTTCCTATCAGGACATCTAGCAGCTATATGACCAACCTTGTTACATGCAAAACATATAATGGGAAGTTTACCTTTATATTTTCCTTTTCCTCTTCTCAGTCTTCTAGCCATAAGAGCTTCTAGATCCTCAAGATCTTCATCAAAAGTGTCATTGTCATCTTCACTTTCACTTTTGCTTTCACTGATGCATCTTTCTTTTTCCTTCTTAGGCTTGTTCAGGACTAACTGTGACTTGAAAGTAGATTCAACATTTCCAATACTACTAACAATGAAATTATCATAATTAGACAGTTCAAAAGTGGTCATCTTGCCAATCAAAACTTCCAAAGTAAGCAAATTTGCAGAGTTACATCTAGATTCCTGAATTGCTAAGATCTTAATAGCATATATAGGATGCAGGGTTCTTAAAACTTTTCCAATTATGGTTTCATCATCAATAGTTCCATTTTCTCCTCTAATAGAATTCACAACTTCTTTTATTCTACCACAATATTGTGCAATGTTTTCATCTTCATTCATTCTCATTTCATCAAACTTACCTCTAAGACTCTCGGCTTTAGCTTTCAATACATATAGATCACCACCATAGATCTTTGCAAGAGTGTCCCACATATCTTTAGCAGTTGTGCAATCCTTAATGTCCTCAAATTCCAGATAGCTTAGGGCAGATGCAATTTCTAGCATTGCCTGATTGTGTTCTTGCTTGGCTCTCATTTCCTCGGTAGTCAAAGGTGCAACAGGTGTGACATAGTCATGCTCAATGTAGTACTTTGCAGAATCACCAATACTGGCTAGATGCAGCTTCATCAAGCTTTGCCATGCAAGGAAGTTATCTTTGTTCAGCTTCGGTACCTCCTTCTTATACATCTTGATCATTTTCTTCAAGTCCCTTTAAACTTGCTTTCTGTAAACACCAATAAGCAACACAACTCTGATACCAATTGTTAATATGATTTAGAACAATAGAGAGGGGGGGTGAATCAGTTGTTCTCAGGTCCTGATGTATAAAAATAACTTCATAAACTTTTCCAAAATTAGATCAAGCAACCAAATCAAACTTGATCATTACTAATTCAATAATAGAAACATATAACTCAGCAGTCCACTACCCAACTGTATCTAACTTGTAAAACACAAAAATGTTCAAACCCAAACATTCACACAATTTTTGACACCAAGATTTATAGTGGAAACCCAATATGGGAAAAACCACTTTGTAACATGCTATTATTATTTTCACTCTTCTAAAGTGAGCTCGGTTAAAATCCAACCCTGTCAAAGGTTACAATACACACTGTAAGATGTGACCCGGTTAAAGGATTTCAATCACCCTATTAAAAGTGAGCCTGGTCAAAGGGCTTACATACACTCCATTAGAATGCAACCTTGTTCAAAAGATTTAACATATGACTATTAGGTCAACCTCTATTAAAAGGATTTTGACTATTGTAGTGGTTAGAAAGTAGTAGTAGTATTGATCTGAAAACATACAACTCACTTTGCAAATATCAGATCTAATTCAGTACACAAATGTTGGTTTACTGACTTTGAAACTTTGCCATCTCCACTTCTGACCTACTTGAAACTTTCCTTCAAGCAATCACCACAATTTTCATCAGCCTTTTCGCTTATACAATCAATAAAACTTTACTGTTATTCCAACATCTCCTTCACCAATGCATACACATACCTAATGCTTCGGTCCCCTTAATACTTTCCTGTATTAGGTTAACTTATCTTTTGCCGCTTAATCTCCTTCATAGATCTTAGGGTTAGGTCAGATTCATTGAATCTACCCACTTCATGTTCTTCGTATCCTCTTCTAGAATCATCTCAAATCTCATAAAGATTTACAATAAAACATTTTACAAAGCATTAAATGCTTCCATACAATCAATAAATAAAGTCAACATGTTTTACATAATCCAAGAATTCAAACAATGTCATCTCCAAAAAGAATTCTCTTCAAATATAAAATTGTTGATGCTCGGTCAATACTATGATCATCCACTCAGTCTCCATGTAAAATGCTCAGTCACTACTAAAACTGTTTCCTCGGCAAATACTATCTTCCTCGGCAATTTATTGATAGTTGGTTGACACTAGATTTTTGCTTGGCATCCACTAACTCGGTCGACTCTGTCATAACATGGCTTACACATAATTTCTTCATTTTGCATGGTTAAGCCTGCCAGTTTAGTCTTCAAACTTACTAAGATAAATAATACATTGTCTCATCATTGTGCAACATAATCAAGTACACTTTGCAGTAACAAGATAACTCAACCTTTCCTTAGGTGCTATTGTTACCAACCTTTCTCCCTTCTCACAATAGATATAGTACTTTCCTAAGTAGCAATAGTCTTACCAGTTAAGGTTTGACATCAATGACAATACAATAATTGCTTCAATTGCAGTTTCCAACAGACCCCAATGATGGGAAATCTACTTTTGGGTACTATTTTTCTCTTGGTTCAGGTTCTATATCTTGGAAAAGTAAAAAAGAATAATATGTGTCTCTATGTTCTACTGAAGCTAAATATAAAAGTTGTACTCATGCCTCTAAAGAAGCTCTATGGCTTAGAAGAATACTTGAAGATTTGGGTCTACCTCAACAAGAACCTACACCATTGTATTTTGACAATCAAAGTGCAATAGCCTTGGCAAAGAATCCAGTTTACCATGCAAAGTCCAAACACATTTCTCTCCACCACCACTTCATTAGAGAGCACATTGCAGAAAAGAAAGTTTCCCTCTTCCATTGCAAAGGTGAAGATCAAGTTGCAAATATTTTGACAAAACCTCTTTCTAGAGAGAAATTTGAATTTCATTGTAACAATTTGGGTTTGATACCCCTTGATGTAATTACCCCAAGTAAAGATTAAAGGGAGGTGTTAGAATTTAATCTTTCCTTGGTAAATATGTAAGGATACACCAAGGTATCCTATTGTATTCATCCTCTAGTCCAAGTGGGAGGATATGTCATATTTGTGATTTCCTTTATTAAGGAAAATAGATATTCCTCCTTATGAGGAATCCTACACTTGTCTCACACACTAGTGAAATGTGGCATACATAGAAATGGGAGTTACAATGTAACTCTTTTCTCATATCTCTATTAAGAGCTTCTCTCATCTCATGAGATTCTTCTTCTTTTTTATTATTTTGTATGAGCTTTGCTCTCACTCTCTCTCTCTCTCTCATTCTTAGGCATTTGTTGCCACTTTCATTAATATCATGGGGGTTTTTTTATGCTTTTCCCCCTTCAAAATCTTGTCTCCTTTGTTGCTTGGTTTTGGTGAATTCTCCTAGTTTTTGCATTAATTCATGGTAGATCTATTCCTAAGCTCATTGATTAAACAAGTTCCTCTATATTTTGTTATTATTTTAATAGATACCAATAGAGATGACAATTTGCGACCCCAAAAGAGAGTCATTTCCTTCACCTAGTTAGCAATTTGATTCTTCAAGTGGCCAGAAAAAGAAACAATCAACATGCCTTTGTGGTCTCTTATCACTCCTCCTCCATCCTCCACCCCAGAGTTAGCTACACCATCAAAATTTAGCTTTTTTGAATGTGCACGCAGGGGTTTCCAAACTATATTATGCCTAATAAAAGTTTTAGAATTATCATATTGGTAAAAACCTTAAGGGAGATTCAAAGATTGAGAAATAGATCTATCCATACTTGGTGAGCTAGGAATTTTCCAATTAGTAACCAAGATGTTCTCAGGCAAAAGCTTGCTGCAAGAGAGGAAGACAAAATCTACAGACAAAGAAAAGGCATTGAAAATCCTATTATTATGCTCCTTCGAGACGCTCCTATTATTATGCTCCTTCGAGATGCTCCAATAAATATGGGGGGGTATGCCTCTACAATTTTTGAATTAAAGGATGGTTTGAGGGGGAGGGCCAAGTAGAAATAAACTATTGAATGTCCTATCCTAATGTGTGGTATAAAATTGGTAATCAAATTAACATGTAACCACCACTCAATAAACCATTAACTCAAGAATTTAGCTATAGGAGGTCATATCAAATGATCCAACTAAATTCCCAAAACTAGCTTATTGCTTCGTAGTTGAAGAGAGTTTAATCCTTCTTTGAATGCTCATCAGATTGGCATAAGGATTCGTGACTTGACTACTCCAAAATGGAAGATTCAAATGTAATGCGAATCTAGAAATGAAACTAGAATGCAAGATTAACAAAGCTAGAATGAGAGATTTAAGCTAGAATGGATGCAAACAAATAGTATTCTAGAATGAGAATGCAAGAACTATACTATGAAACAATGCAAGAAAGAAAATTAGATTTAACAATGCAAGACTATACTAAGAATAAAGTAAACTAAGAATGCAAGAGAGCTATAACCATTTAGAAAGAAGCTAAGAGCTAGGAATTAAAAATAACAAGATTATTATAAGAATGCAAAAGACTAAGATACAAATGATCAAGATTGGGACGCTTGAGCCAAGGAAGAGCTTCATTTTAAAGGAATTGCCTCAAGAATGGAGGGTGGAGATTTAGAGACAAAAGAATGTATGATTGAGATTAAGAGGAAAAAATAGAGTGAAGGAGATGTAAGGTTAGGTAGAGACGAGTGGTGAGGATTAATAGGCAAAATAGAGATGTTAGGTAGAATAAGAAAAAATAAAATTTTGAAAGCTCATATCCCCTTTAATTTCTAATTAATAAGGATTAAGTATGTACACACATGTGAATGTGTTATTTTTAATAAAAAGTGTGGAAACTTTATATTAAAAGAAATGTTACAGAAATTAAATAAATATGCAAGCTCTAGAAATTAGACCATAGTATAAGCTTGATATAGGATTTTGATTTTTTTGATTTAATTATGCAATGGAATTTTTAGGGTTATTCTACACAATTATGTCTAGTAAATATGCCTTTGAGATTTAGGATTTTATTTGACGCAATTTTATCAAAATTAGGGGCTTAGGTTCTACTAGACAAATTTTAGGTGATTACATTTGCCCATCTTTGAACCAATGTGCAAGAACACATTGAGTCAAAGAATAGATTGTAGATAAGGAACTGACTCCAAACTTGATCGAATGAAGATCAATAAAGATACATCATCTCTAGACTTGATTGAATGAAAACTGACAAACGAGACAAGAGTATCCATCCTGATGAAGCGATGAGACTGAACATCTGTCAAAGATTTTGAGATAGCTACCTTGACAAGGATTTTGAGGAAGCTAACCACTAGATTGATATGAGTCTTGATTAAGTTGATATTCCCCAAGCCATCGAATGGGTACCTGCCTGATTAAACTAGTGTGAAGCAATGAGAACACTCTTTCAATGAGAGATATGGAAAATCTCAACTTGATATCATTCGTGAAGCTAAGATGCCCTAAGAAATGATGTTTTAGTCACTGATTGACTTAATCAATAAAGATTTGGTTCAATTAATAGAAGGAGATTTTATTTAAGAAGACTTTCTATTTTTTCATACCCCCTCAGGATCAAAATCAAAATGAGGTACAAGGGGAAAAGCTGGAAAGAGGTTGTCAACATGTTTGGTGTTATTTGGAGGTCCTGTTGACTAAATTTGACTAAAATTTGACCAAGTTTGAACAAGGTTGACCAATGTAAGAGCACTTAGATTTGATAAATTCACATAAGATTAGCCTTAGAGGTTTGAGAAATGAAGGCGAAAGTGAGAAAGAAGTGAAAGCATCAACAGTCAACTATGTTTGACCAAGAATAGTTGACTTTAAAATTTGACTAGGTAAACTATCTTGGATTTTGATTTTGATCACAAAAATGGATTTAGAACATCAAAATTAGCTAGGGGTACAACTTTCATGGGATTTTGAGCACTTTGAAAATTAGGTCAAAATCTATTAAAGGGGACTGAAGGGATCATTTTCAAATCATTTTCTACAGTTGACTTTTCAGAGCTTAGAGCCTTCCAGAGTGAGAAAGATGCCTATTCTAGTCCAAAACCACCGATTTGAGCTCCAAAGATGACACAATTGGCCTCGGGTATACAATGCGCTAGTAAGTAGTCGATCCTTGCATGTGATTTATAGATTTTTAGTCATTTTTTTAATTCATTTTTAACACACTTTTTAGATTTCAACCCGTATTTTCATACGATGAAATAATTTCATTGCACCCAACTTTGAGTTTCATCGTATGATAAAGTGGTTATATAAATTATATCATTTTCTTCATTGAGTTTCATTGTATGAGAAATACTCACGTATCGTTTGATATGGGGAACTATATTGTATTGAAGAATCATATCATTTCTCTATTAGAGTTTCATCGTATGATAATTGTGAGTCAGCTCTTTCATTGTACGATGCAAGATTTGAGTGTTTGAATTTTGTAATTAACTTTTCTTGATCATTGTTTTCTTGCTATCTAGAGATGCTTTACCAGTTGATTTCTGATGGCTTGATGTTCATTTAAGATCGATTACTGATGCATTTCTAGGTAATTCTATTTTGCAGATTCATTTACCTAATCCCATTTTCAGATGTTCCAATCCATGGGGGTTGCACCTAGCTCTATTTTTGTCTCCTATGGACCTAGTCATACAAGATCAATGCAGACTGGGTAAGTTACTCATATTACCTAATATATGTGTGAACCATGGGTTGTTGACAACTTTAGTAGAGAGGTTTCATAGCGAGAATAATACTTTTCATCTACCAATGGGAGATATCACTGTTACTCCCGAGGACATATATCAGATCTTGCACCTTCCTTTTGCTGGGGATCTCATTTATTATGACTAGGATCTGACTGGAGGTGTCAAGGCTATGTGGAAAATATTCACTGATGATATGATCATAGAGTGCCACATCATGTGAGACTACATGATCTGATTTTACAGTGATGAGTACCCTCTGGCGTGCATTTTATCAAGTTTGATAGGTTACATTGCGGTCCCTGATCAGAGAAAGGAGGGCTTCTAGTATGGATGGGGCCACATTTTGTATGACATGATCACTCATCCATGTGGATTTAGCTGGGGAGCTTGCCTACTCTTCCATATGTACAAAGAGATGAATGAGATAGTATATCGACATAGAAGGAGCATGGAAGTGGGAGTGATTGTATTGTAGATCTAGGCATGGGAGCACATTCCCATAGCATGCCTTGTGACACAGGCAGCTTGAGGAGTGGGTATGCCTTATATATTTAGGTATACAGGTTATATTCACTAGCCCAATTTGGGTAAGACTGTATTTTGGAGACAACAGTTTGATGATCTTACTATAGGAATGTGGTGGTCATATATAGGCTGCAAGAGGTGGACGAGATTGACCCGTGAGTATTCTTTTATGTTCAGCAGCTAACCACTGATTGGAATGTAAGATCTTGTAATTTATGATGCTTTGGCAATACTACATTTCCTTTCTTGATATATCTATGCTCCCTTGATCTTTGACATTGAACATCTAATTTACAAGAGTGCTCCCATAATGGAGTGATTTTGTATCAGTCGCACCTGACACCAGTTTGGGTTGTGTCAGGATGTACCTACTAAGTTCACAACCTATGCCCAATATGTTGATGAGGAGGTTGAATAGGGGCCATGACCAGTGTGTGCAGTTGTGGTTTAGGAGCTATATGGTCTTGCAAGGGTAGACTAGGACTATCTCCTAGCGATCACATATACAGGGGTTACACCTAGATACCATCAGCACTCTAGTGATCATCCCTTCCCTTTCTTCATGGATCTAGTAGAGCGAGTGCCTTGAATTAATGAGGATGATCTAGTTGATGTGCCACCAAGAGGAGGGGAAGCTAGGGGATAGGGTGGTAGGGCATAGTGATCTATCATGAGCCACTCAGGGCAGGAGAGGCCTAGAGGAAAGAGGAGTTCACTGGGAGCTGTGGGGTTGGTGGTGGCAACTGAGGAGGAGATGGAGGAGGATGAGGGAGAGAGACTAGTCAAGAGGATGGTTGATAGAGGCTGCCTCCTCATGAGAGATAGGTAGGATAGACCAGTGGGGAAGGATACAAGAGCCTAGGAGGAGGAGACAACAACATAGGCTCCACCTAAAGAGGCACCTAGGGTGGCAGCGGTAGAGGGTAGGGAGGCTCAACTAATAGTAGACTTGGATGAGGCCAAGAAACAATGGGAAATGTTAGAGACTAAGCTACAATTAGTATAGTGGGACAAAAATCGCTTTCTTGGAGAGCTTCAAAGTTTCTAGCACATAGCCACCTACCAGGCCTCTCGGGCTACCTACTACTATGTGCTATACATTGGAGAAGTTCCAGGTGGGGAAAGGGCTCCATCCTATTCTCAGTTTATAGCTTAGTTCAAGGGGGTTGTGCCAATGCTGAAACCTACCAGAGCATATGCCCCTTGTCCTCCTCCTCAATATCAAGCAAAGGGAGGGAGCCAGTCCTGATACCCCTTCCTATCTTATCCTCTTCTTGTCCCTTTTTTATTGTACTTCATTTTGATATATCTTCATCAAGGATACACCATTTTTGTACCTATTATATAATTATATATATATATATATATATATATATATATATATATATATATATATATATATATATATATATATATATATATATATATATATATATATATATATATATATATATATATATATATATATATATATATATATATATATATATATATATATATATATATATATATATATATATATATATATATATATATATATAATTCAGGAAATTTGACTCACAACTGTTATCACTTGATTCTCATGTTCTTATCTATGTATATGCTCATTAATTTCGCTTTCCTTTCATATTGTTGATGTATATCTCATGCTATAATTATGATGTTGATCCGCATGTTTTTACTTTGTATGTTGCCACTGAACTACATAGTGTAGATGTTGATCGAAATGTCTCTTTTGCTTTGATATTATGCTCATTCTAATGGATTACTATTTTCTAGATGTTCTCATATATGATTATGCATGTGATGATGAAAAATTAGCACTTCAGGCCCCTTGTATGATGATTCTGACCTCACTTTGTGCAAACACTAGTCAAATTCAATGGAAGATGATGCAGTTGATTGCTTCGATGGAAAAAAAAAAAAAGGAAGGATGGCACAAGGGAACTAGAAAAGAACACCTAAAAAGAAGCCCTATAATGAAAATGCAACCTATGAGATGAGTCAAGTCGTTGATCCTGTATCTATTCATTTTTCATCATTTGTGCATTTGGGACATCAGAGGTCAGTACAACCTTCACTAGTGCAAGAGAGACCATGGAGATATGAATAAGACCTTATCGGATCAAATGTAGGAAAATAATGTAATCATCAAGACATAAGTGTCGAGATGACTTGAACATGGTTTCCACTTTTTTGTTGTAAGATAACACCTGTATTAGGACACAAGCTACCAAGATAACCAAGAGTGTCATCATACGTGTCACACACAAGAAATAGACAAGGAGATAATTCCAACCTCACCTAAGTGTCTAAATAAAGAGAATTGAGGTATGTGTAGCATTCCAATTGTGATGGAGGCTCTTATCACAGACACCTACTTTATTAGATAGCTTAGGATCATTAAAATCACACCACGAGAAGAAATCAAAGAAAACATTGTTATGTCACCATTCTTGAATCTCTAGTCAAGTAGACATCATCAAGCAACCTTAGAAGACATAGAAAATGAAAATCAATGATAACTGACAACACACAAGAAAATAGTTCACCATATCTCAATCGTTTTATTTTTTCTTGGATGTAATTTGTGTTGGGTGTTAAAAAACACATTTGTGCTAGTGTCAAAGTGCAAGTGCACAGTGAATAGTGTGAGATCCGATATGCATTGAGAAACATAGTGATGTCCAAATTGGTAGTGTTAAGAAACATTGTAGGATTGGGGTGTTGAAAAATATTGAGTGGTGTTAGTAGTAAATTGCCCATCAGAAATGACTAATAAACTCACTCAGGTTAATCTTTGAGATTAATCAAGTGATAACGCATTAACAGCTCAGATAGGCATACAATTGCCCCTAGATGAAAAATAAGAACCAAGGATAAAACTAAGAGAAGTTCTAGCCCATGACGTCACAAGGAAACAAAGAGTGAGATAGGTGCAAAGAGGCCGGTGGAAATATAAGAGCTCAACCATGCATTGATAGATGGAGTGTTGATTACAAGTGATTCCCGTTTTCTAGGTTTTCACCACTTGGGATTATTTTATTTTTTCTAACAAGGTGTATGTTTCTAGGTTTTCACCAGGATGATCATTTTTTTAGGATATTTTAAAAAAATTATGACTTTTTATACTTTTTAGAAAAAAATTTAGGATCATTTTTAGATTTTTAGAGTATATTTGTTCTCAAGAAAGATCACATTGGTTTCCCCCAATGTCTAGCAAGGTATTGGACATTATGGATGGATTAGAAAGCTAATTATGGATGAAGCAAAAAGATAATGAGGGATGAAGTGGGTGAATGAAACCCTCAGGGAAAGTCTCCTCAAGATTACCGAAGCTAGGGAAAGAGAAAATAGTACTATATGCTCATGTAAGTGGTGTTGGATAGAATATAGGATAATGACCTGGTGTCATGAAAGAACATGGTCCAAAAGAGTGGACATGTCAAGAGACTCCTGTTAAAAAAATTTGCATTTTTTTTCATTCTTCATTTTGATAAAGGCCAAGGGGTCAATTTGGATAAGATAGTGGTAGGATATCATGATCAAGATAAAGGGTGATAGAGCTTATGATTGAATGATTTAAGATTAGAGAAAGGATTCTTAGGAATAGTGATAGCCAATTTTGGATATGCAAGATCATGATAGGGTAGCATGGATGGAATAAAGTAAGTCAACTAATGGAAAGGATAGCAGATGGTAGGATATATGATGCTCATGGATAGTTCAACCTTTTCAAGATCAAAGGTGAAAGAGGAAGTATGGGTGCACATGAAATAGCTAGTGTGGATGAATCTTTCCCCCAAATGTAGAGTGCAAGATGGAGGAATTACACATGATGCTTGTTTTCTATATTTTCATCATGGTACTTGTCCAAGATGCCAGAAGTAGTGGTTTTCACCATAGGACAAATTTATTCTCTTTAGTTTTTCTACCAAGGCATCTGTTTCTAGGTTTTCACCAAGCCACTTTTTTTTTGGATATTTTGGAGGAAGTGAAGATTGATGTTCTTTGGATAATGCTCCTTTGGAAAGATACGCTATGATAGGCCAAGGTAACCGAGAGGTATGCTCTAAGATTTTGATAAGGTGATGATAGGGAAAATATATGGAGGATAAGAACATATGTTTTATGCAATGGATTGGATAAAGGGAATGGAAGGATAGTAAGTAGTTGTAGGATAATAGATAGGGCATTGAAAGTTTTATGTAAGATTAGGTGGAAAGGGTGACAAGATCAACATCAACACATAACTTGAATGGTAGTGGAAAACTAGAGGGAGAATGAATTGGCTAGCTTGAGCTTTTTATGAAAGAAGTGATGTGGATCTTGGGACACAAGGACCCAAAATGGATGAAGGAGAGGATGTAAAATGTTTAGAAGGATATAGAGTGGAAGTCTTTGGAAGATTGAATGTCAACTTTGATTTTTATTTTATATTCAATTCCTTTAAGAGACACTTTGAAATCCACATAACTTTTGATTTTTCTTTACTTTTAGATGCTTTTGATTGCAATTCTTTCATGATGGATTTAGGAACCCATGTTTTCTTTTATTTTCTTCTTTTCTTTGAGGACCCTTCTAGTCTCTTGAATATTTTCTTTTTCTTTATAGTCACATGTCGATTAGATAGTACATGCAAGTGATCTTCATATGCAAGTGGATTCTTGTATTTTTAACTTTTATGTTGTACTTCCAAAAGACTTAGGAATTGTGGATGAAAGAGGATGATATGACGAGTTTAGATGGATGGATGGATGGAAATTTCTCACTGATGGATGCCTTTCTTGATCTTAAAATTTATTATGCAAGAAGTGGATGACAAGATAGGAGAGAGAGGTATAGTGGATGGAGGAACATAGGGACCTAATATGGATGGAAGGTTTGAAGGATTCAGCTTTGGGTTATAGGACCAAGGATGGATTTGGATGATGAAAATAGATAATGGGACAGGGATATCATCATCCATAGAGTGAGAAACATGGCCAAGGCTCTGATCTATAAGATTCTTATTTATAACAATAGGTTCATGAGTAGCTTTAATAGGAGAAACAAAATCTTTCTTATGCAAAGGAGTAGGAAAGCCAAGAAATTTTTGAGATGGATATGGTGGATTATGAAAAGGAGTTGCTTGGATATTTTGATCTTGACAAGGATCTTTGGATAATGTAGGAAGATTACTTTTCTCTCAATTTTCAATAAGCTCATTAGATATGATGGAAGGAGTATCTTGATCTTTATTGAGAGATGGATAAGTTATAGGAGGTGGAAGTGTATCATCTTGGAAGAGATGAAAGGGGATGAAGAGATTGTCATGAGAATTTGGGGATATGGGACTTTGGTTAGCCATTGGATAAGGATGGATGGTCTCTCTATCTTGATCTTTATTGATATTTATTTCTTCACACTTCAAATTGTCTTCTTGACATGGATTCACTTCTAGGGATGAAGTAGGAGTTCAGATATGTGTGAGGGGTTCTTGAAAGGCTGATGAAGGGACATTTAAGATAGGTATGATAGGTGTTGAAGCACAAGAAACCTTGGGATCTATGAACTTTGAAGCATGAAATGGGCTTGTAGAAAGATTTATATTATCTTGGATCTCTTTTAGAGGTCATCCTTAAGGATATACATAGCTAGCATGAAAAGCATTAATTTCTTTCTTCAATGGAGGAATTTTGGAAGGCCTTTCTTTTTTAGGAGATGAATGCATTATGGAAGAGGTAGAGGCAACATGAGAAACATTACTAGACATGGGTTAATGATTTTGATCAAGCTTGAGAGAAATATTTTCATTAGATAAGTCATTAGGATCCTCAATTTCAATTATGTCATCATCAATGAGATCTTGTATTTTGTGTTTCAAGTCCATGCAATCTAAAATTTTATGCTCATTATTTTGATGATACACATAGTAGGTACTCAAGAATGAAAGTCCCCTCAAAGTGGCTAGAGGTAATGTGATGAGATTGTTTTCAAGCAATTCTTCCAAAGCTGATTCATAAGACTGTCCCAAAGAAGTGAAATAGATGTCTAATGGATATTTTGGATTCCCTCATGTTTGTCATAGACATATAAGATTCAAGATTATGATGATGTGATTTGTTTTTTTCATACGACTGATAGATAAGATTCTTAGCTGAAAGTGATGTAACCTATTCATTTTCTTGATAAAAGACTAGATGATAAAGATAGGTTAGTCATGAAGATGTTCTTGATCAGAGATTGGATTGTTAAGAATTTGATAATTCTCAAAGATAGATTTGATGTGAAATTGTGAAGTGTCCTTGCTTGAAGAAGATGAAGATATAGATTGATCAAAGATAAAAGGATAGATTTCTCTCAATGAGTATTCGTTAGAGGATGTACCATTTTATTTCTTTAAGTCTTTAATATCAGATTTCAAAGATTGGATTTTCTCGGATAAGGCTGAAAGAAGAATCTCTTTGTCCTTGTTGTTATGATTATAGGATCTAGTCCACTTGTTTGCACCCATGGTGGGATTTTTTTGATTCTCTTGATGAGAAAGTATGATCTCTTTTGATGATGTTCATCTCTTGGGACTTTAAATTTGATGTGTCAAGAAGGCAATGAGCGTGTATGATCATTTTTTAGAAAAATAAAAAATGCAATTTTTCATATTTTTTTTCGGTATTTTTTGAGGTTCTAGTAATTTACATTTTTTAAGGTATTTTTCTCATGTTTGGGAGTGGAGATTGTCGAAGGTCTCAAAAATTGGGTTTCTAAATGCATGCTATTTTTGAGACTAAAATTAGATATTTTGATTATCTTTCCAATGATGAAAAGGGTTTGCAAATTCATGAACCAAGTCAAAAGTTATGGTCCTACCAAGTTGGGGTAAAAATTTTCAAAATTTTCAATTTTTTTTTCATATAGACATCCTCATGAGTCTTTATCAATCAAAATATACATAAGGTCAAAAAGGGAAATGTTTGAACTTTTTCCCAAAAATTAATGCTCTTAGCCCCACAATTAAGTGGTTGAATGACCTTTCCTAGGACTATGCAAGTTATGGATTAATTGGAAGAGATCAATGCTCACAGGGCATGTCTTTCCATATTTCCATATTCAAGATTTAATGTCCAAGGGAGCACTTATGGTGAGTAATCTTGGGGTGATTTGGGAAATTCTACTTGGATCAATCCTTGTACAAAGGAAGTCACATGGCTAAAATAGTTGGCCTCTAAATCCTAAGGTTTTTAGTAAGTGTCTCCATTTATGACTACCCCTTGTAGTTCCGCAAGAAGAATTGAGGCCTATAGCCCTACAAGAACCCAAAATATATAGTCTCACAAGTAATATTGAGACCTCTCATCCCTATACAAGTTGGATGTACTCCCATTTTAGTCTTGTAGACAAGATTGAGACCATGAAGGCCCTACAAGTGCCTAGACAATTGTAGTCTTGCTTAACAAGATTGAGGCAACTAGGCCCTACACATGAAGAAGCATTGGAAGTATAAAATATCAAATTATTCTCTCTCTTTATATTGAAGGAAGCTTTTGATTATAGTGGGATGGAGTTATCCTAGTTCTCTTGTTCCCCACTTGGTTCATTCCCAAAATATTTCTCCCTTGGCAGGCCCTCTAAAGGTAAATGCAAGAAAGTAAAATTGATAGCTAATGGAGGTCAAGATTTCTAATTTTCTATAAGGAAAATAGCATACTTGCCTACTCCATATTTTCTCCCAAAAAAATGAATCACATGTTCATTTACCCAATATTTCTTATACAAGTAACCAATCAAGTAGGTCAATATTTTTGATTCATCCTCTAGGAGGTGAAGAGCATACTCTCCTACTACTCAACTAATCACAAGAAAAGAAACATCCTAATTAAGCTAGATGCCTCGAAAACCAAATTTGTACAAACACGATGTTGATTTGTACATCCAAGGCAACTTGAAATCACATAGTAGTCTCCAAATAAATCTTTGGCAAGCATCCTACAACCACAAAAGCATTAGTAGTCTTGAAATAAGCAAGTGTTTGATGTCTTTGACAAGCAATTTTCTCTATCAAATAATTTTCAAAAACCTGTAAAAACCTACAAAACAAAAGATCAAATCCAAGACAAAGTCGAATCAAGCATCAAAATCCGAAAAATATAACTACAAGATCCTAAAAAATACTCACTATTTTTTATACGATGAAAGACAACTAGTCACCATATTGTCGTATGATAAAACTAAGAAAGCTACGCGATAAACTCAATGGATTTTCTATTGTACGATGAAAGTCAACACTGTATGTGATGAAACACCCTTCACCATATTATCGTACAATAAAACTTATAAATCCACCTAATGAAATCGAGTATCATATGATAAATTATGTTAGTAAGTACAATTTTCATCATAATTTTAGAAAATTAAAAAAAAACTACAAGCAAAGGGACAATTTTTTTATTCTAGCCCCACGGTGGATGCCAAAAAAGTGTGGTATAAAATTGGTAATCAAATTAGCATGTAACCAACACTCAATAAACTATTAACTCAAGAATTTAGCTATAGGAGTCCATATCAAATGAACCAACTAAATTTGCAAAAGTGGCTTATTGCTTCCTAGTTGAAGCGAGTTTAATCCTTCTTTGAATGCTCATTAGATTTACGTAAGGATTAGTGAGTTGACTACTCCAAAATGAAATATTGAAATATTGTAATGAAAATCTAGAAATGAAACTAGAATGAAAGATTAACAAAGATAGAATGATATATTTAAGCTAGAATGGATGCAAACAACTAGTATTCTAGAATGAGAATGCAAGAACTATACTATGAAACAATGCAAGAAAGAAAATTAGATTTAACAATACAATATTATGATAAGAATGAAGTAAACTAAGAATGCAAGAGTGCTATGAGCATATAATGAAAGAAACTAAGAGATAGGAATTAAAAATAACAAGATTACTCTAAGAATGCAAGAAAGTAAGAATGCAAAAGACTAAGATGCAAATGATCAAGATTGGGACCCTTGAGCCAAGGAAGAGATTCCTTTTAAAGGAACTGCCTCAAGAATAGAGGGTGGAGATTAAGAGAAAAAAGAATGTGTGATTGAGATTAAGAGGAAAAAGGAGAGTGAAGGAGATCCAAGGTTAGGTAGAGATGAGTGGTTAGGATTAAGAGGAAAAAGAGAGATGTTAGGTAGAATAAGACAAAATAGAAAATTTGAAAGTTCAAACCCCCTTTAATTGCAAATTAATCAAGATTAAGTATGTGCACACTGTGAATGTGTTCTTTTTAATAAAATGTGTAGAAAATTTATATTAAAAGGAATGCTATAGAAATTAAATAAATATGCAAGCTCTAGAAATTACACCATAGTATAAGCTTGATATAAGATTTTGATTCTTTTGATTTAATTATGCAAAGGGATTTTCAAGGTTATTCTGCACAATTATGTCCAGTAAATATGCCTTTGAGATTTAGGATTTTATTTGAGGTAATTTGATCAAAATTGGGGGCTTGGGTTCTAAGAGATAACAATTAAAAATAAAAAGATTACTCTAAGAATGCAAGAATGCAAAAGACTAAGATGCAAATGATCAAGATTGGGGCCCTTGAGCCAAGGAAGAGCTTCCTTTTAAAATAATCGCCTCAAGAATGGAGGGTGGAGATTAAGATGAAAAAAACTATGTGATTGAGATTAAGAGGCAAAAGGAGAGTGAAGGAGATGCAAGGTTAGGTAGATATGAGTGGTGAGGATTAAGAGGAAAAAGTGAGATGTTAGGTAGAATAAGATAAAATAGAAAATTTGAAAGCTCAAATCCCCTTTAAATGCCAATTAATTAGGATTAAGTATGTGCACACATGTGAATGCATTATTTTTAATAAGAAAGTGTAGAAACTTTATATTAAAATAAATATATATTAAAATTAAATAAATATGAAAGTTCTAGAAATTAGACCATAGTATAAGCTTGATATAAGATTTTAATTTTTAAAAAATGTGTGGTATAAAATTGGTAATCAAATTAACATGTTACCAACACTCAATAAACCATTAACTCAAGAATTTAGCTATAGGAAGCCATATCAAATGAACCAACCAAATTCCCAAAAGTGGCTTATTGCTTCCTCGTTGAAGTGAGTTTAATACTTCTTTGAATGCTCATCAGATTTGCATAAGGATTAGTGACTTGACTACTCCAAAATGGAAGATTTAAATGCAATGCAAATCTAGAAGTGAAACTAGAATACAAGATTAAAAAAGCTAGAATGAAAGATTTAAGCTAGAATGGATGCAAACAACTAGTATTATAGAATAAGAATGCAAGAACTATACTATGAAATAATGTAAGAAAGAAAACTAGATTTAACAATGCAAGATTATGCTAAGAATGAAGTAAACTAAGAATGAAAGAGTGTTGTGAGCATATAATGAAATAAACTAAGAGCTAGGAATTAAAAATAACAAGATTACTCTAAGAATGCAATAATGTAATAATGCAAAAGACTAAGATGCAAATGATCAATATTGGGACCCTTGAGCCAAGGAAGAGATTCCTTTTAAAGGAATTACCTCAAGAATGGAGGGTGGAGATTAAGAGGTAAAAGGAGAGCGAAGGAGATGTAAGGTTAGGTAGAGATGAGTGGTGAGGATTAAGAGGCAAAAGAGAGATGTTAGGTAGAATATGATAAAATAGCAATTTTGAAAGCTCAAATCCCCTTTAACTGCTAATTAATCAAGATTAAGTATTTGCACACATGTGAATGTGTTCTTTTTAATAAAATGTGTAGAAAGTTTATATTAAAATAAATGTTATAGCAATTAAATAAATATGCAAGCTCTAAAAATTAGACCATAGTATAAGCTTGATATAAGATTTTGATTTTTTTTATTTAATTAGCAATTAAATAAATATGCAAGCTCTAAAAATTAGACCATAGTATAAGCTTGATATAAGATTTTGATTTTTTTGATTTAATTATGCAAAGGGATTTTCAAGTTTATTTTGTACAATTATGTCTAGTAATTATGCCTTTGATATTCAGGATTTTATTTGAGGCAATTTGATCAAAATTGGGGGCTTAGGTTCTACTAGAAAAATTTTAGGTGATTAAACCTAAGACCCACTAAAGTCTTAGATTATGGGTAACCTTTTTCTAGATATGAGAAGAAAATTGGTAGTGAATAAATAAATGGTTAATGTTCCTCTACCCCTTTTCATAGAACACACATGTTAGCAAGTTAGAAGCCTCTCTTTATGAGGTTGTCCTGCATCTAGATTTTTACATGCATCACAACCCACTAAAAGAAATAGTTTTGGGGAATAACTATGTGTTCCATATTTTCTTCTAGCAACTTGAGTCACCCTAGTCCTTGATCAAAAGATTTTAAAACAACTTGATAGTGAAGTTACCCGACTGGGTTAGAGTCTAGATAACTCTATCATCTCTAGCAAAAAATAGACTTTTGATGCCTTCCAAAGTGCACATGAGATCTCCAATCTTGTTATTTAAGTCAGACCTATCCCTGAAATAGTG
The DNA here is from genome assembly GCA_027943335.1 of Chamaecyparis obtusa. Lineage (NCBI taxonomy): Eukaryota > Viridiplantae > Streptophyta > Pinopsida > Cupressales > Cupressaceae > Chamaecyparis > Chamaecyparis obtusa. The sequence continues at coordinate 589,161 of BSBK01004522.1, forward strand.
TGTCAAGTTTTTCCATTTTCCTCCCAAGTCCAAATAGTTCACAATGTACTCCTCAAGCTTGTGTTTTAGTCTATTCTTCAAAAGATAGAACCTCCCATATTCAAAGGAATTATCACTTGTCCATTTTTCTTCCTAGAATCTAATGTTTCTATCATTTTAGAGCTTCCATTTATGCCCATTTTCAGAAGAGACTTGCATTTGACCTGATGTTCTATATTTTTGATCCATGTGGAAAGTCTTGTGATACAAGGGCTCTATTAAAGTAATCTCTATTGAGATATTTTTCATCCATGATCTTACACTAGTCTATAGCTCCAACCAAAAGGTTCCAAGGAAATTTTTTCATCAAGGCTTTATTTAGGTTATTGAGCTTATGAATCCCAAGCCCCCCCCATAAGTTTGGACAAACAAATCATGTCCTAATTCACCAAAGCCATTCTTTTTTTGTTCTCAACACACGTCTAGAGAAAAGTGTTGAATTCTCTCAATCTTCTCGACCATAGACCCAAAAATCTTGAAAATGGAGAGGAAGTACCAATGGATTTATTGGAGGGAAGTCAAGAGGAGTTAAAGTTTACCAGTACTAAGTAACCATTTTCATTTCCAACCGACTAGTTTTCTTTGGAATCTTTCCAAGATAGTATTCCAAAAATTTAGAGATACCTCCTTGACCATGAGAGGGAGTCCTAGGTAAGTGCTAGGGATGTTGGAAGATTGAGAGCCTAGGATGTCAATAATTTTAGCTTGGAGATCAAGTTTAGTATTGAAGAACAAAACTTTTATTTTAGTATAATTGATACGTTGGTCTAAATCTCTAGCATAATTCTCAATAATATGTTTCTATTGTCTGGCTTCAATAACTGAAAATTTACCAAAGAAGAAAGTATCATCAACAATTTTTTCTAAAACTAAAGGGGGAGAGTGGAGGTAAGTTTGACTCCTTGGATTCTACTCGTAGAAAACAAATACATGATGTTACACCCAATAATGTTAGTAACTATAATAAATAGGTAGGTGGATAGGGGGTCACCTTTTCTAATACCTTTTCTGACCTTAAAAAACCCCCTAGGAACACCATTAACTAGAATTGAAAGTATAACACACACTCCCAAATTATCCTTATATTTTTTTTACTGAATCCAATCTTCACAAGAACTTTGTAGAGAAAACACCAGTTCACTTTATCATATGCTTTAGAGATATCAAGCTTGAAGGCCATACCTAGTTCCTTGCATTTGTCCATTGAATGAATTATCTCATGAGTAGTGATTGTACAATCTAGGATTTACCTTCTTAGGAAAATCTCATTCTGATTGGGGCTTATAAATGTATCCAATAGGTACTTTAGCTTATTCACCAGCACCTTCATGAAAATATTGTAAATAGTGTTTCATAAGATAATTAGCATGAAGTTAGACATACTTCTAGGGTCCTAATATTTAGGGATAATAAAAAATTAGGTGTCATTTAACTTCATCATATTACCCATCCTGAGGAAATCTCACATAGCTCTAGTAATATCAAATCTTACAATGTCCCAAAAATATTGGAAGAAGGCATGTGAGAAAGAATCTAGCCCTGGAGATTTATAAGCACCCATGGAAAAAATAGTTGACTTAATTTCATCCCGAGAGACTTGAGATGTGAGGAGAGCATTATCTTCATTAGTGATATCCTAGGGGAGATGGCATAGAAGTTGGTCCTGTAGCTCCGCACAATTTCTTTCATCATTGGCTGAGTATAAAAATAAGAAGAAGCCACATGACCTAGTTGGGTATAGTCAGTGACTTCCCTCCCATTTTTTTTATGCTTAATAGAAGTCTTGTGGAAGAAATCCTAGTTACATTCTCCCTCTTTCATCCATTGAACTCTCAATATTTGTTTCCAAAATATTTCCTCTTTAGCCAAAATCTCCTTCCAATTAGCTTTGAATTCCTCCTCCATATGTAAGGAATGAGAAGGATCCCTAGTATGCATTTGGTTTTGTATATTTTCTAGTTTTGAGTAGATCTCTTCCTTCTTTTTGAAGATGTCCCCAAAATTGGATTTGTACCATCTTTTAACCTCTCTTCTAATAAGCTCCAACTTTTTGGGAACTCTAAACATAGTCGATCAATGAAATGGGATAGACTATTGTCTTGCATATGATCTCTGATTCCTAGATGGGTAGTCCACATAATTTCATACATGAAGGGAAGTGGGCCAGAGTTAGGCTTATCAACCCAATGCAAGAGGAGAGGGTTGTGGTTAGAGGCAGTTCTTGGAAGAGCTTTCAAAGTAGAGTTAAACCCCATATCACAAGAAGAGGAGATAAGAAATCTATCCAACCTGACCTAGATAATATGTTCACCTTTCCTATTATTGGACCAAGTAAAGGGGTTACCTTGGAGTTCCAGATCAAATAGACTAGTTTTTCTAATGAAGTTAGAGAGATCACTCATACTATCAGTGTAATCCATTAGGCCTCCAAACTTCTTAGAGGGGAATAGAGGTGAGTTGGAATCTCTAGCTAGCATATATCTAGCATTTTGATCCTAAAAAATACTACTAGTATTCTACTCTTAGATCATATATATGCCTGAACAGTTGTTGGGAAAATAGATATTAAAGAGGTGCCAACAAAAGTTATCCACCTTAAAAGTAACAACCAGATAATTGTGAGAGTAAACATAAACTTCCCCATCCACCTTATTCAGGTTTCATAAGATATCAATTTCACCAGATGCCCCAATAGATTCAAAGTAGAAGAAAAAATCCCCTGGCCAAAGCCTTCCCACAATCATAGAGAAAGTATGATGAGACATCTTAACTCCCTGAAACAATAAAATGTCAATTTTATGATAAAAAATGTATTGTAACTTAATACAAATTTATTCTAGGAACTATTTAGTCCCCTGATGTTCCATGAAAGGAACTTCATTTCTTATTCTTTTGATTGGGGTCTAGGGTTAACTGCCTACCACATGCAAATCTCCCTTGCTATAACCTTCTTACTTCTTATTCTCTTGGTTGGTCTTCTAGCTTTGATATTTGTTCCCACATCATCCTTCTTATTTATAGTATTTTTCTCTAGGTCTTACACTCTTCATCATCCTCAGTTGTTAAACTAACTATAGTGGACTTGATATTAGGTGTGAGGATAATAGAAAAGTGGTAAATTATTTAATCACTTTCTCACACTAGGAGTTTGAAGAGAGGTACCCAGTAGAAATAGGACTCATGCACTCTAACCTAGAAGTGATGGCCTTAGCCATGTGGCTTGTTGAATCACCTAAAACATTATTAGAAGAGTTACTCAGTGAAACCTCATTCCCTATAATCTTGATTGCAGTTGGGTTTGTCATATCTTCCTTCTCATCCATAAACTTAGAGTCAAGACCAAGTGACATCCTTTGTTGATCCCTATATTTTTGTTGTATATTAGTGTCTTACACTTAGTCATTTTCTAGGAAATATTGGTTGGTCATCACTGCGACCAAGTCATCGATCATGTAGAGGCCAAGTCATGTATTGTACATTTACTAAGCAGTAGTCACTGCCGAGTAAATCAGTGGTCACCAAGTACTTTTGTATTAGTCGAGTCAATTTTTTCTAAGTTATGTAAAGAAGACTATGTTGAGAACCAGAGTATAGAGAACAAAAAATTCTGAGTGCCAGAGACATCCAATGTCGAGCAAGCCAAAATTGACAAATGTGTTTGTTATGGCACAAACACTTAGGTAAACCATTTTGGCCGAAATCTAAATTTTGTTTACTATTTATTGAGGAAATCACGGAGGTGATTATGCTTCTATTTTGTAATCATTAATCCCTATGTACTATATGGAACCAATCAGAATTAGGGAAAGGTTAAGTGGGAAAATGAGACAATCTAGATCGTAGATCTTAAATCTTGGAGGAAGTTAATTGTCTATATAAGATGAGATCTGGACCCTAAAATGTAATATGTATGAGAGGAGTATGATGAAAGGATATAGAACTGAGAGAATATCTTTAAACTAGTGAAGTATTCTAATAGAGTTTAGTGACCAAGCATAACAGAGTCAAGCAATGAAGAGCAGAACATAGATATACTTGATAGATAAGATCAAATCAATACTGGAAGGAGAAGATCTATTATCAACAAATACAATGCATATCGAAGGATCAGGTACTAAGACATTCTAATAGGTGTATCAATTTTAATCTCTTAACAGAGTGGTTTTAACAAACCTTAGTTAATCTCTTAACCGAGTTCTTACTTAGTTGTAAGTTATAAATCCTTTTGCAAGGTAGATTGTATAAATCTTATAGCTCTTAACAGGGAAGACCTCTCACAGGGTAGATCATATTTTGTGATCCAAATTTGTAGTTCTAACTAGAAAACTTTATACTGCAGTAGTAAAGATTTGTGGGTGTCATCCCCACCCCAGTTTTACCCTTCAAGGGTTTCTAGGTAATCAAAATCAAGGTGTTATGAGTATTTTCATGAATGATGTTTAGTTTATTAGTTTCATTAATTGATGAAGTTTATGATAATGCTATGAAAGTTTTTAGTAATGTTAAAATGGTTCAATAGGTGATATCTGATTCATCCCCCCCCACTCTCAGTATCACATTTCCCAAATAGATTTCCAACAATCCTCAATTTTTCAATAGGGTTATTTCCCTTCTTCAAGAAGGTTCCTGGTAGGGGGTTTAAGCTCATTACCTAGCCCCCTAGTGGCTTCATCAGATCCAGGATTTCCTCCATGAAGGGATATTCCTCAAACTCTCCATTGTTGGGTTTTGTCCATTTCACCACTCCAGAAGCACTTGGGTAGGAACATTTTTCCTTCATTTTAGGTTCATTTCAAGGGGGAACTTTGCATTAAACTACAGTGTGACCCTTTTTTGTTACATCTTTGGAAAAAGAGGGTAGCATTCTCATAAACCACAATCTGAGTACACTTTCCTCATTTCAACTTCAACACACAAAAAAAAATAGGAATCCGCTTGTTGATAGCCACATTGACACAAAATATACCATATAATAGTCTTGATTTGATTAGGGTGACTGTATCCACTGTGACATAATTCCCAAATAAGTTACCAATCCATCTAAAAATGCATTCATCCTAGAACCCTAGGGGGAGGCCCAAAAAATGAACCCACATTGGAGCCATTCAGTTGAGCTCTTCAGAAGGATCAAAGTTGGGTTTCCATTTAAACAAGGAAATAAAGTACTTTATATAAGCCCACAAGCCTAATAGAACAAAGATCGGGTATTCCCAAGCAATGAACTTGAACAGAAACAAGCCCTTATGCATAGAAAAATTATTGAAGCTCGCTTTCATTTTCCACTATGAAGTATCCCATTTCATGACCATATCAATGGAGGGATAGAAAGAAAATAACCTCTCAACCAAAGCCAGGTGCATCTCTTAGACAATCCAGTCCAAAACAATGTCTAGGAGGGAAATCTTAGTACCTTCATCCATTTAGATAAAATCCACAATAAGTGATTCTAGGGTGTTGTTAGGGGGGAAAACCAACACATTTTTGTAGTCAGGCTTAGAAATATCATTACCACGATACCCCTCTAACACATTTCCAGAAGCATATGGTTAAACAGTCCTTGAAAAGTTGTCAAGCTCTCTATGGGAATCTTGAGGCCCAAGAGGTAGATTCTTGGTAGTCATATTGGGAGGGAGGTCAGGCTATGGGGAGGAAGATTCCTACCTAGAGACAGTATCCATACGATGTAGCAATAAAATTTAAATAGTTATTAAGCGGGAAAGTTGCAGAGGAGAGTTTCTCTAATAAATAAATGAGTATTATGCCCTCTATGACACCTTTATTGTTGAGAAATAAGAAAGGAAACACTTGATATTTAATAGCCTAAATTATGATGGATAGTATATAATTATGAAAGGTTTATTCAATAAAGTTTGGATGGTACAAAATGATTCACCTATCCAACAATAACTAATGATATAGAACTATCCTTAAATACAAGATTCTAGAAGTTCAACTAATTTTTTTTTGTATTCAAGTTAATGGATCATAATTAATTTTTTTTAAAATGTCACTTAGAAATAGGAAACATGGGATTTTAATTAAGAAAACTTGATCACAAATACAATCCACTTATGAAGATATTACATGTCGTAATGAGTCCTAATGTGACGTAAGGGGTCCTAATAGGTCCTAAGGGGTCGTTGGACCACTTAGAACACATTAGAATGCCTTAGGACACATTAGGACCCATTCAAACACATTAGAACCCATTAGTGTGTCCTACACCCCTTAATGTGTTCTAAGGGGTATTAATGGGTTCTAATGTGTCCTAATGGGTCCTAATGAGTCATAATGGGTTGTAATGGGTCCTAGGACCACTTAGGACCCATTATAACTCCTTATGATACATTAGGACCCCTTAGGATACATTAGTGTGTCCTACACCAATTAATGTATTCTAAGGGGTCACAATGGGTTATAATATGTCTTAATGGGTCCTAAGTGGTCCTAATGGTTCCAGAGTGGTCGTAGGACCACTTAGGACCCATCACAACCCCTTAGCACAAATTAGGACCCGTTAGGACACATTAGAACCCTAAAGTGCATCCTATGACAATTAATGTGTTCTAAAGGGCCATAACAAGTCGTAAGTGGTCCTAGGACCCCTTTGGACCCATTACAACCTCTTAGGATACATTAGGACCTATTAGGACACATAAGAAACCCTTAATACCCCTTAGAACACATTAAGGGGTTTTAATGGGTCCTAAGGATTATTAAGAGGTCTTATGCTCCTTAATGTGTTCTAAGGGGTATTAAGGGGTTCTAATGTGTCCTAATGGGTCCTAAAGAATTCTAAGGGGTTGCAATGGGTCCTAAAGTGTCCTTATGGGTTCCAATGTGTCCTAATTTGTCCTAAGTGGTTTTAATGGGTCCTAGAACCCTTAGGACCCATTACAACCCCTTAGGACCCATTAAGACCCATTAGGACCCACTAGGACCCCTTAGAACAATTTAATAGTCATAGGTAACACTTTAGGGTTCTAATGTGTCCTAATGTGTGCTAAGGGGTTGTAATGGATCATAAGTGGTCTTAGTACCTCCTAGGACCCATTACGAGACATTAGGACCCCTTAGGACCCATTAGGACCTCTTAAAATACATTAACTATCGTAGGGAACAGTAATGGGATTGAAGTGGTTCTAATGTATCACAAGGATTCATAATGGGGCCTAAGTTGTCCTAGTATCCATTACCACCTAGTACAACCCCTTAGGATGCATTAGGACCCATTAACATACATTAGAACCCATTAATGCCCCTTAGAACATGTTAAGGGTGTAGGACACACTAATGGGTTCTAATGTGTTATAATGGGTCCTAATGTGTCCTAAGGGGCTTTAATGGGTCCTAAGGGGTCCTAGGAACCCTTAGGACCCATTACGACCCCTTAGGATTCATTTAGACCCATTAGGACCCCTTAGAACACATTAATATTTGTAGGACACACTTTAGGGTTCTAACATGTGTCCTAGTGGGTCCTAATGTATCCTAAGGGATTGTAATGGGTCCTAAGTGGTCAGACTACTTAGGACCCATTACAACCCCTTAGGACACATTAGAATCCTAAAGTGTGTTCTACGACTATTAATGTGTTCTAAGGGGTCCTAATGGGTCCTCATATGTCCTAATGGGTTTTAATGGGTCCTAAGGGGTCATAATGGGTCCTCAAGGTTCCTAGGACCACTTAGAGCCCATTACAACCCCTTAGGGAACATTAGGACACATTAGGACACATAAGAACTAATTATTGTGTCCTACAATGATTAATACATGTTCTAAAGGGTCGTAAGATGTCCAAAGGGGTCGTAATGGGTCCTAAGTGGTCTTAAGACTACTTAGGACCCATAATGACCACTTATGATACATTAGAACCACATAGAACCCTAAAGTGTGTACTACAATGATTAATGCTCTCTCTCTCTCTCTCTTTCTCTCTCTCTCTCTCTCTCTCTCCTAACATGATTAAACATACATTTCAATTACCAAACTAATAATAGCATAAACAATACAATGAGAAAAGATCATTAAATGACCATGCACAAGTAAAGGGCTTAAGGTTACAATCAATAGTCCATTGGGAATCATGTTGAAGACAATGTGTTGATTCCTGAAATTTGGCTAAGTCTAAAATTTCCTAGAAAACCTCAAAATCTAGAATCTTTATCTTAACTCCGATGAAGTTGAAACCACTCTCAAACATCCTGAAAGTATATATATATAATGTTAATTAAATATAAGTTCTTGAGAGTATGTAACTTATACTTAAATGTTACATTGTATGTATGGTCCTAGTACTAAAATTGGCATGAGTGTGTCATATTCAGAAGGTTTTTTTGTCTTTCTTTATTTCCACATAGGTCCTACACACTATAGCGCATACACACTATGTACACCATTGCATTTTGATGTTGCACCAAACGCATTTAGGAACTTTACATAGTGTGTACACGTTATAGAACATACGCACTATACCACATATGCACTCTAGTGTGCACACACTATATCACGTATGCACTATAGCACACACACCCGCACTATAATGTGTATGCACTATAGCGCGCATGTTCTATGTTTTGAATTTTCCAAGCCCAAGGCTTGGGAAATCCAAGCCATAGTGTGTGCACACTATAGTGTGTATGCCCTATAGAGTGTGCACACCATGAATTTTGGGGGACCAAAAAGGAATTTGGCACCTTTTTGGTCCCCCATCTTTGTGCATATACCCCTAATAGAAAATACAATCCAAATCATCATAAACAAAGAATTTTTTTATTAATAAAATTTTGATATTCATAAAAAAATAGATAGATACAAGATCAGATCCCCAATGTCTAAGAAAAGAAATTTTGAGTTAATAATAAAATTAAAACTAACTTCGATTTATACACAAAATAATAAAAAACAAAAAAATAAATATAAATTCAAAATATAAAAATACCGTCACCATGAAAACCACATTGTTTGTAAGATAAAAAAATGAATTTCTCTTTTAGATTTATTCAAATAAATCAGCAATATATCCCTTTCATGTTCTAGGTTTTCTAGGAAAAGATATGTTCTATTTAAATTTCCATGAAATTTTTGAAAGGCACGCATATAACAGAAGTACTGGGGAAGAGCATTTTCAGTGTAAGTTCTTGCTTCACTTAAATCATAGGACCCACAAATAGATGATCAACATAGTTGACTTATTTTTGTGTAGAATTCATGTAAATATATGCAAATATTAAATTCAATATAGTTAATATCATTATGTTAAAAATTATTAAATTTCATATTAAGAATAAAGTCAATGTCATAAGAGCAATATTTTTTGTAGTTCTTCAATCATCTTGATATCTATGTGAACTTTTATTATTAATATAATTTTAAGCGTTGATCCAAAAAATATGCTTGATGGTTGACTTAATCCTATTACAATAGTTTTCACTTATGTAAATATTAGAAATCACAATAAACATGTTCTATATTGAAGTTTTAAAAAGTCAATCCAATGTCCTAAAATTTAGACAATATTTTTTCAACCATTATTGAAGTATGATATTCAACAAATGCTAACTATGCATATTTATTAATAAATCAAGATGCAAGTACTCAATGACCTACATTTCAAACAAATCTTCAATGTCTACCTTGAGTTGTACACCTTTGATATATTCGATAATGTTGCATTGATATCTAGAGTACTTTCCAAAATAACTATCAATTATTTGATACAAGAGACGAACTTATTAAGGAGTTCATTAACAAGTCTCCATTGATATTGTACTTATCTTTAGATGTCTATGATTCTACAACCTACACATTCAATAAAATAGGTATTTTTTATATTTGATCATAATTTTATTGAAAAGTTTTTATAGAAATTGGTTTTTTATCATTGTAAAGAATGCATGATAGTGGGGGGTAGGATTTGTTTGTTAAAGTGCATGTGTTGGGTTGGCTTTTTATATTTTCTTTGTTTTATACTTAAGGGAAATCCACTTTCTATATGTTTTTGTCTATGTACAAACTTGTTTTAGAAGTTCATTTTGGCACATTTACGGTTCATGTTGACAATCATTGTGCAATTTCACTTTAATATTATTAATCATATTTTCTCTAAGGTTTCTTATATAATATTATTAGAGCAATGTTGTTGACATGGCTTGCATATGCTTGCACATTTTTCATTGCATATCTAAAAGGGAAGGTACACTTTTAACATCTACTAAATTTCCTCTCCCTTTTTGACTTGAGTATGTGTATACCTAGTTCGAAAAGATGATTTGGGACATGAAAAGATGATGATGCTAAAGGTTGTAGAATTTGGCTTTATATGTGGCAATCACGTTTTCTTGAAAATTTATAGGCATGTTTCACTAAGTTCATTTTGTGAATATCCTAGATCATAGCAATTAATGAGAGAATCTTGATTGAAATCATTTTTTTCCAACAAGTCACATGCCTCGTATATGATACTACTAATCTTTCCTTCTAAAAATTGTATTTTTCATGATCTAGATATATAATCATTTTTATCAAGAACCCTTTCTATTATATTCTAGTTTAACATTTGACTAAAATACTATTCTTTATATGTTTGATGCATGCACATGCCCTTTTCTAAATTCCATTTTAGCACACATAAACTTGATGTTGACAATGATTGGGTAATTTCTTTCTAGTTACCAATTACATTTTCTTGGAATTTCTTCTCACAAAAATGATATTAATATTGATTTTCAATTCTTACATGTTTTACATAAATGTTGAGGAGAATAGTTACAATTTTGACAATTATGAAAAATACCGAGCTCTCTTTATTCATTGATCTATGTCTATATCCTATTTCAAACTATAATTTTTCATCATGTATACGATATATTTTTCCAAAGCTTATGAAATTTGCCTTCCATATGCATTAATTATAATTTCTCAAAAATTTCTTGAACCTCTTTAACAAATCTATTTTTAATTTCTTATCCAAAATCATTTTTTCTTAATTTTATAAAAAGAATGACCAGTGAAAACCCTTTTTTGTGAATATTGTACTTTAATATTTCTATTAATAGTGAAGGCCTCTATTCATCAATAAAAAAACCCTCTTTTGACCCCTCATTTTTATGCACGTATCCATTTAGATGTTTTATGGATATTATTTGTGCAGATATAATTGCTAAAGGACAAATTGCTAAGTTACACATGCCCAAGATTTTTTTTAAAATCACTAAGGATAACCTCCACCAAACATAGAGCCAATAGAAAATGTATGAAGACTATGAGAGATTAGAGGGATCCTTCAAGATGGGAGACATAGTGTTTGTGTGGCTGAAACCTTATAAACAAAAGAAAACTAGCAGGTAGTAAAGATACAGAAATGATAAGTTTAGAACTTTTAAACAATTAGACAAGATATTCATGGTCAATTGCTTGAAGGATCAAAGATGTATTGTTCCCAAGCTCAGAAAAGAAAAAACATAACTAGAACAACCTCGCGATGCATCATAATCACAGACATACACATAGATGTCCACATTAAATCTAAACTACATCATCATAAGCAACATCACATTAAAGGATCCGAAACCCATCAGTTTGTGTGTGTCGAATATCCATCAAGCATCTCTATAGATAAAACTCATGGTGTGTACAACTCCACCCTACGGTGGTGGATTTATCGTGGGCTTACCTACTGAGATTGATGATTCTGTAAATCTAATTGGTCTCTCTCTCTCTCTTCATCCAACTGTAGTCTCAACATATCTCTCTCTTGTTGGACCTCTGCTAGTTGCCTCTGCAATGCATTCAGCTCAACATGCACCTTGTCATTGTCTCTCTCCAGTCCTGCTATAATGCTGTCTCGTGCCCCTATCTCTCGCACAAGACCCTCCACATTTAGTCCACCTGCTCCATATGACTCGGCTCTACCTAGACCTCGCCTTGTGGGACCCACTTGTACCTTCCCTACGTCCAGTTCCTCGTCGACTAAGCACTTATTCATGATTGTAGCAGAACGGGACTAGTCGCCAGTGTCAACGAAGAACCATTTGATCGTTTCTTGTGCCCACATTATGGATGATCGGCTACCCAGCGAATGATCGGCAACCCGCAATGGAGCCTTTTCCATGACTTTAAGTGCACATTTTACAACATTCTTCACAACTATGGCCTCATCCCTAAACATTTTTAACCCCAAAAAAAACACAAAAATCGAAACACGACACACTATTACTGCTCAAATACTCGTCTCACAGAATAAAATAGAAGAAATGGATGAAATAATACATACTCGTTATTTTTGACCAGGTAGCCGGACAGGAATGAACTGTTGTGGAGTGCCCCTTTCCACTCATCAAGCTTTTCGGATTTGTGTCTGCCCTTCTTTCCGTGCTCTAAGAATGCATAGGCATATTTTCCTTTACCTTGATCGACCCATCTGAGATCCGAGGGATCAACGTGATAGAAAATGGGAATAATTCTTTTACCTATTTTGAGCATGAAAGCTAGCTCGGCCAGACACCATGGCGATTGTGCATAATTGGGAGAAAAAATGGCAATATGAATTTTAGCACTCGTTATAGCGTGTTGGATCTGTGCTGGAATTGAATCACCAGCATCAAGGGCTTCTGCATCTAGAAAAGCATTCAATCCCATGGAATGAAGTCTACGATAGATGGTAGTGGCTAATGTGTATTTGACATCAAAATCATGTTGAAGATAATGTGTTGATTTCAGAAATTTGGCTAAGTTTGAAATTTCCTAAAAACCCTCAAAATTTAGAATCTTTATCTTAACTTCGATGAAGTTGAAACCACTCTAAAATATTCTGAAAGTATATACATAAAATGTATCTTAAATATAAGTTCTTGAGAGTATGTAACTTATACTTATATGTTACATTTTATGTATGGTCCTCGTATTGAAATTGGATGAGTGTGCCCTATTTAGAAGGGTTTTTTGTCTTTCTTTATTGCCACATAGGGCCTCCACACTATAGCACATACGCACTATGTAAAACATTGCATTTTGATGTTGCACTAAATTCATTTAGGAACTTTACATAGTGTGTACGTGCTATAGCGTGTACACGCTATACCGCATATGCACTATAGTGTGCATGTACTATAGGTTGCATGTGCACTATAGTCCGCGCACACACACTATATTGTGTATGCACACTATAGCATGCATGTACTATGTTTTGAATTTACCAAGCCTAAGGCTTGGACAATCCAAGCCATAATGTGTGCATGGTATAGTGCATATGCCCTATATAGTGTGCACACTATGTCATTTGGGGGACGAGAAAGGAATTTGGCACCTTTTTGGTGCCCCATCTTTGTGCATATACCCCTAATAGAAAATACAATCCAAATTGTAATCCAAATCATTATAAACAAAGAAATTTTATTATTGATAAAATTTTGATATTCGTAAAAAAAATAGATAGATACAAGATCAGATCCCCAATGTCTAAGAAAAGAAATTTAGACTTAATAATAAAATCAAAACTAACTTAAATTTATACGTTGTATCATCGAAAAATGGAAGCACTTCCATTTAGGACCGGTTTAGCCCTCCGAGTAAGTGGCCTAGGGTCATGTCAAATGCCTTGAATGGGTCTTTGACTTGGATTTGGCTTTTTCCCCCTATTTTGCTTCTCTTTCCACCTTTTTCCAGCCCATTTCTGATACCTGATCCTGAGAAACTGAGATTCTTGACCTCGGGGTCAAGGTCGACCTTCTAGGTCAAGGTCAACCTTGACCCTAACCCTAGGTCCAAATTTTAAAATCCAGAAGTTTCTAGATGTCAAATTTTGGAAATTTTTATTTCCCACTTTCGGGTCGGCTGTTTCGGGCTTCAAAACGGTAAACTCTTAAATGATATTTAAATTGGGTCCACTTCCAAGAGTAAAGGCTTGATTGGAATTTAATTCTCCAATGTTGGCCTCTCTAGAATATTGTGCCCTAAACTTGTATAAAAGGAAGCCTTCTCCTCTCATTTTCACAATAACATCATATCTACTATCATCCATTCACACAAGCACTCAAGCAAGAGAAATCAAGAAATCATCAAGCAAGCAAGAAGGAGAAAGAAAGCATTCAAGAATTCATCCATCTTCAAGAATTCAAGATCCAATTCATCAAGGAGATCCATTGGTAGCCATTGAAGGATTCAATCTCTATGGAGCCCCTTTGTTGAAGATTTCTCCATCCACATTCATTCAAGATTCTTCATATTCCAAGATTCATTCAAGATTGGTGTTGAAGATCTAATGCAATTGATTTGAGACATCCTACATACAATTCTACATTCATTTGGAGCATCCATACTTGTGGATTCAAAGATTTGAATCCTCCACAAGGGTTTCAATATAAACAAGGTGAATTATTTCATTTACTTTATTTATTGTTGCAATTTCAATTCAATTTCAAGGTTAATTCCAAAATTGGGGTTTGACCAAGGCAAACCCCTCATCCAACAAGCAAAACCCTTTTTATTGTAGGTACAAGTGCAAGACAATGAATTGCAGATCAGATCTAAGTACCCTTTTCAATGAACTTTCAGGATCCGCAAACTGATTTTTCGTCAGAATAGTGTAGGTCAAGGTCGACTTTTAGGGGTAAGATCTTACCCCTGTTTTGGGTCAAGGTTGACCTTTCTCAGAACAATAGAAGGTTTCTTGGTTTTCTCTATTTTTTGTGTTTCCAGTCCAGATCCAGTTGCAAAATTTTCTGAAACTAAGTACAGACACCAGAAAACAACATTTTCTAGATCTGTCATATTTTGAGGTTAGTACTTGTCTTCAATTCAATTAAGATTTTAGTATTTCCTTTCCATAGCAGAATATAAGGTTTTCTCCTTTCTTCATATTCTCCATCAATTGATTCATTTACGTATTGACCATCTTCTTGTGGTTAATCAATTTGGATCTTTCCTTTGGGAATTTGGGGTTAAGAAGAGGGTCTTATCTACCCCAATCGCCTTCCTTTTCTATCATATTTTATATATTACATACACAAAATAATACAAAACAAAAAATAAATATAAATTTAAAATATAGAAATATAGTAACCAAGAAAACCACATTGACTGTAAGATAAATAAATGAATTTATCTCTTAGATTTAAATTCAAATAAATCAACAATATATCCCTTTAACGTTCTAGGTTTTCTAGGAAAAGATATGTTCTATTTAAATTTCCATGAAATTTTTGAAAGGCACGCGTATAACAAAAGTAGTGTGGAAGAGCATTTTCAGTGCAGGTTCTTCCTTGAGATTCTAATAGTTGGATGAATAAGCTTCGCTTATTTTTTTTAATATATGAAAAAATCATAGGGCTCACAAATAGATGATCGACATAGTCGACTTATTTTTGTGTAGAATTCATGTAAATTTATATAAATTTTAAATTCAATATAATTAACATCATTATGTTAAAAATTAATAAATTTTATATTAAGAAAAAAGTCAATGTCATAAGAGCAATATTTATTGTAATTCTTCAATCATCTTGATATCTATGTGAACTTTTATCATTAATATAATTTTCAAGGTTGATCCAAAAAATATGCTTGATGATTGACTTAATCCTATTACTATACTTTTCACTTATGTGAACATTAAGAATCACAACAAACATGTTCTATATTGAAGTTTAAAAAAATGAATCCAATGTCCTAAAATTTAGATAATATTTTTTCAACCATTAATGAAGTATGATATTCAACAAGTGCTCACTATGCATATTTATTAATAAATCAAGATGCAAGCACTCATTGATCTACAATTCAAATAAATATTCAATGTCTACCTTGAGTGTAAACCTATGATATATTGGATTTAATGTTGCATTGATATCTAGAACTTACTTTACAAAATAACTATCACTTATGTGTTACAAGAGACGGACTTACTAAGGATTTCATTAACAAGTCTCCATTGATACTCTACTTATCTTTAGATGTCTATGATTCTACAACCTACACATTCAACAAAATAGGTATTTTTATAACTTGATCATAATTTTATTAAGTTTTTGTTTATATTTTCAGCAATTGGCTTTTTATCATTGTAAAGCATGGATGATAGTGGGGTGTAGGCTTTTTTTGTTAAAGTGCATGTGTTGGGCTGGCTTTTTATAAAGTTGTTTTATACTTAATGGAAATCCACTTTCTATATGTTTTTATCTATGTACGAACTTGCTTTAGAAGTTCATTTTGGCACATTTAAGGTTGATGTTGGCAATGATTGTGCAATTTCACTTTAATATTGTTAATCATATTTTCTCTAAAGTTTCTTGATATAATATTCTTATAACAATGTTGTTGACATGGCTTGCATATGCTTGCACATTTTTCATTGCATATCTAAAAGGGAAGGTGTACTTTTAACATCTACTAAATTTCCTCTCCCTTTATGACTTGATGTATGTGTATACCCAGTTCAAAAACATGATTTGGGACATGCAAAGATGATGATGGCAAAGGTTGTGGATTTTGAAATTATATATGCCGCAATCACATTTTCTTGAAAATTTCTAGGCGTATTTCACTAAGTTCATTTTGTGAATATACTAGATCATAGCAATTAATGAGAGAAACAATTGAAATCATTTTGTCCAAAAAGTCACATGCCTCATATATGCAACTACTAATCTTTCCTTCTGAAGTTTTAATTTTTCATGATCTAGATATATAATCATTTTTTTCAAGAATACTTCCTATTATATTTTTAGTTTAACATTTGACTAAAATACTATTCTTTATATGCTTGATGCATGCACATGCCCTTTTCTAAATTCTATTTTAGCACACATAAACCTGATGTTGACAATGATTGGGTAATTTCTTTCTAGTTACCAATTACATTTTCTTAGAATTTCTTCTCATAAAAATGATATTAATATTGATTTTCTATGCTTACATGTTTTACATAAATGTCGATAAGAATAATCACAATTTTGACAATTATAAAAAATACCAGACTCCCTTTATTCATTGATCTATGTCTATATCCTATCTCAAACTATAATTTTTCATATATAAGATATATTTTCCCAAAGCTTATGAAATTTGCCTTTCATATGCATTAATTATATTTTCTCAAAAATTTCTTGAACCTCTTTAACAAATCTAATTTTAATTTCTTATCTAAAATCATTTTTTCTTAATTTTATAAAAAGATAAATGATAAATGATAAGTTTAGAACTATTAAACAATTAGGCAAGATATTCATGGTCAATTGCTTGAAGGATCAAAGATGTATTGTTCCCAAGCTCAGAAAAGCAAAAACATAACTACAACCACCTCACAATGCATCATAATTACATACATTCACATAGATGTGTGCGCACACATAAAATCTAAAGTGCATCATCATAAGCAACATCACATTAAAGCATCCTAAACCCATCAGTTTGTGTGTCGAATATCCATCAAGCATCTCTATAGATAAAACTCATGGTGTGTACAATGTTAAAAAAAATAAAAATCATTATATTTTAATGTCTCAAATGATCCATCATGCAAAATGGCACATGGCCTCATCACACAACTCCACCCTACTTTGGCCCCGGCAACGGTGGTGGATTGATCGTGGAGGGGGCTTACCTACTGAGATTGATCTCTTGATGATTCTATAAATCTAATTGTTCTCTCTCTCTCTCTCTTCATCCAACTGTAGTCTCAACATATCTCTCTTTTGTTGGACCTCTGCTAGTTGCCTCCGCAATGCAGTCAGCTCAACATGCAACTTGTCGTTGTCCCTCTCCAATCCTGCTATAATGCTGTCTCGTGCCCCTATCTCTCGCACAAGACCCTCCACATTTAGTCCACCTGCTCCAGATGACCCTACACCTCGCCTTGTGGGACCCACTTGTACCGTCCCCACGACCAGTTCCTCGTCGACTAAGCACTTCTTCGCCACTTTTGATGAACCGCTTTAGAATGCAGTGTCCACGAAGAACCAAATCGCTTCTTGTGAATAAGCGCTACCCAGCGAATGATCGGCAACCCGTAATGGAGCTTTTTCCATGACTTTAGGTGCACATTTTACAACATTCTTCACAACTTTGGCCTCATCCCTAAACATTTTTAACCCAAAAAAAAACACAAAAATCGAAACAGGACACACTATTACTGCTTAAATACTCTTGTGTCACAGAATAGAATCGAAGAAATGGATGAAATAATACATACTCGTTATTTTTGACCAGGTAACTGGACAGGAATGAACTGTTGTGGAGAACCCCTTTCCACTCATCAAGCTTTTCGGATTTGTGCCTGCCCTTCTTTTCGTCCTCTAAGAATGCATCGGGATATTTTCCTTTACCACCTTGATCAACCCATCTGAGATCCGAGGGATCAACGTGATAGAAAATGGGAATAATTCTTTTACCTGTTTTGAGCATGAAAACTAGCTCGGCCAAACACCATGGCGATTGTGCATAATTGGGAGAAAAAATGGCAATATGAAATTTAGCAGTCGTTATAGCGTGTTGGATCTGTGCTGGAATTGAATCACCAGCTTCAAGGGCTTCCGCATCTAGAAAAGCATTCCATCCCATGGAATGAAGTCTATGATAGATGGTAGTGGCTAATGTGTATTTGACATCACATCCACGATGATTAATGAAAATATCCCAGCAGGGATCAGTAGATTTATGTGCAGAATAAGGTGCAATCTCGTCAAAAACATTTTCCAGTTGAGTCTGACATTGGTTGGCTATGGACCGCGAGGAAGCCATTTCAATTGAAATTAAAACGTAAACTGCACAAAGATTGGAGGAAAGAGGAGGCAAATTAATGGTTCCAATATTGGTAAAACAAATGATAAAACACTGACGAGGCGTATTGGGCAGGGTTAACGGGAGTCGAGGATTGGAGGCATTCAAAACGGTGCATACGAGGTGACCTTACTTAGACAAATGGAATCTTTTGTTATCTTTTTGCACAGAATAATTATAAAATAGAATATAAAACTCAAATATTATTTCTCCTCAATGAACACCGTCACCATGAAAATCA
This sequence comes from Chamaecyparis obtusa, assembly GCA_027943335.1. Lineage (NCBI taxonomy): Eukaryota > Viridiplantae > Streptophyta > Pinopsida > Cupressales > Cupressaceae > Chamaecyparis > Chamaecyparis obtusa. Next base: position 608,215 of record BSBK01004522.1, read on the forward strand.
CATTCGCTGTAAATTTGTCATTTTTAGATTTATTGAGATATAAGTCAACGATATCTCTTCTTTCACGTTCTAGGATTTCCTGGAAACCTCCCAAAGGCACGAGTAAGACAGAGTAAGTATGGGAGGCCATATTCAGTGCAAATTCTTCCTCGAAAAGGGTGGATAATGAATAAGCTGGACTTACTCAATTATATGAGATAATAGGGCCCACACGTAGATGGTCGGCAAAATGGAATCCCATAAAACACCGAGGACAAGAAATGAGTAGTTTTATTATAATATATTCAACTAGGGTGAGGGTCCTTGTGTCTATTTACAAAATATAATAGTTTTGTATACAAAATTTAAAAATTATCTTGTCTCGCTTAACCCATTGTTTTTGTTTTTATTTTTTATTATGATTATAGTTTTTAGTATTGAAAAATTCTGATTGATTCATTGGAGTTCATTTGTTTTTATTGTAGAGTTCATCTAAATTTATATAAATATTAGGTATTTTATTTAATATAATTTATATTTAAAATCAAATCAATATGTTTAAAGTCAATAAACTTTATAAAATCAATGTCATAAAAGTAATATTTATTGTGCTCCTTCAATTATCTTATATCTATATATTTTTTTATTATTAATATAGTTTTCAATGTTGATAAAGAAATATGAGTGTTGATTGACTTTATCCTATTATTATAGCCTTCATTTATGCGATCACTAAAAATCACAATAAATATGATTCATACTAAAATTAAATCAATTTAACTCGATATCTTAAAATCTAGAGGATAATTTTTTCAACCACTAATGAGCTATGGTATTTAACAAGTATTGACTTATACATATTTATTCATTAATGAAGATGTAATACTCAATGATCTATAATTTAAATAGAGCACATGTTTCAAAAATTATAAATGTCTACCTTTAGTTACACTTTCAATATATTGGATAATGTTTAGATCATACATGCAGGTCAACCTCCTACTTTTGAGATCTATCAATTAATGGGAAAGAATCAACTCAAACCTACTTATAAGAAGGAAAAACTAGCTATTCTTCATGCACTAAAACAATGGAGGCCATATCTAATGGGAAGACACTTCAAATTTAAGATAAACCATGATAGTCTAAAATATTGTTTGGAACAAAGATCATCTTTTGAAGAGAAATAAAAATGGTGCACAATAAGTTTCTGGATTTGATTGTGTGAGTTTTATTATCAAATCCAGAAACTTATTGTGCATCATAATGGATTGTGGAAATTTGATTTTGTTAATAAAAATGGGTCACTACAATCTTGGAGTATACCTTCCAAATTGTACACAAAAAAAGGAAAGGAATTTATTATGATAAGTGCATTATCTTAGAAAGATGAAAATAGTTAATCTTTATTATGTGTTTGTGCTATCCTAATTTATAAGCACCTATAATTAGATGTTCAATTAGGTCCCATTTTAGTCGTCTCAAGATTTTATATCCGTTATGCTTGATCCAATACCAATTTCTCTTTTCATTATAAAATATTCTCCACAATCTTGACCCTCGAACAAAACTAAAAAACTTTTTGGGGGGAATGGGTCAATCTGGTCGACCTTCTCCTCAGAATAGGTCAACCCAGTCAACCTATTCCCTAAGGTTTGCCATGTTATAATTCATAATCTTATAGAAATAATTTATTCGAAGCATCATAAGGGATAAAGAAACACATAAGGGTAAAATCTCAAGGAAATTAAGTGCTTGTACTATTTTTTGCTCACTTTAATCATGTGTACAAAGTTTTTCTAGTGAATACTAGCCAAAGAAATAGTAACACAATGTAAATTAATATTGTTGTGTCGAACTCTTTTAGATGCTAAGAGGGGTAGGGGTGAATTAGAATGCACCAAAAATTAAATAATTAATGATCATTTATTTTATTTACTTATGTGTAAAAGTAAATAATTGAAACAAAAAGAGCAAGATACATAAAAAAACATTTTACATGGAAAACTTAATGCGGAAAAAACTATAGTGAGAATCACACTGACTATATAAAGAACCATTTAAAAATGTTTTATGTCAAAGGCTAAGGATCTCGTTGCTTTTAACATGGACTTGCAACTAAGACACACTACCTTAAGGCAATCTATACAATAAATTTCTAATCACTGAAGATAACAACTTCTTTACAAATATAACATAATTAATTAAAAGGAATCATATTGAATGAACTAAGTACAAGTGCATTCTTTACAATGCTAAGCATATAGTTAACTTTATACATCTATGATTGACTTCATCTCTGATTGTCTATATATTTGCACATTTACACTTCATAATATCTTGAATGCACATTCAAACACAACTCATCCATTCATCTCCAAAGTATATCTACCAATATATATCTACTGCAACACAAAATAGAATTCATTAGGTTGGCCTAATAAGATGTAGCATGTAGCATGAAGACCATAAGATCTAAACACAATCTCCATAGAATGTGGAAGGGAAATAAATTGTATGAAGCATAACACCACATTAGTACACCTTACTCTAGGTCCAAAATATTTTTCATAATCGCAACACACTACCACAAGGATCAAAACAACTTGAGCTAACCTCAAAAGGTAATATTGTTAATGATTGTCATAAAAAAAACTCAAATCAAAGTGTGGATCTCCAAAACCATTTGGATGCTTAACATAGAATTATTTGACACAAACATATATTTATTTCAATGAAATGCATTATCAAAACAACTCAAGGTGGAGGAATGCAGATTATTTGTGTCAAACTACTAGGGTAAGTGCAAGAAGTTGGAGACGTCTATGCATTCATCAGAAACTTAAAACTTACCAAGGAGGGACATAGTTTTTTATAACTCTCCTTGGTAAGTTTTAAGTTTATAATGGTTGCATAGACATTGGTCAAGAAGTTGAGTCCACTTCTAGGGGAACGTTTTGCCCATGAAACCCAATTTTGGTGGAAGATATTTTTTTGTGAAATTATCTAACAAAATTAAAAACCATTATAGATATGATTGCATAAATTTAAAATGCAATATTTTGGTTTAGTTGGACTAATTTTTCTATTTTTCAAATAAGTTATAATCAAATAGGTATATAAGCATGAAATAATAGGTTTTATTATTTTTATAATAACTTCAAATTTTTCACATTTTTTTAAAAATAATATATGACATCAAACTACAAAAAAAATTCACTTGGAAAAAAAATAAAATTTTAAAAATGAAGAGTTTATTTCAACTTATGTTTTCCATACACGAGGGGTTTTCAAACAAAAATCATGCCCAATAAAATAATAGTAAGGAAAAATACTAAAAAAAAATGAAAAAAAAATGTTCATCAATCTTATGTGTCTTAAAAATTATATCCTGGAGGCAAACTCAAAAAAATACTTTAATTTAGGTCAAATTATGGTTGTCATACACGAGCATGGAAGGTCCTAAGAAAGTGACTTTTAAATAGTGGTTTTTTGAAACACATAGTAAAAATCGCTTTTATTGTCAGGGTATTAATATAAATTACAAATTTTGAAACTTGACTTTCAATAGTATACATTTATTATTACTGACTTTTTTAAAGATTCAATATTTAAGTTCTTCAAATTTTAGGTCAATTGGGATGAATTATAAAAAATAGGGAAAACAGTTTCACTTTTTGGCCAAAAAGTGGACTCAACTTCTTGCTGACATCTGATACTTGAGTTCTATCATGCCAATATTTAGAATATCATAGCTCTTGCTACAGACCAAATAAAACCATAAAACTACATATTTATCAAACTCTAACATCTACAAACAACATACTCTAACCACAACATAAAATATATCAATGCACCACAATGTGAACCAAAAACAAAAATTTAGTCTGACAAACTATCCACCAGAATAATCATACTTAGAAATTTCTATGTGTAGAGAACTAAAACTCTCTCTAACACTCTAGGTGAGACCTCAGACATTCATATATATTAGACAATCTTATCCACAAAAATTTACTCATCTATGGAAACATATATGTTAATTAATGAAAATGTATCACTATATCACTATATCACTTAGAAACACACAAGGATGCTATATAACATAACTCTCAAACATCGGTATGCATCTTTCAAACATCAACTCAAAATACATGTTTACAACAATCTCCCACTTTTTTGGTGATAGTAATAATTCTGGACTCTTCACACCACCAATATATTTCTCCCCCTTTGACATCAAGGACAAAGGGTGTCCTCGAAAATATTATACAAATTCTAAATTACCAAATATTATTACCTTAGAGACCAAAAATCATATCTTCAGCATGTGTGTGTGCATACACACACACACACACACATCCTTCTCTACAAAATATATCTTCAATATTTATAGACACTCTCCCTTGCTCTATCGAATCCCCCTTAGGGAATACATCAAAATTGAATGCAATAATAAATTTTATTACTTATGTACTAATGTATACACATGTATACATACATATACATACATATGTATAAATACACACACACACACACACACACACACATATATATATATAGCCAAAAATTGAATCTATACCTTGGGTAATCTACCATTATTCTATATCTTCAACAATGAAGTCTAGTCGGTTCCAATAAATAAATGACTAAAGAAAGATTTTTTTATTTGACATTCAATTTGCAAGAGATCTTGTGTAAGACCATCATCATTCATTTCTACATCTTCTTCTCAATCTATTTTGCACCTTTCAAAATCTCAAATAATGTCATGATCCTTGGATCAATTGGCTCCCTTAACGAGGAAAAATATCTCTTAATCTAATATCATTGTTCTTGTAATAGATCTAGATGAGAATGAAGTTTACTAATTTGTAACTTAAGAGAGCCATCATTATATTTCTCTAAAAAATGTTTTATTTTCTTATGATAAATCTAGAACTCAAGTGAGTTCATTTGTGCTAAAATGGGCTTGGTAGACTTTGGCCATTTCAGACTATAATTGTACAAAATAGTAGTATTCTTACCACAAAATTTAAGCTTCTTCAACTTTTCTTGTAGCATGGTATGAGAATTAGTACATTTTTATTTACCTCAAGTTTTCTCTTACCATTCATATTCCTTTTAGCTCCTCCATCTTTCTTCTCTAAGTGAGATGAGTGATCTTTAAATGAGTCTATTAATAATTTGAATTATTTTTCTACAACAAGTGATGCACCAATATGAACATGTAATAAGACACATGAAACGTCTTTACAAAATCATCAATCATGCTATTTTTCTTCAACTGCTCCCTTTTTAAGAAAAGATGAAGTAACAATTGTTGGCTTTGCGGTGACTAATCAGGGAAGTACTATACACTTTTCACTCATCAAGCATTTTTGAGTTGACTCGTCACATTTTTTCCTAGGTTGACTCATCAAGTATTTAAGGGTTAACTTGTTAACTGACATAAGTCTTGTTATATTGGCTTAGGGTTAGGTATTTTAGTATGATGAATGTTTTATGTAGCTTCTTGCAACAGTATTGAGTTGTAAGGGATTGTCGATTGTAATTAGGTTGTAATCACTGGATAATATAATAATATTGGACTCACTGTTGGTGGACATAGCCCATGGATTGGGTGAACCATGTTAAATCTTTGTGTCTTGTGTTCTCTTCTATGTGGTTTATTATTTTTCTGATATTGGTTATATTTTCATGTAACTGTTATTTTTGTCTTGGTAATCCTAACAACAATAGGCTAAAAATTTACTTGAGAACTCAATGGGTCTTTAAGAGAATCTGATTATTTGGGAGAAGATTTTTTCTTCTATTCTATCATGTCATGTATTTCTTCTCTTTCATAGTGCCATTTTTCTCAATACCTATTATCTATGGAACATCTTGGTCATTTTTCATGTTTTAATGCAATATCTTGTGAAAATGACCTAGTTTGAAAATAGGGTTTATCAATTTGCTAAGGGTTCTAAAAAAAATCTCGTTTAAATCAGAAAAACCCTACCTTATTCTATTTCTATGTTACCTTTTTGTTTCACTTAAACCACTTAAGTCATGTGTTTTAAGTTGTCAGGTGGGGCCAGTTTCCTTCCAATATTATAAGTATAGTGGGTCTTTCACTTAGTTGCTAACTCGCTAAGCTCCATAAGTTGTTATTGTTGGAGAATTGCCAGCAAGCTAGTACTGACTGTATGTTTGTCATTGATGACAACATATGGAAAGTAGCATGCGTGGAAGTCTTATGCAGTAAGCTTTCAGTATATGTAGCATGGACATGATATTAGCATGATATCATGGGTGCAGAGGTTAACTATTAGTACAAACAGCAGCTGGTGTCAGCAGTGTTCCTGACAGAGTAACAGTAGTGTTCTATGTATGGTTGTACGTACAGTTATCATGGAGCCTTGGGCACTTGGATATATGTTGAAGACATGTTAGTTATGTTTTAGTTATGGACGCATAGTCTGTTGATGAGTAGAAGTGAAGTTATGCAGTCTTTATTTGCCAACAGTGGTTTCCTGTGTTTGTTCATAAGAGCCGACAAAGATTTAATTGGTTCTTGAGTTGTGCCTATCTTTAGGGTATGCACCCTTGGAGTTAAGCTTGGAGAAGTGTTATTGATGTTTGGTTAAGAGCGCGTGAGTTAATTCAACCTACAGAGAAAGTTCCAGTTGTTTTGATAGAGCCAATAGTGTGTTGCATGCGTCTACAATTATCTTATTGAACAGGTCCTAGAATTTGTTGCATGCATAGTAGACCTGAAAAAATGTTTATTGGAGTTTGTTATGGTTTCTCTAATATGATTTCAAGGTGGTTCTAACAAGCTGACTTGATTATATCATTTGGAGGAAAGATATTTATAGGCAGTCATTTGTGAATGCTTGAGTGTGGTTCATGGTTGATTAAGCATAGCAGAGCAGAGTGTGTGAAGTGTTGAGCCATCAGAAGAAGGTCTATGTGACCAAGTAAAGTACTTGTTCTATTCATTGGAACTGATCTAGATAGCAGGTCAAAGAGCAATTCACCAAGATCTAGATATAGTGTGTATTTGTTATTCAGAAGGTTGTAGCCTTCGCCCATTTCAGCAATGAGCTCTTGGATAGTGCATCCTCTCCCCTAATAGGGACAATTATAAAAGACTCCTAATAGGGTTTGACCCTTAACTAGGTCTACTATACTTAATATATTGTAAAGCTGCTCCTAACAGGATAAAGGATCTTCTAACAAGGATCATTATACACTAGTATAGAATATTAGTGGGTATCAAGTCCCACCGGGGTTTTTACCTATTTGGGTTTCCCCATAACCAAAATATTGGTGTTGTGTTCATGTGTTCTTTCATTGTGTTTATGATTTATGTTTAAGTATACTTAATTGGATAAAGAATTGAATCTTGTAGATAACTGATTCACACCCCCTCCCTTCTCAGTTATCTCTTGGGACTATTCCTAATAGTTATTCACAAGCTCGTGGTCTATTTTGTTAAAGTCTTGTTAACTGCCATGAGTGGGTGAGTAGTTAAGTTTACCCTTATCGCTAGCTCACTGGCAGTTTATAATTTTAGAGGATAACTGTTGCAACCCTCCCCATGAGTGTCTTGTCCAAGCCCTTTGTCGCTAGGTCACAGACTATTTCAGAACCATATCACTAACCTTGGCAACCCAGTGGTAGTTTATGTTTTTTCCTTCAGTGGCCAGATCGTAGACTTTTTTGGCGGTTAGTGAAATCCTTCATGACTTGGTGAGTGTTAAGTTTTGATGTTTATTGTTAGAGCTCATGTTTTCATTTCATAACCTAGGTGTTTTCTTTGAGAGTCAACGAGGTGATGCTAGGTGTCCATTTTCCAGTAAAAGAAAAGGTTTCAGATCAATGGTGGTCATTAACTCATAGAAAATTAAAGAATAATCTACAATCTCCTCGTGAGTTAATGAGCAAGTGTCACGTGGTGAATGGTGGGGCCGAGGTCAGAGATTTGGATGCGGATTAAAGGATGGTTTGATTGAGATTGATCCAACGTTTGGCACCTTACCACTATAAAAAAATGAACCAAAGATCTTCATCATGTGATCACACTTTGATGTCGTGTGTCATTGGTGATGTCATATGTCTCTGGTCTAAAGGGAAGGTAAAGTGCGGACAGATCTTTTTGATCGTGCATAGGGAATAATGAATGCCTTGATGAAAAAATGAACAATGGATTGTAATTGCAGGTTCATGCTTGGGTGATGTGTAGAACTTTCATGAGAGAATATTTCTTTGATTGCTAGCTTGCAAGGGTTTTGGGTGGTTAAGGTTAACTTTTGGTGAGCCTGTGACTGAAGGAAAATGCTTAAAGGAAAGTCTTTGGTCACTAGTTCACAGATATTCTGAGAAGTGGTAAATTTTTTGTAGTAATCTAGAAAGAAGTTGTTACAGCCAATGAAGTTTCTTTGGTCACCAGGTCGTGAAGCTCTGTGGTGGTTAGTAAGGAATTCTTGAGACCTGGTGAGTGTATATTTTGGAAGCCTAGTCGCCAACTCATCGTGGTCTCAAAAGTTTGTCAAAAATGTTGTTGATTTGGAGAAGCACCCACATAGAGTGTAAGGTGTTTCAGTGCAACCAATTAGTGATTAACAGCTGGCATATGGTGGACCCAGAGTGAAGCTCAAGTCAGAGATAGTCATTGGTTAGATCAAGTTTGATCTAATGGTTGTCGTATTTCCATTGTGAAAAGATGTGTGAAGTTTATCCTTCATGGCATTGCGATGATGTGACACATGTCATTGGTGATGTCACGTAGCTAGATCCTCAACATGTTTAAAGAAGGGTCAAATAAAGGAGGGTCTGATGGTTGTCGCAAGCCCACGATGGGAAATTACAAGGACTTTGGTCACCACGGCTTCATGGCTGATCAACACGTGGCTAAGGTGGAAGATTTAAAAGAGATGCTTGGGTATGTGTAGGATCATGGTATACCAAACTAGTCCATTCAAAAAATCAAGTTTAGGCAAGTTGACATAAAAATTTGAGCAAGTTATAAATATTATATCAAAAACATGCAGTAAGAAGAAATTCTGTAAAAAATTGAATTTAGTTTCTAAGATACTAGGCCTTTTTTGAAAAACAATTATTCTATATGTTGAAAATTTCAAATTTCAATGTAGTAGTACGAAAATTTGAGGAAAAAAATAAGTAGGTGTATGTCTGACCACCTTAAACATAATCAAATGATAAAAAAAATTACAAGATTCTTGATATATGTAGTCGACTCATGTCCGGATGTGACACATATTTTTTGTAATTTTTTTTCCAAGTAAATAATTAATTATTATTTTTCTTTTACAACTTTTCTAGAATACAAAAACTCTCGTGTTTGACCACGTTAACTTAGTCTAAAATTTATCAAATTGAAAACTTTTTTTATTTTTATTGTAGTAGGAAAATCATAGAATTTGACACATGTTTTGGATTTCAATTATGTTATACACTTTGAAAGTTATAGCTATTTTTCAATAACTCAATCAATCAAGACTAGAAAGATAAGAAGTAGGTGTATGTCTAACCACATTGAGGGTATGTGCAGGATCATTGTATGCCAAAAAGTGGCGATGTGAAAAAAACTTATTTTCACTCGTCCAAAAGCGCACAAATAGATTTGTTGACTTTTTGGTAGGCCTGGGTGTCAGTACACCTGGCCAAACCAAAAGCCAAACCTGAAGGCATTATCGGATATCCGATATTTTCCAGTGAATATAAATCACTGTACCCAGCCGCATTCAACATTTTTTCATTGCAAAAATGTGAACGCAGCTAGGCTTTCGGATATCTAGTCCCATATCCCCTATCCGATTTTTCCCAAATTGCCCGGGTAAGTGAAGCTTCTATTTTTTATTGTTTTAATTTTTATTTTATTTTTTAAATATAAATATATAGTTTTTTATATAAAAATTAGGGTACCAATGAGTTTTTGTATTGTTTTTTAAAATTCATTGTAATTATCTATTATTTTTTCATTTCTATTAGACATGGAATCAAAAAACCCTCCTAATGATCCCGCAAACAATCCAGACCCACCTCCCAACAATCCCCCACCTCCAGAAGACATACCTATCACAAACCCTCATCGTTTAGAAGATCTAATAGGAGATAATCTAAATGAACTTAGAGGATTGGAAACTGCATATGCTAATATCCCCACATTGCGCCCCATGTTTACGACATTGAACACAATAATTGAAAACATGGAGAAACTGGCACAACAACATAATGTTGCACTTCTTTGGTGTGATTCCATGCATGCCCAGTTTGACGATGGGCTTGATTATGATCAAGTCATGAACCTAAATATAACAAAACATGACATAGATAATCTTTTTGTGGATCCTAAAACTGGTCTAAAAGTAGACCCTAAAAAACCAAGTTGTCAATTAAATGGTGCACAAATAGTGCAATACGTGACAACTTTTGGGACTGTTGGTGGATGGTTTTTGATAGACCACCTCACAACAATTTGGATGTCCCATTGTATTTTCTTAGAAAATTGTATGCTGAATTTGTGCTTGGTCACAAGGTGGATTATTGGAGTATTAGATAGAACCAGGGTGTAGGTTTAGGTGCTCCACAAAACAAGCCATTGTCACAATAGGTGAAATCCCACACATATGTCCCCCCTCCTAAGATTTCACCACCTCCCACAATGTAGCATCTAGACATTATTGTTGAGGCCAGCTCATAGACTATTCGAGCCATTTGCACATTGAGTGATCTGCTGGTTACGCAGAGCACAACATTATTGTGTCCTCATCCTAATGCTTCTGGTGCTTCCACGAGCTCACATGTTTGTGTGGCCCACACTTGCATTATATGCAAGAATATTTGCCTTGGTCCCCTAACTGATAGTGATACATATATTTTCAGCTTCGATGGGGACAAATCTACACAACACACTACAGGCACTGAAACAACTCATGGAGATGTGCATCAGGAGCCTACAATGCCATGGACTCCCACTATTATGGTAAGGGTAAACCATTCTCTTTTTACATTATTTTTAAATTTTATTGTTCGTATTTTTAGTAGAATTTCCTTATAATAATTTCCCACTTATGTCTTTTTATGTGTTACATTTATGTTCAGTTGATGATAGAGGAGGAGATGGCATAGGTGGAGGGGTCCACCCTTTCAGCCATATCACTTGGTCTTGACTCTTCCACGGTACAGATGTTTTAATGTACTCATTGGTTTCCTTTTAAATTATGATAATAGTATATGTGCATTGTTTTCTAATTTTTATGATCATCTTTTACATACTGATATAGGTGTCACCAGTTTCCACTGGGGGGCAATGTGAGGGGGTGCAGGTCTCAGTTGTTGATAAAGGAAAGGTAATTAAGTAATTTAGTTTGTTTATGCATACATGTATACTTGTCAATTATGCATACTCATTTTTAATTTACATGGTTTATTTGATAGAGAGTGGCATGTGATGATATCGTGAGACCCTATCGTCATGATAGAGTCACGGGCATATCCATTCAGAGTGATAGCCCCATGGTACGTACATTTCTAAAGTTATTTGTGTGTATTTTTCTATCAAGTATATATAATATGGTCAAGTTATGATAATATGAAGTATCTGTTTGACTTTTGTAGGTCACTCCTAGTTTGAGGGAGCCAGAACGGAAAGGGTTTGTATCGCTAATGACTTAGCCAACAATCCCTGAAGAAAGTTCAACAGAGGTAAGTTTTAATATTAATTCATTTATTTTTTAAACATATATTTGCTACCAAGTTTTTAACATTAAATAGTATAACTCATAGATCAATCTCATGTTCGTAAACATATATAGGTGGGAGTCATCATTGGTGGCACTATTCCTATGCTACCTAGGACATATATTAGGTCTCCTACCCACAGGAGGAGATAGAGAGGCGAGGTATATGATAGTTCAATTTTAGTTTAAATTTTATTTATTATTGTTGACTATGATTTTGAATTTTAATCTAACTTGGGGTTTCACTTTTTTGTTTGAATGCAAGATCCATTAGAGCTAAAGAGTACTTCAAAGAGGTTCCATTTTGATGATCCACCAGTAGAATAGGATGTCCTAGAAATATTTTTAGTTGAACTTCTTATTTTGAGATGTCATATGACATATTTTGAGATGGTGTATGCCACATTGTATCTAGATATGTTGACATATAATCATGAGGATAGAATTATTGTTCATTTTGATATATATATGAAACTTGATATTCAATCCAATTTGTTAATTGTGTGTTCATTTATTCATTGTTAGTATGCTTGTGTGTATGTACTCTTGTGTACAATTTATGCCTTAAGTATATTCATGTATATTCAAGTATAATATTCATAACCTAAGTTCATGTGTATGGGCTATGTGCATGACTTAAGTGAATTCATGTTGTATGCTTTATAATTATGTGCTACATGTATGCTTCATGACTTAATAAAATGTATGTGTACGCTTTATGTGCTACGTGTGTTCACACGTGTAATTCATCCTTTGAGGTATATAAGGATATCTATTAAAGTGGTTTCAAGGTTTGTAGACTTACCTTTTACTCCCAATGGCTAAAAGACTTCAAACTAGTCTAATTACATAATCAAACACCCTTTTGGCAATAATCAAACACCCTTTTGGCCATATCAAAACATATTGGTCTTTTGGACAAAATATCAGTACTCTGTTTGTACCCCTACAAATACACTAGGAACGCCTAAGAAACATGGTCTTGTAGCATCTCATTGATCACCAATACCTCTCACAAGGTCTAAGTTATGAGGCTTGATAGTTTGTTGACCAATCATGCTCAGTGCAACTTTCAACTGACCCTCACTGCAAGTTTTGGCATCGAGTGAGACTGGCATGCCAAATTCAAACAAATTTGAATCTCCCAGAATGGAGAGAGGTTATTGTAGGCCTTGGAAACATCATCTTGTAGCATCTCATAGATCTCCAATACCTCTCATGGGCTTTGAGTTACGAGCCTTGAAAGTTCACTGCCCAATCGTGCTTAGTGCACCTTGGGGACACATTGGTCCGGCATGGTCCAGAACGTTGTGCTGACTCAGTGGTCAAAATGGGGTTGTGCCTAGTGTTTTCCCACCCAACTAGATCTAATGGCGTAGTCCATTCAGTGCTAGGATGAATGGTTTGGAAGTAATCCATTGGTGCAACTTTCAACTAACCCTCACTGCAAGTTTTGGCATCGAGCGAGACTGGCGTGCCAAATTCAAAAAAAATTGAATCTCCCATAACAAAGAGAGGTTATTTTAGGCCTTAGAAATACCATCTTGTAGTATCTCAAAGATATCTGATACCTATCACAGGCTCTGAGTTACGAGCCTTGAAATTTCTCTGCCCAATCATGCTTGGTGCACCTTGGGGACACTTTGCTCCAACGTGGTCCGGAATGTTCTGCTGACTCAGTGGTCAAAATGGGGTTGTGCCTAGAATTTACCCACCCAAACAAAGCTAATGGAATAGTCCATTCAGTGTCGAGATGAATGGTTTGGAAGTAATCCATTGGTGAAACTTTCAACTGACCCTCACTACAAGTTTTGGCATCAATCGAGCGAGATTAGTGTGCCAAATTCAAAAAAATTTGAATCTCCCAGAATGGAGAGAGGTTATTGTAGGCCTCAAAAATTTCTTCCTATAGCATCTCATAGATCTATGATACCTCTCATCAGCTCTGAGTTACGAGCCTTGAAATTTCACTACCCAATCGTGCTTAGTGCACCTTGGGGACACTTTGCTCCAGAACATTCTGCTGACTCAGTGGTCAAAAAAAGGTTGTGCCTAGCATTTACCTACCCAACCAGAGCTAATGGCATAGTCCATTTGGTGCCGAGATGAATGGTTTGGAAGTAATCCATTGGTGCAACTTTCAACTAACCCTCACTACAAGTTTTGGCATCGAGCGAGACTGGCATGCCAAATTCAAACAAATTTGAATCTCCTAGAATGGAGAGAGGTTATTGTAGGCCTTAAAAACACCATCTTGTAGCATCTTATAGATCTCTAATACCTCTCATGGGGTCTGAGTTATGAGGCTCAAAAGTTCACTGCCCAATCGTGCTTAGTGCACCTTGGGGACACTTTGGTCTGGCGTGGTCTGGAATGTTCTGCTGACTCAGTGGTCAAAATGGGGTTGTGCCTAGTGTTTTCCTACCCAACCAAAGCTAATGGTGTAGTCCAGTTGGTGTCAGGATGAATGGTTTGGAAGTAATCCATTGGTGCAACTTTCAACTAACCCTCACTACAAGTTTTGGCATCGAGCAAGACTAGCGTGCCAAATTCAAACAAATTTGAATCTCCCAGAATGTAGAGAGGTTAGTGTAGGCCTTAGAAATTCCATCTTGTATCATCTCATAAATATTTGATACCTCTCACGGGGTCTGAGTTATGAGGCTCAAAAGTTCGCTGCCCAATCGTGCTTAGTGCACCTTGGGGACACTTTGGTCCGGCGTGGTCTGGAATGTTCTGCTAACTCAGTGGTCAAAATGGGGTTGTGCCTAGAATTTACCCTCCCAACCAAAGCTAATGGTATAGTCCATTCAGTGCCAAGATGAATGGTTTGGAAGTAATCCATTGGTGCAACTTTCAACTTACCCTCACTGCAAGTTTTGGTATCGAGCGAGACTGGCGTGCCAAATTCAAATAAATTTGAATCTCCCAGAATAGAGAGAGGTTATTGTAGGACTTGGAAACATCATCTTGTAGCATCTCATAGATCTCTGATACCTCTCACGGGGTCCAAGTTATGAGGCTCAAAAATTCATTGCCTAATCGTGCTTAGTGCACCTTGCGGACACTTTGGTCTGGTGTGGTCTAGAATGTTATGCTGACTTAGTGGTCGAAATAGGGTTGTGCCTAGCATTTACCCACCCAACCAGAGTTAATGGAATAGTTCATTTGGTGCTGGGATGAATGGTTTGGAAGTAATCCATTGGTGCAACTTTCAACTGACCCTCACTGCAAGTTTTGGCATCGAGCGAGATTGACATGCCAAATTCAAACAAATTTGAATCTCCCAGAATGGAGAGAGGTTATTATAGTCCTCAAAAACATCATCCTATAGCATCTCATAGATCTCTGATACCTCTCATGGTGTCTGAGTTATGAGTCTAGAAAGTTCACTGCCCAATCGTGCTTAGTGCACCTTGGGGACACTTTGGTCCAACGTGGTCCAAAACATTCCGCTGACTCAGTGGTTGAAACGGGGTTGTTCCTAGAATTTACCCACCCAACTGGAGCTAATGGCACAATCCATTTGGTTCTAGGATGCAATCCTTGAACACTATCCCTTCACCCAGGGAATCACCATTTTACTTTGGACACATTTGACCAATTTTGACTCAATGACTCCAACTATTACATCATTTGACGATACAAATGTAATGGAATTAAGACAATAGAAATGTAAGGATACAAAATTAAGATGATACAAATTATATAAGGATACAACATTCATAGTAAGGAAACACATTTTTTGCACTTTACATGGCATTAAGACGATACAAATGTGAGCTTTTAATATTTGCAAATCAACCCCATGGGCTCTTTTATATTTCCAATTTTGCATCAAATTTTTTATATACAAAATTTGGCATCTAAATATGCACATTACATTCGATTGTTGTTTTTATATACAAAATTTGGCATCTAAATATGCACATTACATTCAATTGTTGTTTTTATATACAAAATTTGGCATCTAACTATGCACATTACATTCGATTATTGGTTTTATATACAAAATTTGACATCTAAATATGAAAATTACACAACTATATATAAAAAATAAGTGTCCTTTCCGCTCCAATCCCTGCATTCGAAAGGCAGAAGAAAAGTTAATAGAGAATATAAGAAGTTCCCTTTTGGCATCTAAATATGCAAATTACAGAGCTATATTTTAACTTGAGTTGAACTTACCTATTGAAGTGTACCTGAAGGGTCATCTCTTTGCTTGAGAGTATTCAATATTGCTTCATGATCAGTAGTACTAATAGTCCAAAGTTCATTTTTCTTTGGTTTTCCTTGATGTTTCAACAACTTAACATTGGCTAATATAACAAGGTGTGAATACATGAGAATGGTTTTGTGCTTCTCATAGTCTTCAAATGCAAGAATGCCATTATTTCTAATCATATATGTGTGACACCATGTTCCCACAACAACATGTGATCCTGTTGGATATGTGAACATATCATCATATGTTGTCAGTTGTGCAAGTTTCTACTTTCCTCATACACAACATGCTAACCAATAATCTGATCTCTCATCATTCCCTTCTGGTGAAACCAATGCAAAAACATGTCCCGGCTGTAGAAGATCTGAAAGATGGTCATAGTCAACTAAATAATCCATGTCATCATTTATTACAGAGACTGTGAGAGATAAAGGAGTAAGATAATGTGGAACCCATGTATCAACCCACTCACTTGACTCACATTGATCCCAATCACACTGAAGACAACTTGAACAATAACAAGCCAACTCTCGTGTCCAAATTGTCCATGTACCAGCATCTGAGTTTCAAAATGAATGCATTTTTTAAGAATCTTTCATAGTTTGACAATCCAACCTATCTCCTATTGTGCCCAACTCAACCAACCAAAAGAATCTGTGCACCGCTGAATCAAGAGTCCCCCCTATGACAATGTTGAAGTACACCAATCAACAATAGAATGGGCATCAATGATTTTTGCACCTGAAATCCTCAGTTACTCCTTAACTAGAGCTCTCTTTATGCATGCACCTGGTCCATCATTCTCCCCTTTTCCATGACCGGCCTCAAAAAAACTCCAAATATGAGGTACACCTCTCTCTACATGCATTCTACATAACCAGTAAAACATACGAGTATTTTTTAATTGACCTGTGCAATTATCTGACCAAATGAGATGTCTATCCATAGCAATATTATTTTCACACACCTACTCAAAATAATTCTCAAAGCAATGTTGGACAAACTCGGATGAGTGTGATCTATCATCACTCATATAAAAATGGTACTCTCTGATTATCTTCCGGTCATCTTCTGTACTATCAAGGGAATGTCTATATGTTATGTGCACAAAAATAGAAACCTGAATAGAATTGTAATATTGAGCTTGCAACTCGTTTTGGGGCTGAAATGTATAGTTCTCTGCAAATTCAACAACCAATATAATAGTGCCAATTAGGAAAGTGTCCTTACACATCCTGAATTGTTGATCCAACCACTGGAACTGTGACTATGCCTTGCATACTTATAAAAAAGATTCTTCTTGAAATCTAAAATAAAATCAGCTACCTTGCATTCTTTAGTAACCAGCTCACATCTAGAGCCTTCACCTCCACATTTTAATGTATATTTAATGGTTTCATATAGCTTTTTGTGGACGATTGTCTTTCCAAAATTGTGTTCGCAGCCCTCATGAAAACATTCAACAAACTTCACTAGCCCACCACACTCTGAGCACTTGTCATTTAAGCAATCTTTTCTATAAAAGAAACATCCATCATCTCTAGGACATAAAAAATGATCTAGCAAGTCTCTTGATGATTTTGGAAGAGCATTTGCACCACACTCCTCCAACATTTCACTACTATGCAAAGTAGAATGAATGGATCATAACAATTCATGGTGCATTGAAAACTCCACATGATATTTGCAACAACAAGTATTTTGAATCTTAAGAGGCACACAAAAAAAAGGCTTCAAGGCTTCAAAAGCTCTTTGTGATATTTGCAATGTTGGATGTGTCTCACAAAATCTTTTGAACAACATTGTTTGACTCACCTCCAAATAATGTTTGGGATGCGGGGTGCGGTCTCGAATGCCAATTCTCAACTTCAAGATATCCTTCACATTTGGTGACACTCTTGAGTTAGATTGCCAAAATAGTTGAATTTGATCCTTCACAGCATTGGTAAGCTTCTTATCACAATGTGAAAGTCTCCCACCATAAGCCCATGTATCATTTTGAAGAGGATCATCAAGTCTTTATCTTCTTGCAAGTGCTCTATCCAAAGTTTTACGATTTAGATTCAAGTCAACACAAGTTTGTCTCATCAAACGAGCCTTTCTCAAATGATGAATTACCAAAGAGGTTGTATTAACCCTCCTAGCAGCTCTCTTATCTTTTTCCTCGGTAGTCTTCCCAATGGAATTGAGAGCACTAAAAAGATTTCTCACAATAATAGCATTCCGCTCCTTTTTCTTGTTCACACCAATCTTCAATTTGAATAATATACGTCTCATCTTTTGCATCTTTAACAATTGCACAAACATTTGACATTGCTCAACCAACGTCTTGTGCCTAAAAAATTGATCAAAAAGTTTTGAAACCCACAACCAAATGGTTATTTCTGATCTCTTGCCATTGAAATTGCTCATTATGTTCTCATCAATTTCAAGTAACCATTTAGTTCTTCTTGAAGGTCTCAATTTTGAAGTTTTTATTTCTTCCTCCAAAGGGACTTCATTTCTCATATAATTTGGAGATGTGTAACGTTGATTTGGTTCTTCTACACCATTATCATTGTCATTTCCTTCATATTCAATCGGTGGACTATCATTGGCAATGTCTACACTTCCATTGGCCACATCTACATGTTCATTTTCAAAACCTACATTTTCATCTTCAAAACCTAAATTCTCATTTTCAAAACCTATATTTTCATCTTCAAATTCATGTTCTTCACTTGAAACCACATTCAAATGTGGGTCTATGCTGACATCTTCATTCATATTTAACATTCCTTGTCTTTTATTCTGATGGGCAACCCTATCCATTTCTCTATACACTTCAACATCTTCATTTGTGAGTCTCCTCTTCCATTTATGCTTTTGATGACTACTACTCCCCATAGTTAGACCAAAAAGTAGATGCAAATACCTTTGGTAATAGAGAAAATCTCCCCAAAAAAAGATGAAATACCTTTGGTAATAGAGAAAATCACCCAACAAAAAGATGAAATACCTTTGCTAATAGAGAAAATCACCCCAAAAAAAGATGAAATACCCTTGGTAATCAAGAAAATCACAGCAAAAAAAGATGAAATACCTTTGGTAATAGAGAAAATCACCCAAAAAAGTGGTTTTTTGTCTTCTCGCTACAACTCAAATCCCATAATTTAGGCAAAACACGTGACTCTCTAGAGGGACCCAGAGAATCTTATTTTTTTTTAACACCAGTGAAAAGAATCAGATATCCAATATCTTACTCTTTCTCACTCTCACTCTCCTCTCTGCTCTCTTCTCTCCTCTCTCCTCTCTCTCTCTCTCTCACCTAGAGAGAGAGAGAGAGATCTCAATCACCTTTCTCTCTCCTCTCTTTATCTCCTCTCTCCTCTCTTTCTCTCTCTCACCTAGAGAGAGAAAGAGAGTGAGAGAGAGGAGAGAAAGAGATGAGAGAGACAAAGAGAAACAAAGAGATAGAGACAGAGACAGAGAGAGGACCTAAGGGGTTCTAATGTGTCCAATGGGGTCATGAGGACTTCCTAAGGGTCCTAACATGTGATAAGGCATACTACGACCCCTAGGAAGTCCTCATGACCCCTTTTGACACATTTGAATGCTCAAGTGTGTTCTAAAGAGTCATAGGACCACTTAGGACACACTTGAGGGTTCTAATGTGTCGAATGCGGTCATGAGGACTTCCTAGGGGTCCTAACATGTGATAAGGCATACTAGGACCCCTAGGAAGTCCTCATGAACCTTTTCAACACATTTGAATGCCCAAGTGTGTTGTAAGGGGTCGTAGGACCCCTTAGGACACACTTGAGGATTCTAATGTGTCAAATGGGGTCATGGGGACTTCCTATGGGGCCTAACACATGGTAAGGTGTACCAGGACCCCTAGGAAGTCCTCATGACCCCTTTCAACATATTTGAATGCTCATGCGTGTCTTAAGGGGTCATAGGACCCCTTAGGACACAATTGAGGGTTCTAATGTGTCGAATGGGGTCATGAGGACTTCCTAGGGGTCCTAACGAGTGATAAGGCATACTAGGACCCCTAGGAAGTCCTCATGACCCCTTTCGACACATTTGAATGCTCAAGTGTGTCCTAAGGGGTCATAGGACCCCTTAGGACACACTTGAGGGTTCGAATGTGTTGAATGGGTTCATGACGACTTCCTAGGGATCCTAATGTGTGATAAGGCATACTAGGATTCCTAGGAAGTCCTCATGAAACCCTTTTGACACATTTGAATGCTCAAGTGTATCCTAAGGGGTCGTAGGACCCCTTAGGACACACTTGAGGGTTCTAATGTGTCAAATAGGGTCATGAGGACCTCCTAGGGGTCCTAACGCATGATAAGGAATAATAGGACCCCTAGGAAGTCCTCATGACCCCTTTTGACACATTTGAATGCTCAAGTGTGTTCTATGGGGTCATAGGACCCCTTATGACACACTTGAGGGTTCTAATGTGTTGAATGGGGTTATGAGAACTTCCTAGGGGTCCTAACACTTGATAAGGCATACTAGGACCCCTAGGAAGTCCTCATGACCCCTTTTGACACATTTAAATGCTAAAGTGTGTCCTAAGGGGTTGTAGAACCCCTTAGGACACACTTGAGGGTTCTAATGTGTTGAATGGGGTCATGGGGACTTCTTAGGGGTCCTAACATGTGATAAGATGTACTAAGATCCCTAGGAAGTCCTCATGACCCATTTGGACACATTTGAATGCTCAAGTGTGTCTTAAGGGGTCGTAGGACCCCTTAGGACACACTTGAAGGTTCTAATGTGTCGAATGGGGTCATGAGAACTTCTTAGGGGTCCTAACACATGATAAGGCATACTAGGACCCATAGGAAGTCCTCATGGCCCTTTTTAACACATTTGCATGCTCAAGTGTGTCATAAAGAGTCATAGGACCCCTTAGGACACAGTTGAGGGTTCTAATATGTCGAATGGGGTCATGAGGACTTCCTAGGGTGATAAGGCATACTAGGACCCCTAAGAAGTCCTTATGACCCCTTTTGACACATTTGAATGCTCAAGTGTGTCTTAAGGGGTCGTAGGACCCCTTAGGACACACTTGAGGGTTCAAATGTCTTGAATGGGGTCATGAGGACTTCCTAGGGGTCCTAATGTGTGATAAGGCATACTAGGACCCCTAGGAAGTTCTCATGACCCCTTTCAACACATTTGAATGCTCAAGTGTGTCCTAAGGGGTCGTAGGACCCCTTAGGACACACTTGAGGGTTCTAATGTGTTGAATGTGGTCATGAGGACTTCCTAGGGGTCCTAACACGTGATAAAATGTACTAGGACCCCTAGGAAGTCCTCGTGACCCCTTTCGACACATTTGAATGCTCAATTGTGTCCTAAGGGGTCGTAGGGCCCCTTAGGACACACTTAAGGGTTATAATGTGTCGAATGGGGTCATGAGGACTTCTTAGGGGTCCTAACATGTGATAAGGCATACTAGGACCCATAGGAAGTCCTCATGACCCGTTTCAACACATTTGAATGCTCAAGTGTGTTCTAAGGGGTCATAGGACACCTTAGGACACACTTGAGTTTTCTAATGTGTCAAATGGGGTCATGAGGACTTCCTAGAGGTCCTAATGCATGATAAGGCATACTAGGACCCCTAGGAAGTCCTCATGACCCCTTTCGACACATTTGAATGCTCAAGTGTGTCCTGAGGGGTCCTAGGACCCCTTAGGACACACTTGAAGGTTCTAATATGTCGAATGGGGTCATGGGGACTTTCTAGGGGTCAAAACACATGATAAGGCATACTAGGACCCCCTAGGAAGTCATCATGACCCCTTCCGACACATTTGAATGCTCAAGTGTGTCTTAAGGGGTCGTAGGACTACTTAGGACACACTTGAGGGTTCTAATGTGTCGAATGGGGTCATGAGGACTTCCTAGGGGTCCTAATGTGCAATAAGGCATACTAGGACCACTAGGATGTCCTCATGACCCCTTTTGACACATTTGAATGCTCAACTATGTCCTAAGGGGTCATAGGACCCTTTAGGACACACTTGAGAGTTTTAATGTGTCAAAAGGGGTCATGAGGACTTCCTAGGGGTCCTAACATGTGATAAGGCATACTAGGACCCCTAGGAATTCCTCATTACCACTTTTGACACATTTGAATGCTCATGTGTGTTCTAAGGAGTCATAGGACCCCTTAGGACACACTTGAGCATTCAAATGTGTCGAAAGGGGTCATGGGGACTTTCTAGGGGTCTTAACATGTGATAAGACATACTAGGACCCCTAGGAAGTCCTCATGACCCCTTTTGACATATTTCAATGCTCAAGTGTGTCCTAAGGGGTCATAGGACCCTTTAGGAAACACTTGAGGGTTCTAATGTGTCAAAAGGGGTCATGAGGACTTCTTAGGGGTCCTAGCATGTGATAAGGCACACTAGGACCCCTAGGAAATCCTCATGACCCCTTTCAACATATTTTAATGCTCAAGTGTGTCTTAAGTGGTCGTAGGACCCCTGAGGACACACTTGAGGGTTCTAATGTGTTGAATGTTATCAAGAGGACTTCATAGGGGTCCTAACATGTGATAAGGTGTACTAGTACCCCTAGGAAGTCCTCATGACCCCTTTCAACACATTTGAATGCTCAAGTGTGTTCTAAAGAGTCGTAGGACCCCTTAGGACACTCTTAACCATTCAAATGTGTCAAAAGGGGTCATGAGGACTTCCTATGGGTCCTAACATGTGATAAGGTATACTAGGACCCCTAGGAAGTCCTCATGACCCCTTTCAACACATTTGAATGCTCAAATTTTTCCTAAGTGGTCGTAGATCCCCTTAGGACATAGTTAAGGATTCTAATGTGTTGAATGGGGTCATGGGAAATTCCTAGGGGTCCTAACACGTGATAAGGCATATTAGGACCCCTAGGAAGTCCTCATGACCCCTTTCAATGCATTATAACCCTCAAATGTGTCCTAAGGGGTCCTACGACCCCTTAAGACACACTTGAGGGTTCTAATGTGTCGAAAGGGGTCATGAGGACTTCCTAGGGGTCCTAACACATGATAATGTGTACTAGGACCCCTAGGAAGTCTTCATGACCCCTTTCGACACATTTGAATCCTCAAGTGTGTCTTAAGGGGTCATAGGATCCCTTAGGACACACTTGAGGGTTCTAATGTGTCGAATGCAGTCATGAGGACTTCCTAGGGGTCCTAACATGTGATAAAGTATACTAGCACCCCTAGGAAGTCCTCATGACCCCTTTTGACATATTTGAATTCTCAAGTGTGTCCCAAGGGGTTGTAGGACCCCTTAGGACACACTTGAGGGTTCTAATCGATTGAAAGGGTTCATGAGGACTTCCTAGGGGTGCTAACATATGATAAGGTGTACTAGGACCCCTAGGAAGTCTTCATGACCCATTTTTCCACATTTGAATGCTCAAGTGTGTCATAAGGGGTTGTAGTATCTGTTAGGACACACTTGAGAGTTCTAATGTGTCGAATGGGGTCATGAGGACTTCCTAGGGGTCCTAACACATGATAAGGTGTACTAGGACCCCTAGGAAGTCCTCATGACCCCTTTCAACATATTTGAATGCTCAACTATGTCCTAAAGAGTCGTAGGACCCCTTAGGACACACTTGAGGGTTCTAATGTGTCGAATGGGGTCATGAGGAATTCTTAGAGGTCTTAACACGTGATAAGGTGTACTAGAACCTCTAGGAAGTCCTCATGACCCCTTTCAACATATTTTAATGCTCATGTGTGTTCTAAGGAGTCGTAGGACCCCTTAGGACACACTTGAGCATTCAAATGTGTCAAAAGGGGTCATGGGGACTTTCTAGGGGTCATAACACATGATAAGACATACTAGGACCCCTAGGAAGTCCTCATGACCCCTTTTGACACATTTGAATGCTCAAATGTGTCCTAAGGGGTCATAGGACCCCTTAGGACACACTTGAGTGTTCTAATGTGTCAAATGGGGTCATGAGGACTTCGTAGGGGTCCTAACACATGATAAGGCATACTAGGACCCCTAGGAAGTCCTCATGACCCCTTTCGACATATTTGAATGCTCAAGTGTGTTCTAAGGGGTCGTAGGACCCCTTAGGACACACTTGAGGGTTCTAATGTGTCGAATGGGGTCATGAGGACTTCATAGGGGTCCTAATACATGATAAGGCATACTAGGACCCCTAAGTAGGCCTCATGACCCCTTTTGACACATTTGAATGCTCAAGTGTGTCCTAAGGGGTCATAGGACCCCTTAGGACACACTTGAGGGTTCTAATTTGTCGAAAGGGGTCATGAGGACTTCCTATAGGTCCTAACACATGATAAGGCATACTAGGACCCCTAGGAAGTCCTCATGAACCCTTTCGACACATTTTGTATGCTCAAGTGTGTCCTAAGGTGTTGTAGGACCCCTTAGGACACACTTTAGGGTTCTAATGTGTCAAAAGGGGTCATGAGGACTTCGTAGGGGTCCTAACATGTGATAAGTCATACTAGGACCCATAGGAAGTTCTCATGACCCCTTTTAACACATTTGAATGCTCAAGTGTGTCCTATGACTCTTTAGGACACATTTGAGCATTCAAATGTGTCGAAAAGGGTCACGAGGACTTCCTAGGGGTCCTAGTATGCCTTATCATGTGTTAGGACGCCTAGGAATTCCTCATGACCCCTTTTGACACATTAGAACCCTCAAGTGTGTCCTAAGGGGTCCTAGGACCCCTTAGGACACACTTGAGCATTCAAATGTGTCAAAAGGAGTCATGAAGACTACCTAGGGTCCTAACACATGATAAGGGGTACTAGGACAGCTAGGAAGTCCCACTAACCCCTTCTGACACATTTGAATGCTCAAGTGTGTCCTAAGTAGTCCTACAACCCTTGAGGACACATTTGAGGGTTCTAATGTGTCAAAAGGGGTCATGGGGACTTCCTAAGTGTCCTAGTACCCTTTATGATGTGTTAGGACCCCTAGGAAGTCCTCATGACCTCTCTCTCTCTCTCTCTCTCTCTCTCACATCTAGAGCCTTCACCTCCACTTTTTAATGTATATTTAAAGGTTTCATATACCTTTTTGTGGACAATGTACCTTAAATGTTCTTACATCAATTTTTATGCCACTGTTAGTTTCTAGAACAGATGATGAGTGTACGATGGTTCTTCAACTGTGTGAAATTTCTTTTCGAGAGTTAAAAAATTAATTGATTGTATTCAATTGAGGGGAAGTCCATTGACATCTACTTAAGTAGAGTCAGACTGCCAAAATTACAAGGAGTCTGTAGAAAAATCCTATGCTGGATATTTTCAAGAGGATTTGGGCTGAAACTGTCTGTCCTCAAATCAACTGTGCAAGTATTTTTTTGAAATCATTTTGTATATCATTTATAATATAATACATACTAATATAAAAATTTATATTATAATATTTATGCTATGCTATTATTATTTAATATTAATATTTAAAATGAAATTAATATTAACATAACAAAAATATAATTTAATATCAAACTTGAATTAATATTAACATAAAAAGAATACAACTTAATTTATAAGACAATTAATATTACTATTAAAAAAATACATTTTTTTTGAAACTTGAATTTGGGAAAAGTGGATCAATTGAAATTTTAAAATAGGTGGGCTTTTTCGGATATCTGATATTTTTGGATATCTGATCATGCTTGGTATTTGCTTCTGCTTTACCCAACGTGGGTGGTCAACCCTTTAGGTGTGTTTCAGGAGATAGTTCTTGATACCGTGACTTCGACCATGTAGCTGACGACTATTTTTTCACCCAAAATTGATGAAACGAAAAGGGTTTCTTAAAAACATTATCAGCTTTCCATCAATATAATTGCTATCAAATTTTGAGTTCTATAAGTAATTATTACTTATTTTTCAATTGAGTTATCTTTAAAGTCGTAACTGACATACTGATTGAAAAACAACTACAACTTTTAAACTGTTTAACCTTTTTGACATCTGAAACATGTGTCACATTCTATGCTTTGGCTACTATAAGAAAAAAAAAATTGAATTTGGTAAAATTTTGAATTAGTTAAGGTAGTCAGACACAAGAGTTTTTTAATTTTGAAAAAGTTGTAGCAGAAAATTCATAATTAATGATTTATTTGACCAAAAATTACAAAAAAATGTGTCACATCCGGGCATGAGTCTACTACTTATAACTAGAATCTTGGGAAAATATATCATCATTTTATTGTGATTAAGGTGGTCAGACATAGATGTACTTTTTATCTTTTCCCTAAAATTTTTGTAGTACTGCATTGAAATCTAAAATTTTTAACAATTAGACAAAAAAAATGTCAAACAAGGGCTAGTAGTTTAGAAACTACATTCAATTTCCTATAGATTCTATTCTTACAACTTTTTCAAATAAGGTACATAAGATGTTCAACCTTTTACATCAAGTTGACTAACCCTGATTTTCTGATTTTTCATTGCCACTTAAGGCCATAGTTTGGTATACCATGATCCTGCACAAACCCTTGAACAAAATCAAATGATAATATTTTTTTATAAGATTCTAGATAAAAGTGGTAGAATCATGTCCAGATGTGATGTATATTTTTTTGTATTTTTTTCTATGTAAATAATTAATTATGATTTTTCTGCTACAAATTTTGTTCAATATAAAAACTCTCATGTCTGACCATCTTAACTTAGTCTAAACTTCATCAAATTGAAAGAATTGTTTATTATTATTGTATTAGGTGAAGCATAGAATCTGATGTATATTTTAGATTTAAAAAATGTTATATTGTTTGAAAGTTATAGTTGTTTTTCAAAGAGTCTATCAATCAGGACTTCTTTCTCACATCGCTACTCTTTGGCATACCACGATCCTGCACATATTGATGAACTAGAACTGATTTAGAACCTGAATGAAGAATCTATTATTTAAGATTACTGAGGATTTTTTTATTAGATATGCAAGATGATTAAATCAATATTATGTTGTCATGTATGTCAACTAGCTTGACAATACTTATCTTGTAAGTTACTATATCGAAACATCTAAATAAAGGTGAAAGAGATGAAGAACAAAAATATCTACATGAGGAAGATGTATAGATTAGATGAGGATAAGGAATACACTGAGTAACTTGTTGATGAGTCTATGACTTGATGATAATGACTTTATTATGTTGCATTCATCTATGATGAAGAATAGAGCTGAAAGACACAAAGCAGTGTTGTCAGTAAATGAAGCATTCCAGTATACACCGAAGGAGTGTAGTGTATACCGAGCGCAGTGTTAACCGAGCTTGTGTTCACCGATGCATTTCTTTATTAACCAAGCATAACAGAAAGGAATTAAATGATTAGCTTAGCCAATAAATTGATGAGCTGGAAAGTGTATGAAATTGAGGTAACAAATAAGGTTTGTTATGAAGATTGATGGCTAACATAATTCAAGGAAGATCTAATGGAGCAGATTGAAACATGTTACTGACACATCAGCCAAAGAAGGTTAAAGTGGAAAAATCAATGAATGAGATTAAGCGGCAAAATTTGATGGACAAAAAGAAAATGATTTACTCGTCTATATAAGAGACATTGGTTTCATTGTTGAAAGGACACTGGAAGAAGAAGATACTGCAGAATTATCATGTGAACAAGTTTTCATGCATTTTGATCATACTGGTTAGTGATAACCGAACTGCAAAACAATTACCAAGCTACAAAGAGTAATTACCGATGGACAGTAAGTTGATATTGTATTGAATCTGAAGTGACATATTGAACAGAAAGATTTGAATGAGCTGAACATTGATCTGTAAACTGCAATTGAAGTTGTTTCAAGGTAGATCATCTATTGTTACATATTTAACCATTGTATATAGTCAAATCTCTTAATCGAGTGGACTATGAAAGTCTTTTGATGTTTCATTCATAGAGTGAACATTGTTATCCTATCAACCCTAGAGTGACTACTAGTTGGATGATAACTTTTGGTCTAAAATCCTCTAACAAGGTCACACCTAATAGTGTGTGTGTAACCTTTAATAGGGTTGGGTCTTCACCAACCTCACTTCAGAAGAGTGAACATTTTTGGGTTGCCGGTCCTAGGTGGTTTTTCCTTCACAGGGTTTCCATGTTAAATCTCTTATGTTATGTGTTGATTGTGATATTTTTTTGTTATCATACTTTTCATATTACATGTTAGATTTGATCGGTAACTACTATAAGTTTTAGACTGACAATTGGTAAAAGCATAGACAATGAAAGTATTTTATGTTTACTAAGTAGTAGAAGCTGAAGTATTTGTTTTGGATTATACATTTTTTTTTGGGACATTGGATAAGTAATTCACCTCCTCTTAGTTATTCTAACAATTGGTATCAGAGCTATGGTTGCTTAGAACAGAGTTTTAAGGACTCCAGCACAAAGGTCTCAAGATGTATAAGAGGGAAGTGCCAAAGCTGAACAAAGAGAACTTCACAGTATGGAAAAGCTGAATGAAGTTGCACATATCTGGAATTGGGAACTCAACACTTGAACTGATGCAAAATGGCTACATTGAACCGACACCAAATCCCCTGACACTTGATCAACTAAAAGATAGGCATGAACACAACATTACTATGATGGAACTTGTTGTTGCCTGTATTGATGCTGAATTTGAAGACATTAAGAGATGCACTACTACCAGAGCCATGTGGGATAAATTGACTCTACTATACAGTGGAGATTTGAATGTTAAGAGAGCTAGAGCAGAAAGCCTAAGAGGTCATTTTGACGATATGAAGATGAAAGAAGGTGAGAACATTGTGCAATACAAAAATAGACTAAAAGAGGTAGTACATGCTATTAGAGAATTAGATGAAATTATTGAGGATGAAATAATGATAAGAAAGATTCTCAGAAATTTACTGCCAGTTTATGCGATCAGGATCTCTGCAATTCATGAAACAAGAGCTGCATCCAATCTTACTCTTGACACACTGATCGGTAAGCTTACAACCTTTGAATTGAATAACTTTGACAACAATGTTGTGCCTTTTGTTGAATCTGCTTTCATGTCTTCTTTGAAGATTGGTAAACCTAGTAGTAGAAATAATAAGAATAATGATAGTGATAGTGACACCGATGGTGAACTTGATGAGCTTGAGGCTCTTATGGCTAGAAGGTTACCCAAAGGTAAAGGAAGGTATAGAGGTAAGCTACCTTTGGCATGATTTAATTGTAAAGAAGTTGGCCACATCACTGCTAGATGTCTGAATAAGAAAGATGATGATAGATCCAAAGACTGATCCGAAGGGAGCTATGGGAGAAGAGTCAACAGAGGATACCGACACAACAATAGAGATAATTGAGATAGCTATGACAAAGGGAAAAAGGTATGTTACATAGCCAAAGAATTTGAATCTGAATCTGATACTGATGATGATGTAGAAGTAGTATTTGTTGCTATGAAAGATGACTCAAAGGAAGAAGAGAAACATGAAGAAACAACACTAATCTCTAAAGTAAGAAGAAATGATACATGGATCATAGACAGTGGCTGTACACATCATATGACTACTGATGTAGAGAAATTTGATCTACTTGATGAATACGATGGAGGATATGTAAGGATGGGAAATGATGCACCCTATATGGTAAGAGGTAAAGGTTCACTGATGATTAATGATAGAATAAAATGTGAAAATGCATACTGGGTAGATGGACTAAACTAAAATTTGTTAAGTGTGGCACAGCTGAACAATTCAGGCCACCGACTTGCTTTTGAGAGCAAAAAGGTAAAAATCTATGATGATGGAGGAAGACTTGTTAGAACCAATACACAATCCATAGGTAATCTATTTTATCTTGATATTGATCAGTCTTCTTGTTTATTAATGAAGGATGAAGATGCATGGTTGTGGCATAAAAGGTTATGCCATGTGAACTTTGATAACATGATCAAGATTAGTAAGAAGAGAAGAGTTAGAGGGTTTCCTAACTTGTCAAAACCTGATCATGCTATGTGTCATGAATGTTAGAAAGGTAAGATGACTAAGTCTAGTTTTAAAAGAAAAGACTACTCAACAAAGAAGATACTTGAGTTGGTTTATACTGACCTATGTGGTCCTATGAGAACTCAGAGCTATTATGGTGATAGATACTTTATTCTTTTTGTTGATGACTATACTAGACTGATGACAGTTATGTTCTTAAAAAAAAAATCTGAAGCATTTAAGATGTTTAAGTGGTATAAGGAAAAGGTAGAAAAAGAGACTAGAAAAGAATTAAAATGCTTAAGATCTGATAGAGGAGGTGAATTTATCTCTAATGAATTTACTAATTTCTGTAATGAGCATGGTATCAAAAGACAGGTCTCTGCATCGAGAACACCTCAGCAGAATGGGATTGTTGAAAGAAGGAACAGGTCAATAATTGACTATGCAAGAACACTAATGTTGTAAAAGAATATTGCTCAGCCATACTAGAGGGAAGCTGTCAGCACAACTGTATATGTGCTTAACCAAGTACAGTTGAAAAAGGACACCAACTGGACACCTTATGAGCTATGGTTTGGACATAAACCTACTGTAAGTTATTTCAGGATTTTTGGAAGCAAAAGTTTTATTCTGAAAGATGAGAGAAATGAGAAATTTGATTCAAAAGGTGATGAAGGAATATTCTTAGGATATTCTACTAAGAGTAAAGCATATAAATGTCTGAATAAGGTTACAAATAAGATAATTGAAAGTACTAATGTGCATGTTGATGATTTTGATGACAAGAACACAGAGGAAAGTAGAAAGGAACTAGAAGACTATGGTATATTCACCTACATTAAACTTCCTGATTATCTACTGAAGTTGCAACCTGTGATAACCGGTCAGAAGGAAAATAACCCCAAGGAATAGGAAAGGGAAATCGACGAACAAGATGGAGTTACCGAGAAAGCACATGAACCTGAATAGGATGAACAAGAAAGAAGAAACTGAATACTGGCTAGTTTTTTTAGAAGACATCATCCTGAGACACAAATTATTGGAGACAGACAAGCTGGCATGTAGACAAGAAGCAAAGCAAGACAAGGTACATGTCTAGTTTGTGAATTTGAACAAAAAAATGTGAAAGTTGCATTAGAAAATGAAGAATGGGTTAATGCAATGAAAGAGGAAATAGAACAAATAGAGAAGAATAAAACCTAGTCCTTAGTACCTCAACCTAAAGATAAGAATGTTATCGGTACTAAGTGGATATTCAGGAACAAACTGAATGAAAATGGTGAGGTGACAAGAAATAAAGCTAGATTGGTATGCAAGGGATATGCATAGGAAGAAGGCATTGACTATGGTGAGATATTTGCACCTATTTCTAGATTGGAAGGAGTTAGAATGCTACTTGCATATGCTGCACACAAGAAATTTGGATTTTATCAAATGGATGTGAAGTCAGCATTTCTGACTGGTATACTTGAAGAAGAGGTCTACATAGAACAACCTGAAGGATTCATTGATCCATACAACAAAGACATGGTATGTAGATTACATAAAGCTTTATATGGTTTGAAGCAAGCACCGAGAGCCTGGTATGAAAGACTGCATACTTACTTGTTAAGTATTGGATTTGTAAGAACTAGTGAAAACAACAATTTGTACATGAAAGGTGATACGGATGACACTATTATTATTGCTGAGATATTTTTTGATGATATTACTTTTGGAGGTCAAGATCATGTATGTAAATCTTTTGCTGATGAGATGAGAAAAGAGTTTGAGATGTCTATGTTCAGAGAGATTAAATTATTTCTAGTACTACAAGTGATTCAGCAAAGTGATGGGATATTTATCTCACAGTCTAAGTACATAAAGGAAGTCTTGAAGACATTTGGCATGGAAGATGCTAAATCTATGGGAACACTGATGGCTACTAGAAGTAAATTGACAAAGGAAGATGAAACTATAGAGGTAAACCAGACACTTTACTGATCCATGATTGGTAAGCTAATGTATGTAGTTCACAATAGACCAGATATAGCACATGTTGTGGGAATACTTGCTAGATTTTTTTCTAACCCTAGAGAATCACACATGATTTCTACTAAAAGAATCTTAAGATACCTAAAAAAGATAGAGGATTATGGATTATGGTATCCTAAGGAAGGTAAGTTTGAGCTGAAGGTCTATACCGATGCTGATTGGGCTGGAAATGTGGATGACAAAAAAAGCACCACCAAAGGAGCATTCTTCTTTGGTGAAAGACTTGTAACCTGGACAAGTAAAAAGCAGGATTGTATTTCTCAGTCTATAGCAGAAGAAGAGTATGTTGGTGCTGCTACTAATTGATCAAACATTGCATATATCAAGCAAGTGTTGGAAGGAATGAATGAGGTAATCACTGACCCAGTGATTATATACTATGACAACACATGTGCTATTAATATTTCAAAGAATCCAGTGATGCACTCTAAGAAAAATCATATATCAATTAAGTATCATTACTTAAGAGAACAAGTGCAAGAGAAGAAAGTGATTTTAGAATTTGTTACATCTAAAGAACAACTTGTAGATATATTTACAAAGCCTCTACCGAAGGACACATTTGAATACTTGAGGACTAGACTTGGGGCCCATCCCCTATCTATCGGTCACTAATGTGATCTAGATGTTGCATCAGCTTAAACTTATCAGAAGATCACACATGTTGATGTAGCATAGTTCACACTTTGATAATGTTCAAGGTTGTGATTAAGTTTGAAGAACTGAAATAGGTTGGTATATTAGTATACAAAGATACAGAGACTATATTGGACAACAAAGAGCTACTTAGCTACTACAGAGCTGATTATTTATTTGTTTCTTTGGCATTGTTGTCAAAGGGAGAGATAAATAATATGAAAGGAAAGTTAAACATGCACTAATGATAACTATCTAAGGGAGAGATAATCTGAAAGAAATAGAACATTGAATATCAATTATGGAGAACAGAAGTAGGAACCTAAGAGCTAAAAAGATCATATCCATAGAATGAAAAAGCTATATTTCATAATGTTGATTAGTAACGCAGTGGTTAAACATATTAATCTAGAGAGATCTTACACAACATTTGTTCATAGAGTTGTAGAATACATGTTTGGTATGTGTATGGTACACTTCATATTACTTGAGTTGACATCAATGCCAAAGGGAGAGATTGATGAACTACAACTAATTTAGAACCTGAATGAAGAATCTATGATTTAAGATTACTGAAGAGTTTTTGATTAGATATGCAAGATGATTAAATTAGTATTATGTTGTCATTGATGTCAACTAGCTTGACAATAATTATCTTGTAAGTTGCTATTGTTAGAAATAGGGAATATTGAGAGAGGGGGTGAATCAATATTCTACAAACTTTATCTTTTGCCCAATTATGGATATAACAGATTATCTTTATACATGCATAACATAAGAAGCTAAACAACATGCATAACAATAAAGAACTCATAACACATTATTTGTTCTCGAGGAAACCCTGGCCAAGGGAAAACCCCAGTGGGGATGGTACCCACAAAGATCCACTAATTAAAAGTATCCTATTAAGGATGTTGACCATGTTAGGAGTCTATTACAAGCATATAGTGTATCAGTCCTGATTAAGGGACTATAGGCCTTGTTAGAAGCCTCAACCCTGTTAGGAGTTGTAGTACAAAATATGATTACTAGATGAGCCCACTGCCCAAACAAAAAATGTACAATATACACTTATTACAAAATAGGTTAAATTACATAACCTTATACTGCTTTCATCAATATCACTTCACTTCTCTTTCACTATTGCTATTACATATGCTTCATATACTTCGCATCATATCACTTGTCCTTCTTTCTCAATACTACAATTACTTGCCAATTACAATTACAATTACATTTACATTTATACCAATAGCTTTATCCAAGAGTTAACATCTAGGATGTCATCCCTTTATATTGTTAATTCATTATTTTGATAAACAAAATAATCCCTTAACTCTTTACTAGTTCTATCTTCATATTCTGTCATGTCAGCTTCACACTGTCTTCGGTAAAACTGTCATAACTTCTTCTGTACATACCATACTGACTTGTGCTTTGAGATGGGTGATCAATAGAAATCATAGAGGGTGATCAATAGAAATCATAGAGTCTATGTTCAATTTTGCAAGAACTAAACTTACTCCAGTCAATGTTGCAAATAAAAACTGTATCCAGGTTCACTGGTAAAACACTATCTCACACTTAGACAAATTTGCAATGTGCTTTGTCATACTTTCTCTCTGACCTGTGTGATCTTTATGTAGATCATATGTTTCCATAATGAAAACATCTATGTAATCAACTCAGCCAAATTGCCAACAATCTCCCCCTTTGTCATTGGTGGCAACATATGAGAAAATTAGCTAAGTGTACAACTCAAAATCTCAAAACTATTCAAAATTGTGGCCATAGTATAAAATACATACTATCCTTATAACTCCTCAAAAATTATTATCTCTAATATAGTACTCCCCCTAAGAATAACAACCCTTATCATATACTATCAATTTTCTTCTATATATCTCTCCCCCTTTGACAACAATGACAAAATAAGGTAGGGAGGGTCACAAAATTGTATCACAAAAAGTTATACCTCAATTTATTTATTGCAAAGCCGGTAGGCTTGCAACACAATCTGTAAAATCTATCTTCATGGCTTCTATCTCCTTCTCCCATGATTTCTTAATCGAATCTACCACATTGAGTAGTGCGCTCAGTCCATAAGAAGCAATTTCACATGCTTGGAGGTTTTCAAAGTTAAATTTTTGAAAAGATGTCTTTGTCGAAAGACATTCTTCCAACTGCTCTTCAATTATGCTCAACTTCATAGAAGCATGTTCTCTCAAAAGAGTGTATCTTCTCAATTTCCTATCTTTCTCATCTTGTACAACTCTGATTTCATCATAAAGTTGCCTAAATTTCTTCTCAACATTACAAACCTTCACACTGGGGTTAGACAGAAGGTTTGTTTCATTCAAAATTTCTGCTTCCTTCAACTTTATCTTCTGATCTTCCTTAGTTGTCAAATTTTCTGATTTTATACACTATATGTACAAAGATTTACCTATTTCCAAATGCTTCCTCAAATCCTTGATACAAATATCAAGAGTATTGATATCATTTCTGATATTCTGACTGATGTTTAAAAGCATTCTAGCCTCATAGTCTACTTGTGCTTTTACTTTTGCAATATCAGCTAGGTTTGTGAATTCGTTATCAAAGATGCTCATTACCTTCTTTGCCTTCTCCATAGGGTCTTCTTCTAAAATTTGTGTAGTCATAAAACTTTGTAACTTCTCAGTTAGTTCCTTCAGACACCCTTCAAGACTCTTTACTTTCTTATTCTTACCAATTATTTTGTTCAAGGATGTAATCAGTTCCAACTGATCATCATCATCTACTTCTTTTCCCAAATGCTCAATCATAGATCCAATTTGAGTCTTCTTTCTAGTCTTAGGAGTAAGACTGATATCTTCTTTGGTGGGAATGGGAATTTGTTCTTCTGTAATTGGTGGTTCCACAACAGTGATCTTTGTCATCTCTTCTTCTTTTGTAGCTTCCTGTTCTTCAAAGGTTGAATTATCAACAATGTTCTCCAAATTCTTGAATACATTTTCATCAGTATCCAAGGTGATTTTTGTACCTTCTACATTCATTGTTTCATCTTCAATATTAATAGCTAGAGAAGAGGGAATGTCCTCTTGTACTTTCTCACCTACTTGCTTTGTTGCAATTGATGATTCTCCAACATATTTTGCCATAACCTTGATAATTGCTTGTTCTGTCTCAGAATTTACTTCTTCATACCTGCCTCCCATAATCTAAATTGTTCTCTTTTTGGTTCTTAGATGGGTGCTTAGGGATTTCATGATCTAATTGAAATGATTTTCATCTCTTATTTCACAAAGCTTCCTTACAAGCTTTTCTCTGATAGCTATCTCTTCCTCTGATGCTTTCTTCTTCCTATTTAGAAGTTTTTTATAAAGATCATCAGGTATCTATCCTTGAATAGTATCAAACTTCTTGCCAGTCAAGATCATATGCTTCACAACTGCATTCTCTAGATTAAGTC
The DNA here is from genome assembly GCA_027943335.1 of Chamaecyparis obtusa. NCBI lineage: Eukaryota > Viridiplantae > Streptophyta > Pinopsida > Cupressales > Cupressaceae > Chamaecyparis > Chamaecyparis obtusa. Next base: position 644,270 of record BSBK01004522.1, read on the forward strand.
TATTAGTATAATCATAAAGATCATAATATTTGTTCATTCTTGCAAATTCACCATTCTCAATAATCTACTCATTAAGATTTTCAACTTTTCATTTCCAAGCTTTCTTCTTAGTAGTGACATCATCTTTAACTTCTGTAATCTTTCTTGGAATAGGTTGCACTAGAGTTTTGTCTCTTTCCTGGTCCAGTAGAAAATTCCTTAACTCTTTTTCTTGGTGTGGAGGAAGTGGATCTAGTAGACATCTTTGTTTCTATGTCCTTCTCAGGTACTTCCACTTTCACCTTTACTTGTGGTTCTTCCTATGGCACTGCAATTGATGATAAAGGAGGGATAGACAAAACTTCCTTTTGTCCACTCTCTTTGATTGATGATGCTGTCTACTTTGCTACCAAAAACTCTCTCTCTGTCATTCCTGTATCTTTTAAGATTTTCTTAATGGTGCTCTCAACTCTCTTCTTAGACCACTTCTCTTCAATTAGAATCTTTACGGAGTTGAAGTTCTCAAAGGTTCCAAACTTGTTACACTGAGTGTCCAACTTACACTTCAATAGTCTGCTAACATACTCTTCAGTTTCTACCTCAGATATTTCATAGCCAAGAGGGTCTATGAACTCTATTATAGGCTCTACTGCTTCAATATAGGTAAGGTCAGTATCCACCATAAAACATATATCATCTTTATATTTTTCAACAAGAGACTTAGGGATCCTTGATCTGCTAGACACAATATTCTGAAATGTCTTAATAACAAGTACTATAATCTCATTAACACTGTCAATAGCATGCCTTATGTATACTACATTAATCCTTTCCATTGTAGTTTGTCCATCATTCCAATCATTTCCTATGGTGTAAGGAAATCTCCTCAAAAGATGAAAGAACATGTATGTGATTAGAGATGAGAACCTAAACTATGTATACTTAGTTTTCTTGATCTTCTCCAAGTTCTCAAACAATTGAATTCTAAGAATTTCACACATATCAACTAGTACCCTGTCAACACACATAAGATAAGCTGCATGTATCGTTCTAGCTACCATGTCATCCTCTCTTGAATTTGCACAAAACTTAGTAGTTAGGATCTTGCATATGTATCTCACATCATCTTTTTTGATCTTACTAATCACAATTCCTCTACCATTATAGGATGAGTTTGTGTTGTCAATGACTTTTTTCCTCATGTTTTTCTCAGTAAAAGGAATAGCTCCAGTCTTAGATAATCCAGTGACTTCATGAATTAAATCAACTGTAATATCTATCACTTTGTCTTCTAGCCAAAACTTTCCATTATGAATTCTACTCAAAATAATCTTAGTGCATTCTTCATTATCAAATTCATACTGTAATCCATATTTGACAATTTCATTATGTTCCAAATATTCAAAACCTTGTTTCAGTGTCATATCCTGATTGTTAATCTTCTGATATTCATCTATGAAATCACTATCATTTACTCTCTCTAGTTTGCATCCAAGATAACTTCTGACATTCTCTAAATGTAAAACTCCATCTGGTATGGATGATAGTGCAAACCTAGGGTCTTCTTCCAAGGGTTCTACTGGTTCCCTTTTCAATTTAGGTCTATTCTTATCTCTAACATTGTGTATTAAGGAAAAATCCATGATTTCTTCAAATTTCTTTACTGATTCAAAGATTTGTCAAGTAAAATACCTTAATTTTGTGATTTTAAGGCTTTCGTAGATTTGACACAAAATTCTTCTCCAAATCCTTGCAAAATGCTTTCAATCACTGCTCTTTGATCTCCTTGACACTTGAATTAGCTTTAATGATCAAATAATATTGATCATAACCTTTTATTAATTCAATCTCACTTAGATCTGACATTGTATTCAATTCTTTTGCCGCTTCTTTCCAAAAAGCTATCTCTGCTAACCTGCAAAACTTAAAACTTCTTGCGATCTTGCAAAACATAATATTTTTCTTTGCACTCTTAACCATAGCATTAGAACATCATAAACTACCTTGCATTAATTGCGCAAGACTCAGTTCATCATATATCTACTTCTATACTAAATCTAAGTTCCTATTCTACTGCAATTTACATGAATTAAGTACTTTGAGATAGGTCAGATAAAGATTCATTCTTACCTTTCAATACTTCACCTTCTTGATTACCTTCAATGTTTAATCTATCTCCTTGATCTATGCTTTTGATAAACTTCACTTCATCTAAATTACTACAGCATCCTTTCTGACTATTACTTGCATCTTCATTTCTTCTTGCATGATTCTTGGGGTTATGATTAGGATGAAAAACTCTATTGTTCATTCTGCAAAACCTCGTTGTATGTCCAATCTTGTTGCATATCTGACAAACAATTCCATTGTTTCCATATCTTGGTCCAGGTTGATTAATTTGTGATCTATAGTTCTAGCAATGTGTCCAACCTTGTTGCATCTATAACATACTACTCCATTTATTCTATTCATATCTTTAGTAGGTGTCTTATCTGCATTGTTAGTATTCCTAAACATTCTAATACCATCATTATTCTCAATAAATTTAGGTTTCCTATAATCAATAGCTCTATGTCCAAAACCATGACAATTGTAACAAACCATTAAGAGGTTTAAATTGTTTACCTATGCAATCTCTCTTCATATGACCAATAGTATTACAAGAAAAACATCTACCTTTGAATTCTCTTTGCATACCTTTGGGTGATTCCTCTTGCTTCGGTGATTCTTCTTCTTTAGGTGTATCTTTAGATTTTTTGATCTCATCAGGCTTCTTCTTATCCATGCTTTCAGATATCTTCAGATCTGGTTCCTTGACTTCATCATTTTCTTTGAAAATGTTGAATCAAAGACCAGTCTTATAATAGAATGGTTTCTGATAAGATATTTGTTCATCAATCTTCTCACTAGTTGAATATAGCCTTTCAAGTTGTTGTTTGGATTAAGTTAGTTCACCTTTCACAATCTTATTGTATTTCTCAAGTTCAGATGTTACTTTAGAAAGTTTAGATTTTAGTCCTTCATTTTTAGTCTTTAGACTTTCATTCTCAGATTTTAGATTTGATTCATTCTTGCCATTTCCATCTTTCAAACTAAGCTTCAAATTTTCTATATTCAGTTCATGCTTAAGGATTTCTTTTTCTTTTTCCAAATTGTCATCACAATCTTCAATAAAAACTTTGGATTCCTTTTCAGATCTCAGATCTTCCAATTTGTTTTTCAATTTCTCAATGAGGTTATTTGCATCATCATAATTTCTTTTCAAAGTATCTTTTTCAATAGTAATAAATTCAATCTATTAAAGAGCTTCTTCAAGATTCTTCTGTAGTTGATCCATATCCATAGAGATCTTACTCAAGCTACTAGGCTTTCCTTGAATGATTCTTTTTCGAGTAACTAAGCTCCGATACCAATTGTTAGAAATAGGGAATACTGAGAGGGGGGGGGGGGGGGGGGGGTGAATCAATATTCTACAAACTTTATCTTCTGCCCAATTATGGATATAATAGATTATCTTTATGCATGCATAACATAAGAAGCTAAACAACATGCATAACGATAAAGAACTCATAACACATTATTTGTTCTTGAGGAAACCCTAGCCAAGGGAAAACCCCGGTGGGGATGGTACCCACAAAGATCCACCACTCAAAATTATCTTGTTAAGGATGTTGACCCTATTAGGAGTCTATTACAAGCATATAGTGTATCAATCCTGATTAAGGGACTATAGGCCTTGTTAGAAGCCTCAACCCTGTTAGGAGTTGTAGTACAAAATGTGATTACCAGATGAGCCCACTACCCAAACAAGTAATGTATAATATACACTAATTACAAAATAGGTTAAGGTACATAACCTTATACTACTTGCATCAATATCACTTTGCTGCTCTTTCACTATTGCTATTACATGTGCTTCATATACTTCGCATCATATCACTTTTCCTTCTTTCTCAATACTACAATTACTTGCCAATTAAAATTACAATTACATTTATATTTATACCAATAGCTTTATCCAAGAGTTAAAATCTAGGATGTCATTCCTTTATATTGTTAAGTCATTATTTTGATAAAAAAAAAAATAATCCCTTAACTCTTTACTAGTTCTGTCTTCATATTTTGTCTTGTCGGCTTCACACTGTCTTCGGTAAAATTATCATAACTTCTTTCGTACATGCCATACTGACTTGTGCTCTAAGATGGGTGATCAATAGACATCATAGAGTTTATGTTCAAGTGTGCAAGCACTGAACTTACTCCAATCAATGTCACAAACAAAAACTGTATCCAGGTTCACTAGTAAAACACTGTCTCACACTTAAACAAATTTGCAATGCACTCTGTCATACTTTCTCTCTAACCTATGTGATCTTCATGTGGATCATATGTTTCCATAATGACAACATCTATGTAATCAACTCAGCCAAATTTCCAACAACTATACCGAAACATTTGAAGAAAGGTGAAAGAGATGAAGAACATAAATATCTACATGAGGAAGATGTATAGATCAGATGAGGATAAGGAATACACTAAGTAAATTGTTGATGAGTCTATGACTTGATGATAATGACTTTATTATGTTGCATTCATCTATGATGAAGAATAGAGCTGAAAGACACAAAGCAGTGTTGTCGATAAATGAAGCATACCAGTATACACCAATGGAGTGTAGTGTATACCGAGCACAGTGTTAACCGAGCTTGTGTTCACCGATGCATTTCTTTGTTAACCAAGTAGAATAGAAAGGAATTAAATGATTAGCTTAGCCAATAAATTGATGAGCTGGAAAGTGTATGACATTGAGGTAATAGATAAGGTTTGTTATGAAGATCAACGACTAACATAATTCAAGGAAGATCTAATGGAGCAGATTGAAACATGTTACTGATACATCAGCTGAAGAAGGTTAAAGCGGCAAAATCAATGAATGAGATTAAGTGGCAAAATTTGATGGACAAAAAGAAAACAATTTACTCATCTATATAAGAGACATTGGTTTCATTATTGAAAGGACACTGGAAGAAGAAGATACTATATAATTATCGAGTGAACAAGTTTTCATGCATTCTGATCATACTGGTTAGTGATAACTGAACTGCAGAATAATTACTGAGCTACAGAGAGTAATTACCAATGGATAGTAAGTTGATATTGTATTGTATTTGAAGTGACATATTGATCAGAAAGATTTGAATGAGCTGAACGTTGATCTGTAAATTGCAATTGAAGTTGTTTCAAGGCAGATCATCTACTGTTACATATTTAACCATTGTATATAGTCAAATCTCTTAACCGAGTGGACTATGAAAGTCTTTTGATGTTTCATTCATAGAGTGAACATTGTTATCCTGTCAACCCTAGAGTGACTACTAGTTGGATGATAAATTCTTGTCTAAAATCTTCTAACAAGGTCACACCTAACAATGTGTTGTAACCTTTAACAGGGTTGGGTCTTCACCAACCTCACTTCAGAAGAGTGAACATTTTTGGGTTGCCAGTCCCAGGTGGTTTTCCCCTTCACGAGGTTTCCACATTAAATCTCTTGTGTTATGTGTTAATTGTGATATTTGTTTGTTATCATACTTTGCATATTACATGTTAGATTTGATTGGTAACTACTATAAGTTTTAGACTAACAATTAGTAAAAGCACAAATAGTGAAAGTATTTTATGTTTACCGAGTTGCAGAAGCTGAAGTATTTTTTTTGGATTATACATTTTGTTTTGGGACATTGGATAATTGATTCACCCCCTCTTAGTTATTCTAACACATACCCGCTTACATTCAATTTCCAGTTGGTTTCCATGTCATTGGTTGACTTTCCAGGGTGGATTTTTCAAAAGTGGACCTGGTATTAAAAGATTTAATCTTATCCATTGGAATCGTTTACATGGGATTTCATTGATGGTGAAAATTCAAATTTTTTAAAAGAATGTTTGATCACTGGTGACATTCAATTCATTCTAAAAGGGATGAGAATTTGCAGTAGGACAGAGCTTCAAAGGTTGCAGAATTACATATACAGTGCAAACAACAAGTAAGTTTCTCTTTGTGAACTTATTGTCATGAGGATTTTGTGTAGACTATGTGGGATAAAATTGAGAACGTAAACCCTAGTCATAGAAATCATGGCTCAATGAAGGTATTTTGTAGGAAAAATTGAATACAAGGATAAGGGCAATTTATGATGATTTTATGGTTCAATTAGACAATTCCACAAATAAGGACAATTACTTGTTTGGTAAAGTGATTTAGGATTTTATGACTATAAGGATGTATTTTGATTCCTTAGAGAAGAGAGCCAAACAACTTAGAGCTAGGTGTAAGTACCTAATTGAGGAAGAACATAAGCTTCAATAGTTTGGGTGGCTAGGTGATGTTCTTTTCAACGAGTGGATGTCAAAGTTACATCAGGAGGAGACAGGTGTCCAGGTGGGACCAGAACCAACTCAAGAATGATGCTCCTTTATGCGTCTGCCTACTTTTATGTTAGAAGAGAATTTTTGAAAGTGACATTTTGTCATTTTGTGGAAAAGTAAAGTGTAACCTATTATTTTGTGACAAGTGTACCTTACCATGTTCTGAAGCTTGTTGCAACCCTATTCTATTAAGGGTTTCCAATAATAGGAAGAAGGGTTTGAATTTTTATTTTTTGAAAGCACTTTTGTGTCCTAGTAGGTTGGTCCATATAGTGTACAAAATAGAATCATTGATGTATTTATATTTTGATTCCAAGATTTAATGAATAAATTTGTTAGTTTTTTTCTTTGAGTTATTTTTAAAAAAATTATAGAGAATTATGGTGAATGTTTCTTTCTCAAAGATATTGATACAAAGAGCATTGCAATAATATTTGTGTCAAAAATCTTGTCTCCTTTATTACTATTTTGCTAATTTCATGGATATTTGAGAAAGTCTTAAATTTCATATGCAACTCTTTCAGGTTGTATTCCATTTCATTATTGCTATTGGTTCAAGGAACTAAATAAAATGCTTCTATGATTTGATAGGATCACAAAATATAGTAAAGGATATCAATAAGTATGATGTTTTCTAATAACAACTGATATATTTACTTACAAAGTAAGAAAATAGGTCATAATATTCATTATGTCTCTGTGACTCTGTGATAATAACTAATAGATAAGGCACTATTTAGTATTTAAGAAAATCAAGCCAATTTTCTAATACTATCCATGGTAAAAATCAAAATCAATTTTAAATCATTGAAAGAAAGAAATAAAGTCTTAAAGAATGGCCATCTCTCAAAATTGTGATCAAACACATTCATTGCTAGCTACTCTATGATCTACTTTGTGTCATTTAGTAAAGGAAGTGTTATATGACTAAATCTTCTTAAATGGGATTTGCAAAATAAGAAGTTGTCAGGAAAAGTTCCAAATCCCAGGTGTACCCACCTTGGTTCTATAGACCTAGAAGTGTAGAAAGAGTTGGTGTCATTTTTAGTTGGCCCAAGGTCAAATAAGGTACTATGAATATGGGAAATAGATAATCCCTATGCGTATTTTGTTTTTTGTCTCTTGATTATTCAAATCTGTTGAATCAGAAGCCAACAAAATGGTGACTCTACTAGGGACTCTACTATAGGCAGTGCAGTATTTGTCAGACCGATGTCTGTTGGGTTGGTAAAAAATGTCTTCACAGGTCATCCTATTCACATGTGTTTTAGTCTATCTCAGTTTTTGTATTTCTCCTATACTTTTTGAAGTTTTCTTTATATTCTCAAGGTTTAACTATAAAAATATTCACATTAATGTGGGTGGTGACTCAAAGGGTTAGAACTAGTGTGTACTTACAAGTTGCAAACCATGGATAAAAGAAAGAACATGAGGGCTTTTTTTAGGAAACACCCATAAGTAAATCTAGAGGAGTTGCCTCGGTTAAGAAAGAAAAATTTGCTTAGAAAAGGTGGTGAATCTACCAATGCGCCTATGAGAGAACACAACAATAAGGGAGATGGGGTATTACACACATTTGCCAATGAAAATGAATCTATATACAAAATTTCTAAATCTGATAGTGGTCTATTTGGAGATAATTTCTTTGATACACCAAAGGGATTATATCAAGACAATATAAATACCTCATGTAAATGAGAATGTTAGAGTAGGAAATAAAATCCATGTATCGGGTCTATATCAAGATGAACTTATTTCTAAGAAAGAGCCAATGGAACCAAGATGAGTTTGTTTCCCATATCAAAATATTATTGATATGGATGTATCATCAAGCTCTGATGATGTTATGATTGACTCAACTAATTTGGGTGCATTGAGATTACAACTGGCAGAGCAAGATGCCATATATAAGAGGTTGCAGAAAGAAAGAGAGGTCGAGACTATAAATTCTCTAATGGAAAGAGTGTCTCTACTTAGAAAAATTTATGAGTTACAAGAAAGGAACAAAATATTTGCTTCTTCTCCTAAATCTTTATATCCTGACCTCTTTGGTGATCTTGTTGCCCTGAGAAGTGAGAAAGAATGTCTATTAGATGACCATGAGTTTGAACAAGAGGGCCCTATGATTAGACAAGTACAAAGATATATGTCTCAGCCCAAATAAAAGGAATGAAATGAGTGTACCAAGCTTTCTATTGTTGACAATGACAAGGGTAAGAAAAAGGTGGTTGGGATTAAAATCAATGAACATGTGATCCAACCAAAGATTCTACCACTTGTTTTAAGGTGTAATATAAAGATGGAAAAGAGAAGAAAAGAAAGAGATGATCTAGAAAAGTAATTAGGAAAAGATGAGGTTGAGACATCTATTGCACAAACAAGAAGGAATATACAATTCTTGAAATCTTCATCCACAGACACTTTTGGACCATCGACAATTGAAATAGGTATGTCATCCAGAACCACTTATGCTACCTCACTTGGTAAACCTGATGTTCATAATTTTATTTCTTCTTCATCTGCTAAGATAATAATCAAATATGCATTTGGGTGGGGGTATGACAGCTAGTGTTAATCCTAGTAGAAACAATGGATCAGGTTTTCAAATAATACCTATATAATCAGAGGGGTATAGGTGAATTTGTTTTGATGGGATACATGGCTATCCTAATGCTATTCCAACTGAATTAAGAGATAAGGAAAGTAAGTTTGTTGGGAATAATACTATCAGTTGTGAAGAACATCTCAGATTATTTATTTATATGTTAAATGATTATGAAGTGCAACATGAAGATGTGGTTATGAAATTGTTTGTTCAATCCTTAGAAAAAGATGCCAGAGATTGGTTTAAAAGACTTCCTGATTGTGAGGCCTCACCCCAAACCCATCAAAATATTTTCATTATCATTATGATAAACCTTGCAATTGAATTAATGTTTCGATAAAATAAGATGATTTTATTTTTTTGACAGGGATTTGATTATAGTAGAGACTGTATACACCTAAAAATGGTCACCTAGACTATTAGCCCCCATTTGCTAAATCATAAATTTCTTGTTCTTGATCCAATCCTAGTCCTATCATTTATTTGATTATTTTCTATGGGCTAACCATTTTATCCTAAGCCTTTATTTAATTAAAAGGAATTTCCTCCCCTTTTATTTAAATAAAAAATCCCCACTTTTCTTCTTATCCTATGTTGCACAAATAAAACATTTAATTCTTATTTATAAAGAAAAATAAAATAAAAAATAAAAGAAAAGCACTTTTTGTCTCACATGGACATAAAGTAAATGCTTCTAATTTTCCTATTGGAGGATATTTGTGCACAAGGATCAAGCTTCTTTTTTTCTCCACCGTTGATTAAATCTTTTGCCTCTTAATCTCCATGGTCCATTGATTTTTCACCTCCTATAAAAGAAGATATCTCTTCCTCATTTGCACACACAAATTTTTATGCTATTGTTATGCTACAGGTTTTCTAGGTCATCTTGGAGCTTTTGGAGATATTCTTGCATCTAGGGTTTGAAGATTTGGAGCATTGTTGGCATTCATCTTGGGTCTTCATCAACACTCTATCTTCTTGTCTTCATTCTTGCATCATCATGGCTTTCTTGCTTCATAGTTAGATTTCATTTTCATGCATAGTATTTGCATTTTCATAGCTTCATTCTTAGCTTAGATTTCCTTTTATGCAATAGATTAACTTGCATTGTCATATAGATTTGCTTTGCATTCCATACATTTGGCTTCATTGGAGATATTGGAATTCTTGCCCTTATCTTCCTTGAATCTCCCATTGCATGGTTTACTAGCAAGGTTATTGGCTTAATAGCTCTAGCTAAGAGCATTCTTAAAAACCCTTGCACTCCATGCTTAGGGAGCTATGGATCGATTTGTGAGGGCTCATTCTTGAGTTTTCTTGCATGTAAGGATTAATAGAAGTGTGAAACATTTATTTCACACATTTTTGGTTCCCACCATGGGGCAACCCACTTTTACATGCTGGTTTTTTATTATTTTTGAAGCTAACCCTTGTGCAGATTTGTTTGGAGATGGAAAAACCCTAGATTTGAAAGATTTGATCATATCTCTCAAACGGCTTAGTATTCTAGTCTGAAAATTTTTTTACAAGTTGGTGACATATTAGAGAAGCTCCAAAAAAAATTTCAAAATTTTTAGAGGTGATTTGTATTTTTTATGATTTTTCCTTGATTTTTCATAAAAAATCAATTTTTGGCGCAAATCAGCATATTTTTTAAAAATTTCTATATTTTTGGAAATTTCTTGGAATTATACAGGGGTTCCATTCACTATTTTTTTAATTTAGAAATCATATCATAACTCATTTGGTTAATTTATTAAAACTGATCTATTTTGGTAAAATGGGTCTCTAGGGCACAAATGAAGAGATTTTTCTGAAATTTTTACATTTTTGGAAAGTTCTCTATTTTTTGATTGAGGTCTCTTTTTTGCATTTTGAGTTTAGGATCTGAATTCATGTGGTAAAAATTAGATCTTGTTGACTAGGTCAAATGCAAAAAAAAATAAAATTTGTGATGGGTATGCACTTATTTTTCATTGTTCAATGCATGATATGAGTTATCATTTGGATTATTTGTTGGTTATCATTGCTCCTAACAATTGATTTTCAGATCTAACCCTAGGGTTTTCATAAGTTGGATATACATTGCATATCTTGTTTGCTTGTTTTCTTGTCTTGTTCATTTGAAGGTGCATGACTTACTTTCATGAAAAATGCTTAAAACAAATAAAAAAAGGGTGAAATCTACTAAGCCCGTTGCGTTGAACTTGAGGTACTTTGTTCAAACTCTACAACATGTGGATCTTGGGATTAAAATTGAACCTCTCATGTGTTTGGCTTGAGTGTTTACATGCTTTCATAGAACACATTTCAATTGATGCTCTTAATGGGAAATGAATGAACATAGATTTGCTTTCATACAAGTTTGTGTAAGTGAATGTTTGTGTTCAAACCTTAAGTAATTCTTGGTTTCAATATAAAATATCTCATTGAGTGATTGAGGGCATGGATTCATTCTTTGTTTACATAGGGACTTAAATGCACCACTTTGTGGACTCACTCTATGTTTGCTTGGAAAGTTAAATATTCCATTGATTCAACCCTTTGTCATTTGTGAGTAGTATTGATAAGCAACTTTAGATTACTTGTGATTGATCTAGATTTCTATCTTGGGTTATTGGACTCGCTAATCCACCGGCCCCTCATTTCTGCCCCGTAGTTGCAAGATCAGTGCTACATTAAAGGGGAGGGGTCTACAGGAAAGAAGCGTTAATTGCTCCACTAGGCAACCCTTTTGTGCTTTTTGGAACTCACTTGTTTTCTAAGGTGTGGACTCACTTTGAGTTGATGTGAGGAGTTAAATGTTCCACTTTTGGGCTCACTTTGAGTTGATGTGAGGAGTTAAATGTTCCACTTTTGGACTCACTTTGAGTTGGTGTGAAGAGTTAAATGTTCCACTTTTGGACTCGCTTCACATTCTCTTGAAGGGTTAAATGTTCCACTTTTGGACTCGCTTCACATTCACTTGAAGGGTTAAGTGTCCCACTTTTGGACTCACTTTGCATTTACTTGAACACTTAAGTGTTCCACCTTTAGTGCTCTAAATACTTTTGATAGTGAATTACTTAGCTTTTATTTTAGAAGGCCTGCTTGGGGACACACCACCTCAAGGGATGACCTTAACTCCTGTGTTCCAGCGGAGTATAAATAGCGGGTGGTGAATCGAAAGACACCTCTCTTGGGAATTGAGTTTGATATCACTCTTGGCTAAGCCTCAAAGAACTTTATACCTTTGAGAAGTGAAGGAGGAGATTTGGGTTACCGTCTCCCCCTGGCTGTGTGATTTTGGATTCTTCTCACCTACGGATTTGGGCCTCACGTACCTTGCGTATATCGAGGACTCCTTTTAGAAAGCTATGTATATCCTTGTAGATAGCTTGATAAAGTTTTGTTGTGTTCTAAGTGCCTACTAAAATATTTTCAAGAACATACACAAGTAGAATCTTTAAGGAGTAGAAATACTAAGTCACTATTCTTGTTCATGTGCAAGGTTGCTTTGCCCCTTGCTCATTGTTTGAAGACAACTGCTTGCTTGAACTCCTTGATTGTTGTCTTATGTGTTTGATCCATGATAAAAATCTATTGATATACTTACTTGATCTTTTAAAATGCTTCAAAACTAAGATTTTTATGTTCATTGGTCATAGAGTCATATGACTCTACAACAGTGTCACCCAGAAACCTTTTTGTTGTCTTGTTGTTGTTGCAATCTGGAGCTGCTAAACTTGCATTTTAACCGGTCGTAGAGTGTCTTTTTTTGTTCTTACCTAAAGCTGGTATGTTATCTACATGCTTAGACTTGTTCTAGACTGAAACAAATGAGCTAAAACTATTGGATTTGAGCTTAATGAATGCTACTCTTGATCACTTGTCACATCACGGTTACCTCTCTAGCTACTTGCTTATTGAGCTTCTTGCTCGCTGCTCGGCTTTAGTCAATTGATTGTTGTAAGTGCTTGAGCACTTTTGACAAGCCATCTCTCTATTGTTCTACTTTGACAAGTGATCTTTATTAGCTTTGCTTATCTCAAATCTGAGAAACTTTGTCTCATTCTATTAGTCAACCGACATCTCTTTTCATGCTGGTTACAACTCGATCTCAATTTGAGCAGGAGAGTCATCCTCCGTTCAATTATAAATAGTTACCTTCTCCAATTAGACACTCACAAGCACCCATTAGCAACAACAGTTCTAGTTCTGACCAATCTGAGGATTCTACGGCTACCCCGTGGTACAAAGGAGGTTTCCTCTTTTCCGCATTCAAGACCCCCAAAAACACAGACAGTGTCTCACTCACTTTGATTGAACAAGAAAAGTTTCAACTCTTGCAAGAACACTTTGAGCATAAAGATAACCAAGCACGCTTAGAAAAAGAACACAATCAACAAAGGATGGATTCTGCTAGGTGCATGGCTTATAGAGGGACATTTCATGAGCAACCTGAGACTAGTAATCATGAGCATAGATCTCTTTTCAATGGAAACAATGGCAACAACACGCCACCAAGATCTCCTCCAAGACCCACTTTTGGTATGCCTTCTTCACCTCCTAGACCTCCTCCCTCTCAACATGAGGCAGAGGCTGATGATGAGATTTCTAGTGAGGATCTTATGAGATTTGAACAAGATGTGGTCTCTCAACGAATGATGCATAAGCTTTTAGAGCATAACGGCGATCAGTACTTTCAATATATGACTTCTAGAGGATACAAGCTTCATCTCGACTATGATGTCAGAAAAATTGTCCAACAAAGAGTACCAACTGAGTTGGAAGTTCTTCAAGAAGAATTACGTCGGACAAATCAATGCCTTACCCAAATGGCATTAGAAAGAGAGCCTCCAAAGGTCTCTTTTGTAGAATCAATTTGTGCTCTTCCTTTTGATAAAGATCTATACATGGTCCCATTTCCTAAGGATATTGAGGTTCCTAAATATGACAAGTATGATGGAAATGGTGACCCTCATGACCATGTGCATCATTTTTATGCTCTTAGTATGGACTTTCTTCATGAAGACACATATCTTCTATGCTTATTCCCTCGAAGCTTAAGAGGCCAAGCTTTAGAATGGTTTGCGAAATTGACACCACCTCTTAAGACTTTTGATGAGTTGGCTCAGCGATTTACCCAGCAGTACTCTTACAACATCCAACAACCTGTCACTATGATAGATCTCGGTAATCTAAGACAACATCAAGGTGAGCCATTTGCAACTTACTTACAATGTTGGAGGTCATTGTATTCTCGATATCCTCGTCAGCTACCCGAAAGAGAAAAGATTGACATTTTCATCAACACACTTGTGCCTGAGCTATTTTATGATCTAAGGAAGCAACTGTTCTCCTCCTTCCATGACATGGTTGAAAGTGCATATCAGATTGAGGATGTAGCTATAAGAAAAGGGGATATTGTTATTAATAAAGATGCTAAAGGCAATGGTAAAGACAAGAACAAACCTTGGAATAAGAACAAGTATATTGTTAATGATGGGGTTGTTGACACTCCTAAAGTTAAAGAGTCTGCTTTCAATCTTTCCAATGCTATCTATGCAGCAAAACAACAAGAAGGTGCCAATGCTCACAGTGCTCCTAAACCTCAATATGCAGATAAGCCTAAGAAGTCATTTTGAAAGTGATTCTATACCAAGTTGGCAGAACCTTATGATGTCATCCTTAAGACTTTGGTTGACAATGGATATCTTACGCTTCCTGATAAACCTAGTAACTGGGATGCACCAAGTAAGCCTGATTAGTGGCGAGAGGATTCTTATTGTCATTATCACAGAAACAAGGGACATCCAACAGAAAATTGTTTTAGGCTTAAGGATGATATTCAGGATCTTATTGATAATGGCACAATCTCCACTGATGGCTTAACTAAAAATTCTGATCACACAGCTTTCAAAGATCCTCTACCTAAGCATGATAAGGGGGAAACCTCTCAAGACCAACTTTAGCTTACCATGATTGGCTTTATTATCATCTTGAGACCTCATCATAAGAACACTCTCAATAGGCTCAGACATTGCTTAGGGCTGGTTATTATTGGTCGAACTGGTTGAGACCTCCTATCGTCATAGTTGTAGCATTTGGGCCTGGGGCCTATCAGTTCTCTACATCAGAGGAAGCAGATTCTTGATGCCCATTTCTATCTGGGGCATCCTTTGTACATATTTTATGATCCTGAAAAAATACCAAAAAAATTCATATATGATGCTGAAAAAATCCTAAAAATCATAAAAAGTACTGAAAAAATGAGCATCCTAGTGAAAACCTAGCAATAGGCACTTTGATGTCTCACCAAAAAAATCAAAAAATTCAAAACATCAAAAAAAAAAATTGAAAAAGTGCCTTGGTGAAAACCTGGAAATAGGCTCCTTGGTAGCAAAAATACAAAAAAAATATAAAAAGTCCTGAAAAAATTGCAATAAATCTATCAAGTGGTGAAAACTTGGAAACAGGCACTGCTTGAGACCCTCTGCACCTATGTCTATCAGTCTTGTGTGGTGCTCCTTCACTCCACTTCTCTCTTTGCCTCTCTTAGCTTGGAATTGACTCTTGTCTTAGTCTAGGGGGCATACATTGTTTTAAGCTTATCTTGGGTCTCTTTGTGCGTTTGGGTTTCTTAGGCACCTTGCAAACGGTGTTTTTCAACACCACCTCAACTGTGTTTTTCAACACTACCCTAGCATCAAGTGTTTCTTAACACTTATCAGATATCCTTCCCGTCGTCTTGGATGATGCAATATTTCTCACTGGCAGATGTGATACTCAAAGTTTGACTCTATGACCTACACACACACACACTTGACTCACTGAGATTTGTTTGACTTTATTTATTTGCATGCTGTCTATGATGATTTCTTTGCTAAGTGGTCTCTCCCTGAGAAGTTTTTGATGATGCATAGCTAGAAGACTGAGGATATGAGAACATGTTTTATTTCTTTATCTACTTGTGGGTATATTTTATTGGTCCTCACTGTCATGAGCATTTATGCTGGTCTTACTTGACACTATGGACCTACAAGGTATTATCCTTGACTATTTTGCAAGTGCATGCTTATAGTCATCTTGGCTTTCTTGTGTCTCGATGTGAGCATAATCTTGCTATATCAAACTTAGGTAATCTCACTGCACTAGTCATCTTGACCTGCATGTCTTTGATGCTTAGGTGGGATTCCCAAATTTCTATCTGATATAGATCATATTCAGATCCACATAGTTATGCTAGTGTGTATTGTATGATCTTGTGATGCTACCAATAATGCTCAATGATGAATATTAGATGTCTATTGGCTTTGTGACCTTGCAAGTAAACCACTTTTCATGTAGCTTGCCTTCTTAAGTTCATGTTAGTTAGTTTTACATCTTGCATATGGAGAGAGCTCTCCTTTATCTTTCGTGGACTTGTTAATAAACTGCACTCACCTTTTGCTTCTTCCCGATCATGTCTTTCACTTCTTTTCTTTCATATCACATCATTTTCCTTTCATTTCAGGATCCAAACCAAAATCCAAGTTCACCTTGATCACCCAACTCATCTTTTTCCTTCTTCCATGTAGTTGGTTAACCTTTTGAGACTTGATCCTTCGATCTTCACTGGGGCATTCTTCACCTCTTCATCCCCATCTCTCTCAACTTCTAGTCTTTCATTCACTTTCAAATCCCAAGTTCAAATCCCCCTTTGTGGTGTTTATAGGTTGAGGGACCGATAGGTGCGTGCCCCGTGTCTCATGTGTGGGGCATACCCTCACTGCTTGATGGTTATTCTATTCTCTTTCTTCGATTATGATTTCTAGTGATTTGATCATGTTGCCCTTGCTTCTGCAATCCCTCTACCTAATTTCACTTTCGATCCCGAGGGGGCAGACACATCATATATTATTGGTTATCTCTTTCCTAAGTGTTCAGTATTGTCGCTACCAGGCTGACCATGCAGGATTTGCTATCTCTCTGCACTTCATTCTTTGGAGTCAGATCACTATTTTCTTGCCTTCTTGTCTATCTGCTTTCCTTGTTGGCTATCTCTTGCCTTCTTGGCTGATCTATTCTTTGACATAATGTGTTCCCAAATCAATCACACATTAGTCAAAGAGGGGCAAATGTATACACCTAAAAATGGTCACCTAGACTATTAGCCCCCATTTGCTAAATCATAAATTGCTTGTTCTTGATCAAATCCTAGTCCTATCATTTATTTGATTATTTTCTATGGGCTAACCATTTTATCCTAAGCCTTTATTTAATTAAAAGGAATTTCCTCCCCTTTTATTTAAATTAAAAATCCCCACTTTTCTTCTTATCCTATGTTGCACAAATAAAGTATTTAATTCTTATTTATAAAGAAAAATAAAATAAAAAATAAAAGAAAAGCACTTTTTGTCTCACATGGACATAAAGTAAATGCTTCTAATTTTCCTATTGGAGGATATTTGTGCACAAGGATCAAGCTTCTTTTTTTCTCCACCGTTGATTAAATCTTTTGCCTCTTAATCTCCATGGTCCATTGATTTTTCACCTCCTATAAAAGAAGAGCTCTCTTCCTCATTTGCACACACAAATTTTTATGCTATTGTTATGCTATAGGTTTTCTAGGTCATCTTGGAGCTTTTGGAGATATTCTTGCATCTAGGGTTTGAAGATTTGGAGCATTGTTGGCATTCATCTTGGATCTTCATCAACACTCTATCTTCTTTTCTTCATTCTTGCATCATCATGGCTTTCTTGTTTCATAGTTAGATTTCATTTTCATGCATAGTATTTGCATTTTCATAGCTTCATTCTTAGCTTAGATTTCCTTTTATGCAATAGATTAACTTGCATTGTCATATAGATTTGCTTTGCATTGCATACATTTGGCTTCATTGGAGATATTGGCATTCTTGCCCTTGTCTTCCTTGAATCTCCCATTACATGGTTTACTAGCAAGGTTATTGGCTTAATAGCTCTAGCTAAGAGCATTCTTAAAAACCCTTGCACTCCATGCCTAGGGAGCTATGGATTGATTTGTGAGGGCTCATTCTTGAGTTTTCTTGCATGTAAGGATTCATAGAAGTGTGACACATTTATTGCACAGAGAGACTAAAGTCTTCCTTTCTCAAGGTGTTGACCTTATGATTCATTGTGTCTTGCATTATGATAATTGAACTAGAATAATACTAAGATGTTTTTGTCAGTGTATATATATTGTTATGGGTTATTTAGGAACAATGGCAATAGGTGTTTGAGTTGGGATGAGATGTGAATTTGATTGAAGGTTGTTGGTTTAGTGATATAATACATTGTTGATTATGTTTTCATTTTGAGACTCTTGTATTCTTTGGAACATATGTTATTTTAAGGATCTCACATCATGTAATACCTCTCCGATGGTGACACTTAGACTTTTCTGATTTGGACATTTTATTATTATTATGGTCAAGACTATACATTTACATTTATGTTTTGTGGATGATGACATGATGAATATGCTCATTTATGGTTAGTAATTACATGTTTATGAGATTAGAAAATTATCTATTTTTATATGGATCTAACCCAATTATTTGAATCTAACCACTATCATGATGTTTTATGTTTCATGGATGTGTCTGATGTGTTTTTCATGACTCCAGGATGAAGTCATAGTTACTCACTTAGTTGAGGTCCACATGATGTATCGATCCTGGTCATCTGCTTGCATATATCTGATTTGTATCTCCATATGCATATATATGTATCTCTTCTTGGTGATGCAGGATTGCAGGTACCGGGTGTCATCTCCACCTGGCTTCACAGGTCTGAGCGATCCCTCAAAATCCTCGATCGTTGTTGTTGTTATGGAGGTATCACCAGGTCCACAGGAAGAAACTTCACCTTTGATCCTTTTATCCTTAGGTGGGAAGTGTCGAGTCAGTCCCTTGTGTGAATGTCTTATATGGTTTTGTAGTTGATGGAATTGTGGATCTTGTAGCTAGTTCTTGCCTTCGTGATATGTTCAATTCTGTTAGTAGATCATGGATGTAGATTATTGTTCATTTGTGGGTATGATTTAGTAGCGTATCTCATTAGGAGCGATTTTGAGTGCAATTAAATCATGTGGTTTTAATACCCATGATAAGGATTAATTTTATGGTATTTTAATGTCTAAGGAAATATTAATAATAAAAGGTTTTAAATAATAGTGGTGAAATTCTAACCTATGCTAGTGGCTACTTAATATATACATATATATTTTAGAATGAGGATTAAGGTATGAATAAACAATATAGTTTATAATAATGTTATTCTAATGTTTAACATTAATAATAATGTACCTTATTTATGGTATTATTTTATAATACTAATAACGACAAAGAGTCTATAGCAATAAAAATAATAATATGTTTTATAATAATAATATTATGCTTGTAATAATATTTGTAATAATAATAATATATGTACACATAGGCATATGGGTGCACACATATGCATATGCATACATATATTTATATATAATTAGTACCATGTAGTTATTTATTATATTAATAAATAATTAGATCAATTAGCGGTATGGTAAATAGGATTATCCTATTAGCATAGTTGAATAATTTAATAAATTGTTTTAAGATTATAATATTTATTTTAATATCATTAAATTTGGGGACTTAGATTATAGTTTATTTATCCCTTTTCGGGAATGAGTTTTCAAAACCATCTCTTTAACGGATGGATAGTTGAGATGGTTGCACCAGTTGGATTACCTGTGCAACCACCTCCTCCATCCTATTTACAGGACAGATTTCCTGTGTAAAAGGAGTTGGGAGAAGAGGATTATTATTATTGTTGTTGTAGAAAATTTATCCTGTGAGTTTGGCATTTGGATGGTTACGGGTAGAGGCTGGAAGATTGCAAGCAAAGGGGTTCAAAGGAGTGTTGGAAACATTGGAGAGGGTTTGATCTTCCTTCTTCTCCAACTGGTCTTCGCAGGACTCCAGGTTGGAATCCATCCTGAGAAGTAGATTTATTTTGTAGAATGAATGTAAAATCTAGATTTCTGGAAAAGTTTCTGTATATTGTGCTATGGTTGCAAAATATATATATATATATGC
This sequence comes from Chamaecyparis obtusa, assembly GCA_027943335.1. NCBI lineage: Eukaryota > Viridiplantae > Streptophyta > Pinopsida > Cupressales > Cupressaceae > Chamaecyparis > Chamaecyparis obtusa. The sequence continues at coordinate 664,346 of BSBK01004522.1, forward strand.
ATTATTGTATTATTATTATCTTGTGTATATGAATGATCTATTACTCGATGAGATTATGATTGTTTACCTTTTTGTTTAGAATCAAAAACTATATATATATATATGTTTTATTTTCTATGTATTTGAAATGTGTTTGTGGAAAGTTATTTTACGAATGTTTGTATGTTCACTGTGGTGAAACCTCCCTGGGAGGGTAGAAGTGGTTTTGATCTGGTAGGGTAGTGTATTTTACTGTCACTGGATGTATTATGAATGCTTCCAGATTTTAGAACTTTTGTTGCAACCTTACTGTTTCATGTCTATTTATGTGCCACCTTTCTTTTCCCAGATCTAGAATATATTTGTTAGATAGATAGGGAGGATTGATGGGCCGTTTCTAAAGGGAAACTGGGATATCTCAAATGGGTCATGCTCATTTTAGGCAACCTTAGTCCCCATAACACCCAGTTTTACCCGCAAGACAAAGTTGACAGTCATTCTCTGCAGTTCCAGTCGGCTCAGTGTGTTAACCGAGTAAGGTCGGTAATGTGTTAACCGAGTTAGGTCGGTAATGTGTTAACCGAGTAAGGTCGGTAATGTGTTAACCAAGTTAGGTCGGTAATGTGTTAACCGAGTAAGGTTGGTAATGTGTTAACCGAGTTAGGTCGGTAATGTGTTAACCGAGTAAGGTCGGTAATGTGTTAACCGAGTTAGGTCGGTAATGTGTTAACCGAGTTAGGTCGGTAATGTGTTAACCAAGTTAGGTCAGTAGTGTGCTAACCGAGTCAGGTCGGTTTAGTGTTAACCAGGCCAGGTCGGTAGTGTGTCAACCGAGCAATACTGTGTCAACCGACTAGTCCAGTATAAACCGAGGAAAATAGGATTTAGACTTTATACAATTATAAATTATAACATTTAAGTATAAGTTAATTTCTTATACTTTAAGATATACTTGTATAAAGGGATTAGGTACCCTTTGAATCCATTGGAATAGGTTTTAGGTTCCTAGGAGTTAAGTTGTAACTTTTAAATTTTAGATTTTTAATTAAATCAGACTTAGGCAATTTTCAGGATTAGCCAGGTTTTAGGTTTAGAAAGAAATTTTGTATAAACCTGAAGATTGTTCATTCCTTGTTTAGTGGAGATTATTTTCAGTACATTTAGATGCCTTTATTGAGATAGAATGTTTGTAAGGAGCAGTTTAGGGTTTAGAGTCAAGACATTTTAAACATTCTTAAACGTACTTGATTTCTCTAAACATACATAACTATCCTATTATTTCCAATTCTTTGTAGCAGTTTTCAAATGTGTTTACAATGTGCTTCTACTATGTGTATGTTGTAATTGTGATGTATGGGTTGAGGGTAGAAAACCTAACGACACCTAGTGAGTGGCTCTCAGTGCGGGGCCAGGGCCCTAAAGTGGCTAGAACCAGGATAACCGACTGAAGAGTTATTTAACAAGTGAAAATTTAATTAAACTGATGGGAATGGGTTAAAACATTAAAAATATTAAATGTGCCTCGCCCATGCCATTAGTGCTAGTAAAGGCTATGGATGGGAGTGGGAGAAGGTACCTATGCGTAGGTACGATCGAATGGCACTTGTCTGTATGAAAGGCATTCGATCCCGCATGTGCCTACTTAGGGGCCGGGGCCCGAAGTGGCTAGTACCAGGACAACCCAAGGAGTGAGGGCTATGCGATGACACTCACTTAGGTTGTTGCTTAGAGTTTCTACCCAAGCCTTAGAACCTTTTGGGAAAGATCTATACTTTGACTCTCTTTTCATTTGCTATTTTGGGAAAGATTACCCAACCCTAGGTTTGGCCTAGCTATTCCTTCTTTGTGGACCTTGGTGTTTATCTCCTAGCACGGGGGAGTGGGCCTTATAGGTATCCACGTGGTTGGGTGGTAAACATTTTTATCAAGGTATCTTTTGCAGATACATGCTTGAAGATTCATCCTTGCTTATGTACCAGATTTGAAGAATGAAGGCCTTGTGATTATATTTCATGATGCATAATCTTGTTACCTCTTATGAGGAGTTGTATGCAATGTAATAAATAATGTATTTCAAAATGATGTAATTGGAATGGGTAGACTTAGGAAGAAGGGAAAAGGGAAATGTGAACTTTATGTTTAAGATGTATGTTGGAAAAGAAAAGGATTTTTCTAATTATGTAACATGCTTTCATTATTGTTGTTTAAGTGAAGCTATTGAAAAACCAAATGTAGTATATTTTTAATGTATCAAATGAGTTGGATAAATTTTATAAGTTACATTGTTCATAAAGGATATTTAGGAATATAGCTGATTTTTAAATGGAAAGTTGAAATGAAAATATTTTGTATTTCTTAAAGATATGATGCAGTTTGCTTTGAGAAATAAATCTTGTTGTTAGTTTACTTAATGGATTTGAATGAATCATGCATTTAAATGAAAAGGGAACCTTGGAAGGAATCTAAGTTTAAGTTTTGATTACATAACTCTTTTCATAGTTCAAAATTTTTCATAAATTTTTACTTAGGTTTTCTTTTGTTAAGAGAATCTTTGTTCTCTTCCCTGGTTCCCTTGCGGGGCATGACACATCATGTTATCATGCATTATGATTCTATGTATATCTACTCAGGTAGAACCACATGAATTTTTTAGTTGATTTACATGAATGAGTTATGTATTGGAAATACATGTTAAGATATTCAAAAATGCAAATAAATGAAGGATTAGTTTATGTGTAAACTAGATATAGTTACTAATGAAGGATTACATTTGAGTAATTGAATGATGTGAATGGTTTATGTTTTACATTATATATTTTATTATGTACATGTTGATTTATTGAACCTACTGATGTGTACAATTAAGTGTGCAGGAAGTTGACCATGGTATTAAATTTAGGGTTTCAAACACTAACCTATGTATATCATCCATGATGCTAAGGTCATGTCTATAAAGAGACATAGACCTCGTTGTTATGTATTTTATTCATCAATGTATGACGTATGATTGTAATTAAATTAGTTTTGTTAAATGTTAAAAGGGTCATGCCTAATGTAATTTGTGTGTCACTTGACACCTATGTATAAAGTGTTGGCATGACTAGTAAATGTAATTAAGGAGACCTATTCATGATCCAAGGGTTATCTAGTGTAGTACCCATGCAAACCCTAGAATTAGGAAGATTAGATTGGGTCAAGAGAGTTGAAATTCGGATGTAAACTTCAAGTGGAGTTTAAGAGGACCAAATAGGCTTCTAGAAGGTAGTTAGGGTTAGTTTTAACCACCCTACTTGGTACCTTAGGGGTTAGGGGTCATTTTCAACCCACTAAGAGCCTAGAATACTCATTATGTCACCTCAAAAATATCTCATCTTCAAAGTGGCGAAAATGGAAGAGTTTGAGAATTTTGGGATAGGTAACTTATCTTATCTAATGAGTCAGATCCATTATGAGGGACATGATTTGGAAGGATAAGGGAGAAAGACTCTAGAGTCTTCCTAATAGTGTTTGGACCTGATATTTCTAGTTTAGAGCCTATATAAGGAAGGGAAGAGGTTATCATTTTTACACACACTTGGAGGAAGCACAATCACTCTCTTGGGATTACTTTGGGAAAGGAAAAGCTTAGAAAGAAAGCTCCTACAACTCCTTCATTTCACCTTGAGTGTAGAACTTAAGGTTGGACTTCATGAAACCCCTATAGTTATTCTATGTACTAGGGATCTTATGTTTTAATGTGTGTGGAAGTGATCTATCTCCATCTCTATGTTGAATCCATGTATATTGTGAGTCTTGTGTTTTTATTTCGTACTATATGATTTTGAGGGAATTTATCAAGGCCCCACTCACCCTTGGGAGGGAAGAGTAACCTTGATAGGGTGTAGGTATTGTGGATATCCAAGTGTATGAGAGTCTCCCTGGTATGGGAAGGATGAAGCATGGATGTTATGGGCTCCATGTTGCCAATCTGTGGGGGTCATAAGGGTAATTACAGAATGATTCCATGTGTGGGCTATTCTACTTATTGTTTGGATATGTGAGAATGAAAGCCATGATATGGTCTATTCTACATGTCTTATTTTATGGTGGAATGAGGTGCAATATTGCCTATTCCTCGCATTGTATTTAATAGATTGGAATCTCCGCTTGTGATATGTCCTCTTCACCTTGATGTTTTAGGTCCTATTCTTAGTGACCAAGTAAGCTATGGCTAGGAATCTTATTATTCATTGTATGTTTACTTTCATGTATGATTGTTTGTCACCTGTTGGTTTTTGGAACCCCTAGCTCGGGGGTGGTCTTGTAAAGGCCTAGGTTGGGAGGTGAGCCTATATGGTCAACCTAAGTGGTTATTTTGTGATAGGATTTGAAGATGCTCTTGGGAGCTTGGCTATTGTGAAGGGATGGATCTTCATATTGTTGTTCTAAATGTGACCCTTGTAAATTTATATGAAAGCATGATGTTCTTCCTTAAATGTGGTATTTAGTGGAATTATGTTTTGTAAAGAGCCCTTGTGATAGTCAACATTGTAACTCTCAAAGTTGTAAATCCTATATACTTTGGTAGTGATAAGATGTTATGTACCTCATGAAGGGAAGATTTGAAGTCTTGTAAATCAATGATTTAAGTTTTAATTCATAAGATTCAATATAATGTCTTTTGCAAGGTTGATTTCAAACAAACTATTCTTTTGTACAATTTATTGATTTTGAGAAGTTAAGTAGATTTTTATTGATTAGGTAGATCTTGTACTAAATGTTTCTATAAGGTTATATGAATTTATGTTTAATATCCTTGCATAAAATAGAACCCTTGTAAAGATTTATTCAATTAAAGGAATTTCATAAGAATATATTTAGGAATTGAAATTGAGAATTATTGGTTTATTGGATCAAATTTCTTATCAATTTTACTCCATTCTTAACTTAGATAAATCACTCTTAAATTGATCTGCATATATTTTAACTTGTTAGGGTAATAGCTCTTGTTAAAAATAAAAGAATTAATCATCTATTGAAATATCATAAAGATAAGCATAAAGTATTGTAAATAGGAAGATGGACTGATTTAGTAAATTACACCTTACTATTATTGCATCTAAGATAACTTATTGAGCTTTTTTATTAAAAAAAATTAGTTGTTGTTTGTTGTGTTCATGCCTGAAAATTTTGGGCATGACACTGATCATATTATTGATTCATGGGATGCATTTGACATTTTTTTAAGGAGCAATATGGTGATAGACCAAATGCTAGTTTCATGCTGAATGAATTTAACAACATAAGAAAAAATTAGAATGAATCTGCTGCAAAGTTTAACATGAGGTTTTAGAAAGGCATGCATAAATTATTTCAAGTTATGAGGTTAGATGATAATATTTGTCTAACAATGTATTTTAATGATTTTTATGGAAATGTGGGATATCTCCAAAGAGATAAAGAACCAAGAACTCTTAGGGATTCTTTCGGGATTACTATGAATATTGAAAATAATATGGAAATATCTGGCAAAATGGGTGGGTTAAGAGATGACCCTAAGTTGTTTGTGAATAGGAGAAATAAGAGGGACAATGAGATAATTATTGGAAACAAAATACAATAGGAAGATAAGTTGGATAAGGATCTTAATGAACTAAAGGATTTGAAACCACCCAGTAGTAGAAATGACAAGATTTTTGTAGAAAAGCCCCCAATTTAAAATTAATTTCAATAGGTAGAATAGACTACACAAAATTTCCCTTATAACACCTAGTGGAAAGATGGTAAACCTATTGCCCCTCCTGCAAAAGGAAATAATGACAAGAATATCCTTGATCCACTAAAAAAAACTATGTGAATGTTGTGGAAGATAGACCCTGGTGTATGGCCTGTTAGTCACCCCACTCTTAAGAGCATTGTGTAGTTTCACAATCTATAGCTACGTACCAAGATGAGGATCTTGAGAAGTCAGATCAGGAAGACAAAAATGATGACATTGGGTGTAATCTTGTTGATTCATACCTTGGACAAGATGCCTCAGATTTTGATGAGGATACTGATTGTATCATCTTAAAATGGAAGCACTTCCATGATAAGAGAATTTATCCCTCTGAGCAAGTGGTTTGGGGTCATCTCGAATGCCTTGAGTTGATCTTTTCTTTGATTTGGCTTTCTCCCCACTTTCCACTTCTTCCCTACACTTGATTTCTTCATTCTAGGTGAAATTAGGGTTAGGATCTTGAGGATTCTCCTTAATTTCCCTCTTCCATGGATCTATTTTCTAGGTAGGATTTAGAAATAGGTCCTCATGGCCTTCATCATAGTAATCATAGGATTTTATGTCTATCTCTAACATTCTGTCCTGTTCTGATATCATTTCTAGGTTTATGGGCATCCCCGGGACCTCCTGACCTGGTTCTGATTGAATTTGGGCCCAGGGTCAAATTTGAGGTTGATCTTGACTAGGTCAGGATCAAGATCAGACCTGACTAGGGTAGGATTGAGGTCAAACCTGACTAGGTCAGGTCCAACCTCAATTTTTCCCCCCTCATTCAGATTTTTAGAATCCTTGATTTTTGGGCATCGAGCTTTTGGGATATTTATTTTCCCACCTCTGGGTTGGCCATTTTGGGTTTCAAGATGGTAAATCCTCTAATTGCATTTAATCTAGGTATATTTTCTAAAGTTTAGGACCTAATTGGGAGTTAATTCTCCAAGGTGGCCCCTCTAGAGGATTGTGCCCTAGTTCACTATAAAAGGAGGCCTTCCTCTCTCATTTTCTCATCCATTCATTCACATCTCTCCATCAAGTTTCCATGCTCAAGCAATTTCTCTCAATCTCTCAAGGTGATCAAACAAGCATCCATTCAAGCATTCAAGTCCTCATCTCCATTCAAGTTCTCCATTGAAGATCAAGGATTCAAGCATTTAAGCCATTGAAGGGATTTGGTTCAAGCATTCAAGATTCATTATTCAAACCCTAGATCTAGCCATCATGATGGTGTGATCTTCCTTCAAGATCCTTTGTTCATCTTCAACATCCATTTCATTCTTTCTTCGAGGTGGATTCCAAGCATATAATCATGGAGGTTTGATTTTACCATTGTTGTGTTCAAGCTTTCATATCAATATACTTGTTTACATTCAAAATACAACTACATATCTATTGAATTGCATAGTTTCATTGTTAGATCCTTTTCTACTACTTGCTAGCATTCCTATTTCAATTTCAATAGTAAGGTTGATTCCAAACCAGGGTTTGACCAAGGCAAACCCCTCAAACAAACAACAAAAACCCCCCATTTTCTTGTAGGTACAGGTGTGGAATTTTAGATCTAAGAGTGAATTTGGATACCCTTTTGAGTAACTACGAACAGAATTTGAATCAGACTTCAAATAAAGAATGTAGTATTTGACCTTTTATGAGGGTCAAACCCGACCTGGGCTCACCTTGGAGAAAGATTTTTGGGTTTTCTCTATCTTGGCATTTCTAGTCCGAAATAGGTTGCAGAATTGCTTGAAAGTACACATAGACATCAGAATTTGACATTTTCTAGATCTACCCTAATTTGAGGTTAGCATTTGTATTTCAATTATTCTATATTTCAACCATAATTTCCTTCAATAGGGAAATATTGGATTTACTCTCTCTCTCTCTTCCATATTCTCCATAAATTGATTCAATTGTGTATTAACCTCTTGGTTGATCAAATTGGATCTCTTCTTTGGGAATTTGGGTTTGGGAATAGATCTCATATTTCCCCCCTTCCTTTACATCTGAATAGAGGTGAATCCATTTTACACCTATTTATTTTGGTCAACCTGACATACTTACTCTCCTTCTCACTCTTCCCATACTTATGATGGGATTCAAGCTATAGTTCAGGATGTGGATGTGCAAGATTTCTTTGATTTACCTTCTCCTTCAATTCATGATGATATTAAAGGAAATGGTAAAGAAACTTTTTCAAAACCTATTATCTGACCTTATGCAACCTTTACTCATGAACATGATAAAAAATCACCTCCTCTAGAAGCTTTACATAATATGTACATTACTAGATATAATATGGTGACTAAACAAGGTTATAAAGGTTTAGGGCTAGGAATTAATGAGCATGGTATTAGGTTTCCAGTTCATATACCCCCTAAACTAAATATGTATGGTGCTTTGTGTTCAAAATCTCAAATTAAGGTAGGTGATGCTAAACATCGTCCTCCTTTGCCCACACCTATATTAGATAACTCTACTACTTGTCAAGAAATATCTAAGAAGGTATATGTTAAGCTAATGAATTCCAAGAAAGAAATCTTTAGACCTATGTCGATCAATGCTTTTCACAAATACAAATGTGCTTTTCATTATAGTAACAAACATTTACTTGCTGATTGTAAACATTTCAAATTGTAGGTTAGAGAAAGAGCTACTTTAGGAATTATATCTCACTCTCGTGTAGTTTTACAATTCCTTCATAATTTTGATATAGGAGATTCCCCTCCTTTATATATAATGTAGATGTTATTTCCCTCTTATCTCATGACTGGGGGGCAAGAGGTGTATCTTCATCCAGTCTCCTAGAATCCATTAGGTCTTTTATTGGGGCTTAATTGGTATTCTTTCTCTCCTCTTTTCTATGGTTTTGCATTATGTTTTTATAATCCATAGAATATTTCAAGATATCTTTTCTAATACATATGTTTTGATAAGGTATCCCTTGTCTCTATTCCTAGGGGGGCAAGGTACCTCTTTCTTTCTCTTTGTCTAGGGAACTACTTTCCTTGGCCTAGTGGTATTTGTTTATATTGTAATATTATTTCAACATATTGATAGATGTTTTGATTATGGATAACCTTCTTTTATGAGAAGTTGTCCTAAGTCATCACTTCTTCTCTATGTTGAAAATTATGTTCTTTATAAACTCTCACCCTTTCTTTGGTGTTAGAGTTGTTTCCCTCATTACAAAGATTTCTCTTCCTCTTCTTTACAGGGGACTTGATGATTGAATCTTTGTTCCTGCCTTTTGAAAGATGATATTTTATTTTAAAGAACTCCTCTTTTGTGGGGGTCTTGTTGATAATATCTCTTTCTTTGAGGATCCTTTTCATGAGTGACATATCCTTTTCATGATTATCTATATTCTTGGATGTCAGGGTCAATATCCCTCGCTAAGAATATGATATACATTGTTGCTAAATAGGATATCTCCTTGCATTGTGAAGTCATTATCCTCTTCCATCTTTGTTCCTACACTTGGTGGGGCAAGGATGCCATCTCCTTCTCCTTTTGTCTTTTTGGGATTTACCTCTTTCCTTGGTTAAGCAGTATTTATCTATTATGTGATATCCAATCATACATAAAAAATTTGGTTTACATTGAGGATCTTTGTCCTTGATCACAACCTATTTTGTTGTTTGACATTGGGTTTCCATGGTTGATATATCTCTCACCTTGGAAACTAAATAGTGTGCTATCCCTCATAAGGGTTACTTTCTTTTCACTTCTTGCATGATATCTCTTTTCATTTGTCCCTTCCATGGCCTCATATGAGCTGTGACCTTCTTGGCTTGGACTAGGTGTTGTTTGTGGATATTGTCTTGATGTTGTAGAAGGCTTTATCCTTGTTCTTTTCTTTCCTTAACATGTTAAAATAGTATGTTTTTTCCATATTAAGGAGGGGGGCATATATAGGGTCTCCCTTGTACTATAGTTTTTTATTTCAAACATGCTAAATCTTGGAAGGTAACGCACATAAGTTGCTAAATCCTGAAAAGATATGCATTCATATGCTAAATCTTTTGAAGGTAATGCGCATAAGTTTCTAAATCATGAGGAGACACACATTTTTCAAAAAATGTCAATATGCTAAATCCTCTGAAGGTAATGCACATAAGTTGCTAAATCCTGAAGGGACAAGCATTTCCAATTTCAAATATGCTAAATCTTGGAAGGTAACACACATAAGTTGCTAAATCCTGAAAAGACATGCACCTATATGCTAAATCTTCCGAAGGTAACACACATAAGTTGCTAAATCCTAAGGAGACACGCATTTCATATTCATAGTGATACAAGAAGGTGGATCTATGGGTATTCTAGAAGTTGTCAGAAGATGCATTAAATTTGCAAGCACAATTTATGGGTGAACCTATTGGGCTCTCCCTCCGGGGTGATTCACGATAAGGTGGGCATCTTACTCGGCAAGGTAATCACTCTTTTTCCCTTTCTCTCTTTTTTGCTTTCATGCTAGTAGGACAGGATCATGAAGCTACGTTATTTATAGTGTTTCTTTTGTCTTTCTTATGTAAACATTTATCCTTTTATGATAGCTTTCCAAATATGATATTAGTATGAGAAATATTTCTTAGTGAGGTTTCTTATGCTAATTGATTTGGGTTGTTTAGTACTAACCCTTGTTCTTTTGACACCCTCATGTGTGTATGTCAAGTTAGAATCCTTAGTCTAGGGGCTTGTGTCCTTAACTAAGTGTCATTCTATCTCATTTTGAATCCACTAGGATCTCCTCTTTCCTCTCCTTTACCAAGAGTTTGCATTGAGTCCATACTCTTGCTAAAGTGGGGGCTTAATGTATCATCTTAAAATGGAAGCACTTCCATGATAAGAGTGTTTAACCCTTTGAGAAAGTGGTTTGGGGTCATCTCAAATTCCTTGAGTCAATCTTTTCTTTGATTTGGCTTTCTCCCCACTTTCCACTTCTTTCCTGCACTTGATTTCTTCAGTCTAGGTGAAATTAGGGTTAGGATCTCAAGGATTCTCCTTAATTTCCCTCTTCCATGGCTCTATTTTCTAGGTAGGATTTAGAAATAGGTCCTCTTGGCCTTCATCATAGTAATTTTAGGATTTTATGTCTATCCCTGACATTCTATCATGTTATGGTATCATTTCTAGGTTTATGGGCATCCTTGGGACCTCCTGACCTGGTTATGATTGAATCTAGGCCCAGGGTCAAATTCGAGGTTAATCCTGACTAGGTCAGGATCAAGCTCAAACCTAACTAGGTCAAGATCAAGGTCAAACCTGACTAGGTTAGGTCCAACCTCAATTTTCCCCCCCTCATTCAGATTTCTAGAATCCTTGATTTATGGGCATCGAGCTTTCGAGATATTTATTTTCCCGCCTCTGGGTTGGCCATTTCGAGTTTCAGGATGGTAAATCCTCTAATTAAATTTAATCTAGGTATATTTTCTAAAGTTTAGGACCTAATTGGGAGTTAATTCTCCAAGGTGGTGCCTCTAGAGGATTGTGCCCTAGTTCACTATAAAAGGTGGCCTTCCTCTCTCATTTTCTCATCCATTCACTCACATCTCTCCATCAAGTTTTCATGCTCAAGTAATTTCTCTCAATCTCTCAAGGTGATCAAGCAAGCATCCATTCAAGCATTCAAGTCCTCTGCTCCATTCAAGTTCTCCATTGAAGATCAAGGATTCAAGCATTTAAGCCATTGAAGGGATTTAGTTCAAGCATTCAAGATTCATTATTCAAACCCTAGATCTAGCCATCATGATGGTGTGATCTTCCTTCAAGATCCTTTATTCATCTTCAACATCCATTTCATTCTTTCTTCAAGGTGAATTCCAAGAATACAATCATGGAGGTTTGATTTTACCATTGTTGTGTTCAATCTTTCATATCAATATACTTGTTTACATTCAAAATACAATTACATATCTATTGAATTGCATAGCTTCATTGTTAGATCCTTTTCTACTACTTGCTAGCATTCCTATTTCAATTTCAATATTAAGGTTGATTCCAAACTGGGGTTTGACCAAGGCAAACCCCTCAAACAAACAACAAAAACCCCCCATTTTCTTGCAGGTATAGGTGTGGAATTTCAGATCTAAGAGCGAATTTGGATACCCTTTTGAGTAAACTTTCAGGATCTGTAAACAGAATTCAAATCAGACTTCAAATAAAGAATGTAGTATTTGACCTTTTATGAGGGTCAAACCTGACCTGAGCTCATCTTGGAGAAAGATTTATGGGTTTTCTCTGTCTCGGCATTTCCAATCTGAAATAGATTGCAGAATTGCCTGAAAGTACACACAAACATCAGAATTTGACATTTTCTAGATCTACCCTAATTTGAGGTTAGTATTTGTATTTCAATTATTCTATATTTCAACCATAATTTTCTTCAATAGGGAAATATTGGATTTACTCTCTCTCTCTTCCATATTCTCCATAAATTGATTCAATTGTGTATTAACCTCTTGGTTGATCAAATTGGATCTCTTCTTTGGGAATTTGGGTTTGGGAATAGATCTCATATTTCCCCCCTTCCTTTACATCTGAATAGAGGTGAATCCATTTTACACCTATTCACTGATGTATGTCTGAAGAGATATAATAAGGCAATATTCCATCAAGAAGTTTTTCCTGATGATGAAAATTTTGATAGAAGGGCATGTAACATGACATCTATCTCATAGGGAGTAAATTTGAGAAGAACCTCAAAGGAGGAGATTGCTAGGATCACTGTAGAAATGGCTACACAAGTGAAACTAGAAGCATGACATTAAATGATAATACTGGTAAGGATGCTAATATGCTCATAAAGAATACCAGTTCCAAAGAACTCATTGGGAATAAACCAAAGGGTGATTACATTGTGAAAGTCAATAATGTAAAAGGAAAGAAATGGGAGCCAAAAAGGGTTGAAGCTGTAAAGATGTATGTTTTACAAAATAATGATAACCAAAAGGAAGTAGAGAAGCTAGTTAATATAATGGCTAAGAATGAAAAACAAAAAATTGTGACTACAACTGATACATCTAAGAAGTAGAAGGATGCTAAAGGTATGAAAATTGAAAATCCTTCTTCTACCCATGTTGATATGTTGTCAATGTTGTCTCAAATTAGTGTTAAGGTTCCTTTTCCTGAATTATTGAGAATCCATGAACACAAAGATTGAGTCCTAGCATGGATTGATAATGTCCAAGACAACAATAATATTTTTTGTAACACAAGTGAGCCCAAGTTGAGGCCAAGAAGATAATGGAAGTTAAAGGACTGGTATCTCAGATACCACACATGTATTTGGATAGTTCTTTAAATGTTTACTTTTAGAACATAGATCCATTCTTTTTAGCATCATAATAAATGGAAGAATAGTAAAAAACTATATGATTGATTTAGGAGCATCAAACACTGTGATACCATTTAAAATCATGGAAGGGTTGGGTCTAAAAGTTGAGACTGTTTAGGGTAGATGTTGTGCAATGGATCAAAGAGAGGTACCATTTATTGGTACTATTAATGCATTACCCTATAGACTTGTAGCTTACCCTTATAAGAAACTGACTATGAGTGTCCTTATAGTTGTAGATATACCACCTCATTATGGGATGCTATTGTCTAGAAAATGGAGTGTTTCTATGTGCGGAAGTTTGCAATGTGATTTTTCCTATGAAAATTTCAAAATTGATGACAAGTCTTTCAAGATTGATAGAGAGCCAAGGGTTGCCCATATGATTGAGCAGGACATTGATAATGAAACTATACTTGTTTTTTGGATATTGACATTAATGTTTTCATGGAAGAAGTCACAGTTGTTGAGAAAGAACCTTTCATACCTCTTATCACTGTGGAAATTAATGCCAAATAAGAAAGGGGTGACCTATGGATAATGTACTTTGATGGTGCAAATTACAAAGATGGTTTAGGAGTAGGTATTCTACTTATTTCTCCTGATGAAAATACTTACAAATTCTCTTTCACATTAACTTTCCCTTGCAAAAATAAAATAGAAGAGTATTAGGCATTGTTGATAGGGTTAAGATTGTCCCATAGACATGGAATCAAATGCCTAAATTTGGTAGGTGACTCTAAAATAGTAGTATCCCAAGTAAGGTCAATCTATGCTTCCAAAAATAAGACATTGAAGCAATATAGGAATGATGTTTTGGATATGGCTGAAAATATTGATGCATTCAATATTGTGTGGAAGGATAGAAGTAATAATAAAATGGCTAACTTGTTAGCCAATATTGTAATCAATCTGAATGATGTAACTTTTATAGGAATCTCTAAGGTTGAAATTTAGACCAGACAAAGTATACCGGATAATGTTGAGACCCGGCAAGTCTTTGAGGATGACCAATATATTGTGATATTTATGAATTGTGAAGATAAATAGTATGGCCAAGAGCTTGATTATGCAGCCTTGGTGGAGATCACTAAAGGAAAGGAAACTATCCTTGGAAATGAAGTCCTACAACTCAAGATAAACAAGGTTCCTAAGGGACTTGTTATTTTAGAAACTAGTTTTGATAATCATGATAGAGTCCAAATGGATAGAAAAAAGAGAGATTAGATGGATATAGAAGAAATAGACCTCGGTACAAAGGAAACACCTAAAAAGATATACATTGGAAAAGAAATTTCTCCAAAGGTGAGAAAATATTTGATTGAACTATTGATAAAATTTAGGCATGTTGTTAAATGGTCCTATCATGATTTAAAGGTTTATAGAGAAGATTTGTTTCAGCATATTATTCCTTTGAAAATAGATGCTAAAATTCCAAGAAAAAATAAATGGCAATCAATCCTACCTTGTCACCTAAGATTCAAGATGAATTGATGAAGCTGATAAATGCCAGAATTATAAACCCTATCAGACATTCTTCTTGGGTATCAAAATTAGTGCCTATCAAGAAGAAGAATGGAGACATTAGGTTATGTGTAGATTTGAGAAATTTGAATATTTATTCTTTAAAAGATAATTACTACTTGCCTAACATGGAGGCAATGTTGCAAAGAGTGATTAGTTCAGATTTGATGTCCATAATGGATGGTTTTTCTAGTTATAATCAAGTGATTTTGAAGGAATCAAAATAGTTCAAAACTTCATTCACAACACCTTGGAGAACATATGTGTATGTTAGAATGCCATTTGGCTTAACAAATGTTGGTGCTACATTTCAAAGGGAAATGGATGTTGTATTTGTTTAATTCATCAATGATTTTCTTAGAGTATATCAGGATGATTTGATTGCATACTCGAAGAAGGAATAATACCATTGCTTGCATCTAGAGAATATTTATAAGGGCCTTAGAATATGGTATCTCTCTAAACCCAAGAAAATGTGCATTTAGTGTGATTAAGGAAAAACTATTGGGGCATCTAGTTGGAAAACAATGAGTAAGAATTGATCTGGAAAGCGTTGTTTCCATTGATAAGATTCAAAGGCCAAAAAGTGTGAAAGGAATCCAATCCTTCTTCAACCAAGTAAACTTCTTGAGGAGATTTGTTACCAATTTTGCTAAGATTAGTAGACCGATCTCAAAAATATTAAGAAGGGGTGTCAAATCAAGTGGGATGGTGAACCTTGTAATACCCCAAAAATGGGCTATAAGTTCATTAACCTCCTATATCATCAAATCATATGAAATTGACATCAAAGTCCTAATCTAAGGCACATCTAAACATCATCAAATCTAATTGATTATCTTAAATTTTGCATCGGAGAATATTCCTAGTAATATTCCTAATTATCTTAATTATCTTTAATTTTATAATTATTTGGCAATAAATCACATTTATCCTAAAATTTAATTAATTGAATATTTTCATATTTAATTAATTAGATTTAATATTTGCCACTTAATTGTGTAATTAAATTTAATTCTATCTATTGTATTATTTAATTTTGACAATAAATCAAAATTCCTATCTTTAATTGATTAAATTCTTATTTAATTAATTAAAGCATGTTGTCATTATTTAATAATATAGTTTTTAATAAAAGTTTGGTAAAATAGTTAATTAACCCATAAATTAATTATTTTATTTCAAAAATCAGTTAAGTTGGAAATAAATCACTTTATTATTAAATTAATTCATAAATAAAACATGCACAATCATAAAAGCAGACAACTATCAATTATCAATTAAAGCTAAACTCTATTTTGAGTTAAAGCTTAGCTTTTGCATGTTTTTGTGAGTTAATTATCTTTTATTTAAAAATAACTCAAAAATCAACCTGAGTTAATTTGAGTGATTTATGGCTTTTATTCATGCACCTCCAAAGCCCTAGATTTCTATAAATTAAGGCTTTAGCTCTTCACAAATCATCTCATATTTTGCACAATCACGCTGGAGAATTGGAGACTGAGGAATCAACTTGCGAATTCAAAGCTTTGTGAGATCAATCTTATTTTTTTTGCATTCATATTACATATCATTGTTAGATTCATAGCATATCAATTTTCAATAGCATTCATAGCATATCAATTTCATTTAGCATAGATTTCATATCAGTTTTTACAATTATTATTGCATAGAAAAATCCAAAAAATAGCTTAATTGCATTTATTTCATATCCATCTTTTTCATTCAAATCCTTCATTTAGGTGTCGTCTAGGTCACTGATCTTGATTACAATCTGAGAACATTAATCTCGCACCTATTAGAAGGCAGTAAATCGCTTGGTTAGATAGCTTTCAATTTTGCATGATTTTGATTATAGCTAACCTCTAATGTTTTACTGAGTGTTGTGTCTACAGATCAGGTATAATTTTCACACACACATTTCTGGCGACTCCGCTGGGGCAACCCACCTTTGCATGTTGGTTTTGATTTTTTTGGAGCTAAAACCCCAAAGTTTCAAAGATTTAATTTTATCTCCCAAACGGCTTGGAATTTTGATCTGAAATTTTTTTTGCAGGTTGATGACATGTCATGGAAGCTACAGTAAAAAAATTTAGAATTTTCTGAGATGTTTTGAATTTTTAATAATTTTTTCTTGAAATTCTGGAAAAAATTAATATCTGACGCAAATCAGCATATTTTTCAAAAAATTTTATATTTTCGGAAAGCTATTTAAATTCTACAGGGGGTACATTCTTTGTGTTTTAAATTTGGACATGATATCATAGCTCAAATAATCAATTTATAAAAACTGGTCTTTTTTGATAAAATGGGTCTCTAGGGCACAAATGAAGAGGTTTTTCTAAAATTTTTGCATTTTTGGAAAGCTCTCTATTTTTTAGCAGGGGTCTCTATTCTGAATTTCTATTTTTGTGGCCAAAATCATATCAAAAAAATTAGATCTTGTTGACTAGGTCAAATGCAAAAAAAAAAAAAAAAGTTTTGTGATGGGTACGCACTTATTTTTTTTATATGGTTCAATGAATGATATGAGTTGTCATTTGGGTTGATTGCTGGTTATTATTACTGATAATAATTGATTTTTAGAGCTAACCCTATGGTTTTCATAAGTTGAATATATTTTGCATATCTTGTTTGCTTGTTTGCTTGTTGGAGAGTTCGTCACTTGCTTGCATGGAAAAGCTCAACAAAAATTGCTAAAAATCAAGTAAAATCTACTAAGCGCATTGCAAGGATCCCAGGTATTCTCCTTCATCTAATAATATTTTGATTTGGGACTTAAAATAAATCTCTTATGTGTCAAGCTTGTGTGCATCTTTTCATGCTTTTGATCTATTTCTACACACTTTCATAATTGATACTAGGTTGTGAACCCTTAAGGATTCATTAAGTAGTCTTAGAATACTTGTGATTGATCTTGATTGCTATCTTGGGTTATTGGACTCGCTAATCCGCCGGCCCCTCATTTCCGCCCCGTGGTTGCAATCTCAGCGCCATAAAGGGGAGGGGTCAACAGGACAGAAGCGTTAAATGTTCCACTTGGCAACCCTTTTGTGCTTTTAGGAACTCCCTTGTTTTCTAAGTTGTGGACTCGTTTTTAGCTTGTGTGAGGTGTTAAGTGTTCCACCTTGTGGACTCATCTCATATTCGCTTTAAACGTTAAGTGTTCCTCTTTCTACTTTTTGGATGCTTTTGGTAGATTTGCTTTCGGAACATACATCTGTGCTCACATAGTAATTAGGCCCTATGAACACTATTTGTGATTCTTGAGAGATTGGATTCCTAGCGAAATCCTTCTTGACGATAGAATCCTTGTAGGTAGGGAGGATACTTAGTGCGTTTCACATTCAACTTAGTTAGTGAGTCTTCTCTTATTGATCGACACATTCTCTCTTCGGAGAGGTTGATAGATCATGTGGGGTTGATATCACAAGCTTTGGTGAATCAAAATTGGTTAGTGCATCTTCTCTTATTGATTGATACATTCTCTCCCCGGAGAGGTTGATAGATCACGTGGAGTTGATATCACAGACCTTGGTGGAACAAAACTTTGTCTTAGCGTGTCGGATTAATCTGCTTGCTTTGTTTGGGTTAAAAGTGAAGAGGTGTCAAAACCTTGAATCTGGAGCCAAGTCCCCTTGTGGTATACTATTGTGAGTCATCTTTAGAGAGGGTTAACCGTAGCGGACAATCCCTTCACAGGGAAAACTGCATTGACGGAACCTCAAGCGGTAATAGCCATTTTCGCCATGGTAGTGACAACCGCTATATAAATGTCCTTGTGGAAGAAATCTCCACGGGTATGGTTCATTGTTGGGTTGTCAGATCTCCCTAGCAGCTCTTGAAGATTAAGTTCTCGGACTGTGTCAAAACCCTGGTGCGCCGGGATTGGAGTTCACCCCTTTGAATCATAAAAGTTGCAGAGTCAAACCATTACTAAAAACCCTAGAGAGGCCAATTTTTCACTTTCAGGTATATGTGCGTTATTGCAAAACTTTTTCAGAACATACACAATTAGTACTCTCAGGGATTAGCACAATTTGGTCACTTGATTGTTCATGCGCAAGGTTGCTTTTGCCCTTGTTCATTGTTTTCAGACGTGCTTGGAATCACTTGCTTGCTGTTCTGCGTGCTTATTTATCTACTTGGCTATTAAAAACGATCAAATCTGGTATAACCTTCAAAATTTGGACAATACAATTTGCAAACAATCCAAAACTGAAGACCTTACATTTTGCAAAAATTGACGTAAAATCTTTTCTAGAGTCAAAAGTCATTTCAGGAAGTTAAAAGTCGTACGAGTTTTGTCAAGTGTCGTTTCAGTATTACCCAACTGTCGTATGAGTTTAGCAACTGTCGTTTCATAGACTACCCAGTGTCGTACGAGTCTGCAGAGTGTCGTTTGGAAAAATTTGAGAGAGTTGTCAGAAATTGTCAAATTGCAAGATATCCAATGTTTCCAGCCTAGTTCCAGAATCTGTCAAAAATATCATTGTGTCAGGAATAGAGCAATAGCTATTGAGAATCAGTACACATGTCTCAAAGAATCAATAAACAAGAGGAAGAAGCTCTGATTGCCACTATAATGAAATAGATACATGCTATGCAAGTCCAGCTTGACAAACTTGGGAAAGAAAAGGAACCTCTATACTCTTTTCCATTTGATAAAGACTTGTACATGTCACCATGCCCCCGAAAAAAAATTGAGCAATATGATACCTCTTCCACGGAGAGTGACACATCTAGCTTTGGAGACTATGATGACTATGATGACAGACAATGTAATGATACCTATGACACCTCTGTTCCTAAGAGTCCTCCTCGTCGTTCATTCCTGCTTACTACAAATGGGCCGTCACATTGGATAGATCAGGAGAGTGATCCATATGATTCTGATTATCAAAGAGACTTTGATGATTTCTATGCACAATACCCAGATGATCCATCTGTTTCACTTGAGGAAGAGAAAGTTTACCACGCTGATTATAAACATGCATACTATAAGGATCTCTCCTCTAAGAACTCTCCAGCTGAAAATAAAGATTACACTCTCAAGCAAGATCATGTTAATGTTGAACCTTTGTCTGGTGATGGTTCCCTTCCATCCCCTACTTCCTCCAATACCCATACATTTCCTAAAGCTTCCGAGTCTTTCAAATCTTTCACAAAACCTTCATCCGACAGAAGCCTTGATACTTTTCATGCAATTCCCTGTAGTTATCCTCCAGGGCTACCTCTTAAAGAAACTCAAGCTAACCTTCACTTGGCTACAAAGACTTTCAATAATGATAAATCTAAAGAGCCTAAGCCTTCATATGCTATAATCCCTACTTCAGCTAGTCCTCCACCATCTCTTCCAAAGTCATCCATACAATCCCAACATGCTTCCTTGTCCTTAGAAGTGGCTCCATGTCAAGAGGACTCTAAAAATGATAAAGAAAAGAACATAAAGAAAGATCAAGATCAAGAACCCTCCATTTCATCCACTCCTTTTCCCAATGTCTCTTATCCGCTTCATGGTTATTTTGATCCTATACACCCTTTTTCATGCATTCCACCATGTCTTAAGTCTTCTCTTAAGCAAGATCAGGCTACTACTTACACTAATGAGCTTATTGACAATCAAAATGACCTTACTACGCTTGCACTTTCCAAAGATGATACTTCCATTAAGGTTGGTAAAAATGGTGTTCCTTCCAATGTTAAGCCTATTGAAAAACAAGAGAAAAATTATGCGCTTGTGCTATCCAAAGATCCTTGTCAAGATCAAAGTCTTCCATCTTCTTATTCTACCACTCCATGTTCACTTTCACTTTCTACTCTTCCTAAGTCTTTGCAAGCTTTGAATGATCCTATCAAAGAAAATGCTCTTATTCAAGATGTCCATGATTTTATTGAAAATTCTAATGC
Organism: Chamaecyparis obtusa; assembly: GCA_027943335.1. Taxonomy (NCBI): domain Eukaryota; kingdom Viridiplantae; phylum Streptophyta; class Pinopsida; order Cupressales; family Cupressaceae; genus Chamaecyparis; species Chamaecyparis obtusa. The sequence goes on from BSBK01004522.1 coordinate 684,844, forward strand.
TCACTCTAAAGATGCTGATATCCTTGGTTGTCATATAGATGCTGATGAACTTATTGATTATCCTTTTGCGTCTTCCACTTCCATCCTTGGACCTCTTCCACCACTACAAAGATCTTCATGCATTCCTTCCATCTTGGGTCCTTATGTCCCTTCACTTTCCCCTCCTAACTCTCCTAATTCGCCATCCATCTTGGGTCTTTACATACCTCCATCTCCCATCTTTCCTCAAGATCAACATAGATGCATACCCTTGAATCCTTTTCATCCACCCACCCATCTAAACCAGTCATATCCTCCCTCTTCCACAAATCCCAAGTCTTTTGGAAGTAACTTGAATGTTCAATACAAGAAAAAGAAGCAATACAAGAATCCATCAAAAAAAGATCACCATGTCTCCTCTAATAGACATGGAAGCATAAAGTCAAAAGAGATATCTAAGAAAAAAACTACAAGACAAGTATGGGTTCCAAAATCCATCATTGAAGATATTATCTCTAAATCATCAAAAGGAAATAAAAAGCCTACAGCTATATGGATTCCAAAGTCTCTCTTGAAAGAGTCTAGTGTTGAGCAAAAAGTGAAATTGACATTCAAGCTTCCAAAGGCTTCCACTACATCTCCTTCCAAAAATATTCTTCCATTTCATGTGCCCAAACCTCAACCTCTGCTATCCATTTGCCATATTCCTTCACGTATTCCTTCATTCACATTTCCTCCACCCTCTCGCCACCCTTCAAGGTGTGGGTTTACGTTGATCTTGCCTTCCTTTCCATCTACCCTTTCACAATCTTTCCATGCATTATCCTTCTACCTTCTATCATTTTTCCTCATTTGCCTATTCCTCCTATCTTCCATCCTCACTCGCTTTACATAAAACCCTATCCTCCATTTTCCTCCTCCATATTCCTTTCCCTATCAACATCTTTGAGCATATCATTTTGAATCTTTGGCATATCATGGTTTATCCTTTCAAGGAGCATTACATAAAAAGCTTGCCTTCTTCCAAAAAAAGAAATAAAAAAATAAAATAAATTGAAAATGTGCCTTGGTGAAAACCTGGAAACAGGCGCCTTGGTAGCAAAAGTAAAGAGAAATAAATTCATCCTATGGTGAAAACCACTTCCTTGTGGCACCTTGGATAAGTACCATGATGAAAACCTGGCAATCAGGCATCATGCGTAGTTCTTCTACATATTTCATCCATTCCATCTTCTCTCTTTGATCTTGACAATGTTGATCTATACACGAATATTTGGCTATTTTGTGAGCTATCTTACGATGATCTTGCTTTCATTCCTTCCATGTTTAGCCTTCATATCCATCTTCCTCCATTTATTTTCACCTATCGTTATCCTTTTCCCCATTGGTCTTGATCTAATAAAAAAAGAAAGAAAGAGTAAAACACGATGTTATGAAGCCTCTTGACATGTCTCCTCCTTTGGACTGCATCCTATCCTGCTCTGGCATTACACTTTTGTGACTTATCCTATGCTGGCCTTTCATTGCTTATCCAAATGTGCTTGAGTATTCTTGAGGAGTTTTCCCTTGAGGATTTCTTCCCTTCATTAGCTTTCATTCTCTTCTCTTCCATCTCTTCCACTAGCTTGCCAATCCCTCTTGTTCTCCACCTTGCTAGACATTGGGACTGCACGATATGATCTTACTTGGGAGTTTGCAAATGGAAAAAGATGCTATCAAGTATACCAAGTATCAGAACAATTATCAGAATCGGTATCAGAATCAGTATCAGAACTAGTATCAGAACAATTATCAAAATTAGTATCAGAATCAGTATTAGAACCAATATCAGAACAATTATCAGAACAAGCATCAGAACCAGTATCAGAACAATTATCAGAATCAGTATCAGAATCAATATCAGAACTAGTATCAGAACAATTATCAGAATCAGTATCAGAATCAGTATCAGAACCAGTATCAGAACAATTATCAGAATCGGTATCAGAATCAGTATCAGAACTAGTATTAGAACAATTATCAGAATTAGTATCAGAATCAGTATTAGAACCAGTATCAGAACAATTATCAAAATTAGTATCAGAATCAGTATCAGAACCAGTATCAGAACCAATATCAGAACAAGTATCAGAATGGGCCTACAAAACAAGTATCAGAACACCTATTAGGGCTACACCTTTCGCTTTAGTTTATGGGTCTAAAGTAGTACTACCTATTAAGGTTGAAATCCCATCACTTAGAATCAGAATGCATGGACTTGTCACTGATGAAGACTACAGAGTGTCTAGGTTACAAGAACTTGAATTACTCGATGAACGCAGGCAAGCAGCGTATGATCATCTCAGAGTGTATCAGAAAAGAATGTCTAGAGGCTACAACAAGAAAGTCAGACATAGAGAATTTCAGGTTGGCGATCTAGTGTTGAGAGAAAATCCTAAAAATCAATCACATCGAGAACGCAAGGGGAAGTTCAAACCCAACTGGCTGGGTCCCTTTGTAATCACTGCTACTTTTAGTTCTGGTGCCTATCAACTCTCAACCACTGAAGGAGAACAGCTCCGAGAACCAATCAACGTTCTCCATCTAAAGAAATTCTACACCTAAGGCATTCAGTGCTTGGTAAATGTCCTGAAAAAAATCTTAAAAATTAGAAAAAGTCCTAAAAAAATGAACATCTCGGTGAAAACCTAGCAATAGGCGCCTTGATGATTCACAAAAAAAATCAAAAAATATCAAAAATTCAAAAAAATTGAAAAAATGAAAAGTACAAAAAAAATTGAAAAAATGAAAAGTACAAAAAAATTGAAAAAATGAAAATACAAAAAAAATGAAAAAAGAAAAAAAAGTGCCTTGGTGAAAACCTGGAAACAGGCGCCTCGGTAGCAAAAATAGAATCTCTACCAAGATGGTGAAAACTTGGCAAACAGGTGCCACTTGTTCCAAATGCTCCATCTATCAGCACAATCTTGGTCTTTCCCAGCTTTCAGTCTTGCTTTAGTTTGTACATATCTCCCGGTTTGTTTCTGCATATCCTGGTTTCAATAAGTCGGTCTGTACACCAATCAGCTCAAGCGTCTGTATCCTATCAATGTTCAAATTTGGGGGCAATCAATGTCATATCCTATGGTCTCCCATGTATCTTAGACGTGTCATATCCACTCAGAGTCCTTTGAAGCTTCAAGTTGAGTCAGTCAGTCTGTCTCGTCTCCAGAAAGGATTTTGCATCAACAACAATCAAACATCAAAACTCAACTGAAAACAATCTGTGCTTTTCATGCTTTTATCTCCTTGTAGGCTTACTGATTCGCATTGAGATTTTTGCATATTGTGTCCCTTCGAGCTCTTCGATGATGTCTTTTATAGGATTTAGAGAGTGATGACTGGGGGCATAATCTTTTCTTTGTCTTCTGCTTGTATGTGAAAATCTAACAGCTTTGGAAATTCTGGATTGAAATGGTGTCCGACTGTAAGAGCCTCTATCTCGAATTGGATGGCCATGCGTACCTCGACCATTGATACCCAAAACAATTCAAGGATGTTTGATCTAACTATTATCTTTTTGAGTAAGTTCTTTCTCCTACTGTGAACGCAATCTTGCCTAAGGATGTGAACGATAAAGGGTCACTACGGGTAATTCACATTGGATTTAGAATGATCTCTTGACTGTTTGATGTGTTTGTAACGCAAGGCGTACTCAGGTCATCACAACGTTTATGTTTTGATGCTTGTACAAATTGCTATATCAAAATGGACATGATATTCAGGTCATCCTGGCGTTTGTGCCTTGGTGCTTATATCTAATCCAACATTCCGAAAACAAATCAATATTCATATGTCCATGGTTGTATAACCAGTGGGTGTTGTATTGATTCTTGCACATACAAATCAATATTCATATGTCTATGGTTTCATGGCTAGTGGGCATTGTATTGATTTATCCGGTTACCTAAAAGTTCAATGATGATAACAAATCGACACATGATCAGTGACTAGGTCCTAGGTCTTAGGTTGCATTTCATTTTGCATGTCTCATTGCATTTTGCATGTTTACATGATCTCACAATGATTAAACGAACTTCAATGCTTAAATGATTTTTCAAATCGCATCTTCAAGTCTAACAAGAGCTGAATCTCACATGAAGGTTCCTCCAATGAAATAGCAAGTAGAATCCTTTTTCGGGATCAAAATTCAAATCTGAGATCATTCATATTATTAACTACTTGCATATTCGACCTTCAATCATCACAGAAATCTAGTATTCAACTTAACTGATTATCTTACATCAAACTATCAAAATTTCAACTTGGTCAACCATGGTCAACTCATGGTCAAACCTAGTCAAATTCGGTCTCCAGGACCTCCAAACGATGTAGAATGCATTCTCGGACGTGTATAACCACACTTCTCAAATCAATTAACATGCTTCTAAACTATAACGCTGACTTTTCTTGTCAGATTTCAATTTTAATCCCGAAGGGGGCATGGTATTGCACATCATTCAAAGTCTGTAAATCAAATTCTATCGATCAAGTCTATCAATATCTTTCATCAGTGATCAAGACAAACAATCACGTCTAGTTACTGATTCATCAAAAGTCCTCATCGCTTGGGGCAAATCTATCATCACTTGGGGCATATCAGATTCATCGATCCATATCAATCTGGTATTCTCTCAATCTTGTAAACTGTATCAGTTTTTGCAACCATCAGATCATAGTGTTCTTTCCTTGGTTCTTCGACAACTGAAGGGTTTGGATGTGATACTTGCTAGTTCTGCTAAGACAATCGAGTCTAGAACGGGTCACTCACTTCTTATCAATCCTAAGGTTCAGAATCAGGCATTTTGACACTTTTTCGCAATCATAGGTTCATTTGCTGCTACAGTGAACATTATCTTTGGTCATTCAAGACCTATTATCTCCATCTCAATTCAATATCAATCAGCTTCTATCTCATATCAATTATCAATTTCAAACATCAGTTTCATATCTCTATCAAACACAGACTATCTTTGAACCACTGCGCTTCACACAGTAATTCAAAGAGGGGCAAAATGTAATACCCCAAAAATGGGCTATAAGTTCATTAACCTCCTATATCATCAAATCATATGAAATTGACATCAAAGTCCTAATCTAAGGCACATCTAAACATCATCAAATCTAATTGATTATCTTAAATTTTGCATCGGAGAATATTCCTAGTAATATTCCTAATTATCTTAATTATCTTTAATTTTATAATTATTTGGCAATAAATCACATTTATCCTAAAATTTAATTAATTGAATATTTTCATATTTAATTAATTAGATTTAATATTTGCCACTTAATTGTGTAATTAAATTTAATTCTATCTATTGTATTATTTAATTTTGACAATAAATCAAAATTCCTATCTTTAATTGATTAAATTCTTATTTAATTAATTAAAGCATGTTGTCATTATTTAATAATATAGTTTTTAATAAAAGTTTGGTAAAATAGTTAATTAACCCATAAATTAATTATTTTATTTCAAAAATCAGTTAAGTTGGAAATAAATCACTTTATTATTAAATTAATTCATAAATAAAACATGCACAATCATAAAAGCAGACAACTATCAATTATCAATTAAAGCTAAACTCTATTTTGAGTTAAAGCTTAGCTTTTGCATGTTTTTGTGAGTTAATTATCCTTTATTTAAAAATAACTCAAAAATCAACCTGAGTTAATTTGAGTGATTTATGGCTTTTATTCATGCACCTCCAAAGCCCTAGATTTCTATAAATTAAGGCTTTAGCTCTTCACAAATCATCTCATATTTTGCACAATCACGCTGGAGAATTGGAGACTGAGGAATCAACTTGCGAATTCAAAGCTTTGTGAGATCAATCTTATTTTTTTTGCATTCATATTACATATCATTGTTAGATTCATAGCATATCAATTTTCAATAGCATTCATAGCATATCAATTTCATTTAGCATAGATTTCATATCAGTTTTTACAATTATTATTGCATAGAAAAATCCAAAAAATAGCTTAATTGCATTTATTTCATATCCATCTTTTGCATTCAAATCCTTCATTTAGGTGTCGTCTAGGTCACTGATCTTGATTACAATCTGAGAACATTAATCTCGCACCTATTAGAAGGCAGTAAATCGCTTGGTTAGATAGCTTTCAATTTTGCATGATTTTGATTATAGCTAACCTCTAATGTTTTACTGAGTGTTGTGTCTACAGATCAGGTATAATTTTCACACACACAAACCTGATGAAGCTTTCAAGAACATCAAGAAGGATATCAAAGATGCACCTTTTCTCAAAGCATCGGATTATAATATTTCAATGCATAAATTTTCTTTTGCCTCTTTTTATACTGTTGTTGCAATACTATTGCTGAAAAATATTGAGGGTTTTGAACAACCCAATGCATTCTTTAGCAAGTCATTACAAACTACTGAATTAAAATATGACATAAATGAAAAATAAGCATATGCACTTGTAAAGGATATTAAGAATTTTAGATGCTATCCTATGGGAGCAATAGTAATTGCTTTTGTACCAAGTGTTGTAGTGATAGACATCTTCTCACAACAGGAAGTATCTGGGAGAAGATGCAAATGGATAAATAGGATCAAAGAATTCAACATTGATATCCAAATTACCAAGTTGGTCATAGGCCATGGATTGGAAAAATTAATGGCCCAATCAAATCTAGATGCTAATCAAATCAATCAAATGGATGTGGATTGCACCTGTGATATGGATGGATGCATCTGGTATCATTTATTACTTGAAGAACATTAAGTGTCCACCACGACTGGATGACAATAAAAGAAGGGCTTTGAAATTACAAGCAATTAAATATATTATCATCAGGTCCAAATTATGGAGAAGGAATCTAGATTGGATTTTGTTGAAATGTGTAAATGAAGATCAAGCTGATAACTTTCTAAGGGAAATGCATGAAGGAATCTATGGCGGACACTACATGCGTAAAACTACTTCTGAGAAGGTTTTGAGAGAAGGCTTTTGGTGGCCTACAATTTTTAGGGATGCTAAAAAATTGGTAAGAAATTGTGATGCTTGTCAAAGATTCTCTGGGAAGTTAAAATTATCATGAAATGTACCTTTGAAACCAGTTGAGGTGCAAGATCTTTTCCAACAATGCGGAATGGACTTCATGGGAGAAATACCAAACAAGTCAAGTGGAGGGAACTCTTGGATCCTAGTTTCCACTGAATATTTTACAAAGTGGGTAGAAGTTGTTCCCACAAGGAATGCAACTAGCAGAGTGGTAACTGACTTCCTATTGAATAACATTATTATTAGGTTTGGTTTCCCTGAGAGGATTGTGTGTGACAATGCAATGTGTTTCAAATCTAGTGAGTACAAGGAATTATGTGAAGGTTTTGGAATTCAAATGTCATACTCATCCCCATACCATCCACAAGGAAATGGACAAGTAGAATCAACAAATAAGAGCTTGATAAAGATTCTCAAGAGGATCCTTGAAAAGAATAAGAAAGCATCGAACTCAAAATTTCTATTGGTTGTATGGGCTGACAGAGTGACTGTTAAAAAGGAAATTGGGTATGCACCTTTTGATTTCGTGTATGGGACATAGGCAAGGATGCCTCAGAATAACTTGTTAGAGATGTAAAAGTTTGTCCAACTATATGATGAAGACCTAGAAGATGACATGCAGTTGAGGATTGAAGATTTAATTCAATTGGATGAAACTAGAAGACAAATAGCTTCAAAAAATGCAAACATGCTATTACAAGTGAAGAACTTGTATGAAAATGAAGTTGTAGAAAAAAAACTTGAATTAAATGACTTGGTGTTACTCTGTAATGCTAGGTTGGAAGAAAAAGGAAAGCATGGAAAATTTGATCAAATCTAGTTAGGACCATATTTGATTCATGGAAATGTGTCCTATATTCATACATCATCAAAGAAATCTATGGTGACATTCAAGAATTGCCTGTTCATAGACAGTTCCTAAAGAAATACTTTTGTTGAAGGTGTAATTACCTAAAATGTAGTGTTAAGGAATACTAAACTAAGTACAACATTCAACAAAACAAAGAAGATAAACACTTATATTAGACTAAAAGAAAGAAATAACAAGAAGAATGAAAACCACAAGCACTCCAAAAGGCCCTCTTGATCTTTAGATGTAGTCCAAAGATTTGAATGTGTCCTCAAAGGATTATGTTCAAGCTTCAAAGGGTGTGATTTTGGAATAATTTTGGCATTATGAGGGTATGGCTTGTATTTTTTCTCTTCAAAATGCCATGATAACAATGCTTGGAGGGTGGATCAAAATGAAGGAGAAGAGGGCTCAATTTATAGGCAAGGAGAGGGATGAATGGACGGTCAAGATGCAAACTTAACGAAGGTTCAAGATGCATTTGAGAGAGAGCACATGAATTGTGCTTTCTCAAATACATCTCATTATGACAAGTGTCACAATGGGAGAGGTTGAAAGAAATGGGGGAATGTGACCATTTTGGGAGATGTGAGAGGGGACAAAAGTGTAAGAGAAGGATGGAGTGTGTAAGAGGTGTGTAAGAGCATTTAAGGTTGACATGATGTGAGGGAATTGGGGGGATGTGAGGATGTGACATGAGATTTGACTTGAGTTGGCTTAGGACTTCTTAATCCATGGATTATGATTGTGCAAATGAGTAGGAGGGGATTAGGCTTGGATTAGAAGGCAAGTGGGAGGTTTAGGGGGATGTGATGGGAGGAGAGAGAATGAGTGGAGGATTGGATTAGCTAAACATGGGTCATTAGCTAATTAATTTTGGTTAGTATGTTTGAATGGGTTGGGTTGAGTATGAACTCCATGCTAGGAATTTTGGATGAGTTTGGTTAGGGGTTAATGTAAGTTAAATATTTTATTTAATTCCAAGTGGGAGGAAAATAAGGATTTATGAATTAATTCAAATAGATAAATGTATCCATTTAAATTAATAGAGGAATGAGGATTTAATTAATTATCAAACTATAGGTTTGTCATTTAGATAATTAATTGGACTATACTTAATTAATTAAATTAATTAACTAGGGGGTGACATAAATTAACCAAATAATAATATTTAATTAATCAAATGTCTTAGGAGAGAACTAAATAGGATTACTTAAACATGTAATTAGATTTAGGTGTCTACATTTTTTCCCTCTTTGACATAGCGTTAAAATAGCACTATTTCAAAGACGTTTTAGAAATAATAGACGATGTGAGGAATTAACTAGGTGATGAAAATGCCCCAGATTATGGGCTAGGGGGTTTAGGCTGGGTGATGCCCCATCGAGAGGGCAGCAGGGAACATAAAAGGGGCCTGACAGTGCCTTGAAAAGAAAAGTAATGAAGGGGTGTTGTAGGCAAAAATAGGGTATGAATGGGGCAGAAGGGGAGGAAAGAGGTAGGTTTGCAGCCAGATTTGACAAGATTCAGAAAAGTGGGAGGAGATGGTGGGTAAAAAGGCATCTAGGGTAAATACGAGGGCTCAAGAGGGCCTTAATAAGGGCCGAGAGGGGCAAAAATAGGTCATTTGTGCATCGGAGAGCTTTAGAAAAGAGGATTTTGACCTCTGAGTGGAGATAGAAGAATGGTAGATAAAGGGAAACTGACTCACCAATCCAATATTGTGCAGCATGTTCGGTGACATGGGGTCCCTGACCGACTAGTAGGATCGAATAACCAACCCTATGATTTAGTCAATTTTTCATTTATTGCATGTTTAAGGTTGAAAACATGTGATCTCGCAAGTACAAGATTGGTGAGAATGTGCTCGCACTTGTGGGAACACATTCCCACAAGAAATTCCAAGGGAGGGGATTGGGATGCAGATAAGGCACTTTTTATGGGATCTCAAAAGTCTGGGGGGGAGAAGAAACTTGTGGCGGGTCTGCAATCCCGCTTGAGCTTTATGTGGTATCACATTCCCAGAGCAGAAGGTAACGAAGTGCATGAAAAAAATGCATTCTGGGGGGGATCGAGGTTAGATGGGTGGTGCGGGAATGCATTCCCACACTAGGACAGGGATGGGCAAGTCACGTAATCCTACATTGGCAAGATCATGGGAAAATATATTCTCTGTAGGAACATGAGAAATGGGTAGATGGCGGGAATGAGGGAAAAACAAAAGTTGTGGTGAAAAGGGAAGACTGACATGGTGGACTTGGTTTATTGCAATAGTCACTGGATCAGCTGACCAGTCAGGAGTGACACATGGTAGTGTTGGAGGTGGGAGAACATTTCACACTGGTAGAGTGGGCATGGGTGGCTGCACTAGGGCTAGAGTACCTAGCTCAGATGCCACAAAGATAGACCTTCATGGTGATGGTCACAACGTTGTGCAAGTGATAACATTCAGAGATGCAAACATTTCATCTACCCACAAGGGAGATGACTATTACTTTGGAGGACATGTACCATATTTTTAGACTGATGGTCCTAGACACACTAGTGGTGGCAAGGACATACACACAGTAGCAGATGTTGGCCCTACTTTTAGGATTAGGCATAGTTCTAGTCTTGCGCCATGGATAGTTTTCTCTTGCACATGACACAATAGTCATGCCACCAACACCATGACTCTACATTTATGTGTGTGGTCTAGTTTCATGGTACATTACCCCAGACACAGTAGGGATAGGAGTGACCATGGCACTCATCCCAAGGATCATGCAGATAGTTGATATGGGTGTCCCAACAACCTTGGGCACTTTGATGATGGTTGAGATGTACCAGTATCTACACCAGATCGTGTACCATGGTGCAGATGGCATGGGGAGGAGTTTTGGTTTTTCCTCCCTATTAAAGGTATGGGCATGGGACCACATAGCAGTGCTGAGGCCACTAGGGTGGACAGATAGGAAGCCAGAGGAGCCTATAGTGTACAACTAGGGGAGCTGCTAACATATCATGGTGTTGATGATATCGATCATTGGAGGGAGACACTTGATGGGATCAGAGATGGAATCACCTGGCTAATATACCTAGGGTAGGCACCATGGGTAGAGGATTAGAGGGAGTTATTGTATGTTGCACTACCGACATATATCACAAGGAGATGGGATTATATTATGAAGTAGTATAGGGAAAATAGGGTCTCCTGGTAGTTTGGTTTCATTCAGGATGTACCAAGTGCTGCTCACTCATATCAGAGAGTGACATGGGAGGAGATTTCAGAGTATGGGGGGAGGTTGGATAGGGTGGGGCTACTGGTGGAGTATTAGGCAATGCAACCATTTCAATGGGACTAGGTGGGAGGAAAGGCAAATGCGGGGACTACCCCAGGGTATGATGCATGGTTTTAGCTATTGAGGGCTGTGGGGAGATCAAGGTTACCTATTGGTAGAGGGACATCACTATTATATAGGGGCCAAAGAGGAGGGTGAGGAGGAGGGAGAGAGGGAGGAGGAGGAGATAGAGGTAGGGGAGGAGATGGGATGGATTTGGATGGAGGAGATGGAGGGGGAGGAGGAGATGTGGGATAGGTACCACCTATGCAGGGAGCGCCACCACCATCATCAGGATCACCACCACCACTAGCACCACTAGCACCACCATCAGGGCCACTTGTAGTGGTATGGTCATCGAGTGGAGGAGGAGGAGATCTAGCAGGGCATCTCACCTCACTACAGGAAGCCTTTGATTGGATGATCCAAATGCTTTATGATACATAGGGTGAGTGAGACACCCTAATAGCATAGCTAGCTCAGGCCATACAGGATGGACTTTTGAAGATTGATGAGAGAGAGTAGTTGAGGAGTGAGAGGGATGGGCTGGTGGTGGAGAGGGACTAGCTACGAGGGGAGATGGATCAGCTAAGAGGGGAGAGGGACAGTCTATGGTCGGAATGAGACCAGTTAGAGGGTGAGATGGATATGGTTGTGCAATAGTTGGTAGTGGAGAGGTAGAACACCAAAGGAGATAGTGGCACAAAGCTCTTGGGAGAAATTAGGAGAGGTATCCCATTTGTAGAGGGAGATGACCAAGCTAAGTGAGAAGATATGGTGGTACAAGGGTACATACCATGCGTCAGTGCCACCTGAGTGACACTAGCACTATAGACATGCAAGCCACTCGGGGACCACAGGGTCAGGTGCAGGTGGGAGCTTGAATACCAGTGCTGGTAGTAGCCAGAGGATAGGGGAAAACTTCCCATGGTTGGTGCCTCCCAAAGGACATGTTAGGAGAGCTATCAGTTAGGGCATACATAGAGTCAACAGTGGTCAGTCGGCAATTATGTGCAGATGGTGAAGGCAGAGGGTTTGGGGGAAGGTACGAAGGAGGATTCAGGGGTAGAGTAGGGATCCACACAGGTGCAGAGCACATGGATACAAGGCACATTGGAGAGACTAGCACCTAGGGCTATGTAGATGGATTTCTCTATGGTACTGTTATAGGATCTAGCATGGGGTGACCCCTAGCCGATGATGTTGAGATGCAGTCTCCCTCAGGAGAGTCAGATAGGTAGTGATATGTTGTAGTTTTTTATCATGTATTGTAGTATTCATTGATGGAGGGTAGAGTCCCTATGTATATTGTATCTATACTTTTGATGTTCATGGACTAGGATAAACATTTATTCTTTCATTCTTTTGGGATAGGGCAGTCTTTGTGTTCTCTTTCATGATTATATATATATGATGAGCTGGGGTGGGATATGATGCACTATGAGTTATGCATGGATGTTTATGATGTACTGATGTGGGTGATATAGGATGTGATGCTACTGACTATATGATGTAAGACTTACATGTGTGTGATGCAGGGATGTGAGGTGCCTATGTGATGTTTAATATGATGTGTGTGTATATGAGATGTGATTACAGATGATTTGTGGATGCAGGATGTTATGTGTGATGCTATATGTAATGCATGATTTTACATATGTTATGATGTTTATGTGCATATGAATGTATGATGTCTTAACAATACAAGATAATAGAAATGACCTAACAATGCAAGATAAAAATGAACCTGAAATGGATTAACAATGCAAGATAACATGAATCTACTTAATGAAGGATAATGAATCTAGAATGAATTATCAGTGCAAGCTAAAATGAACTTAAAAATAGATTTTAACTATGCAAGATGAAATGAACCTAAAAATGGAGTAATGGTGCAAACTAAAATGAACCTTAATGATAACAAAAGATAGAATGAATCTAAATGAATTAACATATGCAAGCTAAAATGAACTTAGAATGATATGACTATGAAAGATGAAACCAACCTAAATGATATGATAACAAATGAAAATGGATCCTACAAATGAGTAACTATGAAAGATAGTGAAATGATACCCTAATGGATGAATTTGAATAGAATAACAATGCAAGATGAAAATGAACCTGAAATAGACTAACAATGCAAGATGAAAATGAGCCTAAAATGGATTAACAATGCAAGATGAAAATGAACCTAAAATGGATTAACAATGCAAGATGAAAATGAACCTAAAATGGATTAACAATGCAAGATAACAATGAACCTAAAATGGATTAAAAATGCAAGATAAAAATAAGCCTAAAATAGATTGACAATGTAAGATAACAATGAACCTAAAATGGATTAACAATGCAAGATAAATGAACCTAAAATTGATTAACAATGCAAGATTTAAAGTGCATCTAAAATGAAACTAAAGAGATTAATAATACAAAACTTAAAGGGCATCTAAAGTGAATCTAAAATGGTTAACAAGAATGGATATAAAATGTGATGTAATACACGCAGGATGAACAAGAGATGCTAATGCAATCTAGAGTGAATGAATATGAAATCGTGATAGTGCGGGAAAAAAGGAGATGCAAATGGGATTGTTGTAGAGTACCAAAGTCAGGTATGCATGTGAGATAAGATGTGGGGATGGGTACGGTGGTGTAGCATATCACTTCCTGACTGAACCCTCACTGAGAGGTAGGGGACAACGAAGTAGAAGGGGTAATAGTTGGGGAGAGATTTGCACAATCAAAATCCATGGGATAGGGATAGATGGGGAAGAAAACGGTGGACAAGTTTGCATCAAGATGGGAGTGTGGGCATGTGTGAAATAAGAGATTAGGTATGAAGGATATTTTGTTGAGGTTTGAGGATTGTTTCTTAGATATGATGGTGAGATTGAGTGGTTGAGGAGCTTTGAAAGGGGGGATCTTATAAAGCTTGAGTATGGGGTATTCCAAGAGGGAATACCACCATGTAGTTTGAGCACTTAGTTTGATATAGAAACAAAAAGGACTAGCCAAAGTTACCAGGAACCTGAGGCCATTTCATTAGTGTTGCATAGAAATGACCCAAAAAGGACACGCAAGGGTTGCCCCAATATCATGCATGAACCCAGGGGGACGCATGGTGGAAACAATGCCAAGGAACCCAAAAACAAATGACACTTCCCGAAGGCACCATGTGACCCAAAAGATTACATGTAGACCATGCCAGGGTTGCATTAGACTAACTCATAGGAAGAAAAAGAGCGAAAAGACCTTGCCCCAATAAATGTCTCTCATCATAGCACACCATGATATAAAGAATCATGGAAACCTTGAGGAGAGAATCAAAATGAGACCTCAAAACAACTGATAAATCAAAGAAAACATTAAAAAATCAATGTGATAAGACCAAAAGACATCCTTTTCCCAAAAGAGATCAATTGACTGTGGATGGTGGGATTTAGGTCAAACAAGAGGAAAGATGTATCCTATAAGGACCTAGTTGGTAGGATGGGTTGCAAACCGAATTGGTGATGAGAAAAAAGGAGAACCCTGGAGAATCATAGTGATAAGGAATGTTTGATAAGGAAAAAAATGTTGATATTGTGATCATGAGAGGTCAATGCTTTTGGGGTCAAGATACTACCATAAAAATAGGATGATATGTACAAAGGAGCCTAAGAAGCGAGGACACAATATACAATCAGATATTTACAAAAGCTCAGGTGACCAAGATAGGTCAACAAGTGACAATTATGTACATAGCTTAGTTTTGCAGGGATGGGTCATGTCTTGGTGTATACAAGAAACTCAGGATGCAGGATAGTAGTTCTCGACTACTTGTGTAATGGGAATGACACCTTGGGAACAAGGGTGAGTGAGATGGATGAATGATGGGATGACAAGGGATGGCGAGTGGGTTTGGGAGTTTGATAGATAATGATACGGTCTATTATGTGTGGCATCTCTTTCTAGGCTTTCACCAACATACTTACCCAAGGTGTGTGATTTCCAAGTTTTCACCATTGGGTGATTATTTTCTCTTTACTTTTCTATTTTTTTTATTTTTTTATGTTTTTGCTAGATTTTTTTACTTTTTTTGTTATTGATTTTTTCAAGATCATATAGATGGTTCAAACATAGAACCGTTTCATATGTATAATATTAATGGGATCATTGAGGGGCTCCCCTTTGGGTGTGGGTAACTAGTAAGCTCCGAAGCCAAAATAGGTTGTCACCACATAGGGACCCAACCAGGTTGGCTCAAACTTCCATTTCTTCTCACGATTGGCTTGTACCTTTTGATTTTCTTTCAGGACTAGGTCACCCACTTGGAATTTTTAGGGGTTGACCTTTTTTTTGAAGCTCCTCTTTAGTCATTTTTTGTACATGATTAGGTGATCATAGGCCTTTTGCTTCTTTTCATCTGACAAGTCTAGCTGGGTAAGATGTGCCATGCAATAGTCTTCATCTATGATGTAATTCTTCATAAACATGCACAATGAAGGGATTTTGACCTCAATTGGCTGAACAACCTCAACACCATATACCAAGGAGTATGGTGTGGTGCCTATGGGTGTAGGGAATGAAGTGTGATAGGCCTAGAGGGTAGGATTAATTTAGAGATGCCAATCATGGCTAGAATCATTGACAATTTTTTGCAAGATTTTTAGAATGGTTTTGTTAGTTACCTCAACTTGACCATTTCCTTATGGGAAATATGGGCTAGAAAAGCGTTGGTGGATGGTGAAGCAGGCACATAAGTCTTTAACATGCTGGTTTTTGAATGGTGTTCCATGGTCTATGAAAATGGTAGATGGGATTCTAAAATGAAAAATGATGTGGTAAAGGATGAATTTGGAAATCTGGACACCAGTAGTTAAGTTGAGTAGAATTGCTTCCACCCACTTTGTAAAGTATTCAATGGCTATTAAGATTTACTTGTGTTCATCAAAAGAATGAGGGGTGATCATGCCAACAAGGTTGAAACCCCAACACCAAAAAAGTTATGGGGACATGATGGGATGTAGATCTTGAGTTAGTGCATGAATCAAATTGGCATGTTGTTGATAAGCTAAGCACTTCACAAATTCATAGGCATCATACTCCATCATCAACTAATAATACCCAACTCTAAGCAGCTTCTTAGCCAAGACTATGTCCCTCATGTGGGCACCACAAATTCTAGTGTGGACCTCTTGCAAAGCCAAGATAGCCTTGTTCGAGTCTAGACACCAAGAGAGGATGTTATGATACCCATGATGATATAAGGTGTTATCTACAAGAGTGTATCGGGATTCTCTATGAATGATGTTTTGGCATGGGGTGTTGGTGAGGTGAAAAGATATGATACCATTCTTTAGATAAGCGTGAATATCATGGTACTACAAGGACTGGGGACCAACCAAGATGCACACCATTTCTGTATCAGTGTTCTCATAAGCAGGCGTGTGTAGCTTCTCAACTAAAAACTCATATTATGTCACATCACAGGGGATATCCAATACTGATCTGATAGTTGTCATAGTGTCAGCTACCTTGTTTTGAAGTCTTAGCACTTGTGTGAAATGGATGTTGACAAAATGTTCTTTGAGTTTATTGACAAGCTCTTTGTACAACAAGAGCTTTTCATCCTTGGTATGAAACTCATTGAGGACCGGTGTGATGTTGGGAGTCCCTAAATACTCACAATTTTGTGATGTTCTAGTGAATAGTAGTTCTGAGACCGGTAATGAGGACCTCATACTCTGCAATATTATTTGTGCACAAAAATCCTAGTTTGAAGGATTTGGGGATGTAGTCACCCTGAGGGGTCACAAATAGTATCCCCACCCCTGATCCATGTGACATATATGATCCATCAAAGTATAGTTTCTGTAGGGGTTGTTCCTCGACTATACAGAGATGCTCATTTGGTAACTCCATCACTAGAGGGTATACATCGACTAAAGGTGCTTCAAAAAGCTGATCTACAATAACTTGTCCCTTGATGGCTTTTTGATCGACGTACTGGATGTCAAATTCACTGAGAAGTATTACCCACTTTTCCATCCATCCTGTGAGCGTGGTCCTTGAGAGTATGTACTTGAGGGGATCAACCTTTGAGATTAGCTTTATCATGTGGCTGAGCATATAGTGACAAAGCTTTTGAGTGGAAAAGACCATCACTAAGCATGCTTTTTCTATTGGGGAGTAGTTCATCTCATAGCCCACTAGTGTATGGTTGATATAGTAAATAGCCCTCTCCTTCCCATTATCATCAAGCTGGACTAGGAGTGCCCCCAGTGTCATGGTAGTTGCTGATATGTACAAAATGAGGGGCCTCCCTAGCATCGATAGCACAAGGCTCAATGATTTTTCCAAATACTCTTTAAAGTTCTCAAAACTACATTGACATATGGTATCCCATTTGAAAGTGGTATCCTTGCGCAAAAGATGTGTGAATGGTTGGCACTTGTCTACCAGTTGGGAAATGAATCTTTGGATAGGTTGTAGCTTGTCTTGTAGGCTTTGCAACTATTTGAGAGTTCCAGGAGGAGGCATTTTTGTGATGGATTTCACCTTCTTTGGGTTGATCTTTATGCCTCACCTGGATATAATGAATCATAGTAGCTTTCCAGACGTAACACCAAAGACACATTTCTTTGGATTTAGTTTCAAACCATATTGATGTAGGTGATCGAATACACACTCAAGGACATCAAGGTGCTCATAGCATGTTTTGGATTTTGCCAGGATGTTGACTACATAGTCCTCAAGGATCTTATGTATCATATCATGAAAAATTACAGTCATTTCCCTTTGATACGTGGCTCTCACATTTTTTAGCCCAAATGGCATCATGTTATAATAGAAGGTGCCTCATGGTGTGGTGAATGTTGTCTTGTGTTGATCCTCTTCAGTTATTTTAATTTCATTGTACTTGAAAAAACCATCCATGAGTGATAACATTTCAGGCCTTTTGTAAGGTCAACAATCATATTGATGTTGGGTAGCGGAAAATCATCCTTGGGACATGCCTTTTTAAGGTCCCTAAAGTTAGTGTAGATCTTGATCTTGTTGGAAGGCTTTGTGATGAGTACCATGTTGGAGATCCATTTCGAGTAATCTATAGCTCTGATGATCTTGGCATCCAAGAGCTTTTCCAGTTTTGTTTTTACCAAAAGGGCTACCTTGGGATGCATCTTCCTCAGCTTCTATTTGACTGGTTTGATGTTAGGGTCCACTACAAGATTATGAAAAACAAGACTTGGATTGAGCCCAAGCATGTGCGTATATGACCATGCAAAATTTCTAGTGGCTTCGTGGAGAAGCAATGAGAGCCATGTTTTCACCCTCACTTAGAGATGCGGTGATGTAGGTGATTCGTGGACATTATTCTCTGCCCAATTTAACTAGCTTGGTTTCCTTGATGAGAACGGATGATTGTTTTGGTCAATAGTTCTGGATGGGGGGAAGAGGCAAGTCTCCATCCTCTAGCATCCCTGAGAGGTTTTCACAAGAGGATACGCCCTTTATTTTTACTATTTTGAAATTGAGATGTGCCCTAGAGGGGTTTTCACATAAGGATTCTCTATTTTCTTTATGATTTTGATTTTGCAGCTGGAGACTTCCTCTTCCCCAAAATATCCCTTTGGGTTGAGCTGATAAACTTCTGCTGAGTCTTGCCCCCAATCTGATTGTTGACCTGTGGCACCCATGAATTTTAGGAGTGCTTTCTCACTTTAGAACTCATCAATATGCGCCACGCTCAGTTGTGTAATACCCCAAAAATGGGCTATAGGTTCATTAACCTCCTACATCAACAAATCGAATGAAATTGATACAAAAAGTCCTAACCTAAGGCACATATGCATGTCAAGTTATCAAAATTTTAATTGATTATCCTAAATTTTGCATTGGGGAATATTCCTAGAAATATTCCTAATTTATCATAATTATTCTTAATTTAATAATTATTTGGTGATAAATCTTATTTATCCTAAAGTTTGATTAATTGAATATTTTGAATATTTAATTAATCAGATTTAATACTGCCACTTAAGTATTTAATTAAATTTAATTATATTTATTCCTAAATTATATTATTTCATTTTGACAATAAATCTAAAATCTCATGACTAATTGATTAAATTCTTATTTAATTAATTCATGTCAGTTGTCAATTTTTAATAATATAGTTTTTGAATAAAGTTTGATTTAATAATTGATTAATGCATAAATCAATTGTTTTATTTCAAAAATCAATTAAGTTGAAAAGAAATCACTTTATTTTTAATTCATTTATAATTAAATCATGCACAATCAGAAAAAGCAGGCAATTGGAAATTAATAATCAATTTTAAAATTGAAACTCAACATCTAATGATGAGTTGAAATTTTATCTAAAACTCTATTTTGAGTAAAACTCTGCTTTTACATGATTTTTGTGAGTTAATTATCTCTAATTTCTTGATAACTCAAAAATCAACCTGAGTTTATCAAGAGTGATTTTTGGCTTTTCTCTTGCATCCTCAAAGCCCTGGATTTCTATAAAATCAAGGCTCAACTCTTCATTTTTATCAACACTCAAATTTGCACAATTACTCTGGCAAATTGGCGATTGAAGGATTGAGCACTTGCGATAGGCAATTTGTGAGATCTTTCATAGTTGATCATTAGCTTTTGCATAGTTTCATATTATAGATTTCATACTCATTCATAACATTCTTAGATCAAATTTGTGTTCCATTTCATTCATTCTAGATTAATTTCATACAATTTTTCATATTATTGCATGGAGAGTCCAAAAATATAGCTTAATCTGCATTCATAGTTTTTCAATTTTTTGCATTCAAATCCTTTGTTTAGGTGTTGCATTGTCACTGGTCTCGATCTGATCTGAGAGTATCATACTCACACCTACTAGAAGGTAGTAAATCACCTGGTTAGTTTAGTTTCCATTTCATTGCATGATTTTGGTTTTTGGCTAACCTCTAATGTTTACTGAAGTGTTGTGTCTACAGCTAGGTACAAAATTCACACACACATTTCTGGCACCCACCGTGGGGCCCTGAAATAGGATTCCATTCAATTTCTATCAATTTTTATCAATTTCTTGTCATTTTCTGGTTAAAACAGTGATCTTTTATTTTATGTCCGTAAATTTTTTGTATGACTTTTGTGAGAAAGTCATATCAGGAGGTACCCATTATCGTACGATAGGTGATCTTATCAAGGCTTGTATCAAAAAGTACAGGCTTGTTTTGGAAGCTCGATTATCATATGAGAAAATACCCACTGTCGTACGAGTTTCCAGACTATCATCTGGGAGGTAACCCACTATCGTATGAGTTTTTACTCCAGAATTCAATTGTCATTTCAGAATTTTTGGCAATTTTTCAGATTTGGACTAATAGCTAACCCTAACAATTGAAATCTTCTATTTTTTACTGATATTTGCTGAATCTGATTGGAAAAAAGCACAACTAAATTGCTAAAAAAGGTAAAAATCTATTAAGTACGTTGCGAGGAATTTAGGTATTCTTCTCAAGCTAATAAAATTTTGATTTGGATTAAAAAAAACTCTCGTGTGTCAAGCTTGTGTGACTTTTCTTGCTTTCATATCATAGATTTCATTTTAGGCAATAAAACGAACATAGATTTGCTTTCTGCATATCTGTTACACATAGTAAATAGGCCCTATGAACACTATTTGTGGATGATCTTGAGAGAGTGGGCTTCTTTTCCTTGTTCATGCATGTGAAGCTCTTCTTGATGAAGGATCCCCTTGTAGGTAGGGAGGTTACTAAGAGGGTCTCACATTCTACTAGATTCGTGTGTCTTCAACTTTTGATTGATACATTCTCTCTCCAGAGGGGTTGATAGATCATAAGTGGTTGACATCATAGATCTTTGTGAGATAATCTTGGTCTTAGTGTGTCAGATTAATCTATCTGCTTTATTTTGGTTAAAAGTGAAAAGGCTAGAGGACTATGCTCTACTCCCTTTTTGGGTAGTATCAGAAACTTAGATCCTTGAATCTGGAACCAGTCTCCATGTGGTATCTTTTTTGAGTCACCTTTAGAGAGGGTTAATCGTAGTGGACATTCCCTTAATTGGGTCAACCACATGGATGGAACCTCAAGCAGTAATAGCCATTTTCATCATGGTAGCAGCAGTCACTATATAAATGTCCTTGTGGAGGAAATCTTCATAGGTTTGGTCTCTTGTTGGGCTGTCAAATCTCCCTAGCAGCTCCTGATTGATTAAATTCTTAGACTGTGTCAAAACCCCGGTGTGCCTAGATTGGAGTTTTCCCTCTTGAGATCACAAAATTTGCAGAGTCAGACCATTACTACAAACCCTAGTGAGGCCAAATTTTCATTTTTCTAGAATATATGCATTATTGAAAAACTTTTTGGAACATACACAATTAGCACTCCTAGGGATTAGCACATTCAGTCACTTGATTGTTCATGCGCAGGGTTTCTTTGTCCCCTGTTCATTATTTTCAGACATTCTTGGAATCACTTGCTTGCTATTTTGCATGATTTTTTATCTATTTGGCTACCAAAAATGAATAATCTCAGAATAATCTTCAAACCTGGACAGAAAAATTTGTGAACAATCTAAAACTGAAAACCAAAAATTTGCAAAATCTGAAGTAAAATTCCTTTCTGGAGTCAACAATCATCCCACAAAATCAAAAATTCATATGAGTTTTGGCAATTGTCATTTTAGAACCCCTTTATTGTTGTATGATATCTTGTATAGTGTCATACAAGTTTTGCCACCAGTCAAAAGCAAAAATTCAAAATCCTGCTATCAACTATCATGCGAACTTTGCAATTGTTGTATGAGTTTGTCAATTGTCATTTCATAACATACCAATTATCGTACGATCCTACAAAAAGTTTTTTGAGAAATTTTATTGCTAGAAAGTGGTCAAAATTGTCAGAGACTCAGCTTTTACAGCCCATTTCCAAAATCTGTCCAAAAAATCACTGTGTCAGGAATAGAGCAGAAACTAGAACAAATTCATTCATTTTCCTCAAGTGAGCCTTTGAGTCTAATTTTGCCTTTTGATTTATTGATTTGAGTCCTTTTCATCTTGTGTCAAAACCTTGTCAAAATTATCTTCAAATTCAGTCTTCTTGCTAAAATGGCTAAGTGTTGTGAGCTCATGCCCCCCATCTGTTGGGTGTCTACCTACACTACTATGGCACAGTATCCTTAATTTATGTCCGATCTAATCTTTAATCAACTCAATCTTGACAAGGTTGCGTCATTCGATTTTCTTGAATCAAGTCATTCTTCAATTGTTTTCATCTTGCTTTCTTGCTTCACCCAAGGTTAATGTTGGAAACTAGAGCTTCCTCACATAAGAAATCTGGAGAAGCACTTAACACCACAACTTTTTCTACCCACATAGGCCCAACTCTTGAGCAACTCTACAATTTTGGTCTTTACGAAGATGATGGTCTTGGCAATTTTCAATTGAAAACTGGTTACATACCCCCTCCATCAACTCACGGAGGTACTCAAAAAACTCCACCTCAATCTAATCTAGGGAGTTATAAAACTCCTAACATGTCTCATGGAGGGAAACATCATAGGTCCCAAGGACATCAATCTCAACACTATATGGATCAAGAACCTACACCTTCTGAAATTGCCCAATATCAAAATGATGATAACTTCAAAAGGATGATGAAGCATTTCTTGAAGGAAGATAGAGAAGCATACTTTCTAGAGTTAGCTCATTAAGGAGCTAAACTTCCTCCAAACTTTAATGTGGAAGATATCATTACACATGAGGAAGAAACTCCTATCATGGCTATGATGAAATAGATGCATGCCATGCAAGTCAAACTTAACAAACTTGAAAAAGAAAAGGAACCTAAGGACTTCTCCATGGAAGCTCTATGCCCTTTCCCATTTGATAAAGACTTGTACATGCCACCATTCCCTAAAAGGGTGGAGATGCCTAAATATGATAATTATGATGGAAACTCTAATCCTCAAGATCATGTCAAAAAATTATGTACTCAATCTATGGAGTTTATGCATGAACCAACCTACTTGATGCATCTTATCCTCGATCTTTGGGAGGAGAAGCCATTCATTGGTTCTCTAGAATGCCTCCAACTATCAAAACTTTTGAGGAGTTAATCAAACTATTCTATCAACAATACTCCTACAATATTCAACACCCGGTCACCATGATCGACATCTGCAATCTGAAACAATACCCAGGTGAACCATTCCTAACATTTCTCCAAAGATGGAGGAAGAAATTTTCTCTATATGCTAGACCCATTCCAGAAACTGAGAAGCTAGAAATCTTCATCAACAATCTTGTTCCAAAAATCAACTACCCTTTACAAATGCAAAATCATACATCTTTTGATAACATGGTAGATAATGCAATCAAAATTGACAAAGTACTTGTGAAAAAAGGAGACATCACACTTCAGAAGGACAAGTATGAATCTGGATCTAGTTCTAAGGACAAGAACAAAAACTAGAACAAGAATAAAGGTGTTTTCATAGATGGCATTGTTGATAATACCTATGCCCCATCTAAGGCACCTACTTTCAATCTCACAGTTGGTAGCCAAGCCATAAAAGTTTCTAAAGCTAAAGCAACTGAGTCCAACAAAAAGTCATATGATTACAAACCTTGGGCTACAGATCCTAATTGCAAATTCACTCCTCTTGGAGAATCCTTAGAATTTGCCATGAAAACTCTATTGGCAAACAAAATCATCTACTTGCCTGAGATGACAGTCTTTGATCCTGAACCTAAACCGAAATGGTGGAGAGAGAATGATTTCTATGAATTCCATCGCAATAAAGTTCATAAGACTAATAACTACATTCTCTTAAAGCACATCATACAAGACAAAATTGATAATGGAGACATCATGATTGACAATCATAAGAGCAATAATGATCATACAACATTCACATAACTATTTTCTAAACATGGTAAAGAAGATTCTTCTTCTTAGCCTAATATGGGTGCTAAAGTCAATTATGCATACTCTAGAAACAATTTTGTCATCAATATGGTTGAACCATGTCTATCTAAGCATTTCAATGTCATCACAATTGTGAGAAAAGATAGAGAAAATCAATCAGCTAATGCAATTACTTGATTACAAGCTCAGGCACACCTACAAGGACAAATACCAGATTCATCCAATGTCCCTAAGGTGCCTTTCAATCTTTCATTTGCTTCTAAATAGAAGGCTACATCTAAATCTTCAAATCCTAAAGATACGAGGCCTTCTTCATATAGTATTTTTCAACATCTCTAGCACACAAATGCTAAAATCTCAATGTTTGAGTTGCTTCGGATATCTCTAGCTCATAAAGCCATTCTAGACAAAGTTATGCTCAGATCTAATGTTCTTGACGACCTTGATTTAGACAGATTCCAAACTATGGTTGGTCATCTTACGTCTCCACAGTATATTTCCTTTTGAGAGGAAGATGATAACTTCTTGAGTCATCTACATAATCAGCCCTTGCATATAGAAGTCTTGATCCAAAACTATTGTGTCAAACGTGTGTTGATAGATGGGGGCACTAGTCTAAACATTTGTTCTTTTAGCTTGATTACACAATTGGAATTTTTAGAAATGGCCATTGATCCTAGAAAGAAGATAACTATCAAAGCATATGATGAGCAAGAAAGATCTTCAAAAGGAACAATTGTCTTACCTATCAGAGCAGGTCCTGTCATCAGAGATACTATATGTCAAGTTCTTGATCTACCTTTGGCTTACAATATCCTTCTAGGGAGACCCTGGATACATGAAATGAAAGCCATTCCCTCTACATACCATCAGTGTTTGAAATTTCCTTATGAAGGAGTAGAGGTGACGATTCCAGCTGATCTATATACAACTTGCAATACCTTGAAAGAGAGTGTTGATAAACTTGTTCCTAATAATAGAGAATATTCCATTAAGCAGCTAGACGTTGCTTCAACATCCAAGATGGAAGACATTTGTAAAGAGGTTAAGATCAAAGAAAATGGTATGGGATAATATACTATAGAGCCAGTCTTATCTTTGACATCTCTCCCTATCTCACCTAAGTCTTATGGGAAAACTCTGAAATAGTCCAAACTAGAATCTAAAGAACCTCTTGAAGCATATAAAGGAAATTTTGTTGTAGAACAAGTATCTAAATAGGAGTTTGAAGAGGATGAAGGTGTGCTTGCATGTCTATACAAAGATGAACCCAAATCTCAAGTTGTTCAAAAATGTGATGCTGAAGCTCCTAAGATCCCTTCTAAGTCATATGGCCCAGGGGATAAATTGATCACAAAGATGGGATATAAAGGAAAAGGACCTCTAGGATTGCTGGGTAAAGGTCTTCTATCACCTCTTGACCATCATGGTCAAGTAGATAAGAATACAATAGGTCTAGGATATAAGAAGAAGCCTTTCTATCTTAGCAAGAACTCTCCACCTGTATTAGAACAAATTGAGCCATCCACAGCAAATCAACTAAAGGGAAAAACCATAGAACAATCTGATAGTGATGATTCAGACACCACTGAAGATCTCATTCCCTATGAGCATTTTCCTAAAGAAATAAAAGACCTCCTTGACATTGAAGATGATCCAAGAAAAAGAATTAATGTATTAGAAACACAAGAACCTACTATAGAGCAAGAGATAGTTGCAACACAAGAACCAGGTAATCTCCAAGACAATCAAATAAACATAGAGGAAGGTGCTAGTTATTCTGAGACAGATTCCCATGAGTATGAATTCAAATCAGAATTTGAGGGTAACCCTTCTTGGGGTATTCATCCTGACTTTACTCATGTTCTTAGATTTCCTAGAGGCATAGATGAAGAATCCAATGACTATGAATGGGGAGCCATTCCAGAAGAAGATGAGCTTATTACAGATAAACATGTTGATGTTATTCACCAATATGCACTAAACTCAACGTAAGTCTAGAGAGAAATGATGAATTTATCATGTCTGATCCACTGATGGCTGAAGTGGACTTCCATAATGACATTGACCTTTGAACTCAAGCATTGGGTTAGGACTAATGATGATAGATCCATATCTGTAAACACTCTTTCCCAATCTTTCACCACTTTGACTATCCAATGCCCTGACCTTCTTAACCTAACATCCACAAACCTAAACCATAGTATTTATACCTTTCCCAATGACTATGCCCTTTCTTGCTACCTCAATGCAGTTGAGCCTATGAGGACTTCCATCAATGAACTCAGCATTAGCATGACGGAGTCAGACATCAAGTATCTTAGTCAAAAAAATAATAATAAGAATAAAAAGAAAAGGAGTTCTGAGGTTGAAAACCACTTTGTGACAATCTCAGAACCTACAAAAGTAAAAATAAAAGATGTATCTAAATGTGAAAACCTCTTTGAGGTGCCTAAGGATGAGATATTTGATGTCCTTCTGAGTCATTTATAGGATAGATCTCCAATTCTAATTGAGCCCACTCAATATATCAACTTAGGAATAGCAGAGGAACCACAGTTGATCCATGTAGCACAATCTTTATCAGAAGAAGAGAAGCAAAAATTTACAACATTCCTAATAGAAAAGAAGATCAACTTTGCATGGAAGTATTTAGATATGCCTAGACTTGATCTTGATCTTATAATGCACCATTTATCTATAGCTCCAAACGTTAAACCTGTTAAGAAAAAATTTAGAAAGATGCATCCACATGTTGCACTCTTGGTAAAAGCTGAATTAGAGAAGCTACTAAAAGCTAGATTCATCCATGTTATTGACTATGTTGAATGGATCTCTAATATTGTACCTATTTCAAAGCCAGACAAATCTATAAGAGAGTGCATAGATTTTAGAGATGTGAATAAAGCTTGCCCTAAGGATGATTTTCCATTACCTAACATTGATATGATAGTGGACATGACTACAGGCTTTGACATGTATTCTTTAATGGATGGTTTTTCTAGATATAATCAAATAAAAATTGCTCCAGAGGATCAAGAGAAAACTACTTTCACATGTGCATGGGGTACCTTCTATTGGAATGTCATGCCATTTGGGCTTAAAAATGCTAGTGTTGCATACCAGAGAGCTATGACATCTATTTTCCATGACATGATGCACCGAACTATGGAGGATTATGTTGATGATACTTTAGCAAAATCTATGATTAGAGAAGAACATCTAAATGACTTGAGCAAGATACTAGACATAATGGAAAAATTTAGTCACAGACTGAACCCTAAGAAGTGTGCTTTTGGTGTCACTTTTGGAAAGCTCTTAGGATACATAATTTCAAAGAAGGGCATTGAATTCGATCCAGCTAAAGTAAAGGCTATAATGGAGATGCAACCCCCAAAGAATATTAGTCAAATGAGGACATTGCAAGGGAGAGTTCAATCTATCATATGCTTCATATCTCAACTAGCAGACATATCACAACCTTTTACAAAGACATTACATAAAGGTGTGACCTTTGCATGGAGCGAGGAATGTAAAAAGAACTTTAATCATATCAAGAAATATCTATCAAATCCTCCTATCTTAATGCCTCCCATTCAAGGGAAGCCTTTGATCTTATATGTCTCCACTACAAATACATCACTAGGGGCATTGCTTGCATAGCACGATGAGAATAAGAAAGAAAGAGCTATATACTATATCAGTAGAACATTGGTGGCATATGAAAATAATTATTCTATGATTGAAAAGGCTTGTCTAGCTGTGATCTTTGCATCACAAAAACTAAGACACTACATGTTAGCTCATACCATGCATTTAGTAGCTAAGATTGATCCACTAAAGTACCTACTAAGCAAAGCTATCCTAACGGGTAGATTAGCCAAATGGGTCATGCTCTTAAGTGAATTTGACATTGAATATGTTGAACGAAAAGCTATTAAAGGTCAATTTATTGCTGATCAATTAGCAGATGCACCTTTGTTCAATGACACACCAATGCAAATGGAATTTCCAGATTCCTCTATCTTGAATCTTTCTTCTAGAGAATGGTAATTGTTCTTTGATGGCTCCTATACATAGAATGGATCTGGAGCTAGCATTTTGTTTATCACACCTCAAGGATACTCAATTCCTAAAGCATTCAAAATCAAATTTCCTTGTACAAACAATATTGCTGAATATGAAGCCCTTTTAAATGGTATGAAAATAGCAATTGAGTGGAGAGTAACAGAATTACACATTCATGGAGACTCACAACTTGTTATCCATCAAGTCAATGATGTGTACCAAATGAAAGATGAAAATCTCATTCCATACAAAAGAATGTTAGATGATCTAAAGAAATATTTCATATCTATCACATTTGAGAAAATTCCTAGAACAGAGAATAAGGTTGTCGATGCAATGGAAACATTATCTACTTTATTGCAGCAGCCTGAACATGAGCTACGCTATGAGTTCCTAGTGGAAGAACTATCTTATCCTGCATATGATTCCCCTAAAACCCACATGATTTGCATTGTTGTAGGTCATGATTCATCCAGATATAAAAACCTATTCTCCTATCTCAAAGACCAAATCATTCCTGATACCTTCAATCACCATGAGAAACAATACCTTATCCACAATGCGTCTTGGTATGTCATCATTGGTAATGATATATACAAATGATTTCTAGATGGTATGCTACTTAGATGTTTAGAATGGGAAGAGTTTCAACGTGCATTAGAGGAATTCCATGATGGTATTTGTGGGTCACACTCGAACGATTTAACACTAGCTCAAAAACTTATTAGGGCTGGGTACTATTGGCCTAAAATGGAGAAAGATGTAATCAAGTTTGCTAAGAACTGTCAAAAGTGTCAGATACATGGAAACCTAATTCATGCTCTAGGGAGAGATCTAATTCCCTTCACTACACAATGGCCTTTTCACCAATGGGCATTTGATCTTATAGGATCCATACATCCTCATTCTTCTAATGGATATACCCACATAATCAAAGCTATAAATTATTTCACAAAATGGGTAGAAGCAGTCCCTGTGACACAAGCAACTGGGAAATAAATATCTATGTTCATCTTGAACTATATCATATGCCGGTATGGTATTCCACACTCTATAGTTGCAGATAATGGTGGAAAATTCAAAAACAAAGACTTAGATGATCTATGTGCCAAATTCAAGATTACACAACATTGGTCATCTATCTACTATCCTCAAGGGAATGGAAAAGTTGAGGCTTCTAACAAAAATCTATTGAAAATCTTGCACCATACAGTTAATAAAATAGGAAGAGACTGGCATCTCATGATTAATCTAGATCTCTAGGCCTATAGAACAATTATTAGAACACCCACTAGGGCTACTCCTTTCGCTTTAGTTTATGGGTCTGAAGCGGTACTGCCTATTGAGGTTGAAATCCCATCACTAAGAATCGGAATGCATGGTCTGGTAATTGATGATGACTACAGAGTGTATAAGTTGCAATAACTTGAACTACTAGATGAGCACAGACAAAAAAAATATGATCATCTCAGAGTATATTAGAAGAGAATGTCTAGAGGCTACAACAAAAAAGTCAAACACAGAGAATTTTAGGTTGGCGATCTAGTCTTGAGAGAGAATCCTAAAAATCAATCACATAGAGAGTGCAAGGGGAAGTTTGAACGCAACTGGCTGGGTCCCTTTGTTATCACTACTACTTTTGGCTCTGGTGCCTATCAACTCTCAATGACTGAAGGAGAACAGCTCCGAGAACTAATCAACAGTCTCCATCTGAAGAAATTTTATGCCTAAGGCATTTAGTGTATGGTAAAATGTCCTGAAAAAATCTTAAAAGTCTGAAAAAGTCCTGAAAAAATAAACATCTTGGTGAAAACCTAGCAATAGGTGCCTTGATGATTCACAAAAAAATCAAAAAATACCAAAAATATCAACAAATTTGGAAAAATGAAAAATACAAAAAAATGAGAAAAAGAAAAAGTGCCTTGGTGAAAACCTGGAAACAGGTGCCTTGGTAGCAAAAATAGAATCTATGCCAAGATGGTGAAAACCTGGCAAACAGGCACCACTTGTTCAAAATACTCCATCTATCAGTGCAATCTTGGTCTTTCCTAGCTTTTAGTCTGCTTTAGTTTGTATATATCCATGTTTTCAATAAAATCAGTCTGTACACCAATCATCTCAAGCATCTGTATCCTATCAATGCTTAACACTTGGGGGCAATCAATGTCATATCCTATGGCCTCCAGTACATCTTAGATGAGTCATATCCAGTCAGAGTCCTTTGAAGCTTCATCCAAGTCAATCATTCTGTCTCCTCTCCAGAAAGGATTTTGCATCTATAACAACGCAATCAAACACAAAATGAAAACAATCTATGCTTTTACATGCTTTTATCTCCTTTTATGCTTACTGATTTGCATTGATATTTTTGCATATTGTATCCCTTTGAGCTCTTTGATGATGTCCTTTACAGGATTTAGAGAGTGATGACTAGGGGCATAATCTTTTCTTTGTTTTCTACTTGTATGTGAAAATCTAACAACTTTGGAAATTCTGGATTGAAATGGTGTCCATCTGTAAGAGCCTCTATCTTGTATTGGATGACCATGCGTACCTCGACCATTGATACCCAGAAAATTCAAGGAAGTTTGATCTAACTATTGTCTTTTGAGAATGTTTTTACTCCTACTATGAAACGGGATCATACCTAAGGATGTGAACAATAAAGGGTCACTACGGGTAATTCACACTGGATTTAGAATGATCTCTTGACTGCTTGATGTGTTTGCAATGCAAGGCGTATTCAGTTCATCACAACGTTTATGTTTTGATGCTTATACAAATTGCTATATCAAAATGGACATGATATTCAAGTCATCCTGGTGTTTATGCCTTGGTGCTTATATCTAATCCGACATTCCGAAAACAAAATCAATATTCATATGTCCATGGTTGTCTAGCTAGTGGGCGTTGTATTGACTTTTGAGCATACAAATTGATATTCATATGTCTATGGTTTCATAACTAGTGGACATTGTATTGATTTATTCAGTTACCTAAAATTTTCAATGATGAGAATGAATCGACACATGATTAGTGACTAGGTCCTAGGTCCTAGGTTTGTATTTCATTCTGTATTTCATTTTGCACTTTGCATGATCTCACAAATTGCTTGAACACTTAAATGATTCTTCAAAAACAAAAATGCTAAACATGACACGAGGACTGAGCATTGTATGAAGGTTCCTCCAATGAAACAGCAAGTAGAATCCTTTTTCGGGATCAAAATTGAAATTTTAGATCATTCATATTATTAACTACTTGCATAATCAACCTTCTAAACATCAAAGAAATCCATTTTTGAACTTAACTGATTATCTTACATTAAACTATCAAAATTTCAACTTGGTCAAATCTCATCAAACTTGGTCTCTAGGACCTCTAAATGATGCAAAACATGTTCTCAAACGTGTATAACAACTTCTCAAATCAATTAACATGCTTCTAAACTATAACGCTAACTTTTCTTATCAAATTTCAATTTTAATCCCGAAGGGGGCATGGTATTGCACATCATTCAAGTTTGTAAATCTAAGTTTGTAAATCAAATCTTTCTTAGTAATCAAGACAACAACCACGTCTAATTGTTGACTCATCTAAAGTCCTCATCGCTTGGGGAAAATCTATTATCTCTTGGGGCATATCAGATTCATTGAGATCCATATCAATTTGGTATCCTAAATCTATCTTGTAAAATCTATCAGCTTTTTGTAACCATCAGTTCATTAGTGTTATTTCCTTGGTTCTTCATAACTGATGGGTTCAAGATGTAATACCAATATGATTCTTTTGGACAATCAGGTCTGGAATCGGTCACTCACTTCTTCGCAATCATAAGGTTCAGAATCAGGCATTTTGGCACTTTTTCATAATCACTGGCTCATTGTTGTTATAGTTAACATTATCTTTGGTCATTCAGGACCTAACATCTTCAAATCTTTCAATCGGTTTCTATCTCAGAATCGGTTCATGTTTCAAATTAGTTTCAATCTCAAACATCTTTATCATACATAGACTATCTTTGAACCACTACGCTTTGCATAGTGATTCAAAGAGGGGCAAAATGTAATACCCCAAAAATGGGCTATAGGTTCATTAACCTCCTACATCAACAAATCGAATGAAATTGATACAAAAAGTCCTAACCTAAGGCACATATGCAATCAAGTTATCAAAATTTTAATTGATTATCCTAAATTCTGCATCAAGGAATATTCCTAGAAATATTCCTAATTTATCATAATTATTCTTAATTTAATAATTATTTGGCGATAAATCTTATTTATCCTAAAGTTTGATTAATTGAATATTATGAATATTTAATTAATCAGATTTAATACTGCCACTTAAGTATTTAATTAAATTTAATTATATTTATTCCTAAATTATATTATTTCATTTTGACAATAAATCTAAAATCTCATGACTAGTTGATTAAATTCTTATTTAATTAATTCATATCAGTTGTCAATTTTTAATAATATAATTTTTGAATAAAGTTTGATTTAATAATTGATTAACCCATAAATCAATTATTTTATTTCAAAAATCAGTTAAGTTGAAAATAAATCACTTTATTTTTAATTAATTTATAATTAAATCATGCATAATCAGAAAAAGTAGGCAACTAGAAATTAACAATCAATTTTAAAATTGAAACTCAACATCTGATGATGAGTTGAAATTTTATCTAAAACTCTATTTTGAGTAAAACTCTGCTTTTACATGATTTTTGTGAGTTAATTATCTCTAATTTCTTGATAACTCAAAAATCAACCTGAGTTTATCAAGAGTGATTTATGGCTTTTCTTTTGCATCCTCAAAGCCCTAGATTTCTATAAAATCAAGGCTCGGCTCTTCATTTTTATCAACACTTGAATTTGCACAATTACTCTGGCAAATTGGCAATTGAAGGATTGAGCACTTGCGACAAGCGATTTGTGAGATCTTTCATAGTTGATCATTAGCTTTTGCATATTTTCATATCATAGATTTCATAATCATTCATAGCATTCTTAGATCAAATCTGCATTCCATTTCATTCATTCTAGATTAATTTCATACAGTTTTTCATATTATTGCATAGAAAGTCCAAAAATATAGCTTAATCTACATTCATAGTTTTTTTAATTTTTTGCATTCAAATCCCTTGTTTAGGTGTTGCATTGTCACTAGTCTCGGTTTGATCTGAGAGTATCATACTCGCACCTACTAGAAGGCAGTAAATCACTTGCTTAGTTTAGTTTCCATTCCATTGCACGATTTTGGTTTTTGG
Source organism: Chamaecyparis obtusa (assembly GCA_027943335.1). Classification (NCBI taxonomy): domain Eukaryota; kingdom Viridiplantae; phylum Streptophyta; class Pinopsida; order Cupressales; family Cupressaceae; genus Chamaecyparis; species Chamaecyparis obtusa. Next base: position 718,360 of record BSBK01004522.1, read on the forward strand.
CTAACCTCTAATGTTTTACTGAAGTCTTGTGTCTATAGCTAGGTACAAAATTCACACACACAAGTTGATCCTAGTCTATGAGTTCAGGGTGGAGGAGTTGGAGATCAATGAGATTAATGGTGAGTTAGCGGAGGACAGATTTTCCCAGGAAGGTTTCATCATCGAAGATATCATCGTAGGACCATTTTTCCTCCTCTTTTGGGATGTCTTCCACCTCTATGAGTTCATTTTGGATATTCAAGAGGGTTACACCAGGAAAATTAGTGCCCCCAATCATTACAGTGGGTCCTTGGATGTGTAGGTGAGGAGTATTAAAACTGAGGCCTTGATGTTGGGGATTCTTGGATGCCTCCATGGGCTCATTCATTCTATCTTCTATAGGTCCAAGACCGCCATCTTGATAATTCCATTGATCGGTTTCCCACTTGTGGGATATGGGGTATTTATCCTTGAAATACCCTAGAAGTTTAGTGTCATGAGGAGGAGGATCCTTGTATAGCCATTGGTTGATGTCGGGTACCAGCTCTTGACCATTTAAAATTCCATTGGAGATGAAATCAGAAGAACACAGAGTCTTGATCTTGGGGCCCTCTTGAGGGACCTTGGTTTGATGACATGGATGCCCTTGAGTGTGTAGATTCGAAGGGAGAGGTCCTACTGCAAAGGCATAGGTAAGGTTGTATTCACCACAACCCCTATTGTTTGATCTTGATGGTAGAAAGGATGGAGGAAAGGATTGTCTTTGGATCACAGTGGTATCGGGAGGAACTGGTGATAGATGTACCAATGTCAATTCTCAGAAAATGAGTGGAGTGGGGGAAAGAAGTTTCTATCGCATGATAGTATGCGAAGGGTTGGGGCTATGTGTGGATGGTGATTTTAGTGCCTTGGTATGGGAATTTGATGCACTGATGATAGGTGGAGGGAATGACTTTGATGGAATGGATCCACGGGTGATTGAGGAGAATGTTGTAGGGGAGGTCAAGATCAACAATGTGGCATATGGTTTTTTGGACTACAGGGACAATCATGATGGGTAAAGAAATGGTACCTTCAGAGGTACATTCTAGGTTTTTGTAAGCCTTGATGGTGATTACCTCATGAGAGATGTCTACTTCTATGAGACCAACCTACTGGATGAACTTTAATGTACAAATATTTAGGGTCAAACCATTATCTATCATGACCCTTTTTACGGTAAATTCATTAACCATGCCAGTGATGCAGAGTGGGAGATTGTGGTCTGGTTCAAGGGGTGGCATGTTAGAGGCTTGGAAGAAGAGGATGGAGGACATGGATAGGTGTCCTACAAGGCTCTTGAATTGGATAGTTTTAATGTCTGCAGGGACACGGGTCTCTTGGAGGGCATTATTGAGGACTTCCTGGAGAAGGGGTGATGTGCGAAGGAGGTCTAGGATTGAGATCTAGGTGGGGGTGTTCCCAAGGTGTTCTAAGAGGTTGTATTGTGTGCTAGGGATGGTTTTTGGGTTGGTGCCAGCAACAAATATTTGACTTCTTCAGGTAGTAATGATGCATTGACTGTTAACACCTTTGACATGGATGACGTTCACAGTTGGTTTAACCTGGGAGATACTATCGACAAATTTATTGTAATTGATGTAAGTTGTGGTATATTCTTTCCCATCACTATGGTCACCTTGTTTTTCCTTGCCTTGGTTTTGGGGAGGGTTAGCATTGGTTTGATTCTTGCCTGCGTTTTGTTGCAAAAACACTTTTTGGTAGATTTATAGGTTAGTGTTTGGCGATGTCTGGGAAGGTGCATCAACTGTGATCTTTTTTTTATCAATAAGGTCCTAGACATAATTCTTGAGTTTCATGCACTTCATGATGGTGTGTCCCTTAACACAGTGATAGTCGCAGTACTCATTGTCTTTGTACTAGGTGGGCTTAGGGGTTGACTCCTCAAATGGATGGGTTTGTGGATATACAATCAAATTAGCACTGGCCATGCGATGGAAGATAGTGTCTAGGGTTCTCTGAGGGGAGTGAATGTGCATTTTTGGTTGTTCTAAACATAGGGCTTGTTCTATCCTTGGGTGACAAATATGGTGTTGGCTTGATTGGTGGGTGGATGACAAGGCAATTTCTGGTAGGTGGGTGCTTGTTGTTGGTACATGAGTTCTTGCTGTTGGTATGTTGGGAGAGGGGGATTGGGGTCAGCTACAACAACTTGGACGTGCTTGGTGTCTGTGGCTCTATTTGTAACCACATTTTTATTTTTGTTCTAGTAGCGGGATTGATCATTGTTGAGCCTCTATTGCAAACTCTCCTTGTAATGTTTAATGGCACCATCATCCAAAAGACATCATTTGATGTCCATTCTCTTCCCTTTTATGTCCTAATAAGTTTGTATGTAATGCATTTGCATGAAGTGGGATAACTTTAGATGAAATTTGTCGATGAATATCTTGGTGAGGTGTTTTTCTGGTGGTCGATATGATAATCTCATGGTGAGGTTTTTCCCTCTTTGTAGATAGTCGGCCAGGGTTTCACCTCCCTTTTTCTTGGCATTGCATAGGTCTAGCAAGGAGAGCTCGTTCTTGACATTATGTGCATATTGGGCCACAAATTTCTCTGAGAGTTTTGTGAATGTGGAGACATACCCATATGGTATTTTATAGAAAAACTTGACGGTTGTCCCTCCTAGACTCTTGGGGAGAAGGTACATGAGATAAATTTTGTTGTATGCCACCTCTTGGCATGCCATGTAGAACTCTTTGATGTGGCTGACTAGGTCTCCCTTTCCTTGATAGTTGTCAAACTTGGGTGTTTCAAAATGCTTAGGGAAGTGGACTATTGTGATTGATCTATCGAAAGGGTATGGACAGACTTCTTTGAACTTGAATGATTTTCCCTCATTGCTAGCTTTGAGTTCCTTGAGGGAGCTCTTCATTTCTTCCCATTTTGAATTGATAGGCATTGGAGTGGGTACTCCCATTGGGAAGGGATCAGATGGTGTGGGTGAATATGGAGGGATGTAAGGGAGATATTTTGGGATGGGGTAGGGGGTTGCCCTACTGCATAGGTGGTCTAGAATGGATTTTGGAAGGCTTGATGGGGGATGTATGGTTGTTGTAGTGTTGAGGTATGCTTCTACGTAGTAATATGGTTTGGATTGTTGTTGGGGGATGAGAGAATTAAGTTGAGGCATTGGGAAATATTGTTGTTGTGGTGGGGGTTGGTAGAATGATGGTTTTTGGGATTGGGCTTGGGCTTTCCCAATGTAAGAGGTATGCATGCTCACATTACTAAGAGGGGGTACTATTTTTTGGGTGTGTACTATGGGTGGCTGCATGAAGATACTAATAGGAGTTAAGTTGAGCTTCTATGAAGGTTGTGGCACCATTTGTGAGGCTACAAATGGCATAAAAAGGTAGTTGGTGAAGGTAGGAAATGAGGTGATAGGAGGAGGTGGCAGAGTTTGCTATGTTTCTGGAGAAAAGGTTCCTTGTTGATAAGATGGTTGGGATAGGTGTGCATGTGTGGGTATTCTTAAGACATTCATTTGCACTTGGCTGAGGCTCCAATTGGTGCCACTCCTTGCCATGGGTTGCGATGTGGAGGTTGCTACAAATGTGGGAGTGGAAGTGGGATTTGATGTAGATGGGGGGTTTTGGGATGCCATGAATGGCATTCATGTTGTGAAGGTGCCTTGCTGAGCCTATGTGCTGGTGACAAAAGGCAAGAGAGGAACTTGTGCGAAAGTAGGCTATGTAACAAACTAGGTAAATGTGGGTTGGGTGGCTTGTGTTGCACCTTGTAGAAATGATGTTGATATGGAAACCTAACTTACGATAGGTGGAGGTATTATCTACATATTAGCTTTTGTGGGAGGTGGGGGTGTTTATAGAGAGGCTTGTGATTGCATAGCAATTTGTGAGGTGGTAGGTGGTGGTAATGCACCCATGATAGAAAAGGGGATGAATTGTGTCACTGCTTGAGCCAAGGGGATTGTAGGTATAGGTTATAAATAGTGAGGGATGGGTGACACGGTATTGGATATCTGCATGGAGGGATCATGGATTTGTTGGAAGATGGTGGAGTAGGTGTTGGTGTGGAGGTGAATGGGTTTTGTGTGATCAAAGGGTCATAAGTGTGGTGGAATGGGAGTACCCTCTTGTGCATAATTTTCCAAAATGGCCAACTAGTTACGTGCTATGATTGCACTCACCATTTATGCATGTCCTAGATGGAACATGAACACTTCCATGGATCCTATAGTAGGTGTCTCAATGGGGTATTCCCACACATTCTCAACTAATGGTGGTTGGGGATCATACATTACCATTGTACCCTGGGGATTGTTAGGGTCCACTGAACTAGAGGCTTGGTTGGGATCCATTCCTTTCCTCTTCTTTGATCGTATCTCAACAGGCATGAAAATGAAAAGTCCTAAGATGGGGGAAGATGCAAACATGTCAGAAGGATGCTTAATATGATGCTTCTAGACCTAAATGAGGTTGGGAATTCTCTAGATGTAGAGTCAAGACACCTAGATGAAAAGGTTTTGAGGTGATGTGATTCAAAATGAGCTACCTTGCCAGATGGGGGATCAAAATATGCAGGGTTATCATCCTTAGATAGACTTGTGATCTTTGGATGACAGGATCCTTACTACCATGAGCCAATCTTTGGATCAAGATGATGAGGTTCATAGGAGTAAGTACTAGCTACCCTAGACAATGCTTAGTCAAATGGGTGGGGCTAAGATTTTGATCCTTTGGATAAGGTTTGAGCAACTCAAAGTGATTCCTTGGATGTGATGTGGATATAAGGTGATGATTTTGGATTTGGATAGAGGATGATGCTAACTGATGCTTCCTAGGGGGATGATGTAAATGCACCTAAGAAATGATCTAAGATGAATGGATATTGAGAGAACTTCATAGATATTGAGGAGTGGGATTAAGCCTTCTAGTCTTCACTTTCCAGTTGGATGAACCGGTGGTTAACTCAAATTTGAAATGAAAATTATTTGACCCTTGTGTTTTATTCCATGTTATCTAGTCTTTCTTGGTATTTCTCTTCTTCTTGGGTTGCAGTGATAATGATTTGGTGATATTTGAGCTTTCTTTCAGAAACCTTCTTCTCTCAATACACATGGAGCATTGGTAGCTTAGCTTTCTTATGTTTTACTGGTTCGGTCATAGGTCCAAAAATACCTTTTCTCTTTGCTAATGGAATAAGTCAAGCTAGGAAGTGACTATGAAAAGTATACCTTGGCTTGGTTTTGAGCAGACTCGGGTTTCTTTTTAGGATAATTGATAAATAGTCCCACAAGAGACAAAGCAATCTTGTGGGAGAACAGGCAGATGATCTCTTTGGAAAAGAACTTTATAACTTTGATTTGTGTATTTTTGAACAAATGTTTTCACTGGGTATGATAACTTTGAGAACATGCACAAGAAATTTCTACCTAAAAGATAGGCTAGTATCAAAACCTTTGCCCACAACTTGGTATCCCAAAAGAAGAATACAGATGGTGAGTAATCTTTAGGCAATTTTGGAAACCACTTGGATCGGTCCTTGCACAAAGATTTTGATACCTTTAGGAGTAGATTAGGTGGGCCTCTGATTAATGGCTTCTAGTAAGATCTGTGGTGCCCCCCCAATTAGTTTGTACGTGCGTGACTCACTTAAGAGCCTAGTTGACCATGCCAAAATCATAGGGGTATTCACCTACCTCAGGCTACCATCAATACCCCTTGCCTAAGCTTGAGGGGATAAGGAGAGATTTTTCTCAACACCTTGTTTATATATCAATCGGGGAATTACTGGTTTGAGGTCATTCTCTAAAGAGGAAGTGCTTCTCTCTAGACATGCCTCACTAGAAGCAAAACCAATTGAACTTGATCTTTCTCTTCACCCAAATTCTACAAAGGTGAGGGGAGAGGATACAGATACAAGCTAATTATTCTTGCATCACTTACTTTATCAAGGATTTGCAAGAATTGAAAAGCTCTAAGGAAGTGTTGAAAAACACTCCTTCAAACACACGAAGAAGTCTTCATTCCAAATTGAACCTAGATTAGACTAAGTGTTTTCTATCCTAGAACATCAAACACTTGTTTTTAGCATACAAAGCTCTTTGGAAAACAAATGAAAATTCTTGAAAGTAAAGATTGATTTTTGTTTCAAATAAAAACAATGTTTTACTTCCCTTTAGGCATTCGAGATTTGTTTAGCTCTTTTTAAGCACCAATTTGAAGTGTTTTGATTGCATTGATTCTTTGTCCCTTAAACATTTGAGATTGAATTTTTTATTGATTTTAAACACCAAAGTTGAAGTGTTTGAATTTTCAATTTTAGCCCTTGTTCATTTTAAGCCCAAATTAAAAAATGAGGTGTTGTTTGTGCATTCACTATTCTTTTTAATGCACCAAATAAAAGTGTGTAATTTTTTTTTAAAATATTAATCTACATTCCCATTGATCCTTTATGCAATCCCACAGACACAAAAATAATGTTCCTGCAGACCGTACAAGCGATCCCACGAGACTATCAGAATAAAAGAACTTACAAAAAGTAATAAATATCGAGTTTAGTACAATACCTACAGACGTGATCCCACAAGGTCAGTGCACGATCCTACAGGATCAACTGTCGATCCCGCATTGTGAGAATGAGGGCACAAATTTCAAGGTTTTAAATAAAATTCCATACAGCTTAAACAAGTTTACAATGGCAATCCCACCTGGTCAAACTATGTTCCCGCATTGTGGGAATGTGATCCTACAACCCGTAACAGAGAAATGACTGGTGAATTTAGGACAAAGAATAGAATTTAGACATAAAATAGAAAGATCCTTCATGGGAATGTGATCTCACTGACCATATTGTCAATCCCGCAAAACTATGTTTATTCTACTGTGTGAAATCCAAAGGCAGGAATGGTGGCCCAAATGTGTTTCCTTTTGCCTCAAACCTCTAAAACACCCAAAAATACTTGCAAAATAGTCAAACAACAAAAAAAATTAGTTTTTGGTTAGTTTTGCAATGTAAAACAAAAAAAAAAGATGAAGAAATGACCCTAGAAGTAGGTCTTACCTAGCGTGCCAAAATGTAATTACCTAAAATGTAGTGTTAAGGAATACTAAAATAAGTAAAGCATTCAACAAAACAAAGAAGATAAACACTTAGATTAGACTAAAATAAAGCAATAACAACAAGAATGCAAACCACAAGTAAGCACTCCAAAAGGCCCTCTTGATGTTTAGATGTAGTCCAAAGATTTGAATGTGTGCTCAAAGGATGATGTTCAAGCTTCAAAGGGTGTGATTTTGGAATGATTTTGGCATTATGAGGGTATGGCTTGTATTTTTTCTCTTCAAAATGACATGATAACAATGCTTGGAGGGTAGATCAAAATGAAGGAGAATAGGGCTCAATTTATAGGAAAGGAGAGGGATGAATGGACAGTCAAGATGCAAACTTGAGGAAGAGTCAAGATGCATTTGAGAGAGAGCACATGGATTGTGCTTTCTCAAATGCATCTCATTGTGAAAAGTGTCACAATGGGAGAGGTTGGAAGAAATGGGGGAATGTGATCATTTTGGGAGATGTGAGAGGGGAAAAAAGTGTAAGAGAAGGATGGAGTGTGTGAGAGGTGTGTAAGAGCATTTAAGGTTGACATGAGGTGAGGGAATTGGTGGATGTGAGGATGTGACATGAGAGTTGACTTGGGTTGGCTTAGGATTTCTTAATCCATGGATTATGATTGTGCAAATTCTTAGTACGGGATTAGGTTTGGATTAGAAGGAAAGTGGGAGGTTTAGGGGGATGTATGGGAGGAGAGAGAATGAGTGGAGGATTGGATTAGCTAATCATGGGTCATTAGCTAATTAAGTTTGGTTAGTATGTGTGAATGGGTTGGGTTGAGTATGAACTCCATGTTAGGAATTTGGGATGGGTTTGGTTAGGGTTTAAAGTTGGGTTAAATATTTTATTTAATTTCAAGTGGGGTGAAAATGAGGATTTATGAATTAATTCAAATAGACAAATGTATCCATTTAAATTAATAGAGGAATGGGGATTTAATTAATTATCGGACTATAGGTTTTTCATTTAGATAATTAATTGGACTATAGTTAATTAATTAAATTAATTAACTAGGGGATGACATAAATTAACCAAATAATAATATTTTATTAATCAAATTCCATAGGAGAGAACTAAATAGGACTACTTAATTATGTAATCATATTTAGGTGTCTACAGAAGGTAATTTTGTGCATGAATAGTAGTTAGGTTTTGTGTATTTTTAAAAAAATTTAAGTAGTGTGGTGTGTTTGTTTCTATCTAGTTTTGCCTATGTAAATAGGTTTTTGCCCAATGCTCTCTACAGTTGTCATGCCATCAAGTTTGTGGTCTTCCCTACCAACGATTCTAAGTTCTTGCATGGGCACAAGTTACCCATCATTCCTAGACAGAGCCACTGTTGGTCATTTTTCATGTTTTAATGCAATATCTTTTGAAAATGACCTAGTTTTGAAATAGGGTTTATCAATTTTCTAAGGGTTCTAAAAAAATTCTCATTAAAATTAGAAAAAAACCCTACCTTATTCTATTTTTTTGCTACCTTTTTGTTTAACTTAAACCACTTAAGTCACATGTTTTAAGTTATCAAGCGGGGGCAAGTTCCTTCCAAAGTTATTAAGTCTAGCGGGTCCTATTGGCAAGTTGACTATACTGGTATATATGACTAAGATATAGTGTTTTCATTATGGAAACAAAGTCATATGATGTTATGGAGTCAGTACAATCAGTTAGAATATCATATTTGGTTAAGTATGAAAGACTGGATAGTTAGCAGAGCACTAGGTGAACAAAGCATCAACGCACATGCGTATGACTGATTTTTGGCATGTGCCCTTGAAGATAAGCTTGTTGATATGTAATCATGCTAAGTCTAAGAGTGCATGATTACATTATTCAATATGAGGAAGATACAACTAGTTGAAGTAGCATAGACAGTAAGGGGTAGAGCAGAACAGATCATGGAGCTGACTGTTGGTATTTTGATTAGCAGTCATAATATTGGTTTGTAAAGGCTATGCACCTATTGTATTTAGGTTATAGAAATATTAATATCTTTATTTGTAGATACGCTTGAGCCAATTCACTTGGAAGATTTGTATGCAATAGGTTGAAGGCCGACTTAGTTAATAGTTTTGTTTACACATATAAATAAGACATACGCCTTTCTAATATGATATGAAAGATAGAAAGAAGGTTGATAAGAGAAAAGTAGAGGTATGCAAAGAGAAGTTAGAATGTTGTAGTTCTTTACAAGAGGCTAAAGCATCAGTGCAAAAAAGGAACTGTTCAGACAAGTAGTGTCACAACAATAGTTTACCTTGCAGATATAGTGTGTATCTGAGATCTAGAAGGTTGTAGCCTTCACCACTTGAGCAATGAGCTCTAAGAAAATGTGTCCCCACCCCTAATAGGGTTTGACCCTTGACCAAGTCACTATATTAAAAGCATTGTAAAGATCAACTCCTAACAGGGTTGCAAGATCTTCTAACAAGGATCACAAAATACTAGTGCAGTTCTTGGTGGGTGTCAATTCCCACTGGGGTTTTTACCTATTTGGGTTTCCCCACAATCATATTTGGTGTTATGTGTTGTGGTTGTTTATCTTACTTGTATTGATATTCATTTCAGTACTTAAGAAATTATAGTTAAGTTTCAAGATATCAGAAAAGTAATAATATATAGAACATTGATTCACCCCCCCCCCTCTCAGTGTTCCCATTCCCAACAGGTCCATCACTTAGTCACTAACTTGCTAACTCCATAGGCTATTACTCAAAAGCTCGCGGTCTATTTTTTTAAAGTCTTGTTAACCGTCACGAGTGGGAGAGTAGTTAAGTTTCCTCTTATCGCTAGCTCACTGGCAATTTAGAAGTTTAGATGATAACCATTGACACCCCATGAGTATCTTGTCCAAGCCCTTTATCACTAGGTCACAGACTATTTTAAAACGGTATCACTAACCTTGGCAACCCAGTGGTGGTTTATGTTTTTCCTTTAGTTGCCAGGTCACGGGCTTGTTTGGCTGGTAGTGAAATCCTTCACGACCTGTCGAGTGTTAAGTTTTAATGTTTTTCACTGGCTCATAGTTTCTTTTCATAACCTAGGTGTTTTCTTTGTGATTCACTGAGGTGATGCCAAGTTTCTATTTTTCTATAAAAGGAAAGATTTCAGATCAACTACGGTCGTTAACTCGTGGAGCATCAAAGAATAGTCCATAATCTTCTAGTGAGTTAATGAGAAGGTGTCATGTGGTGAATGGTGGTTCCAAGATCATAGCTTTGGATGCAGATTAAAGAATGGTTTGATCAAGGTTTATTCAATGGTCGATGTGTTATCACTATGCAGAAATGAATGAAAGATATTCATCGCAGGATCATGCTTTGATGTCACATGTTACTGGTGACGTTATATGTCTTCGGTCTGAAGGAAAAGTAAAGTACAGTCATATCTTTTTTATCATGTGGAGGGCATAATGCCTTGATAAAAGGATGAATAATGGATGGTGATTGCAGGATCATACCTGGGTGATGCATGGTAGTTTTTCATGAGAGAATGTTTCTTTGATCACTAGCTCGTGAGGGTTTTGGGAGGTTAAGGTTAAATATTGGAGAGCTCATAGATATTCTGAGAAGTGGTAAAAAATGTTAGTGATTTGGCATGAAGATTTTTTAGTCAATAAAGTTTCTTTGGTCACCAGGTCGCGAAGCTTTATGGCAGTTAGTAAGGAATGCTCACAACTTGGCAAGTCTATGTTTTGGAAGCCTAGTCGCCAACTCGTTGCGGTCTCAAAATTTTGTCAAAAATGTTGGTGATCTGGTGAAGCACCTAAATAAAGTGTAATGTGTATCAACCTAACCAATTATCTATTAACACCTTGAAGATGGTGGACCCAGAGTGGAGCTCAACTCAGAGATAGGCATTGGTTATATCAAGGTTGATCTAACGGCTTTTGTATTGTTGTTGTTAAAAGATACGTGAACTTTATCCTTCACGACATTGTGATGATGTGATGCATCTCATTGCTGATGTCACATAGCTAGATCCTTAGGGTGTTTAAAGAAGGGTTAGATCAAGGAGGATCTGACAATTTTTGCAAGCCTGCAATGGGAAGTTGCAAGGACTTTAGTCATCACAGCTTCTCGATTGATTGACACATGGCCAAGGTAGAAGAGTTAAAAGAGATGTTGCCATTTTTTTCCAGTTGGTTTTCATGTCATTGGTCAACTTTCCAAGGTGGATTTTTTAAAATTGGACCTGGTCTTAAAATATTTAATCTATTGGAATCATTTGCATGGGATTTCATCGACGGTAGAAATTCAAATTTTTGAAAAGAATGTTTGATCACTAGAAACACTCAATTCATTCTAAAAGGGCCAAGAATTTTCAGTAGGATGGAGCTTCTAACGTTATAGAATTATAGATATAGTAAAAATAACATGTAAGTTTCTCTTTGTGAACTTGTTGCCGTGAGGGTTTTGTGTAGACTATGTGGGATAAAATTGAGAACATAAACCCTAGTCATAGAAATCATGGCACCATGAAGGGATTTTACAATAAAAATTGAATACAAGGATAAGAGAAGTCTATGATGATTTTATGGTTCAATTAGACCATTTCATGCAAATGATGACAATTACTTGTCCGGTAAGGTGATTGAGGAGATTATAACTATGAGGATTTATTTTGATTTGTTAGAGGAGAGAGCCAAACAACTTAGAGCCAGGTGTAAGCACCTAATTGAGGAAGAATAGAAGCTTCTATAGTTTGGGTGGCTAGGTGATGTTTTTTTCAGCGAGTGGATCTCAAATTTCATTCAGGAGGTGACAGGCATCCAGGTGGAACCAAAACCAGCTCAAGAATGATGCTCCTTTTTGTGGCTACCTCATTTTCTATAAGAGAATTTTTGAAAGTGACCTTTTGTCATTTTGTGGAAAATTAAAGTCTAACCTATTGTTTTGTGACATGTATACCTTTCAAAGTTCTGAAGCTTCTTGCAACCCTATTCTATAAAGGGTTTCCAAGACTGGGAAGAAGGGTTCAAATTTTAATTTTTTGAAAGCACTTTTGTGTCCTAGTAGGTCGGTCCATATAGTGTATAGTACAGAATCATTGATGTCTGTATATTTTGATTCTATGCTTTAACGAAGAAATTTGTTAGTCTTTTTCTTAGAGTTATTTTGAAAAGATTTACAGAGAGTTATAGTGAATGTATCTTTATCAAAGAGATTAATATAAAGAGAATTGTGAGAATATTTGTGTCAAAAATCTTGTCTCCTTTATTATTATTTTTATGATTTCATGGATATTTGAGAAAGTCTTAAATTTCATCTACAACACTTTCAGGTTGTATGTGTTGGAAATCAAATATGGGAAAGTGAGATACTGAGAGGGGGGGTGTGAATCAGATATCTCCTACTAATTACACTTGAAATAATGATGCAAAGCAAGGAGCAAGAGTGGCCAAAGGATGGTGCACCCTAATGATCCAAGCCTACACACACATGCGAAAGCAACAAACAACAAGAGTGAGAGAGAGAATGCCAGATCTTTCATATATTATCATCAATTGGAACCATACATGCCAGGCTATAAGGCCTTCCTAGTTAGGGCCAAATATTAAAATGAATTACAAAAGTCCTCAAACATGTGAGGATCTATCAGAAATATCCAATCTAATGTCTACTATCTTCTATCCAAAACTGACTCCCTAAACTACAACCAAACAGCTACATTTATAAAAGAAGCTACCAAGCTGATGACGTCAGCCTTCAAATCCATAATTAATGGAAGTAATGATCAAATCTGGGACCACATGCTTCTCAATGATGGATTCCAACATTAATTCCATGATCCAATATCAATGCACAAGTCAGCCACAACAGGAAACAAAACTAGACTCGTCGGTAAGCAAGATAACCGAGCAGCAAACAGACAATGCCGAGCGCCGGTGAAATAACTGACTACCCAGGAGAGAACCAACCACACTCGGTAACCAAAGGAAACCAAACAACTACTAACCAACTCGGTCAAAGAAGAAACCAAGAAACACAGACAAACTCCAAATTCTTTTTGGTGACATGGGATTGCCAAGGACCCGAGATGCTCCTGCATCAGACACCTGGGGTTATTTTGAAATGATTCTCCAAATCATTTGGTAGGTCTAGTCTGATCCACATCCAACTCAAACTATGAAATCCATGAACTGTCTTCCATTGGTTTATTCTTCCACTTAACTAGATATTCCATATACTATTTTCCTCTTGTACTTTTTCCAACTCTTTCCTTCAAAATCTGTTCAACTTCATCATTCTGCTTCTTAGGATATTCTATTGGTACTGTCACTTCTTCATTAGGTTCATGATACTTGTACAAATTAGCAATATTGAAAATCGGTGATATGTCCATGTCATCAAGTAACTCAATTTCATATGCATTTCCACTATCAAATTTCCTCAAAATTTTGCAACGTCCAAACTTCTTCATCTTCAGCTTTCCATATGTTCCGACAAGAAACTAACCTTTCTTCAAATGAACCATCACTTCATCACCAACATCAAAATTCTTATGTCTTCTTGATCTATCAGCTCTGTCTTTGTATTTTATATTACTGTCTTCCAGCTTCAGCTTCACATCTTCATGCAATGTCTTCATGTACTCAGCAAACTTTACTCCTTTAGCACTTTTCTTATTTTCATCAGCAATGTCTCTCAAATCAGATATTCCCCTTAGTTTTGTACCATTCACAATCTCAAATGGTGTCTTTCCAGTACTCCTATTCATTGAATTATTGTATGCAAACTCTGCTTGTGCTAACATAGAATCCCAATTACTTGGTGTGTCTCCAACTAAACATCTCAAAAGATTTCCCAAACTTCTATTCACAACCTCAGTCTATCCATCAATTTGTGGGTGAAATGTAGAACTATATTTCAACTCAGTGCCAAATTTCTTCCAAAGTGTTTTCCAAAAATATCCAATAAATTTATTGTCTCGGTCAGAGATAATACTCCTCGGTAATCCATGCAATCTAAAATTTTCCTTAAAGAAAAGATCTGCTACATGTACTACATATGATGTCTTTCTACAAGGTATAAAATGTGCCATCTTAGAAAATCTATCCACAATAACAAATATAGAATCATTACCTCTTACTGTCTTCGATAAGCCAAGAACAAAATCCATATTGATATCAATCCAAGGTTTCTCAGGAACAACAATCAGTGTATACAATCCAGTATTATGACTTACTCCTTTTGCAACTTGACAAATGCCACAACTTTTCACAAATTTTTGAACATCTCTATATAACTACGGCCAATAGTACTTCTCCTTCAGCAAATTCCATGTTTTATCAATGCCAAAATGTGCAGCCAAACCACTACTATGTTTCTCCTTTATCAAATTAGATCTTATTACTCCTCTCGGTATACACAACTAAATACCTTTAAACAACATACCTTCCTGAATAAAATATTCATCCCATTTAGTATCTTGTTGATCTTGAATAGGTGTTCTACACTTTCTCCATGGCTCAGAAAAATCAAGGTCATTTTCATACAAACCTCTCATCTCATCAAAACCAAGAACTTCAATTTTCATCTCGGTCATCAAAGTTCTTCTTCTACTCAATCCATCAACAACTCGGTTAGTGACTCCACTCTTATGCTTTATCATAAATGTGTAACTCTGCAAATACTCAACCCACTTCATATGTCTCTGATTCAACTTATACTGACTACCCAAATATTGTAAATCCTTATGATTAGTATACAACACAAATTCACTCGGTATCAAATAATGTCTCCATTTCTTCAGTGCTTGAACAATAGCATAGAATTCTTGATCATACACAGAATATTTCCTTCTAGCATCATTCAAATTTTCACTAAAGAAAGCAATAGGTTTACCTTCTTGACTCAACATAGCTCCAATTGCACTTCCACTTACATCACATTCTACTTGAAATACTTTACTGAAATTAGGTAATGCCAAAATAGGTAATTTAGCAACCTTCTTCTTTAGAGTCTCAAAACTTTTGTCAGCTCCATGTGTCCACTTGAATTCTCTTTTGTCTCCTCTCATAGTCTCAATCATAACATTGCAAATTGAACTGAAATTCCTTATGAACTTTTAGTAAAAACTTACCAAACCATGAAATGATCTTACCTCACTAGCATTCACAGGTGTAGGCCAATTCAGAATAGCTTCAACCTTTTTAGGATCCATCTTCAAACCATTAGCTAAAATAACAAATCCCAAATACACAATCTCTTCTTTCATGAATTAACACTTTTTCAGATTTATCAACAACTTTTCCTCTTTCAGTCTCTGCAAAACTTGTCTAACATGCAACAAATGTTCTTCTCTAGTCTTACTAAATATTAGAATATCATCAAGATATACAATCACAAATTTACCCAAGAATTTCTTCAAAACTTCATTTATTAGCCTCATAAAGGTACTTGATGCATTAGTTAAACCAAAGGGCATAACCAACCACTCATACAAACCTTCCTTTGTCTTGAAAGAAATCTTCCTTTCATCACCTTCTCTGATTCTAATCTGATGATACCCACTTTTCAAATCAATCTTTGTGAAATACTTTTCTCCAGTCAAACTATCCATTATGTCATCCATTCTCGGTATAGGAAACCTATACTTCATTGTTATCTTGTTGATTGCTCTAGAATTAGTACACATTCTCCATTCTCCATTCTCCATTCTTCTTTAGTGCCAATACAATAGGTACTACACAAGGACTTAAACTTTCTCTAATCAAACCTTTCTCCAGCAACTCTTGTATCTGTCAGTTCAATTCTTGATTCTCGGTAGGTGTCAACCGATGAGGTGCCTTATTCGGTAAACTAGCTCCAAGGATTAGATCCATACAATGATCAATGCTTCTTTTCAGTGGAAAACCATCAAGTACATTATTAGAAATGATATCACTATACTCGATGAGTAACTTATCAATCTCCTCAGGAACATTATCCTCTATTTTCTTACTTGGCTTATTAGGAATCACAGCAAAACATACATCATTCCTCTTCAATGAGTTAACAAAATTCCTTCCTTCCATCAAACAAACTTTCACAGATGTGATAACATTACTAACATGTTCTTCCATCAATGGTAACAAGATTTGTTTCTTTCCATCAGCCACAATAGTATACTTATGCAATCTCCCATCATATATAGCATGTCTATCATATTGCCAAGGTCTACCCAACAAAATATGACAACAATCCATAGGCATGATATTACATAACACCTTATCATAGTACTTTCCAATCTTCAAATTCACATAACATTGTTCACTTACTAAGAGTGTATGCTCATCTTTGATCCATGAAATTTGATAGGGCTTCAGATGTACCAACCTTTCCAACTACAATTTTGTGACCATCTCTTCAGATGCCAGATTCTCTGAGCTACCACTATCAATGATTACCTTCCAAACTTTGTCAAAAACTCTACATCTGGTCTTGAACAAACTTTTCCTTACCGGATCTTTCTTTTTTCTTTCATTCCACAGTGCTCTCCTTACCATCAAGTTATTTTCTTTCTCAAGTTCATTCACTGACTCTTCTTGCACCAAAGCATTTCTACTGCTACCAACCTTCTTACTAGCTTATGTACATTCAAAAGATCTATGTCCTTCCTCTCCACAGTTATAACAAGTTCCTCAAAAACTTCCTCTACCATAATCACCTCAGTAGTTACTACCTTTGCCTCTAGAACTTTCACTTTTCCACTCAGTCCTGCCTTTGTCCATATTTGTCTTTTCTGGTTCAGATCTACCATTTTCACCATTATATCTACCTCTTCCTCTAGGGAATCTACCACCTCAACCTCTCTATCTTTTTTCATGTCTCTTGTTCAATTTCTCCTCAACTTTCAAAGCAAATTGACAAGCCTCTTCAATGTTCTCCAATTTGACCATACTAATCTCCTCTTGGATGGAAATGCTCAAACCATCCAAGTATCTGTCGATTCTTTCCACATCATCTTCATCATGTCCAAATTTGATATCTAATCTGTATAATTCCTTAGTATACTCTTTTACCGAGCTATCTTTCTATCTCAAACTTTTCATTCACCGAACTAGGTTAATCTGATAATCATAGGGTAAGAACTTTCCTTTCAACTTATTGACCATTTTACTCCATACCTTGATTTTTTATTTTCCTTTCCTTTTCTGATCCAATTGTAGATGTTCCCACCATAAGGATGCATGACTTTTCAACTTTGTGCTTTCAATCTTGACCTTCTTTTCCTCAGGAATGTTCTCATATTCAAAATACTTTTCCATCTCGGTGATCCAGTCCACCAATTCATTAGAATCTAGCTTTCCACCATACTTAGAGGGATTAAAATGTGGTGTTGACTTCAGACTTGTCAAAGCCTTCAAAAATATTTCTTCACCTTGATCCATAATAGGAGTAGGTTCTGCATTCACCTGTTCTTCTTCAATTTCATCATCACTAACATTTTCAAGATGTTTGCCTCTTCTTTGGGCTGTTTCTACTGCTTCTAATCTAGCAGCAATCTGCCTTAGCATATCTGCCAATCTTGGATATGAATCTCACCTCCCACGAACCATCTTGACAACCCTTTGCAATTGTAGGTCAGATTGCAATCTGCTACCCCACAACAAGTCAACTAGGGCTTCAAGAGGAACCTACAAACCTAGATCCATAGAACTAGATCAAGATCTCACCTCACTCTGATACCACCTAACACAAAGTAGGGAGCAAGAGGGGCCAAAGGATGGTGCACCCTATTTATCCAAGCCTACACACACATGTGGAAGCAACAAACAAAAAGAGTGAGAGAGAGAATGTCAGATCTTTCATATATTATCATCAATTAGAACCATACATGTTGGGCTGTAAGGCCTTCCCAATTAGGGCTAGATATTACAATGAATTATAGAAGTCCTCAAACATGCAAGGATCTATCAAAAATCTCCAATCTAATATCTACTATCTTCTATCCAAAATTGACTCCCTAAACTACAACCAAACATCTACATTTATACAAGAAGCTACCAAGCTGAGTCAGCCTTCAGATCCACAATTAATAGAATTAATGGTCAAATCTAAGACCACACACTTCCCAATGATGGATTCCAACATTAATTCTGTGATCCAATATAAATGCACAAGTTGGCCACAAAAAGAAACAAAACTAGACCCGTTGGTAAGCAAGATAACCGAGCAGCAGACAGACAACATCGAGTGCCAGTGAAATAATCGACCACCCAAGAGAGAACCGACCACATTCGGTAACCAAAGGAAACTGACCAACTACTGACCAACTTGGTCAAAGTAGAAATTGAGCAACACAGACAAAATCCAAATTCTTTTTGGTGACACAGGATTGCCAAGGACCTAAGATGCTCCTGCATCACATAAATTCAACTTTCTTATCATAAGCATGAATTTCAATACTAAAATAGATCTAAAAATATAACTTCATCCATGAAATGAAACACATAAAAAAAATATTTTGGCTACCCATAAACCATTGAAAGATAAAAATGGGGTGGGGATGACACCCACAAATATTCACTACTGTACTATTAAAATTTGCCTGTTAGGGCTACAAAATTTGATCATTTACTAATGATCTACCCCATGAGGGGTTTTCCCTATTAAGAGCTTATAGACTTATACAATCTACCTTGGTTAAAGGATTTAAAACTTACAAAAAAGTAAGCACCCAGTAAAGAGATTTACATAGGCTTGTAAAGACCACTCTATTAAGAGATTTACTCTGATTCACCTGCTAAAATGTAACAGTACCTGATCCTTTGGTTTGCACTATGATGTTGATAATAGATCTTCTCCTTCCAATACTTTTATGATCTCCTCAATAAAATATAGCTCTATTCTACCCTTCACTGCTTTGTTCGGTCACTCTGACTAATCTATGCCTATATCAAAATACTTCTATGTTTCATGTATATGAGATCTCCTTCATTATATCCATAAATATATACATCATTTTAGGGATAATATATCATCTTATATAGACAAAAAATCAATCTCTTAGGTCAAGATCAATGATCTAGATTCTCTACTTATGTCTCTTAAGCATTCCCTTTTTCTAATAGGTTACATGGCTTACATAGGGATTAGTGATTAAAAATATAAGGCATAATCAACTCCTTGATTCCCTTAATAATTATTAAATATTGTATAGATGTTGGCCAAAATATTTTACCTAATTAATTTTACCATAACAAACATATATGTCAAAACTAGCTTTCTCAGCATATGAAGTCTTTGACACTCGACATTTACCATTCTTCATATATTGGTGCTTGGCACTGACTCTTCTATACAACTCGGTATAAACTTCTTAGTGACTACTAAAGTACTCGATGACCTCTAAATTTCTCAGAAGTAACTACTACTCAGTAACTATACAAAATACAAGTCTAAAACATAACTTGGCCTTCACAAGATGGCTCGATTGTAGTGATGACCGACCAACATTTCCTAGAAAATGATTAAGTGTAAGACACTAATAGACAACAAAACTTAGGGATCAACTATTTCCCCCTTTGACATTAGTGGAAAAAACACTTTTTCATGACTTTTATATTACAAAATAGTACTTAGTAGTTTGAGCACTCCCCCTAAGAATTTGACTCATTCTTCAAATGATTCTACATATATACATAAGACTCTTTTGACATACAACTAAATATATACATTACAAACTAGTATGTCATGCCCTTCTATTTTTCTCACTGTAATTTTCTCTATGTATTACTCATGTCACTTCCCATTTAAGTCATTTCATTTTCCCCATTTATCTTATTTCTATCATGGCATGTCATTTCCCCCTTATTTTTGTCACTTGAAGCTGATGGGGTGTAGGGGTGAGAAAATACTTATCAAAAAATGGTTTATGGAGCTGCATTATTATACCTAAGGCATTGTCACGTCCTAACCTGATAGAATCCAAAACTTGTATCTTTATTTCTATTTGGGAAGCTAGATCAACTAAACTCTCACCAATAGAGAGATGAGGATCTCTCTACATTAACTCCTTTGTCGTTGCTAATTCTTTCTAGATAACCTCTAGATGAGTTGTTAACATTGTCTATATAGAAATTATCTTTTCTCTTATTCACCCATCATTATCCATCAACTCGGCTAATCTTCCTTGTGCATGAACTAACCTTGTGAAATGAATGGAGCTAGAGCTTACATCCATTCTCAGTGAATGGTTGATAGACTTCAAGTCTAGTTGTAGTTTATCAATCAATTCTTGATTGTCCTTAGTGAAATCTTCTACATTACATAGATTCTTGTATAGAGAATGAACATTCTACACAACCTCTTCTAAATTTGTCACTAAGGTAGAAAGTTCTACCTATTTTACTGCTATCTCGGTTGAGACCTTTTCAAGTACCTTAGTCTCTAACTTTCTTTTAGACCACTGCATAAGTTTTTAATTTGCCTCACAATCATCACTATTCACCTTCTTAATAATTTGAACTAGTTGTTCCAAAATAGGTGAGGATTCATTCTCATCATCTATTTCAAAGGCTTCTATGAATATACCTTTGATTTCTTGAAAAACTTGTTTCTGTTGATGTTCTCTTCTTAACTCTTTTTGCTTTCTTTTCTTCTTCAAAAGATCTTCCAAGATTTGCATCTGTTCATAAGTTAAGTTATTAGTGTCCCATTTTGGAATCACTATAACTTCATCAAGTGTAACCTATGTTCCTGGAGATTTATCCTTTTTTCTTCTAAATTTTCTTCTTAGGTGTATTTACACTCAACATTTGTATTAGAGCTTAAATAGCCTCTTGTTCCTTAGGCTCTGGATTTTCATCAATTGTTTCATCCTTAGTCTTCTTATTTTCCTCCCTATGAGGATTTGTCATTACTAATGCAGATTTATCTGCTTGATCTTTTAGGCTCTCTTCTCCTTGTTCTTTCTTATCCTCCTCGGCAGGTGCATTCTCAATTATTATTTTTAGCTTGTCCTATTTCTCAGCACTTGCACTAGGTAACACTTGTTGCTCAATTGTGACCATGTGTGAACTGGAAGGTGCATTTTCAACAGTTGAAGTTGTTAAGAATGGGAACACTAAAAGGGTGGGTGAATTGGTGTTCTATATAATTACTTTCTAATACTTGAAACTTAACTCAATAACTTAATTTTTGAACTAAATATTAAAGCATGTAAATTAATCAACACATAACACTAGATATGATTATGGGGAAACCTTGGCCAAGGGAAAAACCCCAATGGGAATTAATACCCACTAATAATTGTACTTGTGTATTATGAACCTATTAATGTTCCTTAGCCCTATTAGGAGCTATCATTTTTAGGAATGAATGCCAAATATATCCTATGGGGGAGTATTCATAGCCATTCTATAGCAGTTGTTGCATTCATGACTATGATTTTCATTGATGTCAACACAGTGATCTACTGAAGATTAGCAGAGAAGCAGACAATGTTTGAGTTAGCGCACTTGGGATATTGAAGATGAAGCTATGAGGAGTTGAGGACTTACTCTACGATTTTCTATAAGATCATGATTAAGAGTGCATATTTAAAATCATTTGTTCATAATAGTTATGAGGAAATCAATGGAAGTAGTATTCAGGCAGTGTTCCTGAGTAGCGGTTTGTGAAAATTGGATGATATCTCCTAATCAGGATTGAATATGATCATGTATAGTTATGAGGTAGTTGAAGACATTATTTTGGTGATGTGGACATGAGCACAAGATCTGAGGTCACACAAATGAAGAATTATCTTAATTGGAAGCTGACAGTTTTGTGTAATTTTTATGTAACGTGTGGAAACTTTTATTTTGTAATTTGTATGCCGACTCATTTGTAATTACTTGAGTGTGGTATAAAGGAAGTAATATTTTCCTTGTTGTAATATTGATGAGAGAAGTTGTGAATTGTATTTGAAAGTGAATTGCAGAATTGTGCAATACTTTTTGAAAGAGGATATGCGAAGTATAGAGATCTGGTATTGAGATCTGAAGAAGCAGTTGGTGCAGTTTGGCACAGTCAAAGAAGGAGTATTGAATTATTGAGATTATTAATCTTTTGGTATTATTATGTTGAGTAATACAAAGATCATTTGGACAGTGTGTTCAGTGATCTTACCCTGAAGTTGTTTGGGTAGTGGGTCCTTTTGTCTTCCATAACTCCTAACAGAGTTAGAATCATCTAGCAGGGATTCAAAGTCTCCTAGCAGGGACTCATATGTACTAAATGTATTTCATAAGACTCCTAAAAAATTCCATCCTCTCACAAGGAAATTTCATATTAGTGCATCTTTTGTGGGAATCATTCCCACTGAGGTTTACTCTTTGATCAAGAGGTTCCCTAGTCAACATATCTTGTGTCATTGTGTTATTGTGCATGTATATCTTTCTATGGTTGTTGATTACATTGCTTACATGGTTAAAATCTATTGAGGTTAATAAAATTTGTATTTATTTGATAATTGATTCACCACCTCCCCCTCTTAGTTATCTTGGTGGACTTTACTTTCTAACAATTGGTATCAGAGCGGCAGGTCCTTGAAGAAAAAGTTTAACAACTTAAGGAGATCCATGGAAAATCATTTCAAGTTAGAAAGCCCTAAGTTTGATGGAGTAAATTTTGACAACTGGAAAGAAAATATGAAGACATATTTACTTTGTTTAGGACCAAGTTATTGGTTAATCACAAAGAATTAGAAGACTATCATTGATGAGGATAAAGTTTAAGAATGTACTAATGAGGAAAGACATATGCTCATGTGTAACATACTTCCTAGAGAAGCACTCTTGTCAGCCCTTCTAGAAAATGAGTACAGTCAGGTCAAATATCTAAACACATCTCATGAAATTTGGTTAGCTTTACAATCTACTTTTGAAGGTGATGAACATGCAAAGAAAGTCAAATTACATAATTGGATATGTGCATTTGAAGATATAAGAATGATGGAAGATGAATCTGTTAGAAACTATATTGGTAGAATGTCAGAGATTCTTGTAGGTATAAAATCTTGTGGAGGAACCAAGACAGAGAATGAAGTGATATGGAAAATTTTGAGGACATTGACTCCTACATTTAAGCAGACAACATAGATGATTGAACAAGTTATACCTTGTACTACAAACTTTACCAAAGAAACTCTTCTTGGAAGATTGGAAGTAGCAGAGATGGACCTGAGGCTATCAGGAGACTTACCTAGAATGGAGATAGTATTCAATACACTTAGTGTTCACCCTACTTTGTCAAGAAGCATCAGTGTAAGCGGAGATAATGCTAGCAGCAACAAATCTAGAAATGAAGAAGACAAAAATATTGAAGAAGATATTGCCTTGCTTGTGAAAAGAGAACCAGACGGTAAGAAAAATTTTAAATGTTGGACTTGTCAAGAATTTGGTTATTTTGCATCTAAATGTCCTAAGAGAGTTAAGAAGTATAGGAAGAACTTTAATCCTAGGATATCTAAAGAATGTTACTATGCAAATGATGAAGAACTTGAAGCTAGTTTGGAGAAATATTTGAGTGAAAGTGATACTGAGAATGATGAAATAGGCTTTGTAGCAATTAAAGAAGAAAATCATGAAACAGAAGTTAAGGAAGAAAAGGCTTTAGTTTCTCAAGTAGAAAAGAAAGTTGATTAGATTATAGATAGTGGTTGTTCACATCATATGACTGGAGACATGAAAAAGTTCATAAAGTTTAACAATTATGATGGAGGAGTTGTTAGAGTTGGAAATAATGCACCTTGTTTGATTAAAGGTATAGGATCTATTACTCTTGATGGAAAGACTAATATTGATAATGTTTACTTTGTGGATGGTTTGAAACATAATCTTTTGAGTTTTGGATAGCTAGTTGATAAGGGATGTCAAGTTTGGTTTAATAAGAAAAATTGTGTAATCAAAGACAACGATGGAAATTTGATTGGTACTAGATCTAGAACCAGAGGTAATGTATTTCAGTTGAATCCTACTAAGATGACATGCTTGATTACTAAGATTGATGATATTTGGTTATGGCACAAAAGATTTTGTCATATCAACTTTGATAACATTGTGAAAGTGAGTACTACACTTGCAGTAAGAGATTTGCCTAAAATTATGGAGCCTACTAACATGATTTGCAAGAAATGTGTGATGGCTAAATAGAAGAGAAGCTCATTTCCTAGCAAGAAGTTTACAATAGCAGAGAAGTTGGAAATCGTTCATATAGATTTAAGCAGTCCCACAAGGACTAGAGGATTCTATGGAGAAAGGTATTTTATGATTCTTGTTGATGATTTTACAAGAATGATGTGGATTGCATTTCTTAAAGAAAAATCTAAAGCATTTGATAAGTTTAAGATCATTAAGAACAAAGTTGAGAATGAATCTGAAATGAAGATTAAATGTTTGAGATCAGATAGAGGTGGAGAATTTACTTCAAAAGAATTTAACATTTTTTGTGAATTGAATGGTATTAAGAGACAATTTTCAACCCCTAGGACACCTAAACAAAATGGTATTGCAAAAAGGAGAAACAGATCAGTGACTGAAGCAGCAAGAGCTATGCTATTTGAGAATGACATAGTGAAGATATTTTGGAGAGAAGAAGTGAACACAACAATGTATATAATGAATAGAGTACAAATCAGAGTAGACATAGACAAGACACCCTATGAACTATGGTTTGGACATGCACAATCAGTTAAGTATTTTAGAATTTTTGGAAGAAAATGTTATATTAAGAGAGATGATGACATTGGAAAGTTTGATCCTAGAAGTGATGAAGGTATATTTCTTGGATATTCATTGAAGAGAAAATCTTATAGATGTTACAATAAAAGAACTAATACTATTGTTGAGAGTGCAAATGTAAAAGTTGATGAAAAGTTCAAAATTTAGGAAAGAATTCTTGATTATGAATCAAATGAAGGAACTCATCCTAGAACTAATCCAAAGACTACTAAATTATTCTATGAAACTAACAGTGATTTTTTGAATGAAAGCTATAGTGAAGAAATTATTGAAGAACCTACAATAGAAACAAGAACTGAGATAGTGACACCTAACAGGAATCTATCAAGGAATCATCCTACTAAGAAGATTATTGGAAGCATAGATAGAGGAGTTCTGACATGAAATAAGGTACAAGAACAGTCGTGTTTGATTTTTCAAATTGAACCTAAATCTACTAGTGAAGCTTGTGAAGATGAACACTGGATTAAAGCTATGAAAGAAGAACTAGATCAGATTGAAAAGAACAAGACATGGGAATTGGTCCCTAGACCTAAAGATAAGAATGTTATAGGGACAAAATGGGTATTCAAAAACAAGATGAATGAACAAGGAGAAGTTGTAAGGAACAAAGTAAGATTTCTATGTAAAGGATACTCACAACAAGAAGGAATTGACTATGAAGAAACTTTTGCACTAGTAGCAAGAATTGAAGCAATAAGAATGTTTTTGGCCTATGAAGCTTACAAGAAATTCAAAGTATATCATGTGGATGTGAAGTCAGCATTTCTGAATGGAGAATTGGAAGAAGTCTACCTTGAGCAGCCTGAAGGTTTTCCTTTAACTCAAGAAGGAGATATGGTATGTAAACTGAAGAAAGATTTATATGGACTTAAGCAAGCACCTAGAACTTGGTATGCAAGATTGGATAAGTATCTGATAAAGTTAGGATTTACAAAAGGAACAACTGATGGAAACCTATACACAAATGAAATTGAAAATGGTTTGTTGGTTGTTGTTATTTTTGTTGATAATATTATCTTTGGAGGAGAAGATGAAGCCAGTGATAAATTTGCAGATTAAATGAAGACTGAATTTGAAATGAGTATGATTGGTGAAATGAAATACTTTTTAGGATTGCAGATAACATAGAAAAATGATGGTATCTTTGTAAGTCAGACAAAGTACTTGAATGATTTATTGAAGAGATTTGGTGGAGAACTATAAACTAGTTGGAACACCTATGGTAACTAGACACAAGTTATCTAACATAGACGAGACTCCTGCAGTGGAACAGAAAAAGTATAGATCTATGATTGGAGGATTGTAATATTTAATTCATACAAGACCTGATATATCACATGCAATTGGAATTGTAGCAAGATTTCAAGATGAACCCAAAGAATCACATTATACAGTAGTAAAAAGGATACTGGGGTACTTAAGAGGCATAATTGAGTATGGATTGTGGTATGAAAAATATGATGATTTTACCCTATGTGCATATACAGATGTTGATTGGGGAGGTAGTGTTGATGAAAAAAAGAGTACCAATGGTGGAGCATTTTTCCTTGGAGGAAGATTGGTTTCTTGGCTAAGCAAGAAGCAAAATTGTATTTAACAGAGCACAACAAAAGCAGAGTATGTGGCAGCAACAAACAATTGTAATAAAATAATTTGGATGAAGAAAATGTTGAAGGATATTGGAATAAAATTTGTTGATCCTTTTGTTATATGTGGCAGCAACAAACAATTGTAATCAGATAATTTGGATGAAGCAAATGCTAAAGGATACTGGAATAAAAATTTTTGAGCCTGTTGTTATACATTGTGATAACACCAGCACAGTTAGTATGTCTAAGAACCCTGTGTTACATTCTAAGACAAAGCATATAGAGATAAAGTATCATGTAGTGAGAGAGAAAGTGGTAGAGAAAGAAGTCAAACTTGAGTATATAAGCACAAAGGAGTAGATTGCAAATATATTTACAAAACCTTTTCCTAAGGATACATTTGAGTATCTGAGAGGTATGCTTGAATTTATGCCCCAGCCTACTTTTGAGAAGTGATGCAAATTTTTGCATCTATCTAGTGGTATATGAGGCCTATCTTTCTTCTAGACTGGATGTTGATACTTCCTCTATGGGGGAGTATGTGTATCTGAGTTGAGTCATGAGGATTCTAGTGAATGTATTTTCTAAATAGTATCTTTTGACAGTGAAGTTGTTGTTGACATAATGATGAAACATCTTTCATTGATGTCAATGGGGGATAATTATACATGAAAAATCATCTATTGGAGAGAATTGAATAGGAAAATGAAGCAAGCTTTGATTGATGAAGAGGATTTGATAGCATTTTTCAGAGCAGTAGTGTTGCAATGTTGGTATTCATGGAACTTGGATGTTTTTTCATCTATGTTGCCATCAATGCCAATGGGGGAGATTGTTAGGAATGAATGCTAAATATATCCTATGGTGGATTATTTGCAGCCATTCTATAGCAGTTGTTGTTGCATTCATGACTGTGATTGTCATTGATGTCAACACAATGATCTACTAAAGATTAGCAGAGAAGCAGGCAGTGTTTGAGTTATCACACTTAGGATATTGAAGATGAAGCTATGAAGATTTGATGACTTACTCTATGATGTTCTATAAGATCATAGTTAAGAGTGCAGATGTAAATTCATTTGTTCATAATAGTTATGAGGAAATCAGTGGAAGCAATATTCAGGTAGTGTTCCTGACTAGCGGTTTGTGGAAATCAGATGATATCTCCTAATCAGGATTGAATCTGATCATGTGTAGTTATGATGAATTTCAATACATGATGTTTTTGATGTGGATGTGAGTGCAAGATCCTAGGTCACACGAGTGAAGAATTATCTTAATTGGAAGCTGACAGTTTTGTGTATTTTTATGTAACGTGTGGAAACTTTTATTTTGTAATTTGTATGCCGACTCATTTGTAATTACTTGAGTGTGGTATAAATGAAGTAATTTTTTCCTTGTTGTAATATTGATAAGAGAAGTTGTGAATTGTATTTGAAAGTGAATTGCAGAATTGTGCAATACTTGTTGAAAGAGGATATGCAAAGTATAGAGATCTAGTATTGAGATCTGAAGACGCAGTTGGTGCAGTTTGGCACAGTCAGAGAAGGAGTATTGAATTGTTGAGATCTATAATATTTTGGTATTATTCTATTGAGTAATACAAAGATCAATTGGATAGTAAGTTTAGTGATCTTACCCTAAAGCTGTTTGGATAGTGGGTCCTTTTGTCTTCCATAACTCCTAACAAAGTTAAAATCTTTTAGCAGGGATTCAAAGTCTCCTAACAAGGACTCATATGTACTGAATGTATTTCATAAGACTCCTAATAGAGTCCATCCTCTCACAAGGAAGTTTCATATTAGTGCATCTTTTGTGGGCATCATTCCCACCAGGGTTTACTCTTTGATCAAGAGGTTCCCTAGTCAACATATCTTGTGTCATTGTGTTATTGTGCATTTATATCTTTCTATGGTTGTTGATTACATTTCTTACATGGTTAAAATATATTTAGGTTTATAAAAGTCTTATTTATCTGATAACTGATTCACCCCGCCCCCCCTCTTAGTTATCTTGGTGGACTTTACTTTCTAACAGTCATTACAATGCTTAAGTACAATGACCTTGTCAAGGGTTAGACCCTGTTAGGAATCTTTTACAATTAACCATGTTAGGGGTGAGGACACATTTTCCTAGAGCTCACTTCTCAAATGGGTGAAGGCTACAACCTTCTAGATATCAAATACACACTATATCTGCAAGGTGAACTGTTGTTGTGACACTACTTGTCTGATCAGTTCCTTTTGTGCACTGATGCTTTAACCTCTTGTAAATCTCTATATCATACTGACTACTCTTTGCATACTTCTTCTCTACTTCTATTAACTCTATATCTCATTTCATACTCAAATACAAAGGCGCATGTCTTATTTATATGTGCAAACAAAACTATTAACTAAGTCGGCCTATAACTAATTACATACAATGCTTCCTAATGAATTGGCTCAAGCGTGTTTACATATAATTATATTTACATGTCTACAACACAAATACAATAAGTGCATAGCCTTTACAAAACAATATTTCAACTGCTAATCAAAACACTTCTTGTCAGTTGCATACTCTGTTCTACTCGGCCACTCACTGTTTGTGTCACTTCAACTCGTTGTATCTTCATCATACTAACTTATCTGATCATGTGCTCTTAACCATAGCTTAATAGCATAACCAAAATCTTATCTTCAAGGGTGCATACCAAAACTTGGTCATACACATGTGCACTGATGCTCTACTCATCTGGTGCTACATTGACTGTCCAATCTTCCATACTTAGCCATTTTAATGATCTTCTAAGTTATGCGTTGACTCCAAAACTCCATATGATTTTTTTTCAATAATGAAAACACTAAATATTAGTCATATACATTAGTACAGTCAACTTTCCAATAATCTCCCCTTTTTTCATTAATGGAAACAAAGGAATATGGAAAAGTTACTAAACTGTATCTTACACAAAAACTTTCTAACATATACTCTATCTTATATCTCCCTTTTACTATATATTGTACTTCCTTTTACATTATATACACTACTCCGTATTCTTTCTTCTACTATATAATCTACTCCCCCTTTGAAATTAATGACAAAGGTTCTCAAAAATGAAACTTCATGTACTTACATAGTGAATACATCCGGGTAAGCAATCTGAAAGTTTGCAATTTCTTGCTGCCAAAATGCCTTTAGTGCATTTACTATTTGGAGATGGGCACATAAATCATAAGTCAACTTCTCCATCTTCTCCAACTCTAAACTCGGACCTTGATCATATGTCACCATAGTGGCATCAATCTCCTTGATATTCTAATTTAGCACATACAATAAGGGTGCAAGTGCATGTCTCAACTGAGCTTGCCTAACCCTTATCGGAGCCATTTCATTTTGTGCCTTCTCAATATTATCCACTTATCCTTGGTAGACATTATTACACATATTTATATCTATGGAGGGATCTTCTATTGATTTCCTTACTACTTCTATCATAGTTTCTACTTCCTAAATCTTCTTTGAGAGGTCTGCAGTTAGTTTGTCCTTATCCATACAATCAACTATTATCTTTCTTCCTTTAGATGCAATATCCTTTAATATAGCTTGACCAACCTTTAGTGAACTAAGGTCAAGTGTGAGGTTTTCTATCATCTCATTCAATCTTTTCCTAAGATATTTTTCTTCTTTAACCTTAGATGTTGATTCTTCTAGGCTTGAGAAGTTTTATTTGAAACTTATTATGATGGAGCTGACATCATCTACTGAATATATACGAGACACTTTCTTTTCTTTAGGCAGTAAGCTATTCAAGATGTTGAATGATTCAACAAACAATGGATTCCTCATTACTTGTTTCTCCTTTTCCTTCTCCATTTTTAGCACACTGATCTTAATTAGGTCTTCTTCTCCCTATGAATCTAAACTTGTTGTGTCAAGGGTCAGACTTGACAACAATGACATTGATGGCTTAGGGGTAAGGAGTGAACTTTGACTAACATCCATTACCTCAGCCTTTACATTTACTAGAACTTTAAGAGATGGCTCATCTACAGGTTCATCTTCCTTGTCGTCTTCCTTCTCAATTTCAAGTTCATCTTCTTTCTTACTTTCAAGTGACCCAGTTAGGTCTTCAACTTGAAATTCTTCTTGTGGCTTAGGTGAATTATCACCACATAGTATTTTGACTTCTTCTGTACTTACAAAGGCTTCTTCAAACTTATCCAAGTCTTTATCTATGGCCACCATTGATATCTCTACATTATCAATCATAATTGTGTCATCTTTTATTCTAGGCATGGGTGCAAACTCCATTTCTTTAGTAGGCACTATCACTATGGGTGTTGAATCCTACGGACCTGTTATATGTGCATTAGGGATCTCAGCTTCTTTTTCTTCCTTAGATGGAGCTTGGGTTCTAGGTGCAGTAGGAGAATACATGTGTCTATCTAAGAACACCTTCTCAAATGCTTTTTCAGACTCCTTTGCTACCAATTCATAGTCCTTGTTCATGATCTACAGAGTTCTCAGTTTGGTTCTTAGGTGCAGCTTCACCAAATCCAACAATAGTGTTTTCTCTTTAATTGAACATACAAGGAGGCTTTCATCCAGTATCTTCTCCCTTATTCTTAAGTCTTCCTCTATAGAATGTCTCTTCAAAAATTCTAATATGTTCCATACACTATCTGGAATAACTGTCTTAAGTTCCAAGATTGTCTTCTTGAACTTAATCATGTGTTTGATTATTATGGAATGGATCTATGATTTCTCAATCTCACTATATTTATTATAGAACTTTTCTATCTGATCAATTCTTCCTTCATCTACTATTCTTGTTCTCAACACTTCAAGATTAGGTTTGAATCCTACCTCAGGAGGTGCTTGAGTGATCTTCCTTTGACTTTTGGTTTTCCTAGAGGATGGATGGCTTGCGTCAGTCAGCTTCTTTCTCTTAGGAATCCTCCTATACTCAGGAGGTGGTGTGGACTCCAAATCAATTATATATGTGGGCGCAGGGGTATTTTCTTCCATCTTTACCTTCTTCTCCTTAGGTTCAATATTCTTCTCTATTTTAACTTTAGAAGAGGGTGTGCTCTCAAGTTGCATTGCAATCTTGGCTTCCCTTTCCTTATCTAGGTCATCTTGAGTGACACCATGAATCTTTAGTATCTTAGAGGTGATTTTAGATTCTTTCTTCTTGGTTGTAGCACTGTTCAAGACTACATCTACTTGTCTTGTCTTCTCCTCATAAGTACCCCATCTTGGCTCATTGGGATCCTTCGGCACTGATAGTAAGACTTGTGCATAGGCTTCCAGAATGTGTTCTTCCACTTCATAACCAAGTGGATGGATCAACTTTGTCCTTGGCTCCACTACTTCCATGCAAGTGATATCTGTCTCTACCATGAAAAAAATGGTGTCCTTGTACTTCTCTACTATGCTCTCAAGTATCCTATACCTTCTTTGCATCTTTATTCTAAATGTCTTGATCTCCAATTCCATGTAGTCATTCAAGGTTCTTTCAAATATTGCCTTTAATGAGATTTTTTCCATTGTAGGAAGACTCTTATCAAGGTATAGATCAAAGACTTTACCCACTATATTAAAGTACATATAGATGATAAGTGACCTGAACCTAAACACTTTTCTCTTGTCATGTTTGATAGCCCTGATATTATCCATCAACTATGCACGCAATATCTCACACAAGTTGAACTCTCCATCTTCCTCCACAATTGATGTCTTCTAAAATAGTGGTTGTAGACACACTATTCACCCTATTTGCATGTTGAAACTTATATCCAAGTATCATAGACATAAGTTTGATATCTTTCTCCTTAATTGGCTCAATTGTCATCCTGCACTTATCACTACGTGACTTACAAGCTTGTTCTACCAATTTCCTAACATCCTTGCCAGTGGGAAGGATGGCATCAGTCTTAGGTAGTCTTGTCATCTCATGAATGAGATTAGTAGTTATCCAAATAGGGACTTCACCAATCCAAAACAAGTCATCATGAATTTTTCTCAATAGAATCTTAATCCATTCAAATTCATAAAACTCATATGCAGTCACATACTCAATAATAGGATTATTCTCTAACTGTGTGAACTCATCTAGGAATGTCTTGTTAGGTTTCATCATTGTCTCTAAGTGCAACCTTATTCTATCCAATCCTACTAGCTCTTTCTTGCAATCGATGTATGCACGTATGTCCTCTACATGCATAAATCCCATTGGAGTCCTAGAGAATACTCCTTCTGGGTCATCTAGGAATGACTTGAAAGGATGCTTCTTAAAGATATATCTCTTCCTTTTAGCGACATTGAAAAAAATTGGAGTAGCCATAACTTACTTAATTAATCACTTCAAATAGTTTTTCAAGGGTTTCTGAACTGTCGCATCTAAACTAGGGCTTCGTAACAAACTTAACTTCCTTTCACTGATGAAATCAACTACAATCTCCCAACACAAACTATTTTGATCTCCTATGCTCTCCAAATTCTTGAGCTTGAATGCAAATGTGTGAATAATAGATCTTCAGTGACTTTAAAATAACTTTTCACCATTAATGCTTGTCGCATAAACATGGAATGCAATAGATAATTCCGTTCTTCATCTCTACTATCAATTAGGTGGTGTGCTCTTACATACTACATCAACTAGTCTCCAAACTATTATAACCAAAGGTGCATACTCTGAGGGTGAGTATACGAGCCGCACAGGGGTCTAGATCTAATCTATCTCCCCCTATGACCATGAGGGTCATTCATCCAAAAGTAGAGGGTGCATCCATTGCGGATGCATCCAATACATACTCATCAACCTTATCCTTCTTTACTTACATCCAAATTAAGGTTGCATCTTCTATGGCTTTCACAAACTTGACTTCTCTAGATTCATCCAAAATTGATCCTTGAGACTTATTAGGGCTTTCTTGTCTTTGTGATTTTGATCTACAAAAATTTGAGATGTGTCCAGCCTTGTTACAATAGTGACAAATAACTGGAGGCCTTACATTCCTTGGCACATTGATGTGAGTTACCATACTGCACTATTAGCTATATGACCATTATAATTGCATATCTAACATGTAATATTCTAAGGACTTCTAACATTCTACTATAGATGACTTCTCTAATTTTGTTGAGTCTAATTTCTTTGATTTGATCTACAATTCATAGCTCTATGACAAAAATTATTACATGAATAACAGTAACCATTAAAAGGTCTTACCTCTTTACAATCTCTTGCTATGTGACCATGCTTGTTACAAGCATAACAAGTTTTGTTTACTAGCTCGCACTCATCTTTAGATGGTTCTACTTTAGCTTCAGTATGATCTTCAATCTTCTTGGCTTATGTAGATTCTTCTGGTGCTTTCATTCTTCCTCACATATCATTGATTTGATTTTTTGCTTCATTGAATCCAATACCAATGGTATCTCCTTTAATCTTCTATGCATACAACTGTGACTCTATTAGATCCTTTCTTGTGTGTAATTTTTCAATATGATTCTTTGCTTCAATCAATTCAAATTCCACCTACTTCTTGATGTTCTCTAACTCCAATATTTCCATGTTTGCTTGCCTCGGTTCTTCATCCAACTACTTGTTTTCTTTGACTTGTTCTTCATAGGCTTCTTGATTGTTAAATATCTTTTCATCCAACTCTTCAATCTGATCCTTCAGAGATGTGTTTTCTTCATTTATCTTTTTGACCATTTTCCCTAAATCACTATTAGAACAAGCCTTCAAATCTTTTCTTAGTTTCTTGATGAATACTTGAGAATCACTAACCTTTAATTTTAGTTCTTCAATTTATTTCTCAGATCTGTCAAGGTCTTCAAGAGCTTCTTCAAGATTCTTCTTCAGATGTTTCACTTCTTCCAAACCCATGATCTCCTCAAGTGGTTAAACTTGTCTTCAGAGGACCAAATCTCTGATACCAATTGTTAGGAATGGGAACACTGAGAGGGGGGGAGGTGAATCAATGTTCTATATAATTACTTTTTGATACTTGAAACTTAACTCGATAACTTAATTATTAAACTAAATATTAAAGCACGTAAAGTAATCAACACATAACACATAACACTAGATATGATTACGGGGAAACATTGGCCAAAGGAAAAACCCTGGTGGGAATTAATACCCACTAATAATTGTACTTGTGTATTATGAACCTGTTAATGTTCCTTAGCCCTGTTAGGAGCTATCATTACAATGCCTACGTACAATGACCTTGTCAAGGGTCAGACCTTGTTAGGAGTCTTTTATAATTAACCATGTTAGGGGTGAGGACACACTATCTTAGAGCTCACTTCTCAAATGGGTGAAGGCTACAACCTTCTAGATATCAGATACACACTATATCTGCAAGGTGAACTACTGCTATGATACTGCT
Source organism: Chamaecyparis obtusa (assembly GCA_027943335.1). Classification (NCBI taxonomy): domain Eukaryota; kingdom Viridiplantae; phylum Streptophyta; class Pinopsida; order Cupressales; family Cupressaceae; genus Chamaecyparis; species Chamaecyparis obtusa. Next base: position 753,171 of record BSBK01004522.1, read on the forward strand.
TGTCTAATCAGTTCCTTTTGTGCGCTGATGCTTTAACCTCTTGTAAAGCTCTATATCATACTAATTTCTCTTTACATACTTTTCTTCTACTTCTATCAACTCTATATCTCATTGCATACTCAAATATAAAAGCACATATCTTGTTTATATGTGCAAACAAAACTATTCACTAAGTCAACCTATAACTAATTGCATACAACGCTTCCAAATGAATTGGCTCAAGTGTGTTTACATATAATTATATTTACATGTTTACAATACAAATACAATAGGCACATGGCCTTTAAAAAATAATATTGCAACCGCTAATCAAAATACTTCATGTCGGCTGCATACTCTATTCAGCTCTGTCGATCACTGTCTGTGTCACTTCAACTTGTTGTATCTTCATCATACTAACTCATCTGATCATGCACTCTTAACCATATCTTAATAACATAACCAAAATATTATCTTGAAGGGTGCATACAAAAAATCAGTCATACGCATGTGCACTAATGCTCTATTCATCTAGTGCTTCACTGACTATCTAATCTTCCATACTTAGCCATTTTTATGATCTTATAAGTTATGCGCTGACTCCAAACTCCATATGACTTTGTTTCCATAATGGCAACACTAAATCTTAGTCATATACATCATTATAGTCAACTTTCCAATAGAAGTTCCTTCAATATGTGTATAATCATAAACATGAATAAGAACAGGATTAAGACTCGGTAGAGGGTGACCAGAAGTTGCCTCGGCAAGAATTTGACTCTTTATCTCTTCCCTGGTCAATACATTTGTGATAATTGGTGTATCCACAAGGATATCCTCTATTGTGATCACATCATTTGATCCACTTATCTCTACCTTATGTCTTTCATTTTCCTCAATATTCCAAGCTTCATCGATGTCTTCCTTATTATCTAGCTGCACTTGGCTAGATGTACCTTCACCCAGTTGTGGACTCTTCTCAATTAATAGTCCAAAAATAATCTTCCACAACCTTGTGCTTTGCTGATTAAAATCTTTAACCTTGTCTTGAAAAATGGAATAGGCCTAGAGCTTGGGTACAAACCTATTTCTGTGCTACTCCATATGTGTTTTTATGTGTCGTGATGATAGATCTGGCATTATCTAAGCTAGTGTACTCTCCCTTATCTATTTTTCTATCATTATGGCATACTGCCATTTCTCATCAATTATATTATATAGTTATTTAGGGATGAGATTCCCAATCTTTATCTAGGTGTCATTTTGAAACTACATAGCATCTCTAACATTGCCTCCTCAATTCTTTCTTTGTCATTATTGCTTAGTTTTTCAAATTTTATTTTCTTGAAACCTACTAATCTAGTAGTTTTTTTTATGCATATTTCATCCATAGTCAGGTATTGTCTATGAGATGGCACTTTCAAATTTGTATTTTCATCTATATCTATCTCTTCATCATCATCATCCTTCTCCAAGGCTAACTTCCTTCTCGGTCTCTTCTTGGGATGACTCGGCACAACTTTGGTTTGAACTGGTTTTCTTTTACCTGATGTCGGTATCTTTCTCTGGGGCTTGACAACTATGACAATAGAAGCTTCCATGGTTCTCAGTCTAAGTACTACAGTAGGAGTGGGCTTTTTCTTTTGTACCTTCATTTTCCTCAGCTTGGTAACTACTTGTTAGAATAACTGAGAGGGGGGTGAATCGGTTATCTAGTGTCCCAATTCAAAATGTATAATCCAAAACAATTTTACTACTTCTACAAGTTGGTAAACATATAATATTTTCACTATCTGTGTATTTACCGATTTACATTCTAAAGTTTGTAATAACTTATCGATTAAATCTAACATGTAATATGCAAAGTATGATCACAAAAAAATATCACAATCAACACATAACACAAGAGATTTAACGTGGAAACCCTGTAAAGGGAAAAACCACCTGGGACCAACAACCCAAAATTGTTCACTCTTCTAAAGTGAGGTTAGTGAAGACCCAACCCTATTAAAGGTTTACAAACACACTGTTAGGTGTGACCTTGTTAGAGGATTTTAGACTAGAAGTTATCATCCAACCAGCAGTCACTCTGGGGTTGATAGGATAACAATGTTCATGTTGGAAATATTCAGGAATTAACCAAGTTACTGAGAGGGGAGGGGTGAATCAGTAACTCCAAATTTTCTTTCAATTACAGATGCATATAGAAAGCATGAAACTTAAAAGCATTCACAACAATGACACATAGATTTGGTTACCTAGAAACCTTCCAAAAAGAAAGTAAAACTAGGGTGGGGATGAAACCCACAAAGCTTTAGTACTGCAGTATAAAGTTGGCCGGTTAAGGCTTACAATTGATCACTTCTGATGATCTGCCCTGCTAGGAGCAATAAGGACTACTAGGTCCACCTTGTTAGAGGATTTTTACAAACTTACAAAAGAAGTATGTACTCGGTAAAGAGATTTTACAAAAGACTGTTAAGTCTACCCGGTTAAAGGATTTTAGTACTGATTCACCTGTTAGGATGAAATAGTAGATCTCTTGCTTTGCAACTGGATTGTTGAATGAGATTCACTGATGTACTGATCACCTTATATGATGAATTTTTCTTTGCTATTCCTTATACTACTGTAGCCCTTTGTAATTCACTTATCTCTGCCTTTCTTTCTTTTTCACATTCATACTCATTACATCTTGGCATTTTTACAACATTGTTTATATACAAGTCTAAACAATTAATTACAATTACAATTACAAAGTCAGCTTGACAAATAAACATAAGTGCTACTAAGTCGACCCAAGTATGGTTACACGGTTCCTGCAAACTAACTCGGTGACTTTCTGATACTCAGCGTCCACTGCATTACTCGGCATCGTCATGCACTCGGTAGAAGTGAAGGCACAATTCATACTAACCACTTAGTAGGTTTTGAACTCGATAAATACTGGTGACTCAGTAGACATAATGTTACTCGGTTTACACTGTCCTGCTCGGTTTGCACTGTTCTACTCGGTTTGTACTGTTCTGCTCGGTTTGCACTCTTCTGCTCGGTTTGCACTGTTCTACTCAGTTTGCACTGTTCTACTCAGTTTGCACTGTTCTTCTCAGTTTGCACTATTCTACTCAGTTTGCACTCAGAATGCAAATAAGTGTTGTCACTAGTGGCAATCCTGCTTAATGCCAACAATCTCCCCCTTTGGCATTAGTGACAAAAACACTTATTGCTCAAAACTTATATACATGAACCATGCTGAGATTTATTTTGATTTTTCAAAATTTGTCTTTGTCAATTATCTCCCCCTTTCAATGTGCTAACTTTTTCTTCTTTTCTTCTATACATATCTATACATATCTCCTTCTATACATATATCCCCCTTTTTGAAGATAATGCCAAAGGTGTATATACAAGTGATTTACAGAGAGAATCCATAATTTGATAGAAAAATAGAATGTACCTTCATTATCAATGCCAGGATACTGTCCCAATTTTCTTGCAGAATCCTGCATGTTTGGATTGCAATTTGGACTTCTGCAGAGAGTTCAATCATGTGATCTGCTATTGAGAACTGATTGTAATGAATCAATGTTTTGGAATGTTCAATGTGCTTATACATTTTATTCATGATGGGAAGGATCATGTTCTGAATGTCTAGCAGTGTGGACCAGATCCTTGTGTCTTCTTTCAATAGTTCTGACTGCATATTTGATAGGTATGAGATTTTCATGTGATGAGCAGAGTTTGAACTTGGTTCAAGTTGTAGCTTCTGTATGCTAATCTTCAAATCCTCATCAATTTTATTCATTTTATCCTTGACATCCTTGGTGAACTCGACAACATTGCATAGTCTGGCCAAAAGAGAGGTAACATTCGAATAGGAAGATTCAATGTTTGACAAAACTGAAGACAATTCCACTTGATTAATAGCTATGTGCTGAGCAATGTGCTCAAGCACTTTATTATTGAATCTCTTCTTGGCTCTTTCAACTAACTTTTCTGTCCCAGATGAATCCTCGTTGTACTTATTTACTGCTTCTGCTAATTGTAACAAAACATGTTGAGAGGAGTCTACTTTAATACCTAATGCTTCAAACAAAATGTCCTTAGCATCCTTAATGATTTTATATTCCTTGTCTCTCTCCTCTTTAAGCTTCTTTTGCTTTGCTTTCCTTTAGAGGATTTCACCTATATTTTGCATTTGGTCCACTGATAGATTTGCAAAATCCAATGTTGGAATCTCTATTTCCTCATCTAGGTCTATATCCTCTACTATATTCTTGCCCAAAAATCTTATACTCGGTTGAGCCTTAGGCTTATCTGTACTTAATGCCTTAGTAGTAGTGACAGTAGACATAGTAGGACTGGCTATAGAGACTGGTATACTATCTACTGGAGAACTTAAAGTACTTACACTTGTAGAATCAAAAACTGGAATACTTACTGCTGGAAAACTTGATGAAGTAGGAGACTGCAACTCGGTAGAAGAAATGGTAGTTACTTCTGTTGTTGCTATAGGTGATTGGACAAATGTTGAAGTTGTCACAACCATGCTTGAAGGTGTCTCTGGGCTAGATGTAGAAACTTTTACTGGAGAGGTAGGAAGTGATGCAATGACTTCTGCCACTATCCTCACAGTATCATCTACCTCAGTGGCTTCTTCCTATTCATCACTGTCATCTTCAATGTCTTTTATTATAACTGTTTCAATACTCGGTTGGTGAAGACGGTATATGTTCTTCCATGTGGCATTTGCAGCCTTCACAACCGATTCAATATTGTTAATCAGAATCAAACAAGTATTGAACTTCAGTGTCATCTTATTTTCATTCTCCTTCAATGCCTTCTTTATTTCATCATTTTTCAAGCTCCGCATTAACTGTCTCAGGGTTTGATCAAATATGTCTTTTATAGTTTGCTTGGCATTGGTCCATCTCATTTTTATTGGATCTAATAAAGCTGCTAGAACCTATGGGGCTATTTCATCAGGAGAGTATTTCCACTGTCCCATCTTTTCAATAACAACATCTTCAATTTCCTTTTGTTCTGTTTCCATTCCTGTTTCATATTTAAAAGATTTTATATTACTTACTCCAGATCCTGATCCTTCTCTAAAAAGTTTGATCTTCTCTTGAAGGGTTAGAGGAGGCCTTTTGAATATTATATCTTTGTCTGCCTTGTCTGCCTTACCCCTTGCACTTCTCCTTGTAAATACAGTAGTGGGAGGCTTAGGTGCCTTAGTGATGAATACCTTTCCTTTCTTCTTTGCAGGTTCTGGTTCCTCTATTTTCTCATCCTTTTCCTTTTCTTCTTCAGTGTCTTCTCCTTTGTCCTCGGTTAGCATTTGCATTTTGGCTATCCTCTTCTTTCCTTTATTTACCACCTGTGGAAGCTTTATGCTTAATTCAATTCTCACCTTTGCTTCTTCATATGTTCCAAAATATGGAGCTTTAGGATTAACAGGCTGATTAAGGAGGGCTTCAATGATATTCTTTGTTTCATCAATGTTTACCTCATAAGGAAGAGGTTTTACATGTACAATCCTCGGTTTAGCTGCTTGAATGTATACTCTGTCACAGTCCACCATGAAACAAATATCATCCTTATAATCCTCAACCAACTTCTATGGAATCCGGAATCTGTCATTCATTTTCTCTTTGAAAGACTCAAAATAACTATCCATGATGCTCTCAAAATTTTCACCCATTTCTGAAATATATTCATTTATCTCATAAAGAACTGGCACATCTTTTCTCCATACTACTTTTCCTTTAGAAAGGAAGAATTTCTGAATGTAGAAGAATAAATAGACCAGTAGAGATCCAAACTTACATGGATTGTTTTTGGAAGTTTGAATGATTTCCATGTTCTTGTTAAACTATTTTAACAACAAATCTGCAAGGTTAAATGATAGATTATTCTTGACCACTTTGTATGCTAGGTCTATGGCTTCACAGGAGACACTATTCTGTCAACTTGAACTATATATCTCATGGGCAATTATGTGTGTACCAAACTTCAGTTCAGCATCAGTAATGCTACTTACTTTCATGCCTCTACCATCCCACTCGGCTAGGGTTTTCTTCTCCAGTTCCAGCCGACCTAGGGTTTTGGTAGATTTAGCTTTGTTTAACATGGGAAGACCAGTGATTTGATGAATCATCTTCTTAGTGATCTCTATGGGTTGCTCAAGCCAAATCTTGCCTTCATGTACACGGCTGAGAATGTATCTAACCCATTTCTCCTGAAAGTTTTGAGGTAAATGTGCAATGTGAACTAATCCCTTGTCTTCCAGATGTTTGTGCTCGGGTTTTAGAATACCATCCACACACAGTTCCTCACGCACAATATCTAGCTCTAGGTTTCCCATTTCTTGAATTGCACAATTGAAATGATTGTGAATATCATTAACAAGTAGTACCTTAGGAGGAATCTGAGATTGAGCTTCGTTCGGGTCTAGGGCTACTGCAATTGCGGGCACGAGCTTGAAATCTGGTGTGCTCCATTCCCCTTTGATTATCATTTTTGTTCCTTTCATCGCTGAAGTGCTGGATGATGCCATGGTAGCTCACATAAAATTCTTTTCGCAAAAGTGTTTGAATCACTGGATTGCTCTTGAAATTTTCTACTCTCAAAGTGCTAAAGTTCGCGGTGAAGAATGAGTTTGATTTCTTGCCTTTTGTTTACAACTCTGTCATTAATGCTCAGTACAAATTAGGGTATGAATTCTGATAGACTGTCACCCACTATGAATTAATTGCTCGATAAAGACTTTGCAACTCGGTGAACTCAAGAATTCAAATTGCTCCGACCTCTCTCGGTAATCATATTAGACCGCTCCCGACCTTGCTCGGTAAAGATTGATACCGACCTTCCTGTGATCTTGTTGCATCTTTGTATGCTGATTTAGATCTTTCTTTTAATTCAGTTCTGGAACTGCTCAAAATTTGTCTGTGAGAATACAGTTCCAGTGCTCTCTTGGGAATTTAGTTTGAGTTGGTAGAGCCACCCATTCCATTACTTGGACTGGTTTGCTCGGTAGATTTAGGAATCCACTTTTGTCTTACCTATTTCCTGACCTTAGTTGCTTCATTCTTCTTTCCATCTTCAACTTCGCTAGCATTCATGCAATTTCTGGCTATGTGACCAAGTTTAGTGCATTTGAAGCATCTTACGGTAGTATCTCTTTTCCTTAGATGATGTTTTATGCAGTTCATGCCAATGTGTCCATATTCTCCACAGTAATGACATCTACACCAGGTGTTGTAATCCCATCCAAACATTTCTTTCATAATTTGTTCTGCTAGATTGAATGTTTTGGATCTGCACTCGGATGCCTTGTGACCTTGTTTGTTGCATTTGTGACAATTACCTTTGAATCTTGGTTTTTCCCTACATTCATTTGCTTTGTGACCGTGCTGATTGCAGTTGTAGCATTTTCCATTGAATTCTACTTTTTCATTGCTCCAACATTTATTTGAAGTATGTCCTATTTTTCCACAATGATTACAAGTAGGTTTCTGATTTCTTTGAGTACCTTGCTTAGAAGATTCACCTTCTGTTTTGTATCCAAGTCCTGCTTTTCCTTTTTGCCTATGAAGATTTCGATTATACAGCTGATCTAAGTCTTCTTGGCTTTTCAGCATTCTTTCATTGATTTGTTTTTCGGTGTTTAGGTCATCCACCAATCTTTGATTGATTTCCTTTTCAGATCTTAATTCTTCTCTTGTGCTTTCTATTTCTGAACTTAGATTCAAAATTTCCTCATTTGTATGAGAGATTTGATCAATTAGGTTTTCTAGCTAAAGGGTTTTATTTTGGACTTCATTGTTCCTTCCATCTAATTCATCTTTCAACTTGTTTCTTTGTTCTAAGATCTCACAAAATCTTGTAGAGTGTAGTTCTTGTTCTCTTTTTAATTTTCTCACTTCTTCCTGCAGAGACCCATTCTTTTCTAGGAGTTCTTTGACAGCATTGTTTGCTTCATCTGAGCTATCTGAGGGAAAAAGATCTTCAATCTTTTCTTCAATGTAATTTTGATCATTCATCTGATTTGCAAGTTCCTTCCTTCTTCTTAGGGATTGGGAAAGATATTCTTTTGCTTCTTTAAGTTTAGCTATGGCCATTTCCAGATCTAGCTTTTCATTTTCAATCACCTTGTTTAGTTTGAATACCTCCATTGTCCTGGATCTTTGCTCAAGCTAGTTAAGCTTTATCTTGAGAACCAATACTGCTCTGATACCAATTGTTGGAAATATTCAGGAATTAACCAAGTTACTGAGAGGGGAGGGGTGAATCAGTAACTCCAAATTTTCTTTCAATTACAGATGCATATAGAAAGCATGAAACTTAAAAGCATTCACAACAATGACACATAGATTTGGTTACCCAGAAACCTTCCAAAAAGAAAGTAAAACTAGGGTGGGGATGAAACCCACAAAGCTTTAGTACTGCAGTATAAAGTTGGCCGGTTAAGGCTTACAATTGATCACTTCTGATGATTTGCCCTGCTAGGAGCAATAAGGACTGCTAGGTCCACCTTGTTAGAGGATTTTTACAAACTTACAAAAGAAGTATGTACTTGGTAAAGAGATTTTACAAAAGACTGTTAAGTCTACCCGGTTAAAGGATTTTAGTACTGATTCACCTGTTAGGATGAAACAGTAGATCTCTTTCTTTGCAACTGGATTCCTGAATGAGATTCGTTGATGTACTGATCACCTTCTGTGATGAATTTGTCTTTGTTGTTCCTTATACTGATGTAGCCCTTTGTAATTCGCTTATCTCTACCTTTCTTTCTTTTTCACATTCATACTCATTACATCTTGGCATTTTTACAACATTGTTTATATACAAGTCTAAACAATTAATTACAATTACAATTACAAAGTCAGCTTGACAAATAAACATAAGTGCTACTAAGTCGACCCAAGTATGGTTACACGGTTCCTGCAAACTAACTCGGTGACTTTCTGATACTCGGCGTCCACTGCATTACTTGGCATCATAATGCACTCAATAGAAGTGAAGGCACGGTTCATACTAACCACTCGGTAGGTTTTGAACTCGGTAAATACTGGTGACTCGGTAGACATAATGTTACTCAGTTTACACTGTCCTGCTCGGTTTGCACTATTCTTCTCAGTTTGTACTATTCTGCTCGGTTTGCACTGTTCTGCTCAGTTTGCACTGTTCTACTCGGTTTGCACTATTCTGCTCGGTTTGCACTGTTCTGCTCAGTTTGCACTATTCTGCTCGGTTTGCATTGTTCTGCTCAGTTTGCACTCAGAATGCAAATAAGTGTTGTCACTAGTGGCAATCTTGCTTAATGCCAACAGTTCACTCTATGAATGAAACATCAAAAGACTTTCATAGTCCACTCGGTTAAGAGATTTGACTATGTAAAATGGTTAAATATGTAACAGTAGATGATTTGTCTAAATACTTCAGTTTGCAGTTTACAGATCAATGTTCAGCTCATTCAAATATTTCTAACCAATATAACACTTCAGATTCAATACAGTATCAACTTACTATCCATCGGTAATAACTCTTTGTAGCTCAGTAACTATTTTTCAACTTGATTCTTATTAACCAGTATGATCAGAAAAACTTCTCCACATGATAATCCTGTAGTATCTTCTTCTTTTGGCATACGTTTCATAATGAAACCAATGTCTCTTATATAGACGAGTAAATCATCTCCATCAAATTTTTCCGCTTAATCATATTCATAGATTTTGTTGCTTTAAGCTCCCTTAGTTGATGTTTCAGTAACATGTTTCAATTTGCTCCATTAGATCCTTTTTTATTTATGTTAGCCATCGATCTTCATAACAAACATTATCTGTTACCTTGATTTCATACACTTTATAGCTCATCACTTTATCGGCTAAACTGATCATTTAATTCCTTTATGTTTTTCTTGGTTAACAAAGAAATGCATTGGTGAACACAAGCTTGGTTAATACTGTGCTCGGTATACACTACACTTCGTCGGTGTATACTGAAATGCTTTATTTACCGACAACACCGCTTTGTGTCTTTCAGCTCTATTCTTCATCATAGATGAATGCAACATAATAAAGTCAATTTCATCAAGTCATAGACTCATAAACAAGTTACTCAATGTATTCCTTATCCTCATCTGTCATATACATCTTCCTCATGTAGATATTCTTGTTCTTCATCTCTTTCACCTTCCTTCAGATGTGTCGGTATAGTAACTTACAAGATAAGTACTATGAAGCTAGTTGACATCAATGACAACATAATACTAATTTAATCATCTTTCATATCTAATCATCAACTTCTTAGTAATCTTGAATTATAGATTCTTCATTCTGGTTCTAAATCAGTTGTAGTTCATCAATCTCTCCCTTTGGCATTGATGGCAACTCAAGTAATATGAAATGTACCATACACATACCAAACATGTATTCTACAACTTTGTGATCAAATGTTATGTAGTGTAAGCTCTCCCTAGCTTAATATGTTTAATCACTACGTTACTAAAACAACATTATGAAATATAGCTTTTCCATTCTGTAGATACAACATTTTCAGTTCTCAAGTTCCTTTCAGATTATCTCTTCCTTAGATAGTTCTCATCTATGCAAATCTCCTTTTCATATTATTTATCTCTCCCTTTGACAACAATGCCAAAGAAACAAATAAATAATCAGCTCTGTAGTAGCTAAGTAACTCTCTAGTGTCCAATACTTCCTTTATATCTTAGTATCCTGATATCCCAATCTGTTTCAGTTCTACAAACACCCTGTTAGGTGTGACCTTGTTAGAGGATTTTAGACCAGAAGTTATCATCCAACCAGTAGTCACTTTGGGGTTGACAGGATAACAATTTTCACTCTATGAATGAAACATCAAAAGACTTTCATAGTCCACTCAGTTAAGAGATTTGACTGTGTACAATGGTTAAATATGTAACAGTAGATGATCTGTCTAAATACAACTTCATTTTGTAGTTTACAAATCAATGTTCAACTCATTCAAATATTTCTGACCAATATAACACTTTAGATTCAATAATGTATCAACTTACTATCTATCAGTAATAACTCTTTGTAGCTCAGTAACTATTCTACAACTTGGTTCTTATTAACCAGTATGATCAGAAAAACTTCTCCACGTGATAATCCTATAGTATCTTCTTCTTCTAGCATATGTTTCATAATGAAACCAATGCCTCTTATATAGACGAGTAAATCATCTCCATCAAATTTTGTCACTTAATCATACTCATAGATTTTGCTTCTTTAATCTCCCTCTGCTAATGTGTCAGTAACATGTTTCAATCTGCTCCATTAGATCCTTTTTTATTTATGTTAGTCGTTGATCTTCATAACAAACATTATCTGTTACCTCGATTTCATACACTTTACAGCTCATCACTTTATCAGCTAAACTGATCATTTAATTCCTTTCTATTTTTCTCAGTTAACAAAGAAATGCATCGGTGAACACAAGCTTGGTTAATGCTACGCTCGATATACACTACACTTCACCGATGTATACTGAAATGCTTTATATACCGACAACACTGCTTTGTGTCTTTCAGCTCTATTCTTCATCATAGATGAATGCAACATAATAAAGTCAATTTCATCAAGTCATAGACTCATCAACAAGTTACTCAGTGTATTCCTTATCCTCATTTGTCATATACATCTTCCTCATGTAGATATTCATGTTCTTCATCTCTTTCACCTTCCTTCAGATGTGTCGGTATAGTAACTTACAAGATAAGTATTGTCAAGCTAGTTGACATCAAAGACAACATAATACTGATTTAATCATCTTGCATATCTAATCATCAACTTCTCAGTAATCTTGAATTATAGATTCTTCATTCTGGTTCTAAATCAGTTTTAGTTCATCACTACTACCTCCTTTCCCTTCTCTATAATTTCAATGTCCTCCTCATCACTTCCTTCAGACTTACTAGACTTATCTTCTCCTGACCCTTGTGTTAGTTCAAGAGGTGTATTTTCCTCTTCACCTTCTCCTAGCATCTTTTGTATATTCTTAACTATCTTCTTCCTCTTCCTCTAAAGTGTTGCAGACTTTAACCCCATAGTTATTTTTGACTTAGCTTCTTCATAGTTTCCAAAAGGTTTTGCCTTCCTATCAATCTCCTTAGCTAGTAAGGTGGTTATGGCTATTGTTGTCTCATATACATTGACTTCATAAGGTAATGCCCTACGACATGCTACTCTCGATATAATAGCTTGAGCATAAGTGTAGTTGGTATCCACTAGAAAGCATATGTCATTGTAATGCTTCTCTACTAGGGATACATGGATCCTACTCTTCTTTCCCATTTTATTTTTTAATTCTACAAAGTAGCTATCCATAATACTCTCAAAATTATCTCCTACCTAATCAACAAACTCATTTATTTGTTGGGTGGCTAATCAGTCCTTAGTCCATACAACATTTCCAATTATAGGAAAACTACTCTAAACATAGAAGAATAAAAAGTGAGCAGAGAACCAAACTTACACATATATTTCTTGGCCTTTCTGATTAAAGTTAGGTTCTTAGCAAGCTAGGTCAACTGCAGCTCAACAAGATCATAAGTGTAATCTTTCTTCACCATCATCCATGCTTGATCGACTACAATGTAGGGAACACTATCTAACCTTCTTGATTGATAGAATTTGTGAGAAATCACTCTCACTAAAAAATCTATTTTTCAATATGTGATTATGGAAATTTTCATCCCTCTCTTATTCCATATTGCCTGAGTGTTTGTTTGAATTATCTCTTTACTCTAGCATCTCATTTTTTTCTTCTCAATTAGATTGGGATAGGTGGTGACCCAATGAATCATATCCTTGGTGATCTTAACTGGTCCAATCTCGAACCATACCTTCATATCATGAACTTTTCTTAACACAATCTTGATCCATTCAACCTTGAAATTTTGCAAAAATTCTAGGGCATGCACTAACCCTTTCTCAGCAATTTATTGATATTCATCCTTTATTTCATCTTAGTTATCATGTACTCAGTCAATACTACCATTTAGTTTATGCTCGATAGATATCACACCTCGGCCATCACATGAGCTCGACACACACTGAGTGAATCGGTCACTAAGGACTTAAATAATGATGCTTGACATCAAATATACAATTTCTCTTTTCTCAAATTTATCCTAATGCATCTTAATTCATGCAAATATGGACTTTAATCATCTCAAATGTTAGGAATTGATGTAAAATATGAAACTAGAGAATTCAGTTCCTCACATATCTTCATTAATTAGTTTGAAGTAGCATGATCACCTAATCCATTGGATTGGGTGACCATAGGTTCACTGGCTCCACTGTTGCTTTCTTCCTCTTTCTTCCTCCATGTCTTGTTCATCTAATCTCTTATTTTTTCAATAGTCTCATTGCCTTTGGATTTTTCAATACTCGATACATGTTCTCTATAGTCTCTTTTTATGTGACCAATCTTGTGGCATTTGTAACATACCAAACTTCCACTCATATAACTCTTGGATTTACCTCTAAAATGTGTCTTCACATAGTTATCTCCAATATGACCATATTCTCCACAATAATGACAACTATACCTGTAATACCCCAAAAATGGGCTATATGTTCATTAACCTCCTACATCATCAAATCGAACAAAATCGAAATCGAAGTCCTAACCTAAGGCACATCTAAACATCATCGAATCATAATTGATTATCTAAAATTTTGCATCGGGGAATATTCTTAGCAATATTCTTAATTATCATAATTATCTTTAATTTTATAATTATTTGGCAATAAATCACATTTATCCTAAAGTTTGATTAATTGAATATCTTCATATTTAATTAATTAGATTTAATATTTGCCACTTAATTATGTAATTAAATTTAATTATATCTATTATTAATTGTATTATTTAATTTTGACAATAAATCTAATATCATATGAATAATTGATTAAATTCTTATTTAATTAATTAAAGCAAGTTGTCATTATTTAATAATATAGTTTTTAATAAAAGTTTGATTAAATAATTGATTAACCCATAAATCAATTGTTTTAAAAGCAGTTAAGTTGGAAATAAATCACTTTATTATTAAATTAATTCATAAATAAAACATGCACAGTCATAAAAGCAGACAACTGTCAATTATCAATTAAAGCTAAACTCTATTTTGAGTTAAAGCTTAGCTTTTACATGTTTTTGTGACTTAATTATCTGTTATTATCAGATAACTCAAAAATCAAGCTGAGTTATTTGAGTGATTTATGGCTTTTATCCATGCACCTCCAAAGCCCTCGATTTCTATAAAAACAAGCCTCAGCTCTCATCTCAAAGCATCTCATATTTTGCACAATCACGTTGGAGAATTGGAGGCTGAGGAATCAACTTGCGAATTCAAAGCTTTGTGAGATCAATTTCAATTGCATAGTTTTTATATCTTAGCATAGAATTTCATAGTTTTCATATCATTGTTAGAATCTTCATTGTTAGATCATTTAACATTCATTTCATATCAGTTTTCAATAGCATTCATAGCATATCAGTTTATCATTCTTATTGCATAGAAAATATAAAAAATATAGATTAATTGCATTCAATTTCATATCCATCTTTTGTATTCAAATCCTTCATTTAGGTGTCGTCTAGGTCACTGATCTTGATTACAATCTGAGAACATCAATCTCGCACCTATTAGAAGGTAGTAAATCACTTGGTTAAATTAGATTTCAATTTTGCACGATTTTGATTATAGCTAACCTCTAATGTTTTACTGAGTGTTGTGTCTACAGATCAGGTACAATTTTCACACACACATTTCTTGCCCCTCTTTGAATTACTGTGCGACGCACAATGATTCAAAGATATTATGTGTTTGATAAAGATATGAAACTGATTCAAAAGATAAACCGATCTCAAGATAGAAACCGATTGAAAGATATTGAGATAGGAGGTCCTAAATGACCAGAGATAATGTTCACTATAACAGCAAATGAACCTATGATTGTGAAAAAGTGTCAAAATGCCTGATTCTAAACCTTAGGATTGATAAGAAGTGAGTGACCCGTTCTAGACTCGATTGTCTTAACAGAACTAGTAGGTATCACATCTGAACCCTTCAGTTGTCGAAGAACCAAGGAAAGAACACTATGATCTGATGGTTGCAAAAACTGATATAGTTTACAAGATTAGGAGAATACCAGATTGATATGGATCTTGATGAATCTGATATGCCCCAAGTGATGATAGATTTGCCCCGAGCGATGAGGACTTTTTTTTTTATGAATTAGTAACTAGACGTGATTGTTTGTCTTGATTACTGATGAAAGATATTGATAGATTTGATTGACAGACTTTGAATGATGTGCAATACCATGCCCCCTTCGGGATTAAAATTGAAATTTGACAAGAAAAGTCAGCGTTATAGTTTAGAAGCATGTTAATTGATTTGAGAAGTGTGGTGAAACACATTCAAGAACACATTCTGCATCGTTGGAAGGTCCCAAAAGACCAAGTTTGACTAGGTTTGACCATGAGTTGACCATGGTTGACCAAGTTGAAATTTTGATAGTTTGATGTAAGCTAATCAGTTAAGTTGAATACTGGATTTCTGTGATGATGGAAGGTTGATTATGCAAGCAGTGAATAAGATAAATGATCTCAGATTTCAATTTTGATCCCGAAAAAGGATTCTACTTGCTGTTTCATTGGAGGAACCTTCATGTGAGATTCAGCTCTTGTTAGATTGGAAGATGTGATTGAAGAATTGTTTAAGCATTGAAGTTCATTTAGTCATTGTGAGATCATGCAACATGCAAAATGCAATGAGACATGCAAAATGAAATGCAACCTAAGACCTAGGACCTAGTCACTGATCATATGTCGATTTGTTATCATCATTGAACTTTTAGGTAACTGGATAAATCAATACAATGCCCACTAGCTATGAAACCATAGACATATGAATATTGATTTGTATGCGCATGAATCAATACAACACCCACTGGTCAACAACCATGGATATATGAATATTGATTTTATTTTCGAAATGTCGGATTAGATATAAGCACCAAGGCATAAACACCAAGATGACCTGAATATCATGTCCATTTTGATATAGCATCAAAACATAAATGTTGTGATGACCTGAGTATGCCTTGCATTTAACATACACATCAAACAATCAAAAGATCATTCTAAATCCAGTGTGAATTACCCGTAGTGACCCTTTATCGTTCACCTCCTTAGGCAAGATCGTGTTTCACAGTAGGAGAAAGAATTTACTTCAAAAAGATAATAGTTAGATCAAACATCCTTGAATTTTTTGGGTATCAATGGTCGAGGTACGCATGGCCATCCAATTCAAGATAGAGGCTCTTATAGTCGGACACCATTTCAATCCAAAATTTCCAAAGTTGTTAGATTTTCCCATACAAGAAGAAAACAAAGAAAAGATTATGCCCCCAATCATCACTCTCTAAATCCTATAAAGGACATCATCGAAGAGCTTGAAGGGACACAATATGCAAAAATCTCAATGCGAATCAGTAAGCATACAAGGAGATAAAAGCATGTAAAAAGCATAGATTGTTTTCAGTTGAGTTTTGATGTTTGATTGCGTTGTTGTAGATGCAAAATCCTTTCTGGAGATAAGACTGACTGACTGACTCAACTTGAAGCTTCAAAGGACTCTGACTGGATAGGATACATCTAAGATACATTGGAGGCCATAGGATATGACATTGATTGCCCCCAAGTGTTAAACATTGATAGGATACAGACACGCAAGCTAATTGGTGTACAGACCGACTTATTGAAAACTAGAAATGTTGAAACAAACCAGGAGATATGTACAAACTAAAGTAAGACCGAAAGCTGGAAAAGACCAAGATTGTGCTGATAGATGGAGTGTTTTGAACAAGTGGCACCCGTTTTCCAAGTTTTCACCATCTTGGTAGAGATTCTATTTTTGCTACCAAGGTGCCTGTTTCCAGGTTTTCACCTAGGCACTTTTTCTTTTTCTCATTTTTTTGTATTTTTTCATTTTTTTAATTTTTTTGAATTTTTGATATTTTTTGATTTTTTTGTGAATCATCAAGGCGCCTATTGCTAGGTTTTCACCAAGATGTTCATTTTTTTAGGACTTTTTCTAATTTTTAAGATGAATTAGGCGTTAGGCGTAGAATTTCTTCAGATGGAGAACGTTGATTGGTTCTCAGAGTGGTTCTCCTTCAGTTGTTGAGAGTTGATAGGCACCAGAGCCAAAAGTAGCAGTGATAACAAAGGGACCCAGCCAATTGGGTTCGAACTTCCCCTTGCATTCTCGATGGGATTGATTTTTAGGATTTTCTCTCAAGACTAGATCACCAACCTGAAATTCTCTATGTCTGACTTTCTTTTTGTAGCCTCTAGACATTCTCTTCTGATATACTCTGAGATGATCATATGCTGCTTATCTGCGCTCATCTAGTAGTTCCAGTTCTTGTAACCTGGACGCTCTATAGTCATCATCATTTACGAGACCATGCATTCTAATTCTTAGTGATGGGATTTTGACCTCAATAGGTAGTACTGCTTCAGACCCATAAACTAAAGCAAAAGGTGTAGCCCCTGTAGGTGTTTTGATACTTGTTCTGTAAGCCCATAGAGCTAGATTAATCATAAGATGCTTTTTCTGATACTTGAGCTGATACTGGTTCTGATACTGATTCTGATAATTGTTTTGATACTGGGTATACTTGATAGCATATTTTTCTATTGCAAACTCCCAAGCAAGATCATATCATGCAGTCCCAATGTCTAGCAAGGTGGAGAACAAGAGGGATTAGCAAGTTGGTGGATGAGATGGAAGATAAGAGAATGAAGGAGAATGAAGGGAAGAAATCGTCAAGGGAAAACTCCTCAAGAATACTCAAGCTAGGGAAAAATTGTCATGTAAAGCATATTTGGATAAGTAGGGAAAGGCTAGTATAGGATAAGTCACAAAAGCGTAGTGTAAGAGAAGGAAAGAATGCAATCCAAAGGAGTAGACATGTCAAGAGGCTTCATAGCACTGTGTTTTACTCTTTCTTTCTTTTTTTATTAGATCAAGACCAAAGGGGAAAAGGATAGCGATAGGCGAAAATGAATGGAGGAAGATGGATATGAAGGCTAAACATGGAAGGAATGAAAGCAAGATCACCGTAAGATAGCTCACAAAATAGCCAAATATTTGTGTATAGATCAACATTGTCAAGATCAAAGAGAGAAGATGGAATGGATGAAATATGTAGAAGAACTACGCATGATGCCTGATTGCCAGGTTTTCATCATGGTACTTATCCAAGGCACCACAAGGGAGTGGTTTTCACCATAGGATGAATTTATTTCTCTTTACTTTTGCTACCAAGGCGCCTGTTTCCAGGTTTTCACCAAGGCACATTTTTAATTTTTTTGTTTTTTCATTTTTTTTTTGGAAGGCAAGCTTTTTAGATAATGCTCCTTGAAAGGATAAACCATGATATGCCAAGGATTCAAAATGACACACTCAAAGATGTTGATAGGGAAAGGGAGATGAAAGAGAAAAATGGAGGATAAGGTTTTATGTAAAGCGAGTGAGGTTGGAAGATAGGAGGAATAGGCAAGTGAGGAAAAAGGATAGGAGGTAGAAGGATAATGCATGGAAGGATTGTGAAAGGGTAGATGGAAAGGAAGGCAAGTTCAACATCAACACATACCTTGAAGGGTGGTGAGAGAATGGAGGAATCGTGAATAAAGGAATACGTGAAGGAATATGGCGAATGGATAGTAGAGGTTGTGGTTTAGGCATATGAAATGGAAGAATATTTTTGGAGGGAGATAAAGTGGAAGCCTTTGGAAGCTTGAATGTCAATTTCACTTTTTTCTCAACACCAGACTCTTTCAAGAGAGACTTTGGAATCCATATAGTCGTAGGCTTTTTATTTCCTTTTGATGATCTAGAAAGAATATCTTCAATGATGGATTTTGGAACCCATACTTGTCTTGTAGTTTTTTTCTTAGATATCTCTTTTGACTTTATGCCTCTGTGTCGATTAGAGGAGACATGGTGATCTTCTTTTTTTGATGGATTCTTGCATTGCTTCTTTTTCTTGTATTGAACATTCAAGTTACTTCCAAAAGACTTGGGATTTATGGAAGAGGGAGGATATGACTGGTTTAGATGGGTGGGAGGATGAAAAGGATTCAAGGGTATGCATCTATGTTGATCTTGAGGAAAGATGGGAGATGGAGGTATGTAAGGACCCAAGATGGATGGCAAATCAGGAGAGTTAGGAGGGAAAAGTGAAGGGACATAACGACCCAAGATGGAAGGAAGGCATGAAGCCCTTAGTAGTGGTGGAAGAGGTCCAAGGATGGAAGTGGAAGACGCAAAAGGATAATCAATAAGTTCATCAACATCTATATGACAACCAAGGATATCAGCATCTTTAGAGTGAGCATTAGAATTTTCAATAGAATCATGGACATCTTGAATATGAGCACCTTCTTTGATAGGATTGTTCAAAGCTTGCAAAGACTTAGGAAGAGTAGAAAGTGGAAGTGAACATGGAGTGGTAGAATAAGAAGATGGAAGACTTTGATCTTGACAAGGATCTTTGGATAGCATAAGCGCATAATTTTTCTCTTGATTTTCAATAGGCTTAACATTGGAAGTAGTAGCTTGATCTTGCTTAGGTGAAGACTTAAGACATGGTGGAATGCATGAAAAAGGGGGTACAGGATCAAAAGAACCCTGAGGCGGATAAGAGACATCGGGAAAAGGAGTGGATGACATATAGGGTTCTTGACCTTGATCTTTCTTTATGTTCTTTTCTTCATCATTTTTAGAATCCTCTTGACATGGAGCCACTTCTAAGGACAAGGAAGCATGTTGGGATTGTATGGAAGACTTTGGAAGAGATGGTGGAGGACTAGCTGAAGTAGGGATTATAGCATATGAAGGCTTAGGATCTTTAGGTTTATCATCATTGAAAGTATTTGTAGCCAAGTGAAGGATAGCTTGAGTTTCTTTAAGAGGTAGCCCTGGAGGATAACTATAGGGAACCACATGAAAAGTATCAGGGCTTGTGTCGAATGAAGGTTCTGTGAAAGATTTGAAAGACTCAGAAGCTTTAGGAAATGTACGAGTATTGGAGGAAGTAGGGGATGGAAGGGAACCATCACAAGACAAAGGTCCAACATTAACATGATCTTGCTTGAGAGTGTAATCTTTATTTTCAGCCTGAGAGTTCTTAGAGGAGAGATCCTTATAGTATTGACGTTTCAAGCTAGCACGATGTATTTTATAGTCCTCAACAGTAGTAGATGGATCATCATCAAGGTATTGTCCACAAAATCCATCAAAGTCTCTTTCAAAATCAGAATCATATGGATCACCATCACGATCTATCCAATGTGATACCCCATTCGTAGTAAGCAGGAACAAATGATGAGGAGGACTCTTAGGAATAGAGGTGTCATAGGTATCATTATATTGTATGTCATCATTGTCATCATAGTCATCATAGTCTCCAAAGCTGGATGTGTCACTCTCTGTGGAAGAGGTATCATAAGGGTTGTCATGTTGCTCACATTTTGTCTGAGGGCATGGTGACATGTACAAGTCTTTATCAAATGGAAAAGAGTATAGAGATTCCATGGAGAACTCTTTAGGTTCCTTTTCTTTCTCAAGTTTGTCAAGCTAGACTTGCATAGCATGTATCTATTTCATCATAGCGGCGATCAGAATTTCTTCCTCATGTGTACTGATTCTTTGAGACATGTGTACTAATTCTTGATAGCTACTGATATGTTCCTGACACAGTGATTTATATGACAGATTCTGGAACTAGGCTAAAACAGCTGGGTATCTGGCAATTCTGACAACTTTCAAAATTTTCCCAAATGACACTCTATAGACTCGTACGACCATGGGTAGTTTATGAAATGATAGTTGAAAAGCTTGTACGACAGTTGGTAGCAGGATTTGACTTTTTGAATTTTCTGGCAACAAGACTCGTATGACACCGGGTACTTAATCATACGACAGATGGGTAGTACTGAAATGACATTTGGTGGAAACTCGTACAACTTTTGACTTCCTGAAATGACTTTTGACTCCAGAAAGAATTTTACGACAATTTTTGCAAAATTTAAGGTTTTCAGTTTTGGATTGTTTGCAAATTGTACTGTCCAGATTTTGAAGGTTATACCAGATTTGATCATTTTTAATAGCCAAGTAGATAAACAAGCACGCAGAATAGCAAGCAAGTGATTCCAAGCACGTCTGAAAATAATGAACAAGGGCAAAAGCAACCTTGCGCATGAACAATCAAGTGACCAAATTGTGCTAATCCCTGAGAGTACTAATTGTGTATGTTCTGAAAAGTTTTGCAATAACACACATATACCTGAGAATGAAAAATTGGCCTCTCTAGGGTTTTTAGTAATGGTTTGACTCTGCAACTTTTATGATTCAAAGGGGTGAACTCCAATCCTAGCGCACCAGGGTTTTGACACAGTCTGAGAACTTAATCTTCAAGAGCTACTAGGGAGATCTGACAACCCAACAATGAGCCATACCCATGGAGATTTCTTCCACAAGGACATTTATATAGCGGTTGTCACTACCATGGTGAAAATGGCTATTACCACTTGAGGTTCCGTCAACGCAGTTTGCCCTGTGAAGGGATTGTCCGCTATGGTTAACCCTCTCTAAAGGTGACTCATAGATTTATACCACAAGGGGACTTGGCTCCAGATCCAAGGTTTTTGACACCTTTTCACTTTTAACCCAAACAAAGCAAGCAGATTAATCTGACATGCTAAGACAAAGTTTTGTTCCACCAAGGTCTGTGATATCAACTCCACGTGATCTATCAACCTCTCCAGGGAGAGAATGTATCAATCAATAAGAGAAGATGCACTAACCAATTTTGATTCACCAAAGCTCGTGATATCAACCCCACATGATCTATCAACCTCTCCAGAGAGAGAATGTGTCGATCAATAAGAGAAGACTCACTAACCAAGTTGAATGTGAAACGCACTAAGTATCCTCCCTACCTACAAGGATTCCGTCGTCAAGGAAGGATTTTGCTAGGAATCCAATCTCTCAAGAATCACGAATAGTATTCATAGGGCCTAATTACTATGTGAGCACAGATGTATGTTCCGAAAGCAAATCTACCAAAAGCATCCAAAAAGTAGAAAGAGGAACACTTAACGCTTAAAGCAAATATGAGATGAGTCCACAAGGTGGAACACTTAACACCTCACACAAGCTGAAAATGAGTCCCCAACTTAGAAAATAAATGAGTTCCTAAAAGCACAAAAGGGTTGCCAAGTGGAACACTTAATGCTTCTGTCCTATTGACCCCTCCCCTTTATGGCGCTGAGATTGCAACCATAGGGCAGAAATGAGGTGCCGGTGGATTAGCGAGTCCAATAACCCAAGATAGCAATCAAGATCAATCACAAGTATCTAAGACTACTTAATGAATCCTTAAGGGGTCACAACCTAGTATCAATTATGCAAGTGTGTAGAAATAGATCAAAGCATGAAAAGATGCACACAAGCCAGACACATAAGAGATTTGTTTTAGGATCCAAATTGAAATATTATTAGCTTGAGAAGAATACCTTAGATCCAACGCTTTGCAATCTAGAATTTAGCACATGTCTGAAAGTACAAAACCAAGACAAATCAACAGCAAACTGTAAGCGTTAGAAATCAATAATCTAAAAGTACAAATATGCAAATTCTATGATCAAATGGCAAAATTTGAAAATGAAACCAACATGGTTGGATTTGGCTTGGAAAGAGCTTTCCAATGATATATCACACTTAAACTTTCAATACCATATGTGAAAATTTCACAAAAAAATGGGTGCCAGTTTTCCACAGTGGCACGGATTCTGAAAATGCCAAAATTTTCAAAAAAAACAAATCAGAGAACAGAAAGCTGGCGTGATCGAAATAGGCATAGGCGTGATTGAAATGAGCACAGGCATGACTAAAATATGCCCAGGTGTGATTTAAATACTCATAGGCATGATTTAAATACTGATAGGCGTGACTAAAACTGGCAGATGTGTGACTGAAACTGTTAGATGCGTGACTAAAACTGGCAGATGCGTGACTGAAACTGTCACATGCGTGAGCAAAATGCTTGTAGGTGTGAGCAGAATGCTTGTAGGTGTAAGCAGAATGCTTGTAGGCGTGAACAAATTTCTCATAGGCGTGAACAAATTTCTCATAGGCGTGATCAGATCACTTGTAAGCATGAACAAATTGCTCGTAGGCATGAGCAAATTGCTCGTAGCGTGAAAGATTGCTTGTAGGCATGATCAGATTTCTCCTAAGCGGTGTTAGATTGCTCGTAAGCGGTGTTTTTCCTGTTTACGAAAAAATGACAAAAAAGTGATGCCAAAAATATATAAAATTAGATAAAAATGAAGAGAATGAGGCTCAAGGCCCCACGGTGGGCACCAAAAATGTGTGTGAAAATTGTACCTGATCTGTAGACACAACACTCAGTAAAACATTAGAGGTTAGCTATAATCAAAATCGTGCAAAATTGAAATCTAATCTAACCAAGAGATTTACTGCCTTCTAATAGGTGCGAGATTGATGTTCTCAGATTGTAATCGAGATCAGTGACCTAGACGACACCTAAATGAAGGATTTGAATGCAAAAGATGGATATGAAATTGAATGCAATTAATCTATATTTTTGATATTTTCTATGCAATAAGAATGATAAACTGATATGCTATGAATGCTATTGAAAACTAATATGAAATGAATGCTAAATGATCTAACAATGAAGATTCTAACAATGATATGAAAACTATGAAATTCTATGCTAAGATATAAAAACTATGCAATTGAAATTGATCTCACAAAGCTTTGAATTCACAAGTTGATTCCTCAGCCTCCAATTCTCCAGCGTGATTGTGCAAAATATGAGATGCTTTGAGATGAGCTGAGGCTTGTTTTTATAGAAATCCAGGGCTTTGGAGGTGCATGGATAAAAGCCATAAATCACTCAAATAACTCAGCTTGATTTTTGAGTTATCTGATAATAACAGATAATTAAGTCACAAAAACATGCAAAAGCTAAGTTTTAACTCAAAATAGAGTTTAGCTTTAATTGATAATTGACAGTTGTCTGCTTTTATGATTGTGCATGTTTTATTTATGAATTAATTTAATAATAAAGTGATTTATTTCCAACTTAACTGCTTTTAAAACAATTGATTTATGGGTTAATCAATTATTTAATCAAACTTTTATTAAAAACTATATTATTAAATAATGACAACTTGCTTTAATTAATTAAATAAGAATTTAATCAATTATTCATATGATATTAGATTTATTGTCAAAATTAAATAATACAATTAATAATAGATATAATTAAATTTAATTACACAATTAAGTGGCAAATATTAAATCTAACTAATTAAATATGAAGATATTCAATTAATCAAACTTTAGGATAAATGTGATTTATTGCCAAATAATTATAAAATTAAAGATAATTATGATAATTAAGAATATTGCTAGGAATATTCCCTGATGCAAAATTTTAGATAATCAATTATGATTCGATGATGTTTAGATGTGCCTTAGGTTAGGACTTCGATGTCGATTTTGTTCAATTTGATGATGTAGGAGGTTAATGAACATATAGCCCATTTTTGGGGTATTACAATACCATTTATTGTAGTCCCAATTGAATGTGTTACCTTTCCTAGGTGCTTTATTTTTCTTATTGGATGTCTATTTAGCTTTGGATCTACATTCTTGTTCTCTATTACCATATTTCTAATAATTGAAGAAATGTCCTTGAAATCTAGGTGTAGTAGGTGGATTGCTGGCCTTTAACCTGCATTCATGTGCATGATGTCCATGTTTCTTATAATTAAAACAATTTCTATTAAACTTTGGTTTAGGATTGGACTTATCACTCTTGCTTCTACAAATGTTTGTTGTGTGTCCTACCTTTCCACAATGATGGCATTTAGGCATGTTCCTCTTTGATTCAACATTCATTTGTTGTCCATTCTTTGATGATTCTCCTTCTTCAGTGGATGATAGGTGCTCATTGTGTCCAAGTCCAAAAGTGTCATTGGATCTTCTTGGTGACCTCAAAAGTTCTTCAAAGTATTTCATTGCTTCATTTGGTTTTTTCATCCTTCCATTGAGTTCTTTTTAATCTCTCAATTAATTCTTTAATTGACTCTTCTCTGATCTCAGATTTGTGATTTCCATATCTTTTCTTCTCAACTCTTGATTTTCAAGTAACGGTTGATTTACTATGTCCAACTTATTGTTTTTCAGCCTCTACACATCACATATCCTTTCATCCAGTATTATAGCCATCTATCTTTTGTCTTCTTCTACCATTGTCTTGTCTTCTTCATCTTTCTTTTTTTGTTCAATTACTTCACATAGTCTTACTGATTAAATTTCCTATTCTCTCTTTAGATTTCTAATATTTTCATTTAGTATGTTGTTTCTTTCTAACAAATATATTATAGCTTTATCACTTTTAGTGGAATTACCATTGTCAAGAAGACCTTTAGTATCCTCTCCTTGATATTGTGTGTCATTTAGTTGGATTTCCAACTCTTTCCTTCTACTTAAGGATTTCTTCAATTCACCTCTGGCTGCTTCAAGTTGGTGCAGTGCAAGCTGAATGTCAATATTTTGATTCTCTATGATCTTTCCCAACTTATAAACCTCTATCTCCAAGACCTTAACTCACAAGTGATTAGACTTCTTTAAGATACTTAGCTCTGATACCAATTGTTGTAAATCTTATATGGGAAACTGAGATACTGAGAGGGGGGTGAATTAGATATCTCCTACTAATTCCACTTTGACATAAATTCAACTTTCTTATCATAAGCGTGAAATTCAATACTAAAATAGATCTAATAATGTAACTTCATCCATGAAATGAAACACATAACACAAATATTTTGGTTACCAAAAAACCCTTGAAAGGTAAAACTGGGGTGGGGATGACACCCACAAATCGTCACTACTATAGTATTAAATTTTTCCTATTAGGGCTACAAAATTTGATCATTTACTAATGATCTACGCCATGAGGGGTCTACCCTATTAAGATCTTATATACTTATACAATCTACCTTGGTTAAAGGATTTAAAACATACAACAAAGTAAACACTTGGTAAAGAAATTTACATAGGCCTGTAAGGACCACTCTATTAAGAGACTTACCCTGATTCACCTGCTAAAATGTATCAATACCCAATCCTTAAGTTTTCACTATGATGTTAATAATATATCTTCTCCTTCCAATACTTGTATGATCTCCTCAATCAAATATAGCTATGTTCTACACTTCACTACTTTGCTCGGTCACTCTCATTGATCTCTACCTATATCAAAATACTTATATTCTCTATGTATACGAGATCTCCTTTATTACATCCATACATATATACATCATTTTAGGGTTAATATTTCATCTTATATAGACAACAAATCAATCTCTTAGATCAAGATCAATGATCTAGATTCTCTAGTTATGCCTCTTAAGCATTTCTTTTTCTGATAGGTTACATGTCTTACATAGGGATTAGTGATTACAAATATAAGGCACAATCAACTACTTGATTCCTCAACAATCATTAAATATTATATAGATGTTGGCCAAAATGGTTTACCTAAGTGTTTGTGCCATTACAAAAACATATGTTAAAACTGGCTTGCTTGGCATATGAAGTCTCTGACACTTGACATTTATTGTTCTTCATATACTAGTGCTTGACACTGACTCTTCTATACAACTCCACATCAACTTCTTGATGACCACTAAAGTACTCGATGACCTCTGACTTTCCCGATAGTAACTACTACTTGATAACTATAAAAAATACAAGTCTAAAACATAACTCGACCTTTACAAGATGTCTCAGTTGCAGTGATGATCGACCAGCATTTCCTATAAAATGACTAAGTTTAAGACACTAATATTAGAAAACAAAACTTATGGATCAACAGTTTTTCATTGCATTATTGCTATTGGTTCAAGGAGCTAAATAAAATGCTTCTATGATTTGATAGGATCACAAAATATAGTAAAGGATATCAATAAGTATGAGGTTTTTTTATAACAATTGATATATTTACTTACAAAGTGAGAAAATAGGTCATAATATTCATTATTTCTCTGTGACTATGATAATAACTAATGGATAAGTCACTAGTCAGTATTTAGGAAAATCGGGCCAATGTTCTAATACTGTCCATGGTAAAAATCAAAATCAATTTTAAATCAGTGAAAGAAAGAAAGAAAGGCTTAAAGAATGGTCATCTCTTAAAATTGTGATCAAATAGATTCATTGCTAGATACTTTGTGATCTACTTTGTGTCATTTAGTAAAGGAAGTGTTATATTACTAAATCTTCTTAAATGGGATTTGTAAAATAAGTTGTCAAGAAAAGTGCCAAATCCTAGGTGTGCCTCCCTTGGTTCTACAGAGCCAGAAGTGCAAAAGGATATGTTATCCTTGTTAGTTGGCCCAAGGTCAAATAAGGTACTCTAAATATGGGAAATAGAAAATCCCTAGGTGTATTTTGTTTGTTGTCTCTTGGTTATTCAAATCTGTTGAATCATAAGCCAACAAAACATCTATCATATAATCTTTGACAAACTTCCCTAAAGGAGACATCTCTTTCAGAGAAACATCAACGACATCAACAAGACCTTTCTTTATTTTCTTTATGATTTGAGTAGTATATTTTTTCAATTCCTCTCATTATTCACTCTTTTCTATTTTTGGCCATTTCCATAAGGGGTTTATGCCTCTAATTTATTTTTAATTCTTGAGATATTCTCAATATCACTACATCTACTTATTCTCTAGATAACATGCTTCCATAATTTCTAATGGCTTGTTTTCTCAAATTTTCCTCAAGTTCTACCACTTCAACTCTCCCTTTAATTAATTTGCAAGATTTTCTAAAAAATCACATATGATATCATTCATCTTGTAGTCATATCATGACATATACATTATGATGGATCATTCAATGGCTTTAAGATCATATAAAGGAAAATTTGGCTATGACTAAATAAGTTTATGAAAA
Source organism: Chamaecyparis obtusa (assembly GCA_027943335.1). Taxonomy (NCBI): domain Eukaryota; kingdom Viridiplantae; phylum Streptophyta; class Pinopsida; order Cupressales; family Cupressaceae; genus Chamaecyparis; species Chamaecyparis obtusa. The sequence goes on from BSBK01004522.1 coordinate 781,291, forward strand.
TTACCATAATGTAATATGCAATTAAAGATATTAATCACATCATAAGGTTTTTTTTCATCAAATTCTGAGGGAACATTTTGTGTTTTTTTTATTTTCATTTTCTTCTATTTTCTCCTTTAATTTTCTTCATACCTGACCCTTCTTTTGGACATCATCTTCACTATCATAATCAATGTTCACTATTTTTATCTTCTTTTTTTATGATCTCATCTATTTTTCTCTACCTCTTTTCATGCTATGTTGGGAGAAAGCAAGAATTTCACCATGAGTAAATCTCCTAGATCTTCTATGCTTAGAGGAAAAGGGATAGAATGATTTCTCTCCCAACTATTAGGAGTTTGTTATCTCTATTTGAGTATTATATGTTGTCATTAGTATCAATTTAGATCAGTCTGTTATCTAAGATGATCAATCGGTAAAGGTGATACAACAAAGTTACATTATGCTAGTCTATTATACAATCAAGTCCTCATATCGAGCTAACACAAGACAGAACCGAGAGTTAATAGTTAATAGGTTTAACCAAGCACTAGATAAAATTTACCGAGCATTAGAGTGAACTAAGCATCGAGTGTCAGTAAACACTGAGCACCAGTATACTCACTGAGTAGAAAATGATGTGTTTACGAAGAAGTCCTGGAAATGGCATAGTAATCATTAATGGCACATCTACCTATGTAAATAGTTACACAGATTCATAAAATGTTTTACCAAGATCAAGGATTATTTATTGTCGATGTAATGATTAAATATTTTGATGATTCCTATGTAAATCTTGATCTAGGTTAATTTTGTACACCATAGATCTTAGGTTTTCCTAAGATGATGTAAACCTAATTAGGTCATGTCAATCATAGCAGTTTTCTATATATTTGTAATTGATATCATTTTGGAATACATAGAGAGATATCTTGAAGCCATAGCCACACCTCAAGATATCAGAATTCAAACAAGGTTTTCATGATAGAAAAAATATCAGAAAATTCAATTTATTCAGAAACATTCAAGGCTACCGAGAAGATCAGAGGACAGTTTACTACACATAAAGGTGATATTCATTCATTATATCATAGATTTGATTTAGACAAAGTATAGTTGTTAATTACAGATACCTTTCTATTATTCTCTAGTCATTGTAACAAAGTTAGTAAAATCTCCTAACCAAGTAGACTTAGCAGTCTGATTGTAAATCTCTTAATCGGGTACACACTCAAGTAGTGTTGTTTAAATTCTTTAACAAGGTAGATCTAATTGACCTGAGTGTTACTCCTAATAGGGTAAGATCACCAAAAGTGATCAAACTTGTACCCTTAACTGACATACTTTATTATCTACAGTAGTGAAGAATTTGTGGGTGTCATCCCCACCATAATTGTTACCTTCTTACAAGAGTTTCTGCGTAACCAAAATACTTGTGTTATGTGATTGATTTATTGTTTTTTTTCATGCACTTTACATTTACAAAGTCAAAATGTTGCAAACAATGGATTTAGTTGGATAGCTTAGATACTACAATTTGTAGATTTGATATTCAATTAAAAGTTTTTGAGGGCATCGATTCACCCCTCCCCTCTCAGTCCCTTATCTTTCCATTCCAATAATTGGTACCAAAGCTAGATCTCTTATTGGAAGGTTTAACCACTGAAGAGGAAAGATCTAAACATGGAGAGATACAAGTTGGACAAGACCATTGAGAACCAAAAGATTCAAATGCAGATCTTTATTGAGCAATACAAGCAAGCCAAGGATGAATTAAAAAATATATTGATTCAAAGAAAGGATATGGCTATTCCGCAATGTGAGACTTGTAATCACCCAAAAATGGTCATCTAGACTATTAGCCCCTTTCTAGCATTATTTGCTAAATTTATCAATTGCTTATTCTTGATCAAATCCTAATTTTGTCATTTATTCGATTATATTCTATGGATTAACCATTTTATCCTAATTCTTTATTTAACTAAAAGGAATTCCCTCCCCTTTTATTAAATAAAAATCCCCCACTCACCTTTTATCCTAAGTTGCACAAATAAAGTATTATTCCTATTTAATAAATAAGAAGAAAAGGCCTTTTTGTCTCACATGGGGCACAAAAGTCAACACTTCTTTCTCATTGGAGGAGACTTATGCACAAGGATTGCTACCACTTTCAAACTCCACCCTTGATCAAATATTTTGCCCCTTAATCTCCATGGTCCATTTATCTTTAAAAGGAGAGCTCTTTTCTCATTTTAGGACCCGACTCTTGATGCTAATGTTGTGTTGCAGGTTTTCTTGGTGACATTGGAGCTTTTGAAGAACTTGTTGCATTTTAGTCTTCATACTTGCATTGTAGCTTAGTCTCTTCATAGCATTCTTAACTTAGTTTCCTTTCATGTTTTAGCTTAGTTCACATAGTTTAATTAGTAATGGCTTATAACACTCTCATTTCTATAGTTTAGTTGCATTCTCATTCTATCATAGCTTGCATTGCATTTTTCATTTTGATTCTTGAAGATATTGGCATTCTTTCCCTTATCTCTTTGAATCTCCCATTGCATGGTTTACTAGCAAGGTTGCATGCTTAATAGCTCTAGCTCAAAGCCCTCTAAACACCCTTGCACTCCATGCCTAGGGAGCTCTGGGTTTCTTTTTCAAGGTTTCCAATCCATGGATGCCCTTGGAATCAATGGCTTAGAGAAGTGCACATCTTGAGTGTACATTTTTGGCACCCATCATGGGGCTTGAACCCACGACCACAAGGTTAGTCAAATAAGAATGCCAATATCTAAGAAACTTTACCTCATCCTATTAGTTAAAAAACATTCCTTTTCATGTTGGTTACAACTCAGTTTCAGTTTGAGCAAGGGAGTCACCCTTAGTTCAACTATACACAGTTACCCTCTCCTACAAGATGCTCATGAGCACCAGTTAGTGACAATAGTTCTAGCCCAGAAAAATATGAGGATTCCAAGGTCACCCCATGGTATAAAGGAGGCTTCCTTTTTTTTGCATTCAAGGCCCCCAAAAGCATGCATAGTGTCTCACTTACCATGACGGAACAAGAGAAATATCACCATTTGCAAGAACACTTTGAGCATAGAGACAACTAAGCATGTTTAGATAAAGAGCTTAATGGATGCTGCTATGCACATGGCTTCAAGAGGAATGTCTAATGATCAAGCTGAGACTAGTGGTTATGAAAATAGATCTTTTTTTGGTACTAGTGGCAATCATGGTAACAATACGCCACCAAGTTCCCCTCCAAGATGAACTTTTGCCACACCTTCTTCACCTCCTAGACCTCCTCCCTCTCATCATGAGGAAGAGGCCATTGATGACATCTCTAGTGAAGAACTTATGAGGTTTGAACAAGATGAGGCTTCCCAAAATTTGATGCATAAACCCTTAGAGCATAATGGAGATCAATACTTTCAATACATGACTTATAGAGGATACAAGCTCCCTCCTGGTTATGATGTCCACCAAATCATTCAAGAAAGAGTACCAACCAAATTGGAGATCCTTAGAGATGAATTACAATGAATGAATTAGCATCTTGCCCAACTTGCAATAGAAAAGGAACCTCCAAAGGTCTCTTTTGTAGAATATATTTGTGCTCTTCCCTTTGATAGGATTCTATACATGGTCCCATTTCCTAGGGATATTGAGGTTCCCAAATATGATAAGTATGATGGAAATGGTGATCCCCATGACCATGTGCATTATTTTTATGCTCTTAGCATGGACTTCCTTCATGAGGACACATTTCTACTACGATTGTTCCCTAGGAGTTTAAGAGGACAAGCTCTGGAATGGTTTGCAAAATTGACACCTCTCAAGACCTTTGATGAGCTGGCTAGGTGTTTCACTCAACATTACTCATATAGCATTCAGCAGCCTATTACCATGATAGATCTAAGTGCTCTCAGGAAAAATCAAGGTGAACCATTTGCTACCTACTTGCAACATTGGAGGTCATTATATTCTAGATATCCTCATCAGCTACCCAAAAGGGAAAAGATCGATATCTTTGTCAACACTCTTGTGCCTGAATTATATTATGATCTAAGGAAACAACTAGTTTCCTCTTTCAATGACATGGTTGAAAGTCCATACCTTATTGAGGATGTTTCCATAAGGAAAGGGGATATTTTCATCAACAAAGATACCAAAGGTAATGGAAAAGACAAAAACAAACCCTGGAACAAAAATAAATATGTCATCAATGATGGGGTTGTAGATGTTCCTAAAGCTAAAGAACCTTCTTTCCACCTCTCCAACACTATCTATGTAGCTAAACAACAAGAGGCTTCCAACACTCAAAGTGCACCTAAAACTCAATATGTGGACAAACCCAAGAAGTCATATCAACAACGAGTCTACACCAAGTTGGCTGAACCTTATGACATGATTCTTAAGACCTTGGTTGCCAACAAGTATCTTATGCTTCTTGACAATTCTCATCCCTTCAATCCACCAGTTAAGCCTGATTGGTGGAGAGAGGATCATTTTTGCAATTATCATAGAAATAAGGGACACAACATAGATAATTGTTTCAAGCTCAAAGATGCTATTCAAGATCTTATTGATGGAGGCACAGTTCTTACAGATGGCTTGGTTAAGAATTCTGATCACAAGGCCTTCAAAACCCCTCTACCTGAGTATGAAATGGGGAGTCCTCTCAAGTGAACAAGAAAAATCATGATGCCAAGATCAATTATACATATACTAATGATGAGAGGGTGATCAACATGTTAGATCCCATTGAGAGTGTTTTTATGATAAGATCTCAAGGTAATAGTGACATCAATCATGATACACCTAAGTTTTTCTTGCGAACACTTGATGGTTCCTCTTCCTGAAGTGAGACACTGAATGATGTTACTAGGGGGCAAGCCAAAATCATCCTTCAAACTACTCACGATCCTAAACAAGCCTCATCTTCTAAACAAGCATCTCCTTCAGCCATATCTAGCTATGATCTTGTTCACCAGTTGCAAAGAACACTGGCCCAAATATCCATTTTTGAGTTGCTTGAGCTATCCCCCTTGCACAAAGAGATCCTTGAAAAGGCTCTACGCACAATGAATGTCCCTAATAACATTTATCCAAATAAGTTCTAGGCTATGGTCAATCATATCTCATCTCCTCACTATCTCTCATTCTCTGTAGAGGATGACACATCCCTTAGTCACCCACATAATCTTTCTTTACATATCGAGGTCCAAGTCTACCATACTCGAGTCCATCGAGTCCTGATAGACAATGGTGCAGGGTTGAATATTGTTTCTTTTCATGTTTTGCAACAATTGGGATTGTCTAAATTTGTTGTAGATCCTAGGCAAAAGATCACTATCAAAGCATATGATGAAGTGGAGAGGTCTTCAAAAGGTCTTATTGTGCTGCCTATTCGAGTGGGTCCAGTTGTGAAAGATATTGTGTTTCAAGTATTAGACATCCCACTTGCATACAACATTCTTCTGGGTTGTCCTTGGATCCATGACATCAAAGTTGTTCCTTATACCTACCATCAATGCGTCGAATTCTTGTAGAATGGAGCTGAAATCATGATCCTTGGGGACAATGCTATTTCTATCAATACTCTCACTACCATTGAAATGTTCATCCTGCACAATAAACCTTCTCATGATCCTAGTATGTCCCTTATTGCTGCTAAGTAGAAATTAAAAATGATGAATATTGGTATGGGCAAATACACATTAGATTCTATTGCAACTATGCCTACCTCTCCTAAGTCATATGGTAGACCTTCAGACAAGATAAAGCCTTCCTCTTCCACCATGATAGTTTTCGGTACTTTTTTTCAAGTGTCCATACCCTTAGAGGTAGAAAAAGAAGAACAAGCTATTAGAGATTGGATCTATAAAGAAGAAGAAGACAGTACAAGAGTTTCTACTCCCATCTCCCCTAGATGCTATGGTAAAGGCTACACATTTTTTTAGAAAATGGGTTATCAAGGTCAAGGACCTTTAGGTAATAATGGACATGCTCTAGTTGAATCTTTGAGTCATACTAATGGTCGACACTAAGGATGCCACGGGTCCAAGATTTGGTGCTGAAGATGACCCCCCTGAATGTTCCAGAAATGCTCCCATGATTAGTGACTCAGATATAGATATGGATGAATCACCACTGTACACTATGGCTCAAATGGAAGATGGTCTCCCTTCTACTTCACTCCTTTGGGGAGAAGAATGCATTCCCAATGACGACACAGCTAAAACCTCTACATCTAGAGATGATGTACCTAATGAATTTGACCCTAGAGATAGACAACATAGAAATATTATGCGGTTACTAGAAAGAGGAGACCTCACACATAATGACATGGGTGTCTCTACTTCTAGACATCCTAAACCTTCTTGGTGCAAACATCCCAGTAGAAGTTCAATGATAGATTCAAATGAGTATGAATGGGACACTCTTTGGGAAGGATCTTCCACAATGGATATGGAAGTTGATGTGATTCATACTTATAGTACCCAACCCGATGTAGTTGATGGGTCTCACGTAGGGTCTGATGAGTTCATTCCATGTATTTCTTTAGTGAACCACGCTAGTCCTTCTATGCCAAATCTAGATCTTGATACTTTTGGAGCTTTCCCTATAGGCTTGACTTCTCTCATCACCAGAGATGATACCTATTGCATCAATACCCTTGAACATGTCACTTCACTCCCTCTCATACACTCTGATCTCATAGATTGGTCTACCCAGGATCAAAGACCTACATTGCCTTCCTTCCAGAATGACTATGAGATCACTTGTTACCTCAATGTCATTGAACCTGTCACCTCTTCCACCAGCAAACCAATAACAAATATGATAGAATCAGATATCAAGTACCTCAATCATAGAATCAAAAGAAAAAATAAATGGTTGGATGGAAAAAACCACATTGTGGTTGTGTCTGAACCTCAAAATAGTAAAAATGAAGATGTATCTAAGGGTGAAAACCTCTCTGAGGCACTCGAGGATGAGGTACTTGGTAATCTAGCCAGCTACTTCTAGGAAAGATCTTTAGTTCTGATAGAACCTACACAGTCAATCAACTTGGGGACAGAGGAGTCTCCTAAGATAATCCATGTAGCTCAGTCCCTCTTGGCAGAGGAGAAAGAACAATTTACCACATTTTTTCAGGAGAAAAAGATCAACTTTGCATGGACATATTCAGACATACCTAGTTTGGACACTAAGCTTATTATGCATCACCTCTCTATTGCTCCAGAGGTAAAACCTATCAAATAAAAACTCAGAAAGATACATCCTCATGTGGCATTATTTGTTAAGGTTGAACTTGAGAAGCTTCTAAATGCCAACTTCATAAGAGCTATTGATTACGCTGAATGGATTTCTAATATTGTTCTTGTTTCCAAACATAATAAGTCCATTCGCATATGCACTGACTTCGGAGATCTAAACAAATCATTCCCTAAGGATGATTTTCCACTTCCAAATATTGATATGATAGTGGACATGATAGTGGGCTATGAAATGTATTCCCTTATGGATGGATTCTCCAGATATAATCAGATCAAAATCACTCCTAAAGACCAAGAGAATACAGCTTTCACATGCGCATGGGGTACCTTTTGTTGGAATGTCATGCCATTTGGTCTTAATAATGTTGGTTCCACCTATCAAAGAGCTATGAATACCATATTCCATGATATGATGCATAAAAACATGGAAGACTATGTTGATGACACACTTGCTAAATCACAACTAAGAAGCATTCATTTATCTGATTTGATTTTTATATTGGACCACATGGAATGATTTCAACTTAGATTGAATCCTAAGAAATGTGCTTTTGGTGTCACTTCTGGGAAACCACTGGGCTATATCATATCATTAAAAGCAATAGAGGTAGACCCAAAAAAGGTGCAAGCTATCATGGAGATGTCACCTCCTCGCAACATAAAATAATTAAGGGGTCTCCAAGGCCATCTCCAATCTATTAGGCAGTTCATTTCTCAATTAGCTGATAGAGCTCAACCCTTCAACAAGAATTTTCATAAAGGGGCTACTTGCATATGGAATGAGGAGTGTCAAAAGAACTTGGACCAAATCAAGGATTACCTAGCAAAACCTCCTATTCTTATGCCACCCATCCAAGGGAAACCTTTGATACTCTACATATCTGCTACAACAAATTCTTTAGGAGCTCTCCTTGCATAGCAAGATGATATGGCCAAAGAATGAGCTATATATTACATCAGTCACACCTTGGTTGCTTATGAGCTCAATTATACCAGCATTGAAAAATCTTGTCTAGCAGTAGTGTTTGCATCCCAAAAACTCATACATTACATTCTCACACATACTATGCAGCTGATCACCAAAATTGATCCTTTGAAGTACCTCTTAAGTAAAGTTGGGCTTACTGGATGACTCGCTAAATGGATGTTGATTCTTTCAGAATTTGACATTCAATACGTTGAAAGGAAAGCCATTAAAGGACAAGTGATCGTGGACCAATTGGCCAAATTTCCCATGACCGATGATGCTCCTCTTTAGATAGACTTCCCAGATGCTTCGATCATGAATGTCACAGGGCGTACATGGAAAATGTTCTTTGATGGTTCTCATACACAGAATGGGGTTGGCGCTAGAATCTTGTTTGTTACACCTCATGGATACATGATTCCTAAATCTTATAAGCTTATCTTTCCATGCACTAATAATATAGTTTAATATGAAGCCCTTCTCAATGGTGTTAAGCTTGCCCTAGAATGGAGGATTATAGAATTGCATATCTTTGGAGATTCATAGCTTGTCATAACCAAGTAAATAAGGATTACTAGACAAAGGATGACAAGTTAATTCCCTACAAGAAGATGATAGACTCACTTAGGAGTTATTTCACATCTGTTACATTCCAACAAATTCCTAGAGATGAGAACAAGGTTGTTGATGCCATGGCTACTTTGGCATCCATTCTACAATTGGAAGAACATGAGTCATGCTTTGAGTTCAAGGTGGAAGAGTTGCATCATCCCACCTATGATTCTCCTAATGACCATGTCATTTACACTGTGGTTGGTCATGATTCCTCCCGCTATGATACTATATTTTCCTATCTCTGAGACCAGATTATTCCTAAAAATCTAACATGCAATGAGAAGTGCCAACTCATCTGCAACACCTCAAATTTTACCCTCATCTCTAGTGACTTGTATAGGAAGGGTTTAGATGAAACTCTCCTTAGGTGTCTATAAATAGAGGAGTCAGAAAAAGTGCTAGCTGAAGTTCATGATGGCATATGTGGTTCACACTCTAATGGTCTTGTGTTAGCTTAGAAATTGCTTAGGGCTGGTTACTATTGGCCTACTATGCAAGCTGACACTATTTGATATGCCAAGTCCTGCAAGAAATGTCAACTACATGGGAATCTCATTCATGCTCTTGGACACGAGCTTATTCCCTCTATTACATACTAGCCATTTCAGCAATGGGCCTTTGACTTGGTAGGCAAGATTTATCCTAGTTCTTCAAGTGGACATAAGTTCATTATTACAGCTACTGAATATTTTACCAAATGGGTTGAAGTTGTCCCACTATCTGTAGCTATGGGAAAACATGTTGCCTTGTTTATCTTGAATCACATCATTTGCCGCTATGGTATTCCTTCTTCCATAGTCACAGATAATGGCAGCTAGTCCAAGAATATTGACCTGAAATAATTGTGCAAAAAATTCAAAATTAAACAACACTAGTCTTCTATTTACTACCCTCAAGGGAATGGCCAAGCTAAGGCCTCAAATAAAACATTTCTGAAAATCCTTCATAGGATAGTGCACAAATCAGGCAAGGATTGGCATATGTAGATCAATCCTATACTATGGGCTTACAGAACTTCTATTTGCACTCCTACAGGTGCCACACCTTTTTCCTTGGTCTATGGTTCTGAGGCTGTCTTACCATTAGAGGTCAAAATACCATCACTGAGAGTCTCTCTACATGGTTTGATTACCGATGAAGGCCATAGGGCCATGAGAGTTCATGAGCTTACTACTTTGGAGGAACATCGTAAGGCTACCTTTGATCACATGCACACTTATCAGAAGAGAGTGACTACTACCTATAATAAGAAGGTTCATCCTTGAGAGTTCCAAGTGGGTGAATTAGTCCTAAGAGAAAATCCTAAGAATCAGTAGAACAAAGAGCAGAAAGGCAAATTTGAGCCGAATTGGTTAGGGCCTTACATCATCATGGTAGCCTTTGGGTCCAGGGCCTATTAGTTATCTACACATGAGGGAGAAGAGCTTGTCGAACCTATTAATGTTCTACATCTGAAGAAGTTCTATGCCTAAGGTTCTTGAGCTCTTTGTATATATCTTATTGATCCTGAAAAAATTCCAAAAAAATTCATATATGATGCTGAAAAAATCCTAAAAAGCATATAAAGTCCTAAAAAAAGAGCATCCTAGTGAAAACCTAGCAATAGGCGCTTTGATGTCTCATCAAAAAAAATCAAAATATTGAAAAAATTCAAAAAAATAGAAAAAGTACCTTGGTGAAAACCTAGAAACAGGCGCCTTGGTAGCAAAAATACAAAAAAAATATAAAAAATCCTAAAAAAATATGCCAAGTGGTGAAAACCTAGAAACAAGCATTGTTTGGGACCCTTGCACCTATGTCTATCAGTCTTGCGTGGTGTTCATTCACTCCACTTCTCACTTTGTCTCTCCTAGCCTAGAATTGACTCTTGTCTTAGTCTAGGAGGCATATGTTGTTTAGCTTATCTTGGGGTCTCTTGAGGTTTCTTGGGAAACTTGGTTCAAACAGTGTTTCTCAACACTTTCCAACTGTGTTTTTCAACACTTCCCTAGCGTCAAGTGTTTCTCAACACTTATCAAATATCCTACCCGCAGTCTAGAATGATACAATATTTCTCACCGGCAAATGCGATACTCAAAGTTTGACTCTATGACCTACACACATGCACTTAAACACTTGACTCACTGAGACTTGCTTGACTTTATTTCTTTGTGTGCTATCTATGATGATTTCTTTTGATGAGTGTTCTCTCCCTAATAGTTTTTGATGATGCATAGCTAGAAGACTAGGGGCATGAGAACATGTTTTATCTATTTTTTTTCTGTGGGTATATCTTGTTGATCCTAACTATCATGAGCATTTATGCTTGTTACCCTTAACACTAAGGATCCACAATGTATTATCCTTGACTATTTTTTCTACAAGTGCATGCTTATGGTCATCTTGACTTTCTTGTGTCTTGATGCAAGCATAATCTTGCTATACTAAACTTAGGGAACCCCACTGCACTAGTCATCTTGACCTACATGTCTTTGATGCTTAGGTAGGATTCCCACATACCTATTTGATACAGATCATATTCATATACCCATAGTTATACTAGTGTGTATTGTATGATCTTGCGACACTACCAATAAAGCTCAATGATGATTATTATAGTCTAACAGCTTTGTAACCTTGCAAGTAAACCACTTTTCATAGTAGCTTGCATTCTTAGGTTCATGTTAGTTTAGTTTTGCATCTTGCATGTGGAAAGAGCTCTCATTTCATCTTTCACAGACTTTTCAGTCAACTGTGCTTGCCTTTCACTTCTTCTCAATCATGTCTTTTGCCTCTTGTCTTTCATATCACATCCTTTTCTATTCCTATCATCACAAGGGGTTAATCTTATCATCATATACAAAAAGATCATTTTCAGAAACATGAGTCTATATCATAACATGAGAACTAAACATACATCCATGAGAGAAACTATACATGAGCATTTATAAGCATATATCATACATTTGAGCAATATAACAAGACAATAATACTGAAACATCCATCACAATGAGACAAGTACACAAGATATATCGTAATCTAGTCATCTCATATATATAAATCATGATACAAATACAATGTGAGATCCTAAAATTTGGATCAAGTCTCAAGACATGTCTATACATCAAAACCCTAAACCTAGGACTGACTCTCCCCCTCATGTGGAGAAGGTGCTGGTGGAGCTAGTGGCTCCATCCTGTCAGCTTGCATGTCCAACCTCCCTGCCCTCTCAGAGTAGAGTGGCAATCACTAATCCATAGGAATGATTGCTATGTACAAACCATGGTAGTATGTCACCTGTGCTACCTCCTTCCAGATCTCTATGGCATCATCTTGTACCACCTTGTCCCGCCGATCTATCTCAGCCTGCGTATCTATCAGCTGTTGATCACGAATAGCAATCATGGTCCATAACTATTGTACCTCGACCTCTAAGGCCTAGATCCTAGCCTGGAGATCATCTCCTCCTCCGGCTACAGCCTACTCCTGCCCTGCATCAACCTGATGGTGAACTAGTCTCACCTCCTCCTCCTTCTCATCATCATCCACCTATCGGTGTGATAGTCTTTAGCCACCTGATCGAGACCCCTAGCCTCTCTCCACTCTCCCTCCACCTCCTCTTCCTCCATCATCTCCATCCCCACCCTATGCTTGTGGTTGTGCATCTAGGACTATAAACCATGGGAAGGGATGTCTCTAATGCTCTTCTATGTATGTCGTATCTATCCCTGCATCTGCCATGTCTGATAAGTAATCCCATGGCTCCTGCCGCAACCCTGTTGTCTCCTATGCTGCCTACTAGTAATCTAGCATCAGCAACCATCCCAGTCCCTCCTCCTCCCATACCCTAGCATATTTGGTAGTCTCTACTACCACTCTCTATTGCTTGCCAAACTACCTCCACACTTGGGTGATCACAAAATGCTCCACAATATCTACATGCCTACCTAGTAATGCTCGGCTGCATAACATGTACCCGAGATCCTGATCCCTATCACTCCACTACTCGCATGACCTGTATGGTCTCCACTCAAATGTCATCATCTCATCTAACAGTCACCTTTAATATGTAAGGTCCCCACTATGTGGTTGTGTGATGAACCCTGTATATCGGTATATGTAGGGAGTCCTCCGCTCCCTAGGTTGTACCCATGGTCGCACAATGACTATGTGATCCCATGCCCATATCTATGTTAGGACGGCCCCTCATGCCCATGATTGACCATCCCTATAAATTATTTTGTGTTTCTCATGATACATATCTGCAAGGATCACTGGTCCCCATGCCATCTACCTGGGTCATGCCACTAGGTTTGCAACTAGTCTCCCCTAGCCTAGTGGGAACCCTCTCTGACTCCGGTTAGTGATCAAAGCCTATGCTACTATGGATCACATGATGCATGACACTGGATAGTCCCAACCATACTCCTCTATTAGATGGCCCCAACTGAGATGTCTATCTATGATGGTCACATCCTGGAAGAGGTTCTGAATGGCCTACCTCCCATCTGTGGGAGTCTGATCATAGTATACCTGTGCCAACAAAAAATCATGTTGGTTTTCATCATATGGAAACACTACATTAATGAACATCTAAAAACATGATTATGATCACTGCATCTCCATGGCTCTGTACAACATTATTTGATAGACATCCTCAAGTGTGATGGTGGCCTCTCTGATCGGCAAGTGAAAGGTGTTATGCTCACTATGCCACCTCTCTGCCAGTGCTATCAATAATCTGTAGTTTTCCCATATATGGTGCATCTCTAGTAAGTAGCCAAAACCCATGCATGTCAAAGCCACTCTCCCTAGATCATCCAGATCTCGAACACAGCGCAGCCCGACCACACTCGGTGCTCTGATGGTGAGCGCTACCATAACCTCCTGCAAGCCATAAACCCACAAACCAGATGTCAGAACATGTCATGATGGATGTCCAAAATCAGTACAAGTAATCTCAAAAGAAAAAATTGTCTCTACACATGTTATATTGCTCAAATAAAAGTCATGTGATACTTCTTATTATACTGGTGTGACACTATTTGCTGATACTATATCGTGAGATACTTTCTTGGATAATGGTGTGATACTTTTGCTTCGTGTGATAGTTCGCACTCAGTCGCATGACATTTCATCTAGGCTTGTGCAATACTTTCTTGGATGATCATGCAACACTTTGTGGCCCCACAAAATATCACATGATATAGTATATAGCAGGTGTGCGATACTTTTAAAGTATCGCATGATGTGCCACTAAGGAATAATTTGAAAATTTAAAAAACATGGTTTAAATGCAAAAAATGACTCAAATAGCTAGTTTTTTTGAAAACTTACCGAGGCACCATACTAAGGAGGCTATTTGTGCAACCGACCATGCTTGAATTGATGTGTGTGAATGGGAATGCTTTCCTGTTGAGCCATAGTCTCTCTCGGATCTCTCAAAGTTCTCAAAATTCACACAAGACAAATGAATTTGAAAATGACCTTTTCACCCCTTATATAGCATTTTGACCTTTTGACTTAATTTTCAAAACCTCTCATAATTTCACAAAAATTGCACCCCTGGCTAATTTCAATGTCCTGGATCCATTTTTGGGATCAAAATCAAAATCTACATTCATCTTGCTAGTCAAAATCACACTTTAAAACTTCCCCTTCTTCTGCACATTTGGCTAACCATTTGAGGCTTGGTCCTTCGATCTTTGTTGGGGCATCTTCATTTCTTCATCTCCATCTCTCTCACCCTTCTAGTATTTCATTCATCTCCTTCACTTCATCTCTTTGAGGTTTTGACTTTATCTTTATCCTATATCTTTCTTAGTCAAACCTAGTCACACTGGGGCATAATTTCACTGCTTGATGGTTATTCTATTATCTTTCATCTTCGATTATGATTTATGGTGATTTGATCATGTTTCTCTCATCTTGCTTCTACATTCCCTCTACCTCATTTCAATTTTGATCCTGAGGGAGCAGACATATCCTATCAGCTATTCTTCAGAGCATATGCTTGACCATTCCATTTTCTCTTATCGATCTATTATGCTTGACATGTTAGTTCTCGTCTCGAGTTCTAATACTATCCATCTCTTTCCTAAGTGTTTAGTAATGTCACTACCAGGCTAACCATGTAGGATTTTCTATCTCTCTGCACTTCATTATTTGGATTCAGATCTCTATCTATTGCCTTCTTGGTTGATCTATTCTTTGACATAATGTGTTCCCAGATCGATCACACATTAGTCAAAGAGGGGAAAATGTAATCACCCAAAAATGGTCATCTAGACTATTATCCCCTTTCTAGCATTATTTGCTAAATTTATCAATTGCTTATTCTTGATCAAATCCTAATTCTATCATTTATTCGATTATATTCTATGGATTAGCCATTTTATCCTAAGTCTTTATTTAACTAAAAGGAATTCCCTCCCCTTTTATTAAATAAAAATCCCCCACTCACCTTTTATCCTAAGTTGCACAAATAAAGCATTATTCCTATTTAATAAATAAGAAGAAAAGGCCTTTTTGTCTCACATGGGGCACAAAATTCAACACTTCTTTCTTATTGGAGGAGACTTGTGCACAAGGATTGCTACCACTTTCAAACTCCACCCTTGATCAAATCTTTTGCCCCTTAATCTCCATGGTCCATTTATCTTTAAAAGGAGAGCTCTTTTCTCATTTTAGGACCCGACTCTTGATGCTAATGTTGTGTTGCAGGTTTTCTTGGTGACATTGGAGCTTTTGAAGAATTTGTTGCATTTTAGTCTTCATACTTGCATTGTAGCTTAGTATCTTCATAGCATTCTTAATTTAGTTTCCTTTCATGTTTTAGCTTAGTTCACATAGTTTAATTAGTAATGGCTTGTAACACTCTCATTTCTATAGTTTAGTTGCATTCTCATTCTATCATAGGTTGAATTTCATTTTTCATTTTGATTCTTGAAGATATTGTCATTCTTGCCCTTGTCTCTTTGAATCTCCCATTGTATAGTTTACTAGCAAGGTTGCATGCTTAATAGCTCTAGATGAGAGCCCTCTAAACACCCATGCACTCCATGCCTAGGGAGCTCTAGGTTGCTTTTTCAAGGTTTCCAATCCATGGATGCCCTTGAAATCAAGGGCTTAGAGAAGTACAAGACTAACTATCTTGAAGAAGATATTGATGACCCATTTGAGAATATTGGATCCAGTTCAGGTACTATATCTGATATTTCTAAAAGTGCAATTTCTAAATTATTTGAGAAAAATCTTCACCTCATTGAACAAGTTAAAGCCTTGCAGATTTGTCAAGAAGGACATATGGTAAGAATGGTTAACGTGATGAACAATGCTAGAAAAGATGAACAAGAAAGAAACTTAGCTATTGAAGATAGAAGACAAATTACTAAAAAACTACATGAGAAGGAATCTGAGATATTGAGACTTACCAAGCATCATTTTGAAATAACTAATCAGATGGTTATCATAAATCAAGAGGTCAACCGAGTGAATGGTGAGTTGACAAAGAAACTTGAAGATATTGGTGAACTTAGACAAGAAAATGAAAGACTAAAGCATGATGTAAGAATACATAAACAACACCATGAGATGATCAAAAAGGTTGAAGATAATTTCAAGAAAATTGATGAGTTCCTGATCAGTCAAAGAGAACATGGAAGTACTACTATTTTAGGCTATACCGAGCAAGGAGAATTATCTAATAAATTTGAACAGATGAACACCGATAAGAGTCAAAGACCTAAGAAGCTAACATGTTATCACTATAGTAAACCGGGCCACACTTCAAATGTTTGCATAAGTAAAGCACAAGGTAATCCTAAAGCTACTATGAAATTTAATGGTCATTGTTATAATTGCAACAAGTATGGACATCAAACACATGAATGTAGATCAAAGTTGAATAGGAATCCTAAAAAAACCTACATGGAGAAACATTGTCACACTTGTAACCCATGGACACACATCACAAGAATGCAAAACAAAGATGAAGCAAGTCTAGATACTGAAAGGACAAGAAAAGACCTATCAACCGAGAAAATAAGGTAATGTTTATACTTGGGATTATAACACATGGGTTAATACACAACATGTGGGAGATATGGTCATATTGCAACCAATTGCATGAGTAAGAGATGGGCAGAAAAATCTCAAAGTTGGACAAGAACTAGTATGGAATGTTTACATTGTCACAAAGTTGATCACCTTAGTAAGGAGTGTAGAGACTGAGCACCAGAAACAAAACTCTTTGAAAATGGAAATACAATTGAATATATACAAAGGATAAGAAACACTATGTGGAGAAAAGCATCAAATGAAAATGATGAGTCAAGTAAAGAAGTCGGTGAAACCTCATCCATTGGATTGGGTGACATTGACACCTCCACCTAAGCTGAAAAAGGTATGTATGGAACTGATAATTCAAATTGATCACATTTTTCATACAATTCCTTATATTAGATGTGCACATACCAAATCTACATAAATTGAGATGCATTATGGTTTCACAAGTTTTGAGCTTTAAAGTTCTACATCCGGTATATGTTAGACTGAGTGAGAAGTTACCATTCGGTGACTACTATGCAAGGTTAACCAAGTATCAATATTAACTGAGTGGAAATTTACATGTCAACCAACCTATTGGTATTTTGTGGTATACACTGAGTTTGATAGTTTTCTACAAGTTGTGTTAGGTTGAGCATTTATTGCAAAAAGGTTTGAGTGGGAATTTGAAAAAGTTGTAAATATGTGATGAGCTTAGTTCATTTTTCACACAAAATTTATGAAGAGTGAAGAGCTTCGAGAGAAATTTTGAGCAAGAGAGTTCCAGAGCATTTGATCACAGTTTCAAAGCTTTTTTAGTGATTCCATCATCATTTCCTAGTAAGTATTGTTACCACCGAGTTGTTCATTTGTACTTACCAAAAAACTAAATCAAGAACGATGGTGTCTGCATCAAATGTAAACAAATCCAAGTTTGCAAAGGAGGAGGAAGTTAATCTTATAGTTTCTACAACCTGCAATGAACCCAAATACAAACTTCATCCAGAAGTTGCATCCCAAACTGACAAAATGGTAGATTTCTCAAGCATACCACCTAGGGTTTTACTGGTTGAGGACATGCGCTTGTATATTCATTGCAAGATGGGGGAAATTGTTGATTTCAAAATGTATGTATCTTATCAGAAGCTACGTAGAGAGGATGAAAATTTGAAATTCGATCATGAGCAACTGGAAGTAAAAGGACTGGTGAATGTCCTATACTTCTTGAAGAACTTCAAGAATGAGTGGATTAGAGTTGTTCTCAATCGGTACCACGATGGAAAATTATGGTTGGATGAGCCCGTTAAAGCCACTAAGAACACTATTCATGATTTCACCAGGTATCCTACCACTAACAAGACAAAGGCACTCTGCAGTGCACCGAGGGCTGAAATTGAAAAGAACATGGGAGTTGAATGGGATGGTCGAGCAATCAAGATAAGCACAATCAAAGACCCCGAGATAAAATTCATGGCACATGTCATCAGTTATATGATCTATCAATCAAGCAAACTAAACAGTGTACCATGTGGAGCCATTGAAATTGCTTTAAAAATGGTTAAGAAAGGTTTTCAATTGGACCTCACTGAGCTTATTCTGAAGCAAATTGAAGAAAACAAGAAGACAATTCGGTCAACCAAATCAAATACATGTAAGTTTGGATCCCTACTAGTTTGCATATTCTTTTATGTACAAAGATTTTTCCCATCAGTCGGTAATGTGGAATGGTCAATCGACAAGCCAGTCACAGTTCAAATCACTAATTTGATTAAGAGCTTGGGAGACAATTTTAACAGTGTTGTAGATAACTATTTTGAACAATTCAAAGGAAGAATGAATTCAAGGAGTAGAATTCCTAGGCAACTAGTGGAAGAGTATGAACATGATATCTATTTTCTAGTTGACACCGATCACACTTTAATCAAGGTAGTAGAGCCAAGAACTAAATGGCTAGCACCTATGGGATATGAAATAAACATTGATTTTTCCTCAAAATCAATAAAGGCTTTATTGGCAGAGCCTAAGGATCCTAAAGCTTAAAGGTTTGGAACTTATGAAGAGGCCAAGACAAGAATAAAAATAGGCCTAGTCATCAGTATAATAACAAAGAAATAAAAGAAGATGATGAAAAATCTAGTTAAGAAATTTGGTGATGATGTTGGATCATCTGAGAGCATACCATTTGAGGTAGCAACCAAATTTTAGTTACTCATTTCTGAAAAACCTCATAACAATGAAGAAACTGAGTCAAACAATGATGTAGATTCTACATCAATTTCTCCTTCACCCACTCCAAAGAAGAAGCTGTTAGAAGTGCAGACAAGGCAACATACAAGGTCAACAACTATAGCCTCACATCCACTAAAGAAAGGATTTGTAAATATTTCAAGGCCAACTGCAGCAACACCGACTAAGACGGACAAAAAGAGAGGTACTAAATCATCCACCGAGGCCCCTAAGAAAAGAATAAAACTAATTAGAGGGATAGATTATTTAAATGATGATGAAGATGATAATGATCAATTTAAAATTGTTATAAATAAGAGTCGATCAATTGATGAAGTTGCTAAAGATATAATTAAAAATGGAGGATTAAGTGATCCTGAAATTGGTCAGTTTGAGCACTTGTCAACCAAAGACCAAAACAAAATTGAAGAGGCTATCATCCAGATGATGATCAAGTTCAAAAAGGTACCCATTAAATTTTCCAAATACATAACCAAGGAATTATATGATAAAATTTCATAAAGATGGACATATGCCTTGAACGCCAAGAAGAGAATGAGAGAACAATCCCTAGTTTTGGTAATGCCAACATTGACAATTCCTAAAATTGAGGAATTGATGAATAAATATTCAAAGAAATTTCTAGTTAAGAGTCAGGCATTATAGATACTAGATGAAAATCTAGCAGATATAGATGAGGGCAGTCAACTTTTGTGGACTTCCATATTACATGCCCAAGCTGAGTCAAAAAAGATGGCCTTAGCCATTATTCCCGAGAAGAAACTGAATAGAAAATGTAAGGGAATTCACATTGATGATGCAGAATTGGCACTAATGATACAAATTGATATATCAGATACTGAGGTACTTGATAAAAAAGATGTCACTAAGGAGATAATTTTAATTCAGGATGCACTAGAACAAGTGGAAATACAGGGAATCAACAATGATTCATATGATGTACTCATAGAGGACATCATAAATGGTGATCCTAATGACATCAAAGATGATGAGGATGTCGCCATTTCTAGAGCTCAACTAGAAGAGGGAAATACAACTGAGCCAATAGTAAGTTCTATACCATGTGATCTTACAATATTGATACAAGTAGTTGATATAGTTACTCATGAAGCACCTGAAGGCTCAATCCCTGAGCAACTAAAGGATACATTAGGGGAACAGGGAAAAAAATACAACCCATACTATAGAATAAAATTCTTCTAAGGAGAAAGAGGCAAAAATATAGGGACAAGATGACCCTAAGCCTACAGAGTCTACACCGATAGACACAAGATCCACTGCTCCCTCTCAATCAACCGACACACAAGTTACTGAGGAGCAGAAGAAAGAAGACATGGTGTCTACCGGGAAAGCAAAGCAGAGTGCTGAGGTAAAGGATATAGTTCCTTTTGTCAATATTTCACCCCAAGAGCCTAAGAAAAAGAAGAAAAAGCATAGCAAAGGGCCGGTCACACTTGATGAAGTAATAGAAATACCTGCATGTGACCCGAGGACCCTAGACCCCGAAGCACTGAGAAAATATGGGGAGCTATGTACAAGAAAGGTAGCCCAAGAAAAATTAAGGAAAGAAAGAAAGAGCAAGAAGATCCTTGAAGATGTCAAAGAAATCTTACAGTAAGTAGTCCTAGATGTCCAAGTTCATGAAGACACACCAATATTGGACCAACTTGCCACACTTGCAAATGAAATAAACACCCCGGACATTAATGTAGAAAAGAGAATTGAAGAAAGGGCAGAGGAAAAGATTCAAAAAAAACTCATAGAAAATATTAGCCAAGAAGTGGAAATAAACAAAGTGAAACTTTCTGAGGTAATCATTGAACTACAATCAGTTACTCATAAAATCATTCAAATTCTATTCAAGTTATGCCCTGTAGAAACCTTCACTGCTGAGATCAGTAAGAAGTCAAGGAAGTTGGATAGAGAAATCCAAGCTAGTACAAATTTTTCTCTAATCAAGAAAGATGCTTTCCATAAGCATATTCTAAGAGTTCAAGAACTCAGGCGGTTGAGAGAAGATCTGAGGAAACAAGAAGATAAGCTATGTGATCATGTCACTGAGCTTCAAGCTAAATTGCTTCCACACCTGAAAATCATTGAGAGACACATTGTGAAGGCACAAGCCTTAGTTGCAACACTGGAAATTTTAGTGTTGGAAAGCATTTTTGATATGCATGCACAAGTTGGTCTTGAAAACATTTCTCTCACCAACTTGAAAGAGGAATGGGAAAACCTCTTAGATTCTCTCATGAAAACCCACAAGCACATTTTTTACAGGATGTAAGTACACATTTTTGTTTTTGGCATTAATCTCAAAAAGGGCGAATATAATGTATATTCCAAAGGGACTTTTATATGCTAAGTGTACTACATACATACCGGGAGCATGCACCAAGGGGGAGTTTTGAGTAATTTTTTGACTTATGTATATATGGAGAGTGAGAACATTTTTTAGAATATCAGTCTATATACATTATAGTTTTGATACTAATCCCAAAGGGGGAGATTGTTATCTCTATTTGAGCATTAGATGTTGTCATTATTATCAATTTAGATCAGTCGGTTATCTAATCTAATTAGTCGGTAAAGGTGATACCACAAAGTTACACTATGCTAGTCGGTTATACAATCAAGTCCTCATACCAAGCTAACAAAAGACAAAATCGAGAGTTAATAGTTAACAGGTTTAATCAGACACCAAAGCATATTTACCAAGCATCAGAGTGAATCGAGCATTGAGCATCAGTAAACACCGAGCACAAGTATATTCACCAAGTACGAAAGGTTGTGTTTACCAAGCAATCTAGGAAATGGCATAGTAATCAGTAATGGCACATCTACCTATGTAAATGGTTACACGGATTCATAAAACATTTTACCAAGATCGAGGATTATTTATTGTGGATTCATAAAATGTTTTACGAAGATCTGAACAACCTTCTATATAATTTCCATGTCGACACAAGGGATCGAATGGATGCTTATGTTGCTCCCAATGTACAGGGGGGGATGACATGATGGGAAGAAACTAACACTCAAGAATAGGAAAATATCCAAAGGGAAAATCCATGGGTCCCAAGGGACACTACCAGCCAAAATGATGGTTGGGAATAGTCAGCAGTTAGATATCATAATTTTCCTTTTTGTAAATCCAATAGACATAATGATACTATGCTTAGTTAGCTTTGTAATCTAAATAGAATAATATAGCCTTTTTACGTTGTTAATGTCACTCCCCCAATTTTGTAACTGTATATGTTCTGGGGGTTGTGAATAGTACTTTTTCAAACTGTGGACTTTGGTCCTTACTTGTATATGTTGGTTAACTATCTTAATAGATAAAATATTGTGATGATTCCTATGTAAATCTTGATCTAGGTTAATTTTGTACCTCGTAGATCTTAGGTTTTCCTAAGATGATGTAAACCTAATTAGGTCTTGTTAATCATAGTAGTTTTCTATATATTTGTAATTGAAATCATTTTGGAATACACAGAGAGAGATCTTGAAGCAGTAGTCGCACCTCAAGATATCAGAATTCAAACAAGGTTTGCATGACAAAATAGTTATCAGAACATTCAGTTTTTTGGAAACATTCAAGGCTACCAAGAAGATCAGAGGACAATTTACTACACATTAAGGTGATATTCATTCATTATATCATAGATCTTATTCAAAAAAGTATAGTTGTCAATTTACAGATACCTTTCTATTATTCTCTAATCATTGTAATAGAGTTAGTAAAATCTCCTAACCGAGTAGACTTAACAGTCTGATTATAAATCTCTTAACCGAATACACACTCAAGTAGTGTTATTTAAATCCTTTAACAAGGTAGATCTAATCAATCTGGTTGTTACTCCTAATAGGGTAAGATCACCAAAAGTGATCAAAATTGTATCCTTAACCGGCATACTTTATTATTTGTAGTAGTGAAGAATTTGTGGGTGTCTTCCCCACCGCAGTTTTTACCTTCGTACAAGGGTTTCTGTGTAACCAAAATACTTGTGTTATGTGATTGATTTATTGTTTGTTTTCATCCACTTTACATTTACAAAGTGATTTTAATGAGTGTTTCAAACAATGGATTAGTTGGATAGCTCAAATACTACTATTTGTAGATTGGATATTTAGTTAAAAGTTTTTGAGAGAACTGACTCACCCCTCCCCTCTCAGTCCCTTATCTTTCTATTCCAATAGGGTTTAGATAGATATGAGAAATAAACAATATTAAAATAATATAGAAATAAGAGAATACAAAAATATAATAAAATAGAGATTTAACGTGGTTCACCCAATATGGGCTACATCCACCAGATAAATAGTCGCCCACTTATTTTATCATCCAATGAAGAGAAAATTATAATATAATGATTTTACATCTAATAACCACTCATTTATCAAACTTTTTGAGGCATTTGTATATGCCTAAAAATGTTCAAAGAGAAAAATCAATTAAATTAATACCATTGGATTAATCAAATCAAAAAACTCATCTAACTATGTAATTAAAATCAACATTTGATTATTAATGCATCTTTACCCATCTACACATCACACATGGCTAATTTAATTAATTATTTTGAATTGATTCCCTCCTAAAATATTTTGCCTACCTCTACATGAAAAAATAAAATCAACCAATGAGATATCATTCTCAAGCTCACATGGGTCACTCAAAGCCTTTTCTATCTTGATCGTTCAATTGCATAAGGAAATATTGACCATCAATTTTGGACACATCATCAACCCCTAAATCAAACCACACCTTGATCATGGTTAATCAAACTCACCCCCAAAACCTTGAGAAATCCTATAAATAGGATGTATTCTTAGAAAAAAATAATCCATTCTCATTCAAGCATCCATATCATGCTAGTTTGTGCATTCAATTTCATTATAAGCATTGTTATTCTAGTCCTTAAACGTAGAATCATCGTTTGAGCATTGTTGTCATGAAGAATTATCATTGCATCATAGCATTCTTCATCATTTAGAGTAAATTTTCATTCATCTCAGCATTAGATCACAATTATAGTATTAAAATCTCATTTCCTAAGTTTTCACTTGTGAATTGATATGCAGCTAAGAGCTATCAATAAGTCCTTAGGAATAGAGTGTGATAAGACACTCATGAGCCTTTCAATTCATACTTTTAGCTAATGTTTCATCTTAATAACTTGATTGTTCATACTAATGTCTTATATATATTTGTAGTAAAACTAATTATACACAAATAACACCTATCGTGGGGCCCACACCTCACTCACTCTAATCAAATTTTGAGCTCTTTGTTACATATTTATGGCTTGTAGGTATCAAAATTTTACAAAACATCACATTTGATTAGAATTGCATCATATCTGAAAAAAGAACATCACTTTTAAGCTTAAGAACATCACATATAGTCTCAATAATATCACATTTGATTTCAATTGAATCACATTTAAAAGATCAAACAACACTTTTAATTTTTGCAACATCACATTTAAATTTGTTAGATCTTTGACTATCATTTTTGGTTTTCTACTGCAGGTTTTTGACAAATTTAAAGTTTATCACATTTAGATCAAATAAAATCTCTTTTAAGTCAAAGAATAATGCATTTGAGTAAAAAGGGTGTTTCTTTTGATTAAACAAATATCGCTTTTCATTGAAATCACATTGCATTTAATTCAAATCTCATCACATTTAGTCTCTATAATGTCGCTTTTGAATTTGATTTTAAATTTGTATCTAATAGAGAGCTCATTTCTTATTTTTGATGATAGCCAAATGGCTTGAGCTAGGAAACTGAGGAAGGTCATTTGGAAAAAACCAAGTTTTATGCTTGCAAATCCTATAAAAGTGCACATAATGATGCAAAAAAGATTAAAATGGGCTAATGAGATGATTCAAATTAGTGAGGACACAAAAGCATTTGATCATTATGCTAGCATATTAGACAAATTTAGGGTAGGATATGGTGGTGAAATCAATTTGTATGCTAGGCTATGGTGATTTTTGTTGATTTCACTAACCTTGGATGTTGGTAATAATGTTTACGCTAGCTTGTTTTATAAATTTCTATTTCTAAAATGCTACATAAAATGCTAAAAATTGCTAAAGGTGTGCACACTTAAAATCTCTAAAATCTTATGTGAAATTTACTTTCATTGAAATTGATATTGTGGTACTTTATTTCAATGCATAGATTAATCTAAAAAAATGTTTTGTTCTTGTGGACTAAGGTAGTAGGTCTATGCTCCTCCCTATCTTGGGTGACCAAAAATCCAAACCTATCGAAGTCCCACTTAGTTAGATAAGGTCAACAAATGAGCCATGTTATCAATGTATTTGAGGGTAAAAGATGGTAGGGATATTCTCTCACCTATTTTAGGTGATCATATTAATAGACCTATCTAGATCTAATCTCAATTTCATTACTACAAATTTGAACCATAAAGCACCTTCCTCTCAAGTTTCCTTATGAAGGTTTCTAAGTGGGAATGACTCAAGTGGCCACTAATACCCCCCTTTTTATTTACAATCTTTGTGCACTTACCCAAAAACATAATATTTATAATGATGGGACGCTCCTCTAATAGGAGGTAAACTCAAATATTTTTAAATAGAATCATAACTAAAACCTTGTTAAATAGGAAGCCTACCCATTTATCCTTTGTGTATCAGTTGTGGTGCAAGAGGATTGCATTGTCCTCTAAAGGTGCTCAACATAAGTACTCCCTTGTTTGTTTGGAAAAAGGTTTTTGGAGGTGATTACCAAAACTACTTCCCTTACACCTTAGAGGCCTTATAAAGTATATAGTTTTCCCTTCATCTCCATATGTATCTCACCTATTTTCTAAGGGGGACATAGTGCACGAGGGTCTGGATTATAAGTTTGGAATTTATTCCAAGTTTGTGGGCCTATAACTAATGCATTTTAGCCAAACAATTTCATAGGTAGATTGTTTAAATTTTAATATTATGCTATACCCATGGAAATGGTTCGAGAACATACACTATATTTTGTATATGGTTAGGTGAAAATAATTTCTTGATAGTGTTTGTTGTTTTTTCACCATCTTTCAAATCAGAAGAATTCAATTATTAATGAGAAAAACCTCAAACAAAAAAAAAATTGAAATTTTTTAGAAGTATTGGTCAACACATAGCTTTTAAAAGAAAAGAGTTCCATCACCTTTGATCACACCAAAGTTGCATTTGAGAAGCAAATCATTGCCTTTGACAATTCAGTTTTCACTTTTAACCATTGTCTCGTCACATTAAAAAAAAAAATTTCAACAGTGCAAAGTCATTTGCTACTCCAATCTCATCACTTATGAAATTTTTCCTTTAAAAAAATAATACTTCCATACAATTTGAAGAAAATTGGAAACTAGTTTTGGATACCCTTTTTCAAGTAGGGTCACTTTCAGTTGAAATAAATTTAGAAATCCATCATTTGTATAACCTCAAACAAGTTGGTAATTTTTACATTGTCTCATTCATATCAAGTCAATTTGTAAGTGTTTTCAAATCATCTCAATCTTTGATTTTGGAAAGTTTGTCATCAAAGATTACACGTCTTTCAACCAAAGCTCAAGGAATCAAGGTCAAATCTAGATTCCTTATCATAGAGATAGATCTTTCTCTATTATAATCCATACCCTTGGACACACTGTTGGAAACTGCAATTGAAACAATTATTGTATTGTCATTGATGTCAAACCTTAATTGGTAAGACTGTTGCTACTAAGGAAAGTACTATATCTATTGTATTGTTGTGAAGGATTGGGGCAAGGTTGGTAACAATAGCACCTAGGGAAAGGTTGAGTTATCTTGATATTACAAAGTGTACTTGACTATGTTGTACAATGATGAGACAATGCTTTGTTTATCCTAGTAAGACTGAAGACTAAACTGGTAAGCTTGACTAAGCAAAAATGGAGAAATCATGTTTAAGCCGAGTAATGTTAGTGTTGACCGAGTCAGTGTATGCCAAGCAAAATTCTAGTGTCGACCAAACAACAGTTAATTATCGAGGAAGACAGTATAAGCCGAGGAAATATTTTTAATAATGACCGATCTTTCTACATGAAGACCGAGTAGTTGATCACAGTATTGACCGAGCATCAACATTTTTATATTTGAGGAGAATTTAGTTTTGGAGCCGACATTATTGAATTCTTGGATTATGTAAAATGTGTTGACCTTATTTATTGATTTTTTGAAAGCATTAAATGCACTGAAAAATATTTTATTGTAAATCTTTAAGAGATTTGAGATGATTCTAGAAATGAAGCCAAAGAACATGAAGCAGGTAGATTCAATGAATCTGACCTAACCCTAAGATCTATGAATGAGATTGAGAGGCATAAGATGAGTTAACCTAATTGAGGAAAGTATTAAGGGAACCTGAGCATTAGATATGCATGTGCATGGGTGAAAAAGAGAATGTTGGAAGATCAGTAAATTTTTATTGACTGTATAAGCAGAAAAGGCTGAAGGAGAATTATGGTGGTTTCTTGAAGAAAAGTTCTGAGCAGATCAAAGATGGAGATGGAAAAGTTTCAAAGTCATTAAATCAGCATTAGTGTACGAAATCAGATCTGATATTTGCAAAGTGAGTTGTATGTTTTTCAGATCAATATTGCTGCTACTTTCTAACCATTGTAACAGTCAAAATCCTTTTAACAGAGGTTGACCTAAAAGTCATATGTTAAATCCTTTGAACAAGGTTGCATTCTAATGGAGTGTATGTAAGTCCTATAACAAGGCTCACTTTTAACAAGGTGATTGAAATCCTTTAACCGGGTCACACCTAGCAGTGTTTATTGTAACCTTTGATAGGGTTGGCTTTTAACCAAGCTCCCTTCAGAAGAGTGAAAATAATAGTAGCATGTTACAAAGTGGTTTTTCCCACATTGGGTTTCCACTATAAATCCTAGTGTTAATACTTGTGTGAATGTTTTGGTTTGAACATTTATGTGTTTTACAAGTTAAGTTACAATTGGGTAGTGGACTGGAATGTTATATGTTTCTATTATTGAATCAGTGATGACCAAGTTTGTTTTGGTTATTGGATCTGATTTAAGGAAAAAAAATTAAGTTTGTCTTATACATCAGGACCTGAGAACAACTGATTCACCCCCCCCCCTCTGTTGTTCTAAATCATATTAACAATTGGTATCAAAGCTTTGTTGCTTATTATTAGTGTTTATAGAAATCAAGTTTAAAGGGACTTGAAGCAAATGATCAGGATGTATAAGGAGGTACCGAAGCTGAATAAGGAAAACTTCCCTGCATGGAAAAGCTTGATGAAGCTACATCTGGCTGGTATTGGTGACTCTAAAAAGTACTACATTGAGAATGGCTATGTCTTACCTATTGCACCTTTGATTGCCGAAGAAATGAGAGCTAAGCAAGAACATAATCAGGCAATGCTAGAAATTGCATCTACCCTAAACTATCCAGAATTTGAGGACATTAAGGATTGCACAACCGCTCAGGAGATGTGGGACACTCTTGCAAGGATCTATGGTGGTGACTTAAATGTACTGAAAGCAAAGGTCGAGAGTCTTAGAGGTAAGTTTGATGAAATGAGAATGCAAGAAGGTGAGAACATTGCACAATATTGTGGTAGAATAAAAGAAGTTGTGAATGCTATTAGAGGAGAAAATGAGATTATTGATGATGAAACTATAATTGGGAAAGTAATACGAACCCTGTGTCCTATATATGCTATTAAGATCTCAGATATTTAGGAATCTAGATGTAACTCTACTAATGTGCTTACTTTGAAAAGTTTGGTTAGTAAGCTGACTGCTTTTGAACTCTCTAACTATGATAATTTCACTGTTGGTAGCATTGGTAATGTTGAATCTACTTTCAAGTCACAACTAGTTCTGAACAAGCCAAAGAAAGAAAAAGAAAGATGCATCAGTGAAAGTGAAAGTGACAGTGACACTTCTGATGAAGAACTGGAAGATCTAGAAGCTCTTATGGCTAGAAGACTGAGAAGAGGAAAAGGAAAGTATAAAGGTAAACTCCCTATTATATGTTTTGCATGTAACAAAGTTGGACATATAGTTGCTAGATGTCCTAATAGGAAGGATAAAGATGATGAAAGAAAAAGAAAACATAAAGACAGAAGAGATGACAGAAGCTACCAAAGGAAAAAAGACTACAAAGGAAAAGGTAAGAAATCTTGTTACATTGTTGAAAAAGAAACTAACACTGATAGTGATGATTTTGAAATTGAGGTAGTCTATGTTGCAATGAAAGATGAATCTGATGAGGATTAGAAAACTGCATTGATATCCTATGTGAACAATAATGACAAATGGATTATTGATAGTGGTTGTTCACATCACATGACTGGTGACAAAAATAAGTTTGAAACCTTACATCATTACAGAGGTAAAAGTGTAAAATTTGGTAATGATGCACCATGTCCTGTTAGAGGAAAAGGTTTGATTAAACTAACTGATAAGATATCTTGTGAAAATGCATATTGGGTTGAAGGTCTTAATTATAATTTGTTAAGTGTTGCTCAACTCAATAGAACTAGTTACCAGTGGAATTTCATCACAAGAAAGCTAAAATATTTGGTGCTACTGGAGAGAACTAATTGGAAGTGGAGATCAAACTAGAGGTAATTTGTTTTATCTTGACCTATATGAAGAAACATGTATAATTACACAACTTGATGATATTTGGTTATGGCATAAAAAGCTATGTCATGTTAACTTTGACAATCTGGTAGAGATGAGTAAGAAGAAAAAGGTAAGAGGTCTACCTAGATTGAAGAAACCTGAGAATGTGATGTGCAAGGAATGCTAGTTAGGAAAAATGACAAAGTCGAGTTTTAAGAGAAAATCCTTTACTTCTGAAAACATTTTAGATTTGGTTCATACTAACCTTTGTGGACCTATGGGTGTACAAAGTTACTGTGGTGCTAGATATTTTATCTTGTTTGTTGATGATCAAACTAGGATGATGCATGTAATATTTCTAAAAGAAAAATCTGAAGCTTTTCAATTCTTTAAGTGGTATTTGGCTAATGAGAAGGAGACAAGTAGGAACCTGAAATGTCTTAGATCTGACCGAGGTGGAGAATTTACATCAAATGAATTCAATCTATTTTGCAATGATAGAGGAATTAAAAGATAGATGTCTGCTCCTAGAACACCTCCACAGAATGGTATAGAAGAAAGAAAAAATAGATCTATCTTGGATTGTGCAAGGACATTGTTGATTGAAAAGAATGTGGCATAGAAATACTAGAAAGAAGCTATAAGCATTGTTGTCTACACTCTTAACCAGGTACAAATCAAGAAAGGTACAAATCTGACACCCTATGAATTATGGTATGGGCATGCACCGAGTGTTAAATACTTTAGAATCTTTGGAAGTAAGTGCTATATATTAAAAGACACTAGGAATGGAAATTTTGATGCTAAGAGTGATAAAGGCCTATTCCTAGGATATTCCACAAAAAGTAAAGCTTATAAGTGTTTGAACTCTAACACTAACAAAATTGTGGAAAATGTGAATGTCAAAATTGATGAGTATGCAGAAAGAAATGAAGCTGACAGAAAAAGAGAACCAGAAGATTATAGATCTTTTGTGTACATTGAGGAAGAAGAAGAGGCAAGTAACAGACTTGCACCTGATGTCGAGTCTTGGGTAAGCAATGACAAGTGACAGACAGATGTTGTTGAGCATCAGGAAAATAGTGCCGAAAGAGAACAAGAACATGTCGAGCTACAAGAAAATGTTGTCGAGTATCAGGAAGAGGTTACCAAGCATTTAGAAGCTGAATCTGACAATCTTGTTGGGGAACCTGATGAAATAGAGGAGAGAAGAGCTGAACCTGTTTTGGAAAAATATGTAAGAAGACATCACAAGCCTGAACAGATAATTGGAGACAAAAATACTAGAATTCAGACCAGAAGTGAGACTAAGGATCCAACATGCCTATTGTGTGAATTTGAACCCAAGTCAACTAGAGAGGCATTGGAGAATGAAGACTAGATACAAGCAATGAATGAAGAGATTGACCAAATTGAGAAGAATGATACTTGGACTCTGGTGCCGAGACCTGAAAATAAAAATGTTATAAGAACAAAGTGGGTGTTTTGAAATAAGATGAATGAAAATGGTGAAATAACTAGGAACAAAGCTAGGCTGGTATGCAAAGGCTACGCACAAGAAGAAGGAATAGATTATGGGGAGACATTTTCCCCTGTAGCTAGATTGGAAGGAGTAAGAACTCTGCTTGCATATGCTACTTATAAAGATTTCAAGGTATATCAAATGGATGTCAAGTTTGCATTTTTAAATGGTATACTAGAAGAAGAAGTTTACATAGAACAGCCAGAAGGTTTTATT
The DNA here is from genome assembly GCA_027943335.1 of Chamaecyparis obtusa. NCBI lineage: Eukaryota > Viridiplantae > Streptophyta > Pinopsida > Cupressales > Cupressaceae > Chamaecyparis > Chamaecyparis obtusa. The sequence continues at coordinate 812,788 of BSBK01004522.1, forward strand.
TATCCAAACAGAAGACACATGGTGTGAAAACTGAACAAAGCACTATATGGATTGAAACAAGCTCCTAGAGCATGGTATGAGAGGTTGCACAACTACTTGATACAGATTGGATTTTCAAGAACAAATGACACAAGCAATCTATACATGAAAGATGAAGAAGGTAAAGGTATCTTGTTGGAAAAAAAATTTGTGGATGACATTATTTTTGGTGGACAAGATGCATTGTGTACAAGATTTTCAAATGAAATGCAAATTGAATTTGAAATGAGCATGTTTTGTGAGATCAAATTCTTTGTTGGTTTACAAGTATATCAGATGAAGAAAGGAATTTTCATTACACAGTCTAAGTATGTTAATGAAATATTGAAACCTTTTGGGATGGAAGATGCTAAACCAATGAGTACTCCTATGGTTACTGGATAAAAGTTATCTAAGAATGATGATGTTGCAGAAGTGAATTAGACTTTGTATAGATCTATGATTGGAAAATTGCAGTATGTTGTACATAGTAAACCAGATATTGCACTAACTGTTGGGATTGTGGCAAGATTCTCTGCCAATCCTAAGGAAACACACATGATGGTTGTGAAAAGAATTATGAGATACTTGAAAGGAACTGCTGACTATGATCTATATTATAAGAAGGATGACAAATTTGAACTTAGAGTTTATACAGATGTTGATTGGGCAGGAAATGTAGATGATAGAAAGAGTACTAGTGGTGGAGCTTTTTTTCTTGGACAGAGATTAGTCTCCTAGACAAGCAAGAAACAAAATTACATTTCCCAATCTACTGCCAAGGCTGAGTATGTTGCTGCTGCAGTAAACTGTTCAAATTTGGTATGGATAAAACAATTGTTGATAGGCATGAAAGAAGAAATTACTGAACCTGTTGTTATTTTCTGTGACAACACAAGTGTTATCAATATTTCTAAGAATCTAGTGATGCACACTAAGACCAAGCACATAGCAATCAAGTATCACTACTTGAGAGAATTAGTACAAGATAAATAAGTCCAAATGGAATATGTGAATACAAAAGAACAATTAGCAGACATATTCACTAAAGCTTTACCCAGAGAAGCTCATGAGTATTTGAGAAGTCAATTAGGGGTCCTTCCCCTAACTGAGGCTGCCTAGTCAAGCTAGGAGCACTATATCAAATATGCTACAGTAAAATATTTGACAAGTTGATGCAAAAGATTGTCACACTTTAGGGCTGGCCTAGAGTTGTGAAAAGGAGCAAAGACAAGGAATCAGTCATAAGAAAGATGACAAAGGGAGAAACACTGAGTTTCATAGATATTATCTACATCTGATGGATGTATGTTTTAGTTGTTGCTTTTTGTCAAAGAGGGAGATGAACTGATATGATAACACATGACACTGAGAAGTAAGGGTGATGAACTGAAATGAAGGATCAGGATAGAGGGAGATCTGAATACTTCTGACGGTCATAGAAGTGAGGCTTATAGGATTCTAAATCGAAATGAAGCTAAGGATATTATAAATAATTCTCTGATGAACAGATAAGTTTTTTGATTGGTTGGTAATCCATGTGTTATTTAGGTGATATCATATGGTGTTGCCATCAATGCCAAAGAGGGAGATTGTCAGAAACTGCAATTGAAACAATTGTTCTATTGTCATTGATGTCAAACCTTAATTGGTAAGATTGTTGCTACTTAAGAAAGTACTATATATATTATATTGTTGTGAAGGATTGGGGCAAGGTTGGTAGCAATAGCACCTAGGGAAAGGTTGAGTTATCTTGATATTAAAAAGTCTACTTGACTATGTTGTACAATGATGAGACAATGTATTGTTTATCCTAGTAAGACTGAAGACTAAACTGGTAGGCTTGACCGAGAAAAAATGGAGAAATCATGTTTAAGCCGAGTAATGTTAGTGTCGACCAAATCAGTGTATGCCGAGCAAAATTCTAGTGTCAACCGAACAACAGTTAATTGCCAAGGAAGACAGTATAAGCCGAGGAAACATTTTTAGTAATGATCAAGCTTTCTACATGAAGACCGAGTAGTTGATCACAGTATTGACTGAGCATCAGCATTTTTATATTTGAAGAGAATTTAGTTTTGGAGACGACATTGTTGAATTCTTGGATTATGTAAAATGTGTTGACTTTATTTATTGATTGTTTGAAAGCATTAAATGCACTGAAAAATGTTTTATTATAAATCTTTAAGAGATTTGAGATGATTCTAGAAATGAAGCCGAAGAACATGAAGCAGGTAGATTCAATGAATCTGACCTAACCCTAAGATCTACGAATGAGATTGAGCGGCATAAGATGAGTTAACCTAATTGAGGAAAGTATTAAGAGAACCTGAGCATTAGATATGCATGTGCATGGGTGAAAAAGAGAATGCTGGAAGATCAGTAAAGTTTTATTGACTATATAAGCTAAAAAGGCTAAAGGAGAATTGTGGTGGTTTCTTGAAGAAAATTTTTGAGCATATCAAAGATGGAGATGGAAAAGTTTCAAAGTCAGTAAATCAGCATTAGTGTATGGAATCGGATCTAATATTTGTAAAATGAGTTGTATGTTTTTCAGATCAATATTACTGCTACTTTCTAACCATTGTAATAGTCAAAATCCTTTTAACAGAGGTTGACCTAATAGTCATATGTTAAATCTTTTGAACAAGGTTGCATTCTAATGGAGTGTATGTAAGTCCTATAACAAGGCTGACTTTTAATAGGGTGATTGAAATCCTTTAACCAGGTCACACCTAGCAGTGTGTATTGTAACCTTTGACAGGGTTGGCTTTTAACCAAGCTCACTTTAGAAGAGTGAAAATAATAGTAGCATGTTACAAAGTGGTTTTTCCCACATTGGGTTTCCACTATAAATCCTGGTGTTAATACTTGTGTGAATGTTTTGGTTTGAACATTTCTATGTTTTACAAGTTAAGTTATAGCTGGGTAGTGGACTGCAATGTTATATGTTTCTATTATTGAATTAGTGATGACCGAGTTTGTTTTGGTTATTGGATCTAATTTAAGGAAAAAAATTTAAGTTTGTCTTATACATCAGGACCTGAGAACAACTAATTCACCCCCCCCCCCCCCCCCCTCTCTGTTGTTCTAAATCATATTAACACACACTTCACTTTGATTAACCATAATTAGGATCATTATCTATAAATTGCTTAACAAAATCAAAACATAATCAATATTTTGGAAGGAATTCTTGACTCAAGAGGTGACCCAAAATTAGTTTCATGCCTACAAGGACAAGTGCATATCATTACAAACTACCTCAAGAGCCAAAAGGTAAAGTGACTCAAGAAGAAATGTCACTTCCAAAGAAGACCCAACCCCAACCACATATAAAACAAACACTAAAAATTTATCCAAACCAACCAATTGATTCAAATCAACAAGTTGACCAAAAAAAATGTCAGTCAAATATGGAGCAACAAAAGAATGATCTTGTTAGAGCTAACAAAAACAACAACAATGAAACTAACAATATTGAAGATGAGTAAATAATAGAATAAAATGTAAGAGAAGCTCAAAAAAGTACATTATTTCAAACAATGCTTTTCTCAGGGTGTGACATGATGTTGTATGAAAGGAAATAATTTTTTTTTCTGATGGTGAGGAATGCTACTATGTATGAAAATAGTGACTTTCTTTCTGGTGCGAAATATTGTTGTATAAAAGAAATAGTAATTTTGTCTTGTGTGGTATGATATTTGTGTAGTCTTGCTATTGTAGAAGAGGTGGAATTTTGTAGATTAATGTTATGAACACATTGTGGAGAAATAAAATAGAATTTGTAAATGCATAGTTGCGAACAATGTTGCAATGGGAGAGATATTGAATTTTGTTTTTAATTACATAACTCTACATTTTCAAATGTACATGCTCATTATAATAGTTACTATTACCCTAAAAAATTTATTATAATTTCCTTATTACATTCTAACTAATAACTAATATTTCTAAAACAAGAGAGGAAAGTGCTCCATATTACTGTAATAGCTTATGGTTATGCAATATTTTCATCCCAAAATTTATTGTGGCTTTTGTTCATTTTAGGGAAGAACTTTCAACATGTATAAACACACACACAAAAAAGAGAACTAATCTTTATGATTCTAAAACAAATATGTTTTCTTCAATGCACAAACAATAGCTTAAATATTCAATTGAGAGGAAGGATAGGTATTAATGTAGAATGAAAATAAAGATCTCCAAAAAGGAGTGTTAATTTTTGTAGCCACTAGACAACTACAACATTTTCAAATAAGAGGAACACTTTAAAGAAATAAAAGAACCCACAATGACATTCAATCTCACTTCATCAAACTTTTAAAATGTGCACAAAAACTTGTGAACCTGCAAATGAAAGTATTTTATTCTATAAACTTGTATAATGAAAGCTCTAATATTCATCTATATGAATACATGCTCAATATATTTTTCCTACCAGAACTACTAGACTAATTTTCAAACCAAAATCTCCTAGAAACTACATTTCTACAAGAAGCTATAGGAAATATTTTATTGATATTAAATCAGATAAAACTCATAAATCTGTAAATCTATTTAAAAATTTTCATTCCCTCTATTCATTCCAATTTGTAATTTCTTTTCTCCATAATAACCTTCGCTCTCCTTCTACTCTTATGTGTTCCCTTGTCTCATTGTGTCTCCTTGCCTCAAGTGATTCAGTTGAAAACATGGTTGCATTGCTTGCTTCATTATGATGTTCACTTGATAAAACTCCTCTATTATATTTATGAAAAGGTATTCATCAAGTTATGTGGTACTTATTTTGTGCACAATATGTTCAAGTTCATGACCTTGATATATAGATGCATTTTTTTCATCTTGTTGAACTTGACTAATACCTTTCTACATGTCCATATTTTCACATCTTAAGACATGATTATCTTCATTTATAAGCACTTTGGGAAAATGATATTCATCAACCTCTTGTTATTTGTTCCTCTCAATATCTTATATAGCCTTTGATTCTTATTCAATATGTTCTTGATAATACACTAATCAAATATGAGATTCATCAGAAATATCTACTTCTCCTGGAAGAGATTAGAAAGATCACTCTTCTCGGATTCATATTTCCCATTGTTGCATTTGTTAATGGTGCCCCAAGAGAAAACCTCTTTGGTGGTGGAGACAACATTTTTTTATTCCTTACAATATAATTAGAAGAGAGATTAGGATAAGTCCTCCTTGGAATGTCCTTGTAAGGATTTGAGAACAAACCTTAGAATATATGTTTCTTAAGAGCTAGCAATTCATTAGAGCTATCCTTTGCACCATATGAATTGTTCTATTGGTTGAAAATAATTCCAAAGGATGTTATTTTTCATGCAAGAATCAAATCGTATTCAACCTTAGTAGCCAAGGTTTGTTCATTTGTAAGTTTGGCTAGATTTCCTCTTCTCAACAAAAATCTTACCTCTAGTAGCTGAGAATTAATGAGGTAGCATTTGATATTCCCAATTGTAAGTTGAGCAATATTTGAAATCTTATTTTCCAACTTATTAAATTTGTTTCACACATACGCTCATGTGAATTTTTCTTCATCTGAGTAAGTTGATCCAACAAGGAATGAGAATCTTCTGCAAGCTTGAACCTTTCATTGAACTTTGATCGAAGAGTAGCCCAATCAGTGATAGCTTTTTGTGCAAGATGATAGAACCAATCAGCAACAACACCTTGTAGTGTCTCCAGAAAAATCTCACAAAGGCATCTTCATGTTCCACTCCAAGAACACCACATGAAATGTAGAATGCAACAATGTACTCATCAGGATGTTACTTGTCAATGCCAAGAACTTTGGAAAGTGCTTCTACAAACCATGAGGAAGAGCATGTAGGAGTGGTGTCAAATTTAGAGGACCAAAAGAATTTCCCCAAGGACCTTGAGCAACCATTTTATATATACTTGCTGAAAACTTGACAAACTATAGTAAAAGAATTTACGATGAATAGGATACTAGTATACTTCAACCCAAAGCATGAGGCTTTTGAATGTGTATCATATCCCTAGTAGAGTCACCAAAAATTGTTACGTGAGTATTTTGCAACCAACTTGAATCAACCAATTGCATAATAGTAATTTCAACCACAATGTGTGAGACAGAGTATCTCCTCTCAAAAAGGAGAGGCTTCATGTTTATTGTTACTGAAATCAACTAACACTTAACTAAGACTATCTACACTAAACTGACAATAGGTGTTACCTTCACCATATTTTCTTCTTTCAAAATAGGTGTTATTTCCTTCATTATATTCTCTTTTTTGGGGATGGATGGTCCTTTCTAACACCAATCTTTCAAATACAATTTAGCAAAGTTAATAATCAAGAAGCTCACAAAATCTCAAAGACTTCCCATGACCTTTTATGAAGATTCGAGAACAAAGATGGAATATACGTGTAGCTCAAAGACTCCAACATACACTACACCTTAATCACCAAAATATAGAGGATAAAAGAATATCAAAGCCAACAATTTATTTCTAGTTTGAACATATAACACTAGCTCCAAACACAAGAAGTAGCTCAAAAATTGCAAGATCAGGTTTGATTACCTTTTAGATAACTTCACAATACTTACAATCAACTCTATATAATTTCATCACATAACAATTTGTTCCAACACAAAAATTGAAAACAAATTGTCTCTTTTATAGATTGCAATTTGATTTGCACCTTAAAATCAAACTTCTAGAGTGCTTCCCAAATTGGCAAAGTTTTGTTGCACTCCCAATAAATGATTATTTACAATGAGCACTCTCATGTTTATAGTGAGGAAAAGGGAGGGAGAGATACAATCCTACTTGACTTGAATTATATTATTGTTACGTGTAATTATAATTTTTTATTTTACATGTAATATGTCAAAACCAAATAACATAATGCATAACTAAAAAATAAACTAAGTGTCATGGAGACACAATCTTATTGCCAAAAAAGTGTGTTAATGGAGTCTTCATATCTTCACAGGGTATCTTCTGCTTTGGACTCATTACGTCCTATTATGTGGAATTTGTTGTCTGAAATGGATTTGAGCACTTCCTAGTTGTGGATAAAGTTCTGACAATAGCCATGTACAATCAAAGAAAAACCCTAAAAATGCACAAAGAAGGGTCAAATTTGACCAACTGTAAGGACAATTGCAATTCAGGGTTGAAATCCTAAATTGAAAGTATACATGGGATTGCACAAGTTTGCATGTAAACAGATCTTAGAAACCTGATTACATGTTAGCAAATAAAAAGTTCCATTGCAATCGGGCTTTAGAAGCTTGATTGCAAGTGTATGCAATGGAAGGAAACATACAATCAGATTTCAAAAACCTAATTACATATGTGCAGGATGTATGGCTTGAAATCAGGTTTCAAAAACCTAATTGTAGGTGTTTTAACAAAATGCAAAGGATGTCTAGCAATTGGGTTTTGGAAACCCGATTGCAAGAGAATGATTTGGACTTACAAGTTCCTTGCAATCAAGTTTTAGAAACCCGACTACAAGTGTTGGGTTTTGTGTGAAGTAAAGAAAATCCCAATTACAAGTGGTGTGAATGGTATTAACCTTGTAATCAGATTTTGGAAACCCAATTGCAAATGATTTAAACTTGCAAAAGGTGTATGTTTCATAGAGTAATTGCAATCGGGTTTCCAATACCCAATTACATATCAAAGATGCAAATGTAACCTTATAATTAGGTTTTAGAAAACTGATTACAAATGAGTATAATCGTTTAATCAATAAATCAAGGTTTAGAAACTCTATTAGAATTTCCCAATGTAAACTTGAGAAGCCTCTTGTAGTGTCAGGTTTAAAACCCGATTTTGCGGGAGAGGGGAAACTCTAACTCACAAATGGAGATGACCTTGAAATGCGTGTCTAGAGGGCATAAGCTACAAAATGTGAAAAACAATTATAGGGTTATCTCATGGTTTTTGCTAAGCTAAAATCAAGAATAACAATGTTCAATTCATTTTTTGACCTACAATTGCACTTTGTGTTTTTTATGAATATGCATGGAGAACAATCATTATTTTCATTATTTCTTCATTTTTTACGAAATTTTTTTTACCACGAGCATTTTTTATGTCAACATGTGTCTTCATTTGAGAGCATTGCAGATGACAAGATATTCACATTTTTAGCTTCACAAAAAATTAGGTTGTTTAGTGCATGCTTCAACACACTTTTGGTTACTCTGGCTCAATCAAACTCAGTTCTCCAATTTTCATTCTATTTGGAGATAGAAGTGAGAAAAAATGAATAGTGTTCTTTTGTCAATTTATTCATCATTCAAAACAAAAAATGGTGGTGAATTCAAAAATTTTACAACAAAAGGGTTTATCATTGTAGATGGCTGACTTGACTTGAGAAAAGAAACTCTCGATCTTTATCAAGTCAAACTAGACAAAGAAACAAGGTAGGAAAAACCTTTTGTACAAGATTGGAGCTTCATATCAAGAGAATGAGACACTAAGTACACAGGTAAGGTTTTACAACTACCATGTGGATTAAAGGGGGAATGTCACACTATCTTATATAATCTTAGGTGTGGGAAAACTTAATAGAATAATATTCTATATTTTATCTCCTAGATATACTAGAAGATGCACTTAAAAAGTACAATGTCACATTTTGAAGGTGTTGAGTTTGATCAAATTTCTTTTACAAATTTGATCGATCTATGTCTTTTCAATTTCAAAAAATGAATCTTACACTCAATGTCATTTTTTGTAGATTACAACCAGAGAATTGAACTTGATATATACGAAGTTTATGTCGAGTCAATATTAATAAATATTGATGATGAATATATAAATCTGAATCTTTCTTATCAAATATTCAATCCACAAGTGCAGAACATTTATTGATTTTGATGTCTCCAATTGTGGATCGGATCTGCACTAAATATATCATGAGGAGACACGTCCCATGAGCAGGCATGTCTCCATGAAGTGGAGGCATGTCCACTCATGGATCGTGTCAGTTCATATAAACTAGAAAATCATATTACTAATTGGGTTTGTTACTTAGTAAAACATAATTGATCATTAAGTTCGATCTGTTATTTATCTTGCACAAATAAAAAATATCTAATATGGTAATGATCATTGATAATGATGCTTGATCAGGATCCTATATGAAACATGAAATGTAGATAATCTGTAAGTAATAACCAATAAATCCAAATCGATGATATACTTGGTATATAGTAGATTCGATCATTTATATAAGTGATCAATTTTTAGAATTCATTGCAAATGATCACATGAATATATTTATACAATTAAATATATATAAATATATGTCTATCTATATGTGTTAGTACATACTGACATATATATATACACACATATATCATTAAATTGATCATCATTTCTAAATCTGACGAAAGATACCATATTTCAACACTCCCTCTTAGCTAGGGAAGATAAAGCTAACCAAGTCTGTAGTGATATCACCTTACTCATGAAATTAGAAAATATGATATGCTTATAAGAGTGTCAAGTCACGTGACATTCTTCATAACACATCTTCATTATGGTATGTGCACTGACATCAAGTCTCATGATGTCTACCATAATAAATCATGGCATATCCACCATGATTATCTCATAAGGCTCATAATGATCTTCAACTGATATCAAGTCTCATGATATCTATCAATATGTCCAAGAGATACTATCATGACATATCCACGGATATCAAGTCACATGATATCCATCATGATAGTGAAACTAATCATTGTAAAGTTGTCACCTTACAATGTCAAATACAAGTGTTTATTTTCAGAAAGATCGTCGCCTTTCAATAATGTACACATGGGGCCATAAAGTCATGGAGTCACACACATGAAAAAAGAGTTTACACATTAAACATCTTTAAATATATTAGTACAAATAAACAATTTGAATCTCATTCTCAACAATAATTTATATTTTAACCATACCAAAGTTTCTTCTTGAAGTGTTCTACTTTAACTCTGGAGAGAGGCTTGGTGAGGATGTTTGTTGTTTGATTGCTTGTACTAATATACTCCAACTGGATCACATTCATTTCTACCATGTCTCTAACATAGTGGTAAGGAATCTCTATATGCCTTCATCTATCATGGAATACTGGATTCACTAAAAGTTTAATACAACTTTGATTGTCACGGTGGATAATAGTAGGATTCAAGGGCTCACCAAATAATCCCACAAGCAGTTTTCGGATCCATACTGCTTCTCTTGCTCCCATAGAGGATGAAATATATTTGGCTTTTGTTGAGCTTGTGCCACTGAAGATTATTTCTTGCTGATCTAGGAGATCATAGCCAATCCTAAACTAAAGAAACATCCTGGTGTTCTTTTCCAATCGGTTACACTTCCAACCCAATTTGAATCAGAGTATCCATGTAGATCTAGGTTGACATTTCTGTATTTAAGACCATATCCAATAGTACCTTGAAGGTATCTCAATATATGCTTTGCAATAACAAGGTGGATTTCCTTTGGTTCACACATAAATTGTCTTAGAACATTTACTGCATAGCAAATGTATGGTCTGGTGTTAACCAAGTACATCAAGGATCCAATTATCTATCTATAGAGAGTAGGATCTATAAATTTTGACTTTGTTGCTTCTTCCTTCAATTTATGTAAGTTGATTTCCATAGGTGTAGACATGGGTCTATAGTCCAACATCCCAAATCTCTTCATAAAATCAATACTATACTTTCCTTGATTTAAAATGATACTATCTGATTTTTGTCAGACTTCTAACCCAAGGAAGTACTGTAAAATGCCCAAGTCTTTCATATCAAATTTTGAGGTCAGGTCCTTCTTGCATTGAGTAATGAGGTGATATTCTTGTTTTATTATTAGGACATCAACATATAAAATTACTATTAACATATCACCTTTAATTACCTTAAAATAGAGATTTGGATTTGCATCATTCTTGAGAAATCCTAGTCACATAAGGTAGTTGTTGATCCTTTCATACTAGGCTCTAGGGGCCTGATTAAGTCCATATAGGGTCTTTTTCAATTTATATACATGTGAGTCTTCATTATGTATCACAAAGCCTTCGGGTTGCTCTAAATAAACTTCTTCAATGGTCCCATTTAATAAAGTAGTTTTCACATCCATTTAATGGATATTCCAACCTTTAGTTGTTGCAATAGCTATTACTACTCTAACAGAGGAGTACTGGACAACAGGTGCAAATGAATCTTCATAATCAATACATTCCTTGTGTGAGAAACCTCTAGCAACAAAATGTGTCTTGTGTTTTTCTTTACTGCCATCTACGTGTTTGATTTTGAAGAGTCATTTGGAAGAGACAATAGATTTCTCTGTTGGTCTAGGTACTATGTCCTATACATCATTTTTTTAAATGGATTGATACTCTTCTATCATAGAATCTTTTCATAATTCATGTTTGAGAACTTCTATAATACTAGTTGGTTATGAACTAATGATCTCACTCATTAGGGAAACATAGCTTGAGAATCTTTTGGGTCTCTTAATTTCTCTAAAAGTTCATTTGGGTGTTGCATAATTCTCTGCTTCCTCAATCATCTTTCTAGCCCAAAGTGGTTTATTTTTGTTGTTCTTATTATGATTCTCTTCTAGAGCTCTTTGGTTTTTATTTATGAATTCTTCAAGATACTCCCTCTGAATCTCGGGAGCAGGATCCTCCTTTGTGACATTAAGAGAATCTTGAATTTCTATTTCATTAGAATTATTTTCCCTTTGGAAAACAATGTCTTCCTCAAAGATAACATATCTACTTAGTTCATTTGTTTACGTCTGGCAAGGTAAAAATACAAACATCTATCACACTTTTATAAAGAAAAAGGTTAACATCACACAAACTGTTCAACTTTAATGACATAAATGTGGCATTTGTGTTTTGAATTTGAAGATGATGTAAACTGATGAAATGTGTAAAATTGAATAAATTTTATGCCTATAATTTTTTAGTTTTTTTTAAACAAGAATTGACATAGTTTTTTAATTTTTGAAGTCCATTTTTCAGTTGTTGAAAAATGTTTAAAATCTAGTGTCTAGTTCCTGCCAAACAAGTAAATACAAATAATCTTTTTCCCTCTGATTTCAAAATATGTTATAGATGGCATGTATAGCTAGTGCAGAAAATAAGAAAGATAGTTTTTCAATGTATATTTTCTCTGATATAACTACTCAAAGTCAAACTTATCCAAAATCAACAGTTTTCATCTCCCATCAAATTTCCTCTATCAAATCTACACCATTTAGAAAACAAATTATATATTCTTGAAGAGAACTCTCTCCTCTAGTGTTAAATATAAATTTTAAATTTTTTTGATATAATTTACTATTTTTTTCTTTATTTGAAGCAACATCTTCTCAAATGTTAAAATACACACTTGCAGTATTGTGAAATTATAATATATTGGATCGAATCAAAATACTATAAAAATTATATGACAATAATCTTTACTCTGAGCTCTACAAAAGAGTATTTTTATATTTCAAAAAAAATATTATTAAAAATAGTAGGAGTTATTGAAACATCACTTTCTAAAATAATTTTATTTATTTGGTAATTGGACCCAAACTGGTATAAAACATGCATTTAATAGATATTTCCAATTGGAAAAGTTGAAGCACTTATCTAATGAATCTAGTTAGACCATATGTTTGAAAAAAAATTTAAATTTTAGTTAGAAATACTCAAATTCAGTTGTGCTAACAAGTTAGCCTGAAACATGACACAACTTCATGCTTTTACCAGATATGTATATTTTGTAAGCTTTTCACTATAGCCCACGAATGTCCCTTTCTTTCTAGTAGGTTCTAATTTAGATCTCTTTTCTATAGGTACTTGAATATAGACAGGGCAACCAAAAATCCTTAAGTGACTTGTGTCAGGTTTTAGACCAGTAAATGCTTCTTTAGAAGTTTTTTTATCTAGATGTGAGTGGGGACATCTATTTTGAATGTAGACAGTTGTCCTAGAGACTTCTTCCCAAAATGAAGTTTCTATGTTTTGGTCATACAGCATTGCTCTAGCAGCTTCTACAATAGTTCTATTTTTTCTCTCAGTAACACCATTTTGTTGTGGATTGTAGGCTACAGTAAACTCCCTCTTAATCCTAGCAATTACACAAAATTCTTTAAAAAATTCTGAGATGTATTTCTTCCCATTATCTATTCTCAGTATTTTGATTTTCTTCTCGAAAAAGTTTTATGTAAGAGTCTTGAACTCCTTAAACCTTTTAAGGATTTCTTCTAACTCTTTACATTTAAGAAAATATATCCAGTTCTTTCTAGAGAAGTCATCTACAAATATTACATAATATAAGAATCCTCCCATAGAGGGTACAGACATGGGTCCACATAAGTCAGATTTGACTAATTCTAGTACATTTTTAGTTTTACTCAAACTATTTTGGAAAGTCCCCTTAGTGTTTTTCCCTAAGGCACACCTTTTACATGCCCTTGTATGAGTTTGGTTTAGTTCAGGTAGTCTTGTTACCAATTTTTTCATTGAAGTTAGGGCATGAAAATGAATATGTCCCAATCTTCGATGCCACATTTCATTAAGTCATAAGTCTCATGAATAAGGGCTTGATTTTTCTTAGTGCAAAGTTTGTATAGATATCCTTGTCTTATACCTATAGTTTGAGCTTTCTTTATGGTGGAGTTCTTTGGCCATGCTAGGACTTTCCCATCCATAAAGGTAACATTATATCTGTTGTCTTCAAGATCAGATATGGATACTAAGTTCCTTTTTATTCTTGGCACAAATAATACCCCAATGAGTTGTATAGAGATGTCAGATTTCAATTTGATGGTGCAAGTTCCAACCCCTTTCACCGGATGTGTAGAATCCTCCACAATCGTTACTTATTCATCAGTTTCTTCTACCATAGTATCTAAGTGTTCTCTAAATCCTATGATGTGTCTTGATGAGCCACTATCAATTACCCAATTGTTAAGTTTGTTTGATACTTGGCTTGATAATGCTGAGTAGAAAACAAATTTCTCAAAATCGTGTTCTATATTTATCTTTCCAACCTTAGAAAATGATGTTTGTTGCCTTTTTTATGTTAGGACATTTGATTTCATAGTGTTCATACTGATCACATCTGAAACATTGGATTTGGGAAACATCTTTCCTCTTCTTGGATGAGCCCTTTCCATGAGAATTCCTCTTCCTTTTGAAATTCTTCTTCTTACTTTTCTTATGAGATTTTGTGTTTAAAGCATGAATGCCCTCATCTATAGGTTTATGTTTGTTCTCTTTTTTCATATGTCTTGATTCTTCTTGTAGATAGTCAGATCTTAACCGATTGAATTTAGGAAGTTTTGATCTTGCACTTATTCCTTGAACAAATGACTCCCGTGAACTTGGTAGGCCACCTAAAGCTATAAGTGTTAACTCTTAGCTATCAATTTGATATCCAACTGTTGATAGTTGATCCCTTAGCTCAGTGATTATCATGAAGTATGCATTGATGGATTCTCCCTTTCTAATTCTTATATGATTAATTTGCCTCTTTAAAGCAAGGGTTCTATTGGTGTTGTTTATTTCAAAGGTGCTTTCAAGGGATTTAAACATAAGGTATGCAGTCTCATGTTTTGCCAATATAGGTACTATATGATCCCTAACTGCATCTACTATAAGTTTCATGGATTTCTCATTGTTCTCAATCCATTGAGTTTTCTCTGGTTCTATTTTATTTTCTTTCACAAATGAGTCTAACTTATTTTCTTTTAGTATCATCATAATTCTGAATTTCCATGATGTAAAGTTGTTTGCACCTTCAAGAGGACGATCCTCAAATCTGATTACACTCGACATTATGAAGAATGGAATGTATTTTAATTTCAAGATAGAATGTGTTTGAGTAATCTGAAATCTCAAATTTAATCGGATCTTCCTTAACAAGGCTCTGATACCATGTTCAGTTTGATTAAATTTATTTTATAGATTTGATCTATCTGTCTTTTCAGTATTAGAAAATGTATCTTACACTCAATGTCGTGTCTTGCATATTACAACCAGATAATTGAACTTGATATATACAAAGTTGATGCCGAATCAATATTAATAAATATTGATGATGAATATATAAATCTGAATCTTTCTTATCAAATATCTGATCCACAAGTGCGGAACATTTATTGATTTTGATGTCTCCAATTGTCGATCGGATCTGCATTAAATATATCATGAGGAGACACGTCCCATGAGCGGACAAGTCTCCACGAAGTGGAGGCATGTCCTCTTATGGATCGTGTCAATTCATATAAACTAAATATTCGATTACTAATCGGGTTTTTAATTTAGTAAAACATAACTGATCTTTAAGTCTGATATGTTAATTATCCTGCATAAACAAATAATATCTAATCTGGAAATGATCATCGATAATGATGCTTAATCGGGATCCTATATGAAATATGAAATGTCAATAATCTACAAGTAATAACCTCTAAATGCATATCGATGATATAATTGATATATAGTAGATTCAATCATTTATATAAGGGATCGATTTTCAGAATTCACTGCAAATGATGACATGAATTTTAATGTTTTGTACTTGTCCTCGCTAGTTGAAGACACCTTGCAACCACCATTTGTACTTGGTCATACCAATATATTTCATCAGTGGAATGAATGTTTCCGTACGGTGTCAATTCCTAACCATACCCTATTGGGTGGTGGGTCATACTATGGGAATGAGTTTGACCGTATGATGTTGCCAGAGGGGTCATACGATGATACAAGTCTAGTCTAACCATATTGTATGTCGAGAGGGTATGTTGTACAGTGCCAATAGGTCGTATGGTACCTTGGTGCAGGTTGTACGAAACCACAATACAAACCGTACAGTAGTAGTGGCATTTAGAAGTTCTCATCAAATGATTAATAAATGCAATATGAGGATTATAAACTGATACAGAAGAACATTGGATGGATAGTCGTTCAAAACATGACATAAAATAGAGTTTCAAATCGAATAGTGATAGTACTTCAGATTACAAATCTTGAACTGAGAGCAGAGCAGAATAGGGTGAGGAGTTACTCTCACCGAAACTACAAATACCAAATACAGAGGATCTTTCACCTCCGAAATGGTAGACAAAGAACTCAAACTGGAATTTGCAATATAAATAAAATATCCAAATCATGAGAAAAACTACCTACACACCGGTCTTAAATACCCATCAAACAAACTCCTGAGGGTTTACAAATAAAGCCGACACAACACAAGTCAACCCTACGCTACAAGTTAAAAGATGGGCTCAAGATAACAATAATCGATCCAGCCTCAAATACAACATAACTATTTTTTTTATTTAATCACAGGGACATCATAGTCCTCCCATCTTGAAGATTTCTTATCCTCAAGCAAGTACAAACTGGGGTGTTCCAAAAACTATTGGCCTTCCTAGGTGGCGTCTTCTAGTAGAAGATCCTTCTAGCGCACAAGAAATTCTTTGACTATGTGAGTCCTCAACCTCTTCTCTCGGATGTCAATGATCTCAGCTGGCTTCAAAACTAACTTCCCTTCTTCATCAAGAGGGGGAAATTCCTCAAACACCATGATGTGTTGTCTCACCACTTTCTTCAAGCAAGATATGTGAAACACACTGCAAATTTGGCTTCCTTCGGGTAGTTCCAATTCGTATGCAACCTCACCCACCGTCTTGGTCACACGATAGGGTCCATAGAACCATGGCCTCAGTGTTTCCTTTCTTCAGAGAGGATTGCATGTACGGTTGAAGTGAAAGGTACACCAAGTCCCCAACTTCAAAACTCCTCTCGATTCAATTCTTGGCAACATATGTTTTCTGTTGATTTTGGGCTCACTGAATATTTTCCCTGAGGGTCCTCAAAATGCTTATTCCCTCCTATAGCTAGTCCTTGGCCTTCAATGCACTACTGTCACCCAATGCCATGTCCACGAATGAAGAGAGTTCATAACCGTACAGTTCTTTTAATGGTGTTGTCCCAATCAACATGCAGTATGTGGTATTGTAATAGTATTCACCTAGATGTAGCCACTTGACCCATGCTCTTTGTTGTGTTAAAACATAGTTTCTGAGGTACCCTTCAAGCCATTTATTCACTATATTCATTTGTCCATCAATCTATGGGTGATAAATGGTGCTCAACAACAACTCCATCCCTGCGAGCAAAAACAATTCTTTTCAAAAAGTACTAAGGAAGTGGCTATCTCTATCGCTTATTATGTTCCAAGGGAGACCATGCAGGTAGAATACTTCCTGGAAGAACAGGTTTTCCACCTATGCGGCCTAATACTCAACCAAAATAGCAAAGAAGTGTGCATACTTGGTCAATCTATCGACCACTACAAAAATACAGTCCTTTCCTTGCACCTTGGGAAGCCTGGAAATGAAATCCATGGAGATGTTATCCCACTTCTGCTCAGGAATCGATAAGGTTGAAGTAGACTTGTTGGTAAGGTGTATTCGGATTTATTCTCTTGACAGGTAGCACATTCTCATACATACTGTAGGATATCATTCTTAAGACCCTTCCATGAAAACCTTTCATGGATTTTCCTATAGGTCTTCAAGTACCCCTGATGCCTAGCCAAGGGTGAGTCGTGCATCTCCATTAATATTTTATCCTTCAATTTGTACTCAAGTACCAAATAAATTTGGTCCTTGTCATAAATGATATCATCGACCACTTTGTACATGTTTTCTTGCACTTCACCGTCCAGCAGTTGGCATGCGAAGATGCTCTTAGAATATTTGACTAAGATATGTGCCCTCCAATTTGTTGAAATCTAGGATAAGGAGCATATGGTCGACCTTCTTGATAACGCATCAGCCACAACATTATTTTTCTCTTTTACGTACTCAATGTCAAGGTCAAAGGCCTATATTTTACTCACCCACTTTTGTTGTCGTTCGTTCAACTCCTTTTATTCTAGAAAATGCCTCAGGCTATTGTGATCCATATGGACTACGAACTTGCCTCCCATGAGGTACTACCAAAATTTTGTCAAGGCATGCATGATGGCGAGCATTTCTTTGTTGTAGATGGAGTACAACCTTTCAGCTCCCGAGAGCTTCCTACTCTCAAATGCAATCCAAGATGCCTTCTCCTGATGCCTTGCACTCCAAGATGAAGGGCCGAGTGAAATTTGGAATTGCAAGAACTAGACAAGAACTCATAACCTCCTTAAGCTTTTCAAACATTTGTTGTGCCTGTTCACTCCACTGGAAGGATCCCTTCTTCGTTAGATGGGTAAGTGGCGCACTAAGCTGTGAAAATCCCTTCACAAACCATCTGTAGTAATTGCACAACCCAAAGAATCCATTTAGTTCCAAGAGAGTTTTTGGAGGTGGCCAATCCAAGATAGATTGAATCTTTTCTTGGTGTACCTGAACTCCTCAGCTACTGATTATGTGCCCCAAATATAATCTTTGTCATCCCGAATTCACATTTGGATCTTTTGACGTACAACAACTGTGACTCCATAATCCTGAGCACTTCTTCCAAATGCCTCAAGTGCTCCTCCCATGTCTTGTTGTGGATTAGTCTATCATCGAAGAATACCAACAGGAACTTGCATAGTTGTTTGTTAAAAATATGATTCATGAAAGATTGGAATGTAGTTGGCACATTGGTCAAACCAAATGGCATGACCAAAAATTCAAAATGCCCATAATGGCAATGGAAGGTTGTTTTCTCCAAATCTTGTTCCATCATGCGGATTTGGTGATATCCCGAATGGAAGACTATCTTGGAAAAATAAATTGTGTTGTGTAACTCATCCAGCAACTCGTCGATCTTGGGGATGATACATTTTCTTGATGATCTTCTTGTTCAGTGCACTGTAGTCCACACATACACAACATTTCGTCCTTTTTAACCAGCACTAATGACAACGCAAAAGGACTAGAGTTGGGCCCGATCCAACCCATGTCAAGAAACTCCTATATTATCTTTTCAATCTCGTCCTTAAGCTTCTTAGGGTGGCAATATTGTTGTGTTTTTGTCATTAGATACACCTCGTATTGCCTCCATTGATGACATCTATGTTGTCTTGTTCTAAGACTCACCGTTTTGTATGGCTCTTGCACATGTGTCGTAGCTGGCATGTTGTGTGTGTGTTGTAGGTGTTGTTCTTACCGGTGTTCTTTCTCTTCCAGTTGTCATGCCTCACTTAAGACAAAATCTTCCTTTGGAATGTTTGGAAGAATCAACTCCTTTTTTGTTGTAACGGTTGTACCAAAATGAGGACAGTTTAATAATGTTCAAATGCAGTAATATGATTGATCTGCCACATGTCTTCCTCCTTGTGCTGAGTGTGTTTCTTGCAGAGTTTTTTTGTGTAGGAGCGTGAGCTGTCAAAAGGCACCTGCAACATTTCAATATGCATGTGTTTCTTGTATTTAGTGTAACTGTTGTTTATAGAAGAGGTGAGATGTCATTTTTTGTAGAAAATACGCCAAACAATCTGAAACGCATGTCAATATAGGTGACAACAACTGCCATTTGGTGTGTGTAGAATTTTTTATAAATTTCTCTATCAAGACTTTTTAATATCAATACCGTGGAGATAAGTTAAAATATAGACATGTCAATTGTGAGGGTGGTTTTTGGCAATGAAGAGTTTGAATTTTTGAAGATGCGTGAAAAAAATATTGATTTAACTGTCAAAAAGTTGGAATGTAGTGTGAGGTAATTGTCTACGATTTTTGTAAAAATACATGTGAGTTACATTTTTCAAAAGACTAAGCTTGTGTTCGCTAATAAGGAATACTGAGACGTGTTGCAGTTAATTTTTTGTGACTGGAACACGAAAGTAAAAAGAGGAGAATTCGACTAAGACAATAGCAATTTTTTTTAACAAGCTGAGAAGTAACAAAGATGTTGTGTTAAAAACATAACAAAGAGAGAAGTGTAAAAAACACAGGCCGAATGCTCTTATCTTTGAAATCGGAAGTTACGCAGGGGAAGTAAAAATAAAATGTTTCATTTCCTTACGTTGATTTACCCAGTACAAGCATAGTTTGAGCCAAGTGTCGTAATTTTATGGGTGTGTTGTATCTTAGAAAGATATTGTGTTGTGGGATAGGTCAGAGAATGAAATAAATAGTGGAATGTTATAGTAAAAGTCAGAGAATATGCAAAGTTCAGATGAGAATGTGGTAGTCTTGAATATTTTCTGAGGCCTATTGAAGAACGAGTAGCAAGGATATCAAACTTTGACTGAGACTACAATGACTATCAGTTCTAATAGATACACGATTCTATTAGTTGAGGTACAGTCAGCATAACTTAGAGAAGAAGTGATCGCTTTCAACTGGAGTATGGAACCGTGGAGAAGAAATTAGATTTATTCCATATTCTTGGTGGCTCATGAAGTACTAAAGTTCTCAATGCCAGTTTTTGATTCGAGCTTGTATTAAGGGAGTCTGCTAAGCATTCGAGCACCTTTATGCTTGTGTAAAGACAAAGAACTATTTCTTGTTATGCATATCTTATATCTTCCTTTATGAGAAGGTGGTAGCCTTTTGAATCAGGTTGTAGCCTGTTCTATAAACATGTATGAAGAGTTGTAGCTCTTGTGTAAAGGGTCGTAGCCCATTTGATTAGTGAAGTCGTGGGGTTTTACCCATCTTGGGTTTTCCACGTGAGAAAAACTTCTATGTCTCATCTCTTTCCTTGAATGTGCATTTTCGGATTTGTTTATTTGCAAAAGTTTTTTAAAATACTAATTCACCCGTTCCCCCTCTCAGTATTTTTTCAGTTTTTCAATTGGTATCAAAGCGGGTCACTCTCCTCACTTGCTTAAAAGCTTGAGAGTTTGATTTTTGAGCCTATCATGAGTGCCTTAGAAGGTCTTGTTACAAAACGTGCACCTCTGTTTGATGGAAATGACTATGCCTTTTGGAGTGTTTGCATGAAGACTTACATCATGTCGTTAGGTTGTGATGTCTATCTCATTCTTGTCAATGGTTACACTATTCCATCTCAACCTCCTGCGGATGCTAATAGTAAAAAGGATTTTGAGAATAATGCAAAGGCCATGAATGCTATTTTGTGTGGTCTAACCGAATCTAAATTTGTAAAGGTCGTGCACTGCACTACTGCAAAAGAAGTTTGGGACAAATTGCATAATGCTTATCATGGTGATGACAAAGTAAGGAAGGCTAAGTTCAAACTCACTGGGCTATCTTTGAAAGCCTTGATTTTTAAGTTTCTACTATTGAAGAAATGTTAGATTTGGATACTCTTACAGTTGATAAATTGCATGGTATTCTGACTGCCTATGAGATGAGGACCACCGTTGAAGGGTCTTCCAAAAATGAATATGCCTTCAAGGTCTCTAAAAGGAGTAAAGATTAAAAAAATAACCACAGTGACAACTCGGATGAAGATTCTAACGAGGAAATTGCATACCTTATTAGAAGGTTGAAAAAGGGTCTTAACAAAAGTAAAGGCAAATCTGGTTTGAAGTGCTTTAATTGTGGGAAACTCGGTCACTTTGCCTCAAAGTGTCCGTTTGATAAAGAAGATGACACCCATGAGGAAAAATACTTCAAATCCAGAAAGACTAGGAGATTTGCCAAGAGATATTGGAAATTTGAAAAGGGCAAAAAGGTGTTGTTTTCAAAAGATGGCACTGATGATTCTTCAAGCAGAGAAAATAATTTTCGAATAAATGAAGTTATAATCATGGTTGTTGATGATTTGAGTTCCGAGGAAAATGATGATGTATAAGATGATGAAGTGGATCTTGAACTTGAATTGATTGCAGCTTTAGCTCAGATTAAGAAGCTAAAAAAGAAGAATCAAAGTCTTGTGGATCTTCTATAAGTTGAGAGTGTTGAAAAGTTAAAGATTGCAACATCTCTCAAAGAGGTTGAAACTCAACTTGTTGATTCTAAAATCTTGAATGAGGAAGCTAAGAAAGTTCGTGAGAATCTAGAAAATCAGATTCAGCTAAAAGAAGAAAATATTGCCAAGCTAAAAGTTGAAATTGTTGCACTCAGAAACATAGGTAAAACTTGTATGCTTTCCAGTGAAGAAGTGTCCTTCAAGAGTGGTAATGTATCCTTGGATGATGTTCTTGGTTCTCGAAGACCTACCAAAGACAATAGAGGAGTTGGCATGCAACTTGAACAAAACTCTTTACCACAAAGAAGTGGTCAGTCTGCATTTAACAAGGTAAACAAACTTTTTTTATGGTTACGCTTTTTCATGCAACTACTTTGGACATAGAGTTGGAGATTGTAGAGCTGCTCCCTTTAAGAATTATTTTCAGTTTGAAAGAAATGCCTTTAGGAAGTATAATTTAATTTGTTACAGCGGTAACAAGTTTGGCCATACTTCAAGATTTTGCAACAGCTATAGTGCAGATTTGTCTCACAATATTGAATCAAAAAGGACAAAGGTGACTAAAATTTGGAGAAGAAAAGTTCAAGAAACACCTCTAAAAGCTCTTGTTGTTCAAATAGCTCTTTTTGCCAGCAGTGAGAACATTTGGTATGTTGACAGTGGTTGCTCAAGACATATGACAGGTGATTTGAGTAAGTTTCATATTCTCAAGAAAATGAAAAGTGGAAAGGTTAGATTTGGAGGTAGTTCTTCTACCAAGATTGTTGGCATAGATACTCTCTTGATTAATAATGATGAAACCATTGTTGAGAATGTTCTTTATGTTGAAGGTTTGAAACACAATCTCCTAAGTGTAAGTCACCTATGTTATCAAGGGCATGATCTTAGCTTTAACTCAAATTCTTGCACTATCAAAAAGGGAAATGATGTCATAGCTAAGGCAACTAGAGCAGCAAATAATCTTTATATTTTTTATGACTCTAATGATGAGACTTATTGTTTGAGCAAGGTGGAGGATGCTTAGCTTTGGCACAAGCGTTTTGGGCATATAAATTTTGATAATCTTATCAAAATCAGTAAAAAGGAAGCTATAAGAGATATGTCTAAGATAAAGAAATCAGCTGATGTTGTTTGCAAGAATTGTCAAGAAGGAAAACAAACTAGAGCTTCCTTCAAAACAAAAGATCATTTCAGCAGTAGGCCACTTGAGTTAGTTCACACGAATCTTTGTGGACCAACTAGGATAACAAGCCTTCAAGGTGAAAAATACTTTATGCTTCTTATTGATGATTTTTCTCGCATGACTTGGGTTACATTTTTAAAAGAAAAATCAAAGGCTTTGGATAAGTTTAAGATTTTTAAGAACTTGGTTAAGAATGAGATGGATCTAAAAATTAAATTCTTGTGTTCTGATAATGGGGGAGAATTCACCTCAAATGAATTTGTTAAGTTTTGTGAACATGGAATCAAGAAATAGGTTTCAACCCCTAGAACACCACAACAAAATGGTGTTGTGGAAAGAAAAAACTATTCAAGAGATGGCTTGTTGCTTGATGAATGAATGAAAAGTGAAAGATATCTTTTGGAGAGAAGTTGTCTACACAGCAGTCTACATTCATAATAGAACTTTGTTGAGGTCCAAGTTCAACAAGACTCCATATGAACTTTGAAAAGGTAAACCAGCTACTGTTAAATACTTCAAAAAATTTGAAAGTTCATGTTACATTAGGAGGGATGAAAATAATTTGGGCAAATTTGATTCTAGATCTGATGAGGGAATCTTTCTTGGGTACTCTTCTAAAAGTAAAGCGTTCAAATGCTACAATAAGAGGCTGCATAAATTGGTAGAAAGTGTTAATGTTAAGATACATGAGGTCACTAATGAGTTTGGTGAGCATATGGACAGCCTTGAAGAAGAAAAAACTCAAACCAATATTGTTGTACCTTCTTCTCCTCCTCACAGTCAAGTTGTAACAGTCAACAAAGATGGTGAAAATGACAAAGGAAAAACTCAATCTACTCATGAAGATAAAGTGTCTTCTTTTAATGGTGCAGAAAACTCTCATGCTCATTTCGGGTATGATTCTCAAGGTGATCATGATGTTTCTACTTTCAAAACTCCCTCGAAGTTTGTTCAAAAGAATCATACTATTGATCAAGTTATAGTTGAAAGGAGAACTAGACAAACTAAGAAAAATATTAATTATTTTGAGGATGATGATTTCTCACTCATTTCTATAATTGAACCCAAATGTTTTGAAAAGGTAGCGGTAGATGAGCATTGAGTTGCTGCTATGAAAGAAGAGTTAGAACAAATTAAGAAGAGCAATGTTTGGGAGCTTGTGCCAAGACTCATTAGCAAAAATGTGATTGGTACTAAATGGGTTTTTCGGAATAAGGTAAATGAAGAAGGTAAGATCATTAGAAACAAGGCTTGTTTAGTTTGAAAGGGATACTCTCAAATTGAAGGTGTTGATTTTAGCGAAACCTTTGCACTGATTGCAAGATTATAAGCAATCAGATTTTTTCTTGTCTTTGCTTCCTTTAAAGGTTTTAAAGTCTTTCAAATGGATGTCAAATCTATCTTTTTAAATGGGGATTTGGTTGAAGAAATTTATGTTGAACAACCGGAAGGCCTTATTACTAACAAGTTGGATTATGTTTGCAAGTTGAAAAAGGCTCTTTGTGGACTCAAACAAGCTCCTAGAGCTTGGTATGACAGGCTGGACAATTACTGGCAACAGCAAGGCTTCAAAAAGGGATATGTTGATAGCAATTTATATTTCAAGGAGAAAGGTAACAGCATTCTCATTGTTGTGGTTTATGTTGATGATCTGATTGAAAAGTGACAATGTCAAAATGTCCAAGACATCTGCTAATTGTATGAAAGATGAATTTCAAATGTCTATGATGGGTGAATTAACTTACTTTCTTGGGCTGCAAATCAATCAATCGTCTGAAGGTGTTTTCATTTTCCAAGCTCATTATGTTAGAGAGTTGCTTAAGAGATTCAAAATGGAAGATTGCAATCTAGTTAGCACTCCTATGGAAATCGGATGTAAACTAAATAAAGATGATGTATCTCCTTCTATTGATAAAATGTTTTGTAGATCTATCGTAGGAAGTTTGTTGTTTGTTACAACCACTAGACCAGATATTATGCAGGTTGTTGGCTATGTTGCTAGATTTCAAGCATCTCCAAAACAAACACATGTTCAAGCTGTTAAGAGAATTTTTAAGTATTTGAAAGGCACTGCTAATTTTGGTCTTTAGTTTCCAAAGAGTTTTGATTTATCTCTTACATCTTATACAGATACAAATTCAAGTGGCTCCGTGGATGATAAGAAAAACACCAGTGGGTGTGATTTCTTTTTAGGTGGTTGTTTGGTATCCTAGCTAAGCAAGAAACAGTCTTGCACATCACTTTCTACTATTGAAGTTGAATACATTGCAGCAGTTTCATGTTGCACTCAAGTAATTACAAGCTTGATTTTACTTATCCTATATATGCATTTTTTGTGACAACACTAGTGCCATTGATATATCTAAAAATCCAATAATGCATTCTTGCACCAAACACATTCCAATTAAGTTTCATTATCTAATTAAGTTTCATTATCTGAAGGAGCAAGTTGCTAACAATATGGTCAAATTGAACTATGTTTGTTCTAAGGAACAAGTTCTTGATGTTTTTACTAAACCGTTACCCCGAGAACGCTTTGAGTATCTTTGAAGCAAGCTTGGTGTTCTTCTACCTCATTGAAAGGTGTGTTTTTAGCAACTGGGCTTCATTGTTATATCTTTTGGACTGCATTTGTAATTCAATTTCATGGTTATTGATGTCAAAGGGGGAGTAATCTTCAGGGGGAGTTGTTTCAGCTTTGCGAATTGTTCTTCTCTATTCTTGTTGAAATTGCCATCAATGAAAAAAAGGGGGAGATTGTTGTGTTTTTGTCATCTGATGCACCTTGTATTGCCTCCATTAATGACACTTGTGTTGTGTCTTGTTCTAAGACTCACCGGTTTGTATGGCTCTTACAAATGTGTCGCAGCTGGCATGTTGTGTGTGTGTTGTAGGTGTTCTTGCTAGTGTTCTTTCTCTTCCAGCTGTTGTGCCTCACTTAAGACAAAATCTTCCTTCAGAATGTTTGGAAGAATCAACTCCTTTTCATTTGTAACGATTGTGCCAGAATGAGGACAGTTTAATAATGTTCGAATGCAGTAATATGATTGATTTGCCACACATCTTTCTCCTTGTGTTGAGTGTGTTGCTTGCAGAGTTTTTATGTGTAGGAGCGTGAGTTGTCAAAAGGCACCTGCAACATTTCGATATGCATGTGCTTCTTGTATTTAGTGTAACAGTTGTTTAAAGAAGAGGTGAGATGTCATTTTTGTAGAAAATACACCAAACAATCTGAAACTCGTGTCAATACGAGTGACAACAACTGCCATTCGGTGTGTGTAGAAATTTTTACAAATTTCTTTGTCAAGACTTTTTAATATCAATATCGTGGAGATCAGTTAAAATATAGACACGTCAATTGTGAGGGTAGTTTTTGGCAATGAAGAGTTTGAATTTTTTAAGGCACGTGAAAAAAATGTCGATGTAACTGTCAAAAAGTTGGAATGTAGTGTGAGGTAACTGTCTACAATTTTTGTAAAAATACATGGGAGTTACGTTTTTCAAAAGATTGAGCCTGTGTTCACTAATAAGGAGTACTGAGACGTGTTGTAGTTATTTTTTTGTGACTGTAACACGAAAGTAAAAAGAGGAGAATGTGACTAAGACAACAGTAGTTTTTTTAACAAGCGGAGAAGTAATAGAGATGTTGTGTTAAAAACATAACAAAGAGAGAAGTGTAAAAAAACGCAAGGTGAATGTTCTTCTCTTTGAAACCGGGAGTTATGCAGGGGAAGTAAAAAAAAATGTTTCATTTCCTTACGTTGATTTACCCAGTACAAGCACAGTTTGAGCCAAGTGTCGTAATTTTTGGGGTGTTTTGTATCTTAGAAAGATATTGTGTTGTGGGACAGGTCAGAGGATGATATAAATAGTGCAATGTTACGGTAAAAGTCAAAGAATATGCAGATTTCAGATGAGATGTGGTAGTCTTGAATATTTTCTAAGGCCTATTAAAGAACGAGTAATAGGGATATCAAACTTTGACTGAGACTGCGATGACTATCGATTCTAATAGATACACGATTCTATTAGTTGAGGTACAGTCAGCATAACTTAAAGAAGTGATCTCTTTCAGCTGGAGTATGAAAAAGTGGAGAAGAAATTAGATTTATTCCAAATTCTTGGTGGCTCATGAAGTACTAAAGTTCTCAATGCCAGTTTCTGATTCAAGCTTGTATTAAGGGATTCTGCTAAACATTCGAACGTCTTTACACTTGTGTAAAGACAAAGAACTATTTCTTGTTCTGCATATCTTATATCTTCCTTTATGAGAAGGCGGTAGCCTTTTGAATCAAGTTGTAGCCTGTTCTGTAAACATGTATGAAGAGTTGTAGCTCTTGTGAAAAGGGTTGTAGCCCATTTGATTAGTGAAGCTGTGGTTTTTTACCCATCTTGGGTTTTCCACATGAGAAAAACTTTTGTGTCTCGTCTCTTTCCTTGAATGTGCATTCTCATATTTGTTTATCTGCAAAAGCTTTTTAAAATATTGATTCACCCCCTCCCCTTCTCAGCATTTTTTGGTTTTTCAAGTACGGTGTGGTGATGACGGGTTTGGCACTAGCTTCCATCTCGATAGTATGTTCGAACTCATGATGCAGTGGTATTCCTGGTGGTATGTTGGCGAAGACCAGATGGTGCTTATCCAAAACTGCCTAAAGTTCCTCATCCTAGTAGTAGGCCATTTTTCCTTGTACGGGTTCTAGTGAGACAAAACGGTGTGCGAACCAAACTACGTCGTCAAGTCTAAGGATTGTCTCCATCCGTCAGGCTGAAATTTCCCTCGGTCCTCCATTCGACATTCCTCTCAACACAGCCTTCTTGCCATCCACTTTGAATGAGAACTCCATTCGTTTGAAACTCTGTGTACTCATCCAATGTTTCCATCCCTTGAATGTCCAGAATGACTTCCATGTCGTCCAGATCGACCACAAAGAAATCATGTCACTGTGTGGTTTCCCATGGTGATCCTCAGTTGTGGAACCAGATGGGTACATGTTCAAAGGTTTCCTCCTACCACTTTGGTGTCAAATCCTTAGTGTGCATGTGTATGCAAACTTTTTCGGCTAACCAACAATTAGTTCATGAAGTTGAGTGTGGCTCCGTTGTTGAGCATGACCACAACTCGCTGCCCCTGGAGGGTACCCCATACTCAGAATATAGTACACCTCAGAGTTCTTGCCAGAGCCGCAATAACACCTCTTCAATAGTATGTTGATCCTTTCTGTTTGATTGATGTTTACCTCCCTGGAAGCTTATTGTTCATCCCCTTCGGGCTTAGGTGTTTGCTCCTCGCCGTCAGACAACACCTCAATGAAATGGATTTTTCCCTTGCCTAGGCATCGATGCCTTGGTTCCCATGGCTCCTTACAGTTAAAACAAAACTTCGTCCTCCTGAGCTCCTATCAACAGGGGTTTCTTAGGTGAGGGTTTGTTGCCTTTCTCCCTTTGAGCGAGAGGTGGCTTGGAATGTGAGTAATTTTTGGCGGAAGAGGAAGAAGATGCCGCCATGTCACATACCTTCTTAATTGCCTCTATGACTGTGATGGGGTTGACTCCCTTCACCCAACCTTTCAAGGGTTCTATCAGCCCATCTATGAACAATACCACCAATCACCTTTCTAAAATATATGTAACCAAGACAAGTAGTTTTTGAAATTCTGCTATGTAATTATCGACTGTGTCAGTTTGATTGGGCTGAGCCAACTCTTTGAAATTTAGTTCTAGATCTTTCCTATCAAAACGGTCTATCAACCTCTCTGTGAATTCGGCATAGGATATTATTTGATCGTGGCTGAGAGTAACCATGCCATGATGTCACCATTTGTGGGCTATCCCTTCCAGATGCAGTGCAGCAAATTTGGTGGCCTCATCCTCCGGCATAGGGTTGAGACGAAAATATGTATCTACCTTATGCACCCATGCCCGAGCTGTGGTGGATCAAGACCCATCAAAAGATGACAGATTAACCTTGCCAATCTTCCATCTAAGATTGTCATTATAATAGCCATGCTTGTTGCTGCCAGAATATCTCATTCTTAGATCAACATAATCTTTGCAGGATATATCTCCTTTCGTATTTGTGTTCCTCCAATCCTCGTGAAGTTGATCTTGCATTTCTTGGAAAGTTAGTTGCTCCATGTGTTGTTCTTCCGCCTGTGGAGGGAAAGTTGGCATTGACGGTGGAGAGCGCATGGTTTTGGAGTTTGCCTTTTCTGAAACAGAATTGTCGCTTTGTTCTACAAATATTTTGCCTTTAGCCAATTTGTGCAATGTCTCCTCCATGAGTCGTTGAGTATTGTTAATATGGGGTTGGTTCTTGGTGAGCTTTCTTAGCAGAGCCATGACTTCAGCGGTAGGATCTTGTGGGTCAGTCATTCTACCAACTGAATAATACATTCGTCTCTTCCTAGTATACCACTATAATGTCTTGTAGTTGTCCTCGCTAGTTAAAGACACCTTGCAACCACCATCTATACTTGGTCGTACCAATATATTTCGTCAGAGGAATGAATGTTTTCGTACATTGTCAATGCCTAATTGTACGAATGAAGGATTGACCATACGCTATTAAATGGTGGGAATGAGTTTGATCGTACGATGTTGCCAAGGGGGTCGTACGGTGATACAAATCTAGTTTGACTGTACAGTATGTCGAGAGGGTATGTTGTACAGTGCCTAGGTGTAGGTCGTACGGTGCCAACAAGTTGTATTGTACCTTGGTGCAGACTGTACAAAGCCACAATACAAACCGTACAATAGTAGTGGCCTTCATAAGTTCCCGTCGCATGATTAATAAATGCAATATGAGGATTATAAATTAATACAAAAGAACATCGGATGGATAGTTGTCGAAAACACAGCTACATAAAATAGAGTTTCAAATCAAATAGTGATAGCACTTCATATTACAAATCTCAAACCGAGAGTAGAGCAGAATAGGGTGAGGAGTTACTCCCACTGAAACTGCAAATACCAAATAAGGAGGATCTTTCACCTCCAAAATGGCAAACAAAGAACTCCAACTAGAATTCACAATATAAATAAAATATCCAAATCACATGAGAAAAACTACCTACACACCAGTCTTAAATACCCATGACAAATTCCCGAGGGCTTACAAATAAAGCCGACACGACACAAATCAACCCTATGCTACAAATTAAAAGATGGACCCGAGATAACAATAATTGATCTAGCCTCAAATACAACATAACTATTATTTTTTTATTTAATGACAAGGACATCACATGAATATATTTATACAATTAAATATATATAAATATGTGTGTATATATATGTCAGTCCATACTGACATATATATACACACATATCATTAAATTGATCGTCATTTCTAAATCTAACTGAAGCTACCATATTTCAATAGAAGGGAATGGGATTTTCACGCAATAAATTTTCCGTGTCCTATTTTTCATCTATTTTATTTTGTCAATCTTTCTTTTGCATTTCATTCCCAGACCTACAAAATCTTATGACCTTCCAATTTTGAGAATTCAAAAATATAAATGTTACCATGTGACAACAAGATTTTAGGAATGACCATCCGCTAGTATTCTGACATCTAACTTTTCCCAAGCCCTTGTATGTATTACACTTCATGGGGTGAGAACTAACGTGCATATGAGTTCTTTGGGTTACATTAAGAATATTGGTGCATTGAAAGACGGTTGCCAAGTTTTGCATAAGAAAGACTTGCGTGCAAGCTAAAGTGTGCTTCAACAGAAATGTGCCAGACCAGCAAGGTCTATGCAAGACTCTTAAAAAGTTGCACTACTAAAGATAGGGCATACAAACACTCCAAATTTCCTAGACCAAATAAAAACACGCAAGAGCAAATTGATCTTGCATGTGAACAAACTAGCACAACAAAACACATGCACAAGTTAAGCATGTGTGCAAACAAACTACCGCAATACAGAGTATACATGAGCTAAGCATACACCCAAGAAGCTACAAACACATTTTCAGTTAATGCAAGCTTGTGCCAACCCAGGGATGCTCCTACATCACTTCCAGTGCAAGCTAAAAATAGAACATGCAAGTGCAAATTGATCTTGCATGTGAACAACTAGTACAACAAAACACATGCACAAGTTAAGCATGTATTTAAACAAACTACCACAATACAGGGCATGCATGAGCTAAGCCTACACCCAAGGAGCTACAAACACATTTTCAGTCAATGCAAGATTGTGCCAACATAAGGATGCTCCAACATCACCTCCAGTGCAAGCTACTCATTACTTTAGCTGGAACAATATCATAAGCAAGCTAAACTTTGACATGTTACCAGAAAAGAAATTAATTTTGAAAAGGATAAAATTTGAATGAATAAAACATTTAAATATATCCAAGTAGATGAATCCAATATAAGTTAGACAATTAAAAAACAATCAATAAAAGAAACCAAAATAAAGTATTTCTTTTGAATAAAACTGGCATTAACTTGCAAATATTAAATTTCAACAGTGCTTATGAAGTAAAACGAAAGAAGAATGCATTCACATTCCATTTCCTTTATAGGAGTACTTTCTTTAACTTGATGTTAATTGTATTGTTGATTGAAAAGCATGTAGAAATGTTCAAGACTAGAGAGCCCAAAACAAAAATTATACAAGGAAAGCTTTCACGTGTAACTTCCAACGATTGTTCTAAAGCAAACAATCATAACAACACTAGATAATGACCATTTACCGATGCATACAACTCATTGCATTTATGTCAACATGTACATAGGTTCAGTTACTATTTAGAGCTCCGGAAGACCTCTTCCACCCTCTGCATCATATGTCCTTTCGAGAACATCCTCTGCAGTTGTATCTTTTGGACCCACTGCAATAAGAATATAATATTTGTGAGAACTGGAGTACAACTTGAGGTTTAAGAAAAGTAGTCAAGATTATAATCCTACTTTGAAAATGTCCTACTTTAATAGGCTCCATTGCATATTATGGGATACAGAACACCAAAAATATCATAAAACAGGAAGCTCGGTATCAAGCTGCACTGCATATAGAGTAATGTACCCAAAAAATGCTTAATAATAAGTCTTCAATAAATACCACGTCCATAGCATGCAAAAGTGGACAACCAGAAATCATGTGGATTGCATATTAGATGCAATAAACACAACACTAACTACTTTAAAATGTGTTTCATACATGTTTCATAATTATGAACTTCTTCAGCAGTGCCTTTCAACAGTATAGCTTGATATCATGCTCTGAAGCTTGTTATCTAGTAAATAAAACTTGCCTTTTTTCCTTCAGCAATTTTTGTGTTAAGAAGCTTCAATTGCACTGCCAAAATCTGGAAATACAAGAAAGTTGATCATTCTTTGTACTCCAAACCTAGACAGTCTCTGTGGGCTGTTCTAGGATGATTTGCACTGCCATAAACCTACTTAGGCATTTGCATCAATCATGCCATGTATATATTTAGCTCCAGATATATGCATTACTCCAGGGAATGATTTGCTTTCTTTGTTGACTATTTAAAATGTTTGAAAAGTGACAACAATATCTGTAATACTATTTTCTTTTATTAATGGTCCTTCCTTTCAGTTTCCATATCTTCTCCACTGCTCACGAAAGAATATTTTTGTGTACTTAGATTTTCCTGTTTATATAATGCATAGTTGAAAAACATGGACTTCTCAATAAATAGGTGACCGAAAACAAGGCTAACTTACAAGAAACTAGACTTGAAAGTTTCCCTCTGCAAATTACAGGGGTGGCACCCTCGAAGGATGAAACCTTTTAAAAAAATCAGCAATGGGGAGAGGGTATGGAGAAGGTGTGTACAGAAGGATGAGGAGCCATGGCAGCAAGGGAGAATGAAAAGAATGGGGGTTGGGTTCACTAATGTTTGCCAAAACATAAGAAAAGAAAATTTCTGGACAACCCTCAAAACAGGAAATGGTAATCTACAAGCAAAATAGAGAAACCAAGAGTTGCTCAGAAAAGCCAAACGAGCAAGGAAAATAATTGTAACAATTGCCTATTTTATTCACCACTGAATATACCCAATGGGGGAAAGAATGTGGCTTTGCTCAGTGAAAGTGTGGAAACTTTGGAAGCTCAGAGTCTTCTCCAAACAATTCTCCCAAGCTACATACAGCCCGTAAGGAATGTCATAAGCCCAAAAGTGCGTATGAAACCCAATATACAAACCCCAAAAAGAAAATTATACTTGCTACATAAAGATTGTGCACTTGAGCAAATTTGCAAGACTGAATTTTAGAAAGCAGTGCATTAAATTAATCCCTAATTCTAGTTAAATTCATTCCAACTAAGATATCATGCAAGGAAAAAATGAAAACCTGTATAAATCTTCCATTTATTTTGGTTCCAGAACCCATGCAATGAAATTATTAGAAATACTTCATTGCACAAGTCAAAATAGCCTAGAAAAAATGCATCGAAACCCTTCAATCTTCTGATTTTACAACCATTAAACATGAAAGTAGTTACAACCATAGCATAAAAATTATTTGATTAACATGCAGACTCACAAATACTCACAGCAGCCTTGCAACTCACTGGCAAATCTTCAGCGAATACCTTGCCCAGAAACTTGTTGAACTCGGTAAGTCAGTAGTGAAAATTGTTTGGCACAAAAATATGACAATCTGCACATAAAACACTAAAAATGCTACATTTTTTCACACCGCCTACTACAGGATTTGAACCTAATGACACATTGGGCAGATTGCATTTGTTTGTAAGTAATAGTGTGAGATTCTGAGTGACCGTGGACTTAGTTAACAAATTTATTGACTGCATTTGAAAGGCATGTAACAGTTTTTCAGTTTTTAGCTTTATGATTACTTTTGTGTTATTCTGCTGTTAGGGTTACATATTTTTATTTCAGATTTTCTTTTAGCTGCTGGGGTTTACGATGTTCTATGTTTGAATTTTTTCTTTTTCTTTTCTACTGGGGGTATGTTTCCTTTATTTGGATAGAAATATGGCATACACAAGCAACAGAAGTGGTTGCAAGTCTAGGGACCCCACTTGGAAGCATTGCACACTAGTTACATAGATAGGAACAGAGGTGGGTTACTATTGTGGGCTGCGTATGAGAGGGGGTGTCAATTGCTTCAAATTTCACCTTGCACAAATCATTGTTCGAGATGTGCAGCTACACAATGCAGCGGACCATGAGGTCATAAGAGAGATAAGGCTCTCATTACCTCCTGCGAGGAGAAGAAAAAAGAAAAGAGGACAATTGAGGCAATGGCAGTTGTAATGAGTTCTCTTGCATTGGCCCACAACCACAACTCTTATATTGCAAACACATATAGTCGGCCCTCAAAATCTAAGGCACAAGGTTACTTCATTCCTCATAACACTCCTACTGCACAACACTCCCTAGAAGGTACTATGTAGAATTAGGATAAAGCTTAAGCATAATTAGGCCAAGTTGACATGTGCCAATTTTGGCACTACAACAGCATACCATTCAGTGTTGCAGGGAGCCCTTACTAGAAGTGTAATGTCACCTCATTGACTTCAGCAGGAAAGAGATTGAAGGCACTGAGCCCTCGGTTGGAAGATGGTGGTAAAAAAATAAGGTACTAGTTGAACACCAAAAGGAACTTTGCAAAAAAAGGGTCGCACTATTTTTTGATAGGTCCTAAGAATAATTGATGCCTCAAGTGAAGTGAGAAATGCTGACACCATGTAACATGTTTTGCCATGTCCCCTTTTTGGACTGAAGATAATCAAGAGCACCTAAGCCTATTATTTTATTTTTTATAAGCTTGCGGTAAGGTGATGTAAATCATTTTAAAATAAAAATTTAATTTGTCCTAGTTAATTTAACATTTTAAAGGACATCTTATAAGTTGTTTAAAGTTTTAATAAAATGTGTTGTTAGTGAAGTAGGGCTAGGGGTATTCCTAGACTATAGTCCTAATATAATTTGAAAGTTATTGTAAACGACAACTTGAATATTTTATTATTTCTTTAAGGATGGGAGTTATAAACTAAATTTAGGAGGCATTTTTCTAGAGAGTTACAATCATTTAAATTTTAAATAAGTAGGGAAGGGAAAAATAGAAAAGAATGCATTAATATTAAATTATTCCCTCAACAAATCTATTAAAGGGAAAAAATCAAGAAATGTGTCAAATCTTAATAATAGGGACTTCTCTCATTTTCAAAGCACTTATGTTCAAAATCAATCCAAGGACGAAAACCATTAATATTGCAAGATGCCAGGATGAATAACCTGGAAGTCTTATCGGAGTTTGGGAATTAAAATTCTTGAATTTTTAGTTGGTGATTCTACCCAAGAATTACAGAACTTTGAACATTTTCGTATTCAGTTTTGGAGATTGTTGGTTAAGTTTTGAGGAGCTAGTGTATGAATCATACATCTTTTCATTTCTGTTGCGATCCTTCAAGTGAATTGCAACTATTTAAGGAGACTCTGTTAGAATTTGTTGTCATTAAGTCAAAGCACATATCCCAGGAGATTAAGAGCTGGAGCAAAGCATGGCCAACCACATTAGGAGATCATCAGCAAATAAGATGAAATTAAATTGGTGCTAAAATTAAGAGTTGGACTTGCATTTAAATAAATAAATTTATATCTAACTAAGGCCGACCCATGGTTCATGATTTTGGGCTGACCCCTCCCTATGTGGGGCTCATATTAAGAGGAAATTAAATAAAAATAAAAATATCTTTGCTGGCCAACCCCATGAAGTTTGACACCTACTTTGGGATGCTATTTTAAATCAAGCAAAAATCCTCCTTGGCTGACTTATTTGAGGAGATGTAACCATTGGTGGAAGGGTGTAATAGTTGGTATAAATAAGAGGTCTTTTGGAGATCATTTAATTAAGCATTCCATTGAATATCATAAATATTCAAGGCAGAATTAAGCAGACCTTACAGCAGATCTATGGAACATTTATAATCAGAAATTATTAAAGACTGAGCAGATCATTTCAGATTTCACGAGCAGTTAAGTTCAGACTTTATGAGCAAATAACATTCAGAGTTGAGAGCAGACTTGTGAGCAGTTTTGTTTCAGACCTTTTCAGCAGAATTTTTTAAGAGTATGAGCATACTTTGAAGCTGATTTATTGCAGACCTATGAGAAGAGACTCTTGAAGATCATCAGCAGATTTATGGAGCTTGTTGAGCAGATTTGCAAAGGGTTTCAGATCTAATTAAAGGAGATCAAGCATTATCACTTTCTTCTTTTGAAGGTTGGTGCTTCATTTCCAAAGAGATAGGCTTCTTCATCTTGTAATGAGTTGGTGCTCAGTTGTGCGGATCGGTGTCTCCAGTGGGTTGATGCCTATATAATTTGTATAAAGTTTCTAATACAAAAGCAATATTTTGCCATGGTTTTCTCCCACAAGGGTTTCCATGTAAATCATGTGTTCCTCTTGCTAGATCTTGCATTTGTGATTAGTTAAGCTTTGAAGTATAGCTACTCTGACCAATCAAGTGTTGAAAAGTAAAAGTTTGTTGATATACTGATTCATGTATAAGCAGAAGTTAGTAAAAACTATGAGCAGATCATTTCAGACTTCATGAGCAGTTAAGTTCAAACTTTATGAGCAGATAACATTCAGACTTGTGAGCAGCTTTGTTTCAGACCTTTAGAGCAGAAATTTTGAAGAGTATGAGCATACTTTAAAGCCGATTTATTGCATACCTTAAGGGCAAATAATTGCAGACCTATGAGCAGAGACTCTCGAAGATCATCAGCAGAATTACGGAGCTTGTTGAGCAGATTTGTGAAGGGTTTCGGATCTAATTGAAGAAGGAGATCAAACATTTATCACTTTATTATTTTGGAGGTTGGTGCTTCATTTCCAAAGAGATAGGTTTCTCGTAATGAGTTAATGCTCAGTTGTGAGGATTGGTGTCTCCAATTGGTTGGTGTGTACAAAATTTGTAAGAAGCCTCTAATACAAAATCAATATTTTGCCATGGCTTTCTACAACAAGAGTTTCCATGAAAATCGTGTGTTCTTTTATGTTCCTCTTGCTAGATCTTTAATTTGTGATTAATTAAGCTTTGAAGTATTGCAACTCTGACTAATCAAGTGTTGAAAAGTAAAAGTTTGTTGATATACTGATTCACCCTACCCTACCCCACCCAGTATAATCGTGTGCTCTTCACGCTCAGCCATTCAGATTTCAGCAAACGTCATGATCAAATCAGGCACTTTTTTTAATTTTGTGTAGCTGCATGGGAAGGATTGTTATATAATTTCCTGCCACTACACTTTTTGTTGGAAGGTTCCCTATTCATTTGGGAGGCTGACCTCAATATTTCTTCTCAATCAATTCGCCATTCCAATTCTGGAGCAATATATTGAAAATGAACAAATGATA
The DNA here is from genome assembly GCA_027943335.1 of Chamaecyparis obtusa. Lineage (NCBI taxonomy): Eukaryota > Viridiplantae > Streptophyta > Pinopsida > Cupressales > Cupressaceae > Chamaecyparis > Chamaecyparis obtusa. The sequence goes on from BSBK01004522.1 coordinate 850,251, forward strand.
TTTGGACACCATTATCATCTTTTGTAAGCAAGTGATATTGTAATCTTAAGCAGATTGTGGTCCTTTCTTGACATTTAATCCTTGCACCAATCTATAGTGAGTTACAGTCCTAGTGCAACATCCTTGGGTGTTATTTAATACAGTTTGTGTCTCTTTTGACTAGTTGTTGCTAGAAAGGTAGAAAATTTGGGTTGATTCTTACTGTAGCTTCTATAATGGATCTGTCATACCAATTTTCCTGAGTACCATACCACTTAGCTTCTTTTGGTTAATACTTACGCTTTTTAAATTCTTACATGGCTGTCATTTGAAGATTTCTAAGTTTATCAGTTATTGCTAATAAGAAATTTAGATTTGATCACATCAATATATGCTGCAGAATTTTCAGATTTAAATCAAAGTTTGTATTCAACCTCAGCAGCCACATCTTATGCTGTGTGGTTCATCACTAGAAAACTTGTAAATTTATACTGTAAATTTGTAAGGTTTTCCGCCAAATCTTTATGAATATTATCACACAAGTAATTGGTAAAATAATGAATGAATGATCAAATGATCATTTATAAGAATTGCAAAATAGATGTTTATGTAACGAAACAATCATTAAAATAGAAACAATATTAAATGTACATTAAGTTACAATATTGAGTTATTCTAATACCCTTCCTTAATGGCCAATCTATCAACTACACCAAGTTGCCCCTTGAATTTTACAAACTTGTCCAGGCTCAGAGACTTGGTGAGAATATCTGTTGTCTAATCCGTAGTCAGAACATACAGCAACTGAACTGATCCGTCTTCAACCAGCTGCGGAATGAAATTACAATGAAGGTCAACATGCTTGGTTCTCTCATGGAAGACCAGATTCTTGGCCAGTTTGAGCACCCCTTGATTGTCACAGTACATGGGAGTAGGATTTGCTTAAGACATTTGCATGTCTGAAAGCATCCTCCAAAGCCAAACTACCTCACAAGCTGCCTTAACTCAGAGTTTGCATCATCCCTCCCATTAGGTGAACCAAATGGAAGACAAACACCCAAATCAATAGCCTTCAAAGGTCGATCCTCAAAATTCTGCACAAATGAGGAAAGCTGAAAAGGTCCCCATTCTTCATCAAAGACAACATCATGACTAAAGATAAGACGATCAATGTCTACATCAATCAGCCGGTAAGCCTTGTGGTTGTCACTGTACTCTATGAACATAAGTTTCTGACCCTTGGAATCCAACAAAAAATGCTAGGCATCTGGAATCCAAACATATGCTAAAGAGCAAAGAATTTCAAATGACTAATCCTAGGTTTGCGATTTGTCCAGCCTTCCTCAAAAGTCTTCCCCTTAACAACCTGTGTGGGAGACCGATTAAGGAGATAGACTGCAAAGAAAATTGCTTCTACTCAATATTTCTTAGGAACACTCCTGTGTTCCATCATTGACCTAGCCATTTTAGTTATAGTGCAGTTTCAATGTTCAACAACATCGATCTACTGAGGAGTGTAAGGTGTGGTTAACTGGCATTTGATGTCATGTGTATCACAGAAGGTGGAGAAAGCAGTAGAACAAAACTCCCCCCCCCCCTTATCTAACCTAAGAGTGACTATAGGAGAGCCTGACTCTTTTTCTGCTAAGGCCTTTAATTTCTAGAATACGGTAAACACATCTGATTTTTGTCTAAGAAAGTATATCCACATTTTATGATTGAAATCAGCAAAAAGAAAGAAATACCTGGCACCAGTAACCGAAGATGTATTCATTGGACCACATACATCAACGTGAACCAACTGCAATACCTTTGAGGCTCGCCATAAGTAACCATCCTTGAATGGTGTCATGTGTTGCTTCCTAGCCCGACAAGCTCCACAAACTCGGTGATGCTAAGTCTGAATCTCAAGTAAGCCAAGAACTAGATCCTTCCGAACAAGCTGAGCAAGATAGTGAATGTTCAAGTCACCATACCATTGATGCCAGAGACTGTTGATGGAAAATGATTTAGTTGCAAAGGCATGCTCAAGAGAATCACCCGAATCCACAAGTTTGTACAAACCATGACCCTCGATGCCAACAGCCACAGTAGTGTGAGTCGCACAATCAACAATTGAACACTTGTGTGAAGTGAATACCACATCAAGCTGAGGAGAATGCCACATAATCTGGTTCGTGGAGAGAAGGTTCAATTCCATACCAGGAACATAATATACATTGAGGAATATGAGATTCCTCCCACAAGACTGTATCTGCACGTTGCCTTTGCCGACAATTGTATACTCTTTTCCTCCACCAAAAATGACCGAGTCGGTGAAAGGTGAAAAGTTTGTAAACCAATCATGTCGATGAGTGAAGTGTCGAGAAGCACCAGAGTCTATGTACCAAGCAGAAGACTTCATATGATTTACAGGGCATTTCACCATGAAAGCATAGAACACAGATTCTTTCTGCTCTGAGTGCTCTACGACATTGGCCTTAGGCTGAGACCCTCCCTGCTTCCGCTATTCAAAAGCAATCTGATTCTAACAACCCTTTATCAAGTGACCAAATTTGTGGCAATAGTTACATAGAACTTTCTTCTTCTTCAAGCTATCCTAAGGCTGATTGGAGCTTTTTTGCTGAGAGGATTGAACTTTGCCTTTATCCTTGTGAAAGGATTTGGTTGCGAAGGCTTGTATTGAGGACAAAGTTGCACTACTACCAGACTATTGTTTCTAACGGTCTTGCTGCAAAAGTTTGGTGCACATGTCTAAAACTTTTGAGTCAACATTCGTGGCAGCAATGTTAAGCACTTCAATGAAGTGCTCATAGGATTTAGGTAGACTCTTCAAGGTTATGACTACAATATCCTCTTCCTTCATTTTTTGACTAATGGCCTCTAGCTAATCTCTAATGTCCTTAATCTTCCACAAATGCTCCTGTAAGGACATACACTCATCCATCATGATAGAAAATAGCTGGTTCTTTAGGAAGAAAGCACGGCTCTTATCTTATGTCTCATGGACATTCTTCAAAATAGTTTAGATCTCTGCAACTATCTTGTTGGATGGCACTTGTGGCAGATGATCATCAGTCACTAAAAGTTTAACTTCTCGATTGCGCTCGTCAAACTTATCCTGATCTTGTCCAACTCCAGTAGGACACGATTGTTTACCCAAAACGAGCTCATCAAGAAGACGATACTAAAAGATAGTCATCATCCCATGTGTTGTAAATTTTGCCATTGAATTGTTGATTGTTTTCCAATATTATGTTGGTCAAAGACATCATTGTGCACGCTTTTCAAAGCACAAAATATGAGAAATATTGAAAAGCTAAGTTGTTGGTTCGGGTTCAAAGAACCAGTTCGCCAGTACGACAAAATTTTGAAATGGGGTTTAGGTTCATTTGGGTTCGTTAGTACAAAAACATGTAAAATTTATATATATCTATATGTATGCAGCCTGTAAGCATGAATTAAGATTAGAATGTCACATAATATCATATAACAAACAAAAACACCATAAACTTGTAATCATAAAATCATGATCATAGCATCATATACCTCAAGTTCAACATCAAAATATTAAAATGTCAAATGACAAATCATAACATCAAGTTCAAGTATCATTGTTTCAAGTTTCACGTTCAGCTAATGGATTAATAATTTGTTCTTAATCTTCATCAACATCATCTTCTTCTTCTTCATTGGCATTAGTTGATTCACAAATAGTATTAAGGCCAATGGGATCAGCTGCACCAATAACATTATCAGTGTCAAATTCTTCCAATTCAGCAACTGCAAGCTAAGAAGTGGAAGCATCCAAGTCTGAATGCTCTATATTTAAATCCCACATCTCGTGTCCCTTTCTTTGTATTCTTTATTCTTGTGAGATGAGACGCAAGTTGCAATGCACATATACGAATTTCTCTTCTTTTTATTGCAACCTATTGCGCTTTACTGAGTGGATGAAAGAATGTGCTCAAATTTCTTTCTGAGAAGATGAACTAGCAACCTATGAAGACATGTCATAAGACAAAGTAAACAATTAAAATAAAATTATTAATTTTATAAAATAAAAAATACTAGCAACTAATGAAGACAAAATAAACTAAAAAATTTTAAATCAAACACTTCTAATTCTATATGATGGCAGCCTTCCTAGTAGATCAACATATTGGGTGCTATAATATTTTGGTGTCAATGCATAGGCAAGCAAATGTAGAGGATGACAGTCCCAACCGGTGCTAAGAGGGGAGGGGTGAATCAGCACCTCTAAAACTTCTCTTTAAATCTGGTGAAGTATACTTATAACTGTAAGCCAAATAGATTCAAGCATAAACTAACATCAAGCAAACAATCACACAGTGACACCAAATTTATCACGTGAAAACCCAGTTAGGGTGAAAACCACAGTTTGAAGAAACCTCACAAATTCTGCACTCTTTTGGAGTACACCCTATTAGGAGCCTTCCTAGTTAAAGGATTACAACGCACTATTAGATGCGACCCAGTTAAGGGATTTGTTACAACAAGGACAGTTAGTGTCTGCCTGGTTAGAGGACTTAGAAGTTTAGAACACCTTACAAGATGTCACCCGAATAAGGGATTTGATACAAGGGACCTGTTAGAGTCCACCCAAATACTGGGATTTAACTATTGTAATTGCTAGAAAACAATACAAAGATTGACCTTTTACAAGTGGCTTTGCATAGCCTAATAAGATCTCTGTTTGTGCGCAACTGAGAAGCATCACCAGTCGCCGCAAGTGTGTTCTCCTTTACTATTGTGCTTCTCTGCATACTCTTCTCTCTCTTCTTCTCTTTTCTATTTACCCTAGCTTCTTTGAGCGTACAGGTTCACTCTTTTCTTCGGTAGAATGAAGGCAACTCATTCTCAACAGGCAGAAGAATACATAGAGTTTTTGCCCTAATTGCACCTCTCATGCATGACCTAATTTCAAATCCCTTTTGGATACATCACTCAGTAGAGTATTAGTTCACTGAGGAAACATCTGATGCATGCTCTTGCTTTATCTGCTTTATGAAGAAAACAATAGATGCATGTCAAACACCTTTCCTTCACAAGAGATAACACCTTGTTTTAAAGCCACAGACTTCGGCTTTAAAACCTTCAAACGCGCCTCAAACCGATCACCATGTTAACTCAAAGTCTTCCGGATTTAGTGCAGTAAATCCCAGTCAAAGAGTTAGTTTAAACAAATAGTTGACTATGACTTCCTCGGTTCATCGTATCATACTGAAGTCTTTACTTGATCGATTGAGATCCTTATGTTGTGAATAGGTAAGAGCTTTGACCTGTCACTTTTCCTTCCTTTGCTTACCGATTGCACCTTTTCCTCAGTTGTGTTGTTGACACCGGTTGTAACCTGGTCCTCGGTTGAATCCTCCTTTCCTTGACTATATACATTACCCAATTGTTGATGCACTTTGCGTAGTGACTGTTTGCTCTTGATTACAGTCTTTTCTTTCTCGCATAGTGTCACCGGTTGCCAGACCAGCCTCTTTACATACATATCTCCTTAGATCTTTAGACCTTAGAGAGATGACAAATCTCTATCCTCTTTTGCCAATCAATAACAATACTTATTTGCTATGTACCGGTAGCAAGCTTACTAGTTACCATCTCTTAATGCCAACAATCTCCCCCTTTGGCATTGATAGCAAAACCTTAATGGGCAATCATATCACCGATCCTCTGTGCTTGTATCTCTGTATCACTTCTACTGCCACTGTTGGTCATCTACCGATTTATGTCGGTTTATTGCCAAACTCTCCCCCTTTTGACAATAATACCAAAGGCTAGTCAAAAAGACTACCTTAATTAGATTTGCTCCCCCTACGAGCAGCAGTCCTTTTCATCAGTCTAGATAAGATGAGGTGAAATCCTTTGTTTAAGAATAATGAACTGATGATCACCTTTGCAAGTTTACTGAAGATCAAAAAGGGGTATAACCCCTAGTTTACCTTTGAGATACTCAAAAGTACTCTTTGGTAATGGCTTTGTGAAGATATCAACAATTTGTTCTTTTGTGGGAACATACTCCAATCTTACCTCCTTGTCTTGTACCAACTCTCTCAAGTAATGATACTAGATGGCAATGTGCTTTGTCTTGGAGTGCATGACAGGGTTTTTGAATATGTTTATTGCACTGGTGCTATCATAGTAGATAGTTATCGGTTCAGGTATTTGTTCTTGGATTCCTTCCAGAAGTTGTTTGATCCAGATTACCTGTGTGCAATTGATTGCAGCAACAACATATTCAGCCTCTACAATAGATTGTGAAATGCAGTTATGTTTCTTACTTGTCCAAGAAACAAGTCTCCCACCGAGAAAGAATGCACCACCACTTGTGCTCTTTCTGTCATCAATATTGCCAGCCCAGTCTGCATCAGTGTAAACTTTTGCTTGGAATCCTCCCTTGTGAGGAAACCACAAACCATACTCCTCAGTACCCTTTAGATATCTAAAAATTCTCTTCACTGCTATCAGATGTGTCTCTTTGGGATTTGCAGAGAATCTTGCAACTATGCCAACCGCATGTGCAATGTCCGGTCTACTGTGAACAGCATACTGTAATTTTCCTATCATGGACCGATACATTGTTTCATTCACTTCTTTTGCATCATCTTCCTTTGATAACTTGAGGTTAGTTATCATTGAAGTTCCAACCGGTTTAGATTTTTCAAGTCCAAAAGTATTAAGAATTTATTTTATATACTTGGACTAAGAGATAAAAATACCTTCTTTTAGCTAATGGACCTGTAATCCAATGAAGAATTTTATGGCGCCCATCATAGACATCTCAAATTCTTTCTTCATTTCTTCAGCAAAGGCTTTGCTCATCCTGTCATCTCCTCCAAAGATGATGTCATCCACAAAGATCTCACCAATCAGATTTCCATCTTTTCCTGTCTTGAGATACATGTTGTTGTTGTCCCCGGTTCTTGTGAATCCTATGGTTAGAAGGTATGAATGCAACCTCTCATACCAAGCCCTTGGAGCTTGCTTAAGCCCATAGAGAGCCTTCTTCAGTTTACAGACCATACCACCTTTTTGTGCAGATGTGAAGCCTTCCGGTTGTTCAATATAAACTTCCTCCTTCAGTATTCCATTCAGGAATGCAGACTTGACATCCATCTGGTATACTTTAAATTTCTTGTGAGCAGCATAGGCAAGAAGAATTCTCACTCCTAATCTGGCCACTGGTGCAAAAGTTTCTCCATAGTCCAGTCCAACTTCCTAGGCATACCCTTTGCAGACCAGTCTTGCTTTATTTCTTATGACTTTCCCTTCTTCATTTAGCTTGTTCCTGTAGACCCACTTTGTCCCAATGACATTCTTGTCCTGTGGTCTCGGCACAAGCACCCATGTGTCATTCTTCTCAATTTGCTCAATTTCTTCCTCCATGGCCTTGACCCAATTTTCATCTTCTAGAGCTTCCCTGGTGGATTTGGGCTCTATACAGGAAAACAAACAGATATTCTCTTTGGCTTTTTTCCTGGTCAGGACATTTGCATGTTTGTCACCAATTATATTGTCAGTGGAGTGATATGTGGCATACCATGGGAGAACCGGTTGTTCCCGGTCAAATTCTTCCGGTTGAGTAATTTTTTCATCATGGTTCTGAACAACTTCTTGTTCACCATCCTGTGTTGGCCTGTCAGCTTCAGGTACAGTCTCCCGCTCCGAATGTCTGCTCATATGTTGTTCTCTTTCATCTTCAGTTGTTGCTTCATTGAACTCAAAAACACTTCCTTCATTTTGGCCTTCCAGACTGGCATAATCATTATGACCGGTCTTAATCAATTCTGAAAATTCATCAATTTTTACATTGATGCTTTCAATTATTTTACCTGCTCTCTTGTTCAAACACCGGTAGGCTTTGCTTTTGGTAGAGTAACCCAAAAATGTTCCTTCATCACTCTTGGGATCAAACTTCCCAAAGTACATATCTCTTTTGATGTAACATTTACTACCAAAGATTTTGAAGTAACCTACACTAGAAGTATGATTGAACCATAGTTCATAGGGGGTCTTACCAGTTCCTTTTTTTACTTGAACTCGGTTCAGTGTGTAGACAGCAGTGCTAATGGCTTCTCTCTAGAAGTGATGAGGTAGATCCTTTTGAATCAGCAGGGTTCTTGCACAGTCGATCAGTGTCCTATTTCGTCTTTTTGCTACTTCATTTTGCTGAGGAGTCCTTGGTGCAGATAGCTGTCTCTTTATTCCATGTTCCTCACAATAGTGAGTGAACTCTTGAGAAGTGTATTCACCTCCTCTGTCTGATCTTAGACACTTCAAACTTTTACCAGTCTCATTTTCCACTCTAGCCTTGTAGATTTTAAACATGTAAAAAGCCTCTGATTTCTCTCTAAGAAAGAGTGTCCACATCATTCTTGAGAAGTCATCTACAAAGAGCATAAAGTACCGGTCTCCGTAGTAGCTCTTTGTTCTCATCAGTCCACACAAGTCTGTGTGCACAAGATCTAGAACATTTTCAGCAAAGAAGGATTTATTGTTGAAACTTGTTCCTGTTAGTTTTCCTAACTAACAATCTTTACAAACACTTCTGATGGGTTTTGTAATCTCAGGGAGTCCTCTAACCAATTTCTTTTTTCTCACCTTGACAATATTGTCAAAGTTTGTGGCAGAGTCTCTTGTGCCATAACCAGCTATTGTCTTCTTTGGATATAAGACAAATTTTGCTTGATTCTCCTTTGACCGAAGCTATGAGACAAGCTCCTTCCATTGAGTCTAGGTAGAACAGATTACCTTTGCTCTGTCTACCAGTTGCAACATGAGTTCCGGATTGATTCTTGACTATACAGGAACCTTGTCTAAATTCCAGTAGGAATCCTTTGTTGTTTAGTTGTGCAACACTCATTAAATTGTACTTGAGTCCTTCAACCCAGTACACATCTTCACAGACAGCATTATTGCAGAGTGCAATAGAACCTTTACCTTTGATGGCACAAGGAGCATTATTTCCAAAAGTTACTGATCCGTTGTCATTGAGCTCCAAGCTGATAAACTTGTTCTTATCACTGGTCATGTGGTGAGTGCATCCGCTATCAATGATCCAATCATCATGCTGATGACATCTTGAGATAAGTGTTATTTCACTTACCACTAGGCTCTCCTCCTTTATTGCAACAAATGCAATTTTTGGATCCTCGGAGTCTTCAAATTCATTGTCTGTGACTCCTTCTGCAAAGTAGCACTCATTTGCTTTACTCTTGAACCGGTTGCTCTTATCCTTATTATCATTATTCGGACATCTTGCAGCAATATGTCCTATCTTACTACATGAGAAGCATTTTAGAGGAAGCTTTCCTTTGTACTTCCCTTTCCCTCTGGGAAATCTCTTAGCAATGAGTGTTTCAAACTCATCTTGCTCCATCTCTTCTGTGGGAAATCTCTTTGCAATGAGTGTTTCAAACTCATCTTGCTCCATCTCTTCTGAGAGCAAATTCTCAACAGGATTACCAATCTTACCGGTAGAGCAGTTACCAGTTTCTCTTCCCTTTTTGGTGAAAGAGATATTGACAGAAGACTTAAATGTTGCTTCCTGAATAGGTAAGCTATTGTCAAAATTACTTAACTCAAAAGCAGCCAACTTACCGATTAGGGAATCTAGGGTGACTTGATCTATGGCCACCGATCTGAGCTCTTGAATAGTAGAGATCTTGATGGCATACTAAGGTCTGAGTGTTCTCAGTATTTTGCTAACCACCTCCTCTTCACTGAGCTTTCCTCCAGCCCTTTTGATGGAATTGATCACCTCTTTGATCCGGTTGTTGTATTGCTCAATGTCTTCTCCTTTATTTATCCTCATGTTATCATACTTTCCTCTAAAGCTTTCAACCTTGGCTCTTTGAACATTTGGGTCTCCTCTATATACCAATTGCAGCTTAGCCCACATCTTGTAAGCAGATTCTAGATGTTCAATCTCAACATAGACATGATCAGGTAATGTGCTAGCTATCATATCCATAGCAGTTGTGCGCTCAGTCTTGATCTTCGATTCATCGGGTGTCAGGGTGCCAGTGGGTTCAATGTAATCAGTGGTTACATGATTCCAGTATTAATCTCCGGTGGTCTTCATATACAGCATTTTGCTGCACCACAGAGTAAAGTTTTCTTTTGCAAACTTTGGTCCTTCCTTTCTCATCATCTTGACTTTTTCTTTATGCAATTAAGCAGTAAAGAAAATAAACTAGAGCTCTCATATCAATTGACAGTCCCAACCAATGCTGAGAGGGGAGGGCTGAATCAACACCTCTAAAACTTCTCTTTAAATCTGGTGAAGTATACTTATAACTGTAAACCAAACAGATTCAAGCATAAAATAACATCAAGCAAACAATCACACAGTGACACCAAATTTATCATACGGAAACCCAATTAGGGTGAAAACCACGGTGTGAGGAAACCTTACAAATTCCGCACTCGTCTGGAGTACGCCTTGTTAGGATCCTTCCCGGTTAAAGGATTACAACGCACTATTAAATGCGACCCAGTTAAGGGATTTGTTACAACTAGGCCGGTTAATGTCTATCTAGTTAGAAGACTTAAAACACCTTACAAGATGTCACCCAGTTAAGGGATTTGATACGAGGGACCTGTTAGAGTCCACCCAAATACTGGGATTTAACTATTGTAATTGCTAGAAAACAATACAAAGATTGACCTTTTAAAAGTGGCTTTGCATAGCCTAATAAGATCTTTGTTTGTGCTCAACTGAGCAGCATCACCGGTCGCCACAGGTGTGTTCTCCTTTACTATTGTGCTTCTCTGCACACTCTTCTCTCTCTTCTTCTCTTTTCTATTTACCCTAGCTTCTTTAAGCGTACAAGTTCACTCTTTTCTTCGGCAGAATGAAGGCAACTCATTATCAACAGGCAGAAGAATACATAGAGTTTTTGCCCTAATTGAATCTCTCATGCATGACCTAATTTCAAATCCCTTTCGGATACATCACTCGGTAGAGTATTAGTTCACTAAGGAAACATCCAATGCATGCTCTTGCTTTATCTGCTTTATGAAGAAAACAATAGATGCATGTCAAGCACCTTTCCTTCACAAGAGATAACACCTTGTTTTAAAGCCACAAACTTCGGCTTTAAAACCTTCAAACGCGCCTCAAACCGATCACCATGTTAACTCAAAGTCTTCCGGATTTAGTGCAGTAAATCCCGGTCAAAGAGTTGGTTTAAATAGATAGTTGAGTATGACTTCCTCGGTTCATTGTATCATACCGAAGTCTTTACTTGATCGGTTGAGATCCTTATGTTGTGAACAGGTAAGAGCTTTGACCTATCACTTTTCCTTCCTTTGCTTACCGGTTGCACCTTTTCCTCGGTTGTGTTGTTGACACCGGTTGTGACCTAGTCCTCGGTAGAATCCTCCTTTCCTTGACTATATACATTACCCGGTTGCTGATGCACTTTGTGTATTGACCGATTGCTCTTGATTACAGTCTTTTCTTTCTTGCATAGTGTCACAGGTTGCCAGACCAGCCTCTTTACATACAGATCTCCTTAGATCTTTAGACCTTAAAGAGATGACAAATCTCTATCCTTTTTTGTCAATCAATGACAATACTTATTTGCTATGTACCGGTAGCAGGCTTACCGGTTACCATCTCTTAATGCCAACAGAGGAGTGGTCATCTTGTTCCATCATTCTACAACAATTGCTTGCAATTGTTTGAAGAAGGTTTCCTCAAGATCTTGCTCTTTTTCATTTACAATTTGCTTTATCTTCTCAAGCATTGAGTCTATGCCATCATACAACTTTCCAAGACAAGGCCTATCCATGTCAATGTAGTGAAGCATGCTCATAATGGGCTCGGTGAACTTAAAGAGATACTCCACACATTCTTTCCATGAGTCATCCAATATCCTTTGCTTAATTTTTGTTGCCCTCTCAATGTTGTTTTGCCTCCATATAGATCAATTATTATTGATCACCATATTGCAAAGTGCCACTTTCACTTGTACAAGTCGTTTCAAGACTATTTAAGTTTGATGCAAAATGGGTCCCAACAACCTATAACTAAAATTAGAGCAAAAAAAATACAACTATTAGAGACTAACTTTAAAAAAGAATACACATTACACAATCAAATTATGAAAATCAAAAAATGTAAAATACTAATTTTATTTTTTAAAATTAAATTACTACTTCAAGTTCAAGTTCACTTACCTTCAATAGCTCCAAATGTTAGAATAATCAGAAAATTCCTTGAGTCATGTGGTGGTTTGTGACGAACATCTAGATGTCCTCAGCCTCTTCATACACCTCTTTGATCCACCAACTTTTGTTCTCAATCTTTTGTAGCACAAGATTGAGTGTTTGGACCACACAAGGTGTCCAAAAGATATATTGATATCTCTCTGCAACCAACAAACCAACAGCTCTACAATTCTTTGTGTTGTCCATTATGACTTGGACAACATTTCTAGGTCCCACTTGTTCAATGGCAGAGATGAGAATATCAACAATAAATGGCTCATCTTTTACTTGCCCCTCACAATCCACAGATTTCAAAAATATTGCTCATTTAGGGTACATTACTATGACATTGATCAAAAGATGATTTCTTGCATCTTTCCACCCATCTGAAACAATCAATACCCCTGTCTCAATCCATGAATCCCTTACGAGCTTCAATGCATCCTCAACCCCCTTGACTTCTCTATCCAACAAGGTCGTCTATACTTTCTCATAACTAGGACCCTTATTTGGAGCTTCATTGACACTTTTCAACATCTTCTTCCTATATGGGGAGCGAACAACACCGAAAGGCAGCCCATTTGCATATAAGCATCTTGTACATCAATGTCAGCAATTTCCCAACTCCATTTTGAAATGTAGTTTCCAACGGTCCCTTTCTTTTGAGTGTAATGGGAGCTTGAGTTTCAGTTTCAGGGTCAAATGTGATAGTATAAAAGGGGTGGTCTTCTATCACAATATTTGTAAAGGGGGGCTGCATTCCCTTTGATTTTTTTTTAGTGCCAGTGGTATTTTGTCTATGTGCTTCTCTCTTTTGTTGCTTCATGCTCCGCAATATATCTTAATACTATTTCATTTGGTATAGGTGCATTTTTTTTCTAGGGCATTTTGTAACTCCTCTTCCAGGGAATCCACACAAATGGCCTGCTACCCGATAATATGAACTATTCCTTTCAACATCACAACCCCAACATTTCCAACAGAATGCACCACCTCCTGGAAGGGGTCTTACAATATCAACATAATTTCACAAAGGAAAATCAAAATTTGGTTTTATTCTTTGTTCAGTATTGCCTACTGAGGAAGAGGTAGATGTCATTGTAGTTCCTATGGGAAGAAATTTTATACATATTCAATATAAAAACAAGAGAATGGAAAATTCAAAAAAAAAGGTAGATCTTATGGACAATGAAAGAGAAATGAAAAAAAATTAAAAACTTAGACAAAAAAAAAAATCAAATGAAAAGAAAACTTACCTTTTCCACTCATTGGAAGCTTGCATAGGTGTAGGAATGAGGCACAAACACTTGATGAAGATCCACAAATCAATCCTCTAACTCCTTGCACAACCAAACTCTTGTTCAACCACCTAATTGCTCCACCTCAAGAGAAAATAACCTATTTCCACACCAAATGCAAGTTAAAAGCCAACATAAGTCCTTTCGAATCCACTTTCTAGGGTTGTGGATGTGAAAATCAATTAAATTTGCAAAAAAAACTGACTTGGACATTGACTTTGACCATCGGCCCACCTTGGTTCAACCAGAGTCCAGCCAAGTTCCCCCGGTTCGAACGATGGCCTGCCCAGTTTGAACGATGGAGCCATCTAGTTGGACCCTAGCCAGACCCATAGGTGGATCAAACCAGGACCATGAACCGGTTCGAACTTGGCCTAGTCTGGAGGGCTAGAGGGGCAAACCAGGTAACTTAGCTGAAAAGATGAAAATTTGATTTCAGAATCCAATGTACGGATCCCAAAGTAGGAAAAAAGGCAGATGTAGGTACAGACTTCAAGAAAGATGAAGTACGACTAGCACAAATCCCACAGTATGGATTTTTAACAAACATAAAAAATCTGACGAAGACCCAAAAATCTTCACAAAAAATCCACAATGAATATGTAGGTAAAATTTCAATATGACCAAAAAATCAAAGGATTTTTGAAAAAACCTAGTTGGGTGAAAAGGTGTGCAAAGCTACAAGAAAACACAAAATTGGAAAAAACAGCAGCCATCACCAAAATAATTAAGGATGAAACCGTAGCTCACAATAAATATTACTAGAAATTATGAAAATTGCATGTGAGCAGATGCAGAAGAAGGTTGTGTGTAGATGGTCGTGAGAGCCGGAAAAAACCATAAAATGGCATTGTGAATCTGTTTGCAACCAAAAAACGACCACAAAGATGGTCATGCTAGACAAGAAACAAAGAAAAAACAGTTGTCAAATGCTAGAGAAGACGTTTGCAGAAGAAACCCACACATTTTTTTTTAAATGTGAAAAAGATTGCAAAGAAAAACACAACTCGTGCCCTAGCCGCACAGATTAAGGCAGGTTGCAAAGAAAAAACATCCTAAGAAATATGAGACTCCCGTCACAGGAAGACCTTCAAAAATGAGTCATGAACATAGAAAAATCCACGACCAGCAACCATAAAAAAAGGCAATTTGAACCAGAGAAAAAAACGTGAAAATGCATTTTTTGAGAGTCACGTTTTTGTGATAGAAATGGTTGTCAACACCACGAATTGCAGGAAAAGAAGCTCTACAAAAAAAAGCTCAGAAAAAACCTTAGACGCCAAGAGATTTTCAAAAAAATTAAAAAGAAACTAAGAATTTTTCAAAAAAATATTTTGACACTGCTCAAATACCATATTACACAAGTAATTGGTGAAATAACAAATGAATTGACTGAATGCTCAAACGATCATTTATAGGAGTTACAAAATAGATGTATCTATAACGAAACAATCATTAAAATAGAAACAAACTAATATGCACATTAAGTTACAATATTGACCATTAGATAAATAATAAAGATACTATAGATATATTATTCTAATAAATATTACAAGTAATGTCCCCAAATTATAAATACCCAAATTTTGCCCTAGGTCACAGTTTTTAAGAGGTTAGAGATACCTTTCACTTTGTTTGAGACACATGATAGAGAGCATTAGGAGCATTCACAAGAGTTCCCTACAAGTCTATTCTTTCTAAGCCCAAAGGCAGTACCCTTTGTACCCCTTTTGGCCCCATGGAACTCCCCGGTCTTATACCATGAGATGGCATACCTAGAAGATGACCCCATCACCATTCCCCTACTTGCAATCCTTCATTTCCCCTACCATGGCTGACCTTAAGAATCAACCAGTACACAAAGAATTCAATATTATGCATTTGTTTTGTATATGATGTGATAATCAGTTATCAACAGCATATCCTAATCAGTAATGAGCAGATATAGATAATATTTATCATGCTATGCTAAGCAGTCGTAACAACAATGCAGCAGCAGTCAGTCTTGTGCAGATATAAATGGTACTTATCATGCCATGTATAAGGAACTCGTACTTCTTGATGTTTGTAGCTTCGATCAGATAAATTGAATGGGATATTAATATTATGAGAATAGATTAACTTATGCATATCAATATATATGATAATAATAATAGATATTATTATTATATATATTAATGTATTTACATACAAATCATAATTGAGAAAATTAATCTATTATCATATTATTAATAAAATTAACTATTGAAATGGATTTGATCGAATGACATCATATTATTCATTATTAAATATCTGAATTGATAATATTGTTATATTATTCTATATTATATATATATGCATATTAATATATATATAATAATGACATTATTATATATATATATCAATATACATATATAATGTATATTAAAATTGATTTAATAATATTTAATATTATACCGATTAGCGATGAGTATCGGTCAATACAATGTTTATTTACTAAACCGATAACTATCGGTATTCCTAACTGCGCGGCAATGTTAAATTATACACAGCGCATTACACAGCGCTTACGATAATGTTATAACAGTCTTAACGGTAGTTGATGAGTCGTGACTCATTCATGAGTCATGCCTCATCAAATTAGACTGAACACATTTATATATATTTGCAATGTGCTGTTTAACATTAGACATTGATCATAGAAAAATATATACAGCGGATACACAGCGAATATATTCAGTGACATCTCATTTCAATGAGATACAGTGAACAGACTTTTATATACGCAGCAGTAGATTGATAATCTCTGTCGATATGAATATCGATGTTTGCTCATCAATATATTCATACAACAATATTGCTCAGCACTCACAGGTTAATACTTGCACATCAGTGATACATGAGAAGCATATATATCAGTAATACTTGAAGTATACATCAACAATACTTGGAGAACTTATATCACACATATTGAGTTAATATAAGAAAATTTAAAAACCTTACATTCTTGATCATAAAACTTAACAGTACTAAAGACCACAGTATATGTTCAAATCGGCTGTATATTATTAATTAGTAATGCCAAATCTGCTTCCTTCCATGATTATCTATTGTTAAGGTTTTAGGATCATTGCAAATGTAATAGCACTATCTCATTGTATGTGTTTCCCAAATGCAACAATCTCTTGCATTTATATTGAGAATGAGCCAAGAAGCGACATGTTCCTTCATGGGACATGTCTATTCGTTATTATGTGATTAATATAATGACAATTATGATTATATAAATATATATATATGCACATATATATATATATATATATATATATAATATCTCTTGAGTATTATATTAATTTCTCTAATATTTGTATAATAATAATATTTATTTTATCAATTTAACTATTTAGTTATTATGAGAATAATTATAATCTAACTTTATATATACATATATATCAATGTATATAGTAATATCAATTATTATATATATTGATATGTATGTATATATATAATTAATCATTTCTCATAATAATCATATAGTCAATATTATTTATCTGACCAATGCTACAAACATCAACACTCCCTCTTAGCTAGGGAGGATAAATCAATCCAATGTCAACACTTATGACACTTGACAACATCAATCATATGATGTAAGCAATAAAAGCATCATCCGCATGATGTAATCAATAGAAACATAGTCTCAATATGTGGATTGCCTCCATCAATGATTCTATCCACAAACTCAAAAGCTTTAGTGTGGATTGCCTCCATCGGCGATTCTATCCACAAGTTCACGGGTGGATTGTCTCAATCGGTGATTCTATCCACAAGCTCTCGTGTGGATTGCCTCCATCGGCGATTCTATCCACAAGCTCTTGAGTATTGGCCTATCAGAATGTCAACACATGACATTCACCAAATACTCTTAGGTATTGGCCTATCAGAACATCAACATATGATATTCACCAAGTACTCAATAAGGTACTAGCCTGCAGAATATCAACACATGATATTCACCAAATACCTATCATATATCTATACAAACAACTCATAGACCGTCAATGACATCTAACACTTAGTTGTTGATTTACAAGATATATCTATGCAAACAACTTATAGACCGTCAATTTAATGACATCTAACACTTAGTTGTTGCTTTACAAGATATATTTATGCAAACAACTCATAGACCGTCAACTTAATGACATCTAACACTTAGTTGTTGCATTAATTCATCATGATATGTTTCAACATTATAAATAATGTATATCATGATTTAAGTTATTGTAAGATCGTTACCTTCCAATAACTTCTGCAAATACAAGTGATAATCATTTGGAAGTCGTGACTTCCTTATGATTTACACAGGGGACGGGCCCATTAAAAACATTCATGATTCATTAGTATAATAATCAGTTATATCAAGTTTACCTCATAAATGTTTCACCTTCAATAGTGAACTCCCTCTCAATCAATATGATCAAGATTGTCACAAGTTGACTCAACCATCTACTCCCTCTGAAGCTCAATTTTATCAACTTATTGACCTCTTTTGAAATATCAGACTCCCTTTGCATTAGTCTCAATCATTAATTTGTTTGCAAGCATCAAGTTCTTTCTCCCTTGAATGCAATTATCTTGTGCTTCTGTCCTGAAGGTATGTCAAAGAGAGATTACAAAAAGCTCACTAAACTATCTCGACTGTAAATACCAGTGATAGAAGCATACAATATATTACTAACCAATAGTATAACATGAATTACAAACTCAAATATTATGTGCATTAATAAAAAAATGAAATACTTATCTTTTATAAATTTCAAGTATTTCATTCTGTAAGGTGAGCCCATATAGAAAATATCATGAAAATTCACAAAATGATGTCGTCGTTCTTGAACATTATCATAATTCTTCACATGACCTTTCTTTAATATCAAAAGGTTCTATACACTATGACAACCTTCAATATGATCGGATCTTCCTTCAAGCGGTTAGGTTTTGAAAGAAGGAACCTCGCTCTTTTACAGATTTTTGCATAGACCCGTACACAGTTGGTCATAACTTTTAAACCTGACATTTTCTCTTCAATCGCTCTAGTGAGATTCTTCAAAATTTGATTATCACCAACATATCCAAAATTTAGCAAAATCCAACAGTGCATTTGTGAGATATGGTCCTCATACTAAGACTGTATTTTCTAAGACAGTTACACATTCACCATCAACAAACTACTCTCTTACATTTGCAACTTGGCTCTGATACCATGTTAAGGTTTTAGGATCATTGCAAATGTAATAGCACTATCTCATTGTATGTGTTTTCCAAATGCAACAATCTCTTGCATTTATATTGAGAATGAGCCAAGAAGAGACATGTTCCTTCATGGGACATGTCTATTCATTATTATGTGATTAATATAATGACAATTATGATTATATAAATATATATATATATATATATGCACATATATATATATATATAATATCTCGAGTATTATATTAATTTCTCTAATATTTGTATAATAATAATAATATTTATTTTATCAATTTAACTATTTAGTTATTATGAGAATAATTATAATCTAACTTTATATATACATATATATCAATGTATTTAGTAATATCAATTATTATATATATTGATATGTATGTATATATATAAGAAATCATTTCTCATAATAATCATATAGTCAATATTATTTATCTGACCGATACTACAAACATCAACATCTATGCTTTTTGTTTTATGTAGTTTTGTTGCCTTGATCAATAGTGTGTTGCTTATAGCAGATCGCTGCTCTAAATTGCAGCTCTTCCTGAATCGCTGGCTTCTAAACATTAATCTTTATTTTCTTTATCTCAAACCAATCACTGGTAATGATCACTATTATTGATATTACTAAGGATCGCCACCCGTATATAATTGCTGTTAATATAGACAGATTCATACTATTCCTGTTTATGGTTTGAGTCTGCTTGTGTCTACTCTTCTAACTCCTGCCTTGTTTCTTCTGCCTGTCTTGGGGTCATTTCTTGTGTATTTATATCTTACCCCTTTGGGTTGGAGGAGACATGTCTTTTCCCCCTTCCTTCATAATCAACTTTTGGGAGTTGGCTGTCGCACTCCTTCACTAATTAATCACTGCTTTAATTGTTCTTCATGCTATTTTAATTGCTATGGATCAGTCTTCACAAATAAACAGATTCTATTGAGAGAGACCTCTCTATAAGGGAGAGTTGGCCCTTTTCTATAGAGGTGCCTCATGTTTGTTTATGTGGCACTATAATATGAGGGAGTCGGACCTGATTAACATTATTTAATATTGCTTTAATTTTACTCATAAAATAAAGAATGTGGATGCAAACCCAGCCCTGCCTTCACAGCACAATGTAAACATTGCTCTGCTCTTAACCCTAGGCCAGTTCTATATTAATTCCTAGGCGGGCCATGACATTGCATGATATTTTCTCTTTCAGTGTTGGAGGACAAAGCCATCAAACCTTTTAATAATGATTTATTTTTAGTCATTGCATGCATTATTGAACTGTGCAGCTTGCTGCTAGTATTTAGTGTCCCAACCTAAAACTACCATCTTCTCTCACCTTGCCCACATTGATGTCTTGGTGATCAAAAAGTGTGAGGGCTGATGCATTTCATCATAATATTGTAAAAATTAAAAAAAAAATCCAAATTGAGACATTGCAATGGTATCAAAGTTCTGATATTGCTATCCCGTATACAAGCTACCCATTCAATGGAAAGGATCACACGCTATACATACAAATGACAGAATTTAGATACTATCAAAGGGAAAGAAGGAAAAATCAATCTCCTAATTCTTTGAACACAGAAACAAAGTTTTTGTTTGCAAAGTTTGAGGTAGAGAATATTGATAGACAAAAAGAGAAAGGAGAACTCCCAGTTAAGGAAAAAGAACCAATTTACAGCTCAATGCCATCATACAAGGTCAGCAGCAGCTAACAAATTCATTAAATCGGATAATGCAAACATTCCAGAACTTGGATACTTCCAAAGCTGCTCAAAATCAAATGGGTGAATAGAGTACATCAATGATTAGCAATAATGTAACCATACCAAAATTGTGACTAATTCTATAGCTAGACCTTTTCAACCCAAGTTCTTGACAAAAGGACTTGAGGATGAAGGAGAGAAACAAAAACAAAATGGTGGAGACAACTTTGTAGATTATCTAAATGTGTATTGATCTCTGGAAGATGAGTTTCATTTAGCCATGTCTCCACAAGATTTCTACAATTTGAAAATAAGAAATCAACCGAGGAAGAGAAACATTAACTCCACCTATCAAGATTTGTAGTGTCATTTGATTAAGTTGTAAAACTCACAGTTGGATCCAAAAGCTAGACACCTATTTCTCTCTTAACTATATGTTCAAGAGAAATTTGATCAAATATGTAACCCTCCATGTGGAAGGAGTAGCACATGAATGGTGATATCACCCATAGAATGGTCACCCAAGGATATAGTTTGATTGATACTTATGCTGACTTCAACCGAAGGATCATTGACAGATTT
The DNA here is from genome assembly GCA_027943335.1 of Chamaecyparis obtusa. NCBI lineage: Eukaryota > Viridiplantae > Streptophyta > Pinopsida > Cupressales > Cupressaceae > Chamaecyparis > Chamaecyparis obtusa. Next base: position 871,307 of record BSBK01004522.1, read on the forward strand.
TATAGAAAGGATACAAAGGTTTATTTTAGAGAGCTTGCTCCATTGAAGCAAGAAAGTGCAATAGAAAGCTACATGGCAAAATTTCAAAGATTGTCAATAATGGTTCTTGGCGTGACAGAAAGAAAGCTCATAATCCTGCTCGTAGAAGGGTTATCTGAACCTCCCAAGGGTTTACTAAAATCTTTTGATCCATTATTCTTGCAAGATGCAACCAAAAGATCTCTCAACCTAGAAACTTCAGTTTCCAAGAATAAATTTAAGACACCTCTTATGAGGCAAACAGAAAAAAATTTCCATAAAGAAGACTTTGTGTTTCAATTGCAGAAAACCTTGGAAAGCTGGTCATAGATGTCTTGGCAAGGGAAAATTCACTATATTAAGGAACATATTCCAAAATACATCTACAACCACCAATGGGTCCTTAATCTTATGAGAGAGCATGCCAATTGAAACAAGTGTTTACTCCTGAAGAGAATGTTCTTAATCAATGTAGAGTAAACAAAGATACATAAACAGAAACATATGACATAGAACAGATAAAGTAAACAACACAAACATATGGCAGAAAGATGTGATCGTTTATTACCAAATGTAATGTCTATACAATCATGAAAGTGAACCGGTTCTCAATCCTAACGTAAATAGTGCTGTATGGTTGGTAAAGACTGCCAACCATCGGCAACCAACACCTCTCAGGAACAACTAATTACACTGCGCCAAGTACTAACAAGACATAACAAAATTTTATTTGTTTATTAGATGCAGTTTTGCCATCTACAACAAGCTTGTATAGTAAGGAAGAGCCACACAACTTGTCACCAATTTCATCAAATTCGAGTATTGCAACTTCACCACCATCTCTTATGCGGATGCTTGTGAGCGATAAGTGGTTGGACAATCCCTACTTGATGAAAACCAAAGAGTAAATAGTTGTGAAGATCATTTTTTATGATTTTTTTGCCGAACACATGGATGAGATCAAGGTTGAAAAACTCGGACTCGGCAATAACTCCGCTGATCAAAAAAAATTGAAAAACTCGGACTCGCCAAAAACTCGGCGAAAAAATCAGCACTTTTATCGAACATTTGAAAATATACAATTTCTTAAAATATTCTTAAAAATACACATACCAAATTTGTATATATTCTTTTAAATAATTAATATTTAAAATATTTAATATATAAATAATTATTTTATATATATTGTCATGTTATTTACTAATTTTTATTTTTATTTATTGAAATACATAAATATATATTACTATATAATATTTTTAAATTTTATTCCATATATATCATTTTTACTATATAATAATATATTTATAATGTTTAACGTGTGACTGTGTAACGTTAATAATATAATATTATTTAACATACGACATTATTTAACTACACAGTGACACGTTAAATATATTATTATATAGTAAATGTGACCCTAAATTTTATTTATTTTTTATCACGTGATTGAAGATATCACCATCAATTGCAAATTTGATTGAAGATACCTATTGAAGATGTCGCTCAAAGTTGTCAACCCATCACAGATTTATCAATCATCGCTCAAAGTCGTCGACCCGTCACAAAAAGCCCTAACTCGCCCTAAATTTTATTCCATATATATCATTTTTACTATATAATAATATATTTATAATGTTTAATGTGTGACTGTGTAACGTTAATAATATAATATTATTTTTAACATATGACATTATTTAACTACACAGTGCACGTTAAATATATTATTATATAGTAAATGTGACTCTAAATTTTATTTATTTTTTATCATGTGATTGAAGATATCACCATCAGTTGCAAATTTGATTGAAGATATCTATTGAAGATGTCGCTCAAAGTTGTCAGCCCGTCACAGATTTATCAGTCATCGCTCAAAGCCACTGACCAGTCACAGAAAGCCCTAACTCGCCTAAATAAAATGGAAAACCTTTAACTCGCTCGTCGATGGAAGTCATCGCTCACCAAACGAATCAAATCAAAAACCCTAACTCGCATCTGATTTTTAACCGATTTATTTGCAGAAAAAGCTCGCATTTCCACGATTTTTTCAGGTAAAAATCGTCGCGCGACAATGAATCACGTGGTGCCGCGTTTAACTACGATTATATCGAGAGGGCTTGTGGCGCGCGATATTTGCAATATATCTGCGCGATTTTCAACTATGGATGAGATCAAGGTAACTTTAAATTTGAAAATTCTGATTTTCTATTCGTTGAATTTATTTATTTTATTAATCTTTTTTATTTTCTCTATCTTTATTTTTTAAATTCTATAGTCTTGTTTTAGTTCTCAAAACTCTCAGCTAGGATTCTATGATTGGTCAATGGCGAGAAAACCCTAATAAGTTATCTAAAGGAGGCCATCCAACGTTTATATGGGTCAAACAAAAAAATATGAGCCAATTTGGTGCATTATTGAACAACTCTATTGTCAGGATAGTTGAATGTACGGGTTAATATATTAATTAAGTGTTATGTTAGCCTTGGTCGTTAGTGACCAAGAGGTAAACAGTTATGTCACGATGTTTTGATCGTACCCCTTCGGGTAGTTTATATACCCTCTCGGAGGATGGACACAGGACAGATTGTATGATGCTATGTTTGCACTGGATGTATTGGAATATATTAATAAAGCATATTGCAGTTCTCTGAATCTTGTTGTATCCGTTATTTACTAGCAATTCCTTCAGTATCATGTGTAAGACTTGGTTTGTCGTAGGCAGCAAACATTGGCGTTGTTGCCTTTAAAGGATTCTGGGCAACAGTAACAAAGCGTGAATGGCAGAAGGGAAACAATGGGTCAGCCAATAGAGAGCAGACAAGAAGAGGAGAACCAGAACGAGGACCTCTTCGAAGGAGAACGTGCATTGACCAACGACTTCACTGCACTATTGTAGGCATCTGTCGAGACACACATCTGTAGGGAAGCAGAACGAGAGGAAGTACCAGAAGGCACGGTGTGGGATGCCCTTCGCATGAATCGTGCAGTGAACCATCTGCTGCCTCATCTTCCGGAGTTATTGGTAAAAACCTTCCTGGCCCTTCAAAGTCGGCGTGAGGAGGTGCACTATGAGACTAGGCGGCAAGAAATTTCAAGCAAGTACTACCGCCTGAGAGAGGAGGGAGAACGAGATGAATCCCGTCGAAAGGGAAATATGAAATAAACCTGGAAAAGAGAATGAATAAAGAACACATTGTTATGACTATGTCCTAAAGATATGTAGTATGAAAAAAGTCTGAATAAATAAGTGTTCTTTGATTTCTATCATGTGTTGTTACTTCTTGTGGATAAATAAGAAAAATATTTATGCCAAATCAGTTGAATAAAGATAGGAATAAGAAAAAGGAAGTAGAAGAAGGGGAGGCTATTAGGAGAAACGTGTTGTTGCAGCAACAGGCCGAGAGAAGGCAAAGACTCTGGAGGATCGCCGAAGGACGATCAGAGGAGGCTGATGGTGAGGCCGTCGGAGAGGGGAATTGGGAGGATTCCGTTGAAGAAACTAGAAGCTTGCTTGGAAACCTAACCTTAACTCCACGTACAGAGGCAAGGGAGGCTCGAAGGAGGGAGAGAGAAGAGGTCGAGGGCAGAGAAGCAGAGGATACCAGTGCCGCCACAAGTATTGAAGCGACCGAGGGGCACAGGGATCAAGGCAACCTTCCAGGCTCAGACACTCCTAGTGGTTCGGAGACACCAAGCGAAGGGGTACAGAATACTTTGAGTAGTGGGACACCATCGACGGTACCGACATAGCTTGCAGTGTCAACACACCCCGCGGTACCAAACCAGCCGACTATACCACCAACACAACCAGCATGTACGCCAGCCATCATGGCAGGGCAAAAACAAAAGCTACCCAAATTTTTGGGCGACAGGAAAGAAGATCCCGTATGACACTGCAAAACTTGTGAGACAATCTGGACAACCAACGGGGTCACAGATCAAGATGACTCGGTAAGGCAATTCCCAGCGACCTCGAGAGGCATAGCCATTGATTGGTATTCGGATATTGATCCAACAAAGGTTAAAGAAAGAGTTTCAAGAGGAATTCCGACTACTCAAAGATGACAATGAAATAGTAGCAGAAATCTACAACACGAAACAAGCAAAGGAGGAAATAGTCTGTGGATACGGATGAAGACTTAAAGAACTGGTGGGAAAAATGGAGAGCCCACCAGCAGACGGACTGAAGAAAAGGTGGTTCATCGAGGGCCTGAAACCTACCCTCAAGAGAAAAATGAAGATAGTGCCTCCGTCATCATATAACGAGGCATACAATCGAGCAATGGACCTCGAGAGCAAAAACAAAACTGGAAAGAAAAAGAAGAATAAATCATCAGATGATGACGACTCTGACGGAGAGACTAGCAGTGAAGAATTGGGTAAGAAAATAGAAGCCCTCCAAAAAGACATGCTTCGGATGATGAAGGAGTTCAAGACAATGAAGAGCACCCCCACCCGAAGTGACAAAGGGGACTTGTGGTGTACGGACTGCAAGGAAGAGGGTCACACAAAGGGCTCCTGCCCAAAAAACAATATTGCAATATCTGCCAAATTGTCGAGCATTCCACCAAGGAATGTCTGTACAATATGAAGACCTGAGGGACTCAACAGATACTAATGACACAGGAAGCATCTACCTCAACTGCGGGGGCCACAAACACAAACACCAACACAACATCATCCGGCGGTTTCAGGAATAATTGGCGCAGAGGAAGAGGTGAAAACAATGGTAACAACAATAATAAAAATGGGGGCCGTAGCCTCATCCAGTATGATACGAGCGAACGGCCAATGATACAATGTCGTACTTGCAACCAGTGGGGGCACTTTGCAAGAGACTGCACGAGGAGAGAAGTACCGCAGTTTCTATGTAGGTGGTGTGGTCTGGGAGACCACGACAATGCAAAGTGTCCTAAGCCGGGAGTGAATCTCTTGAACATTGAAGGCAATTGGGAGGAGATTCTGGCCATCAATCGGGCACAGGCGAAGAAGGCTACCTACTTGAATCCCAAAGTTGAGAAAAGGAGAATGTAAGAAGCGAAGGCAAACATCGAGAAGGAAATGATGGCCGAAAGAAGGGAAATAAACGACACCACCAGCACCTATCTAAGGGGTCAAGCGGAACAAAACATTGTACAACAGGTGTTGCAAGCAGAAATTACCATTAAGTTGAAAGACCTTTTTGTGGCTATGCCACAATTGCGAATGACTCTATTAAATATGACATCGTTTCCGAAGGCATCGATTGGACCAAAGGCGAAGGGAACCCACAGTAAGGTAGAAAACCCTCTCAGGAAGGAGAGCCCTCTCAAAAAAGCAGAAGATCCCATGTTACTTGCGATGAACACGGGAAGACACCCAGCGGTGGTAGAAATGGGCATTCTCGGAACCATTTTAACAGACACCATTGTGGACGGAGGCTCCCGTGTCAACGTGCTCCCGGAGGAAACATGGCGGCGATTGGGACAACCTACTTAGTGGCCACCAACGTTCCAACTCGTGGGCGCCAATCAGCACGGTATTAAACCCATCAGGACTCTCATGGCATAACGGGTCATGATCAGGACACAACCCTTTGTTCTAGATTGTGTAGTGATACCATTAAAGAAGAAAGGCTACAACGCTATCTTGGGGAGAGGTTGGTTGGTAGAGGCAAGGGTGAACCACAACTAGAAGAGGAATACTCTTTCAATGGAAAAAGGTGGTCAAAAATTCATAATCAATCTACGTACACAGATGGTGAGCGAGGACATGGCGTCATCATCCCAGTCTGAAGGAGAGGACGAAATAGATGAAGGGAAGCAGCGGATGGAACTGAACAAGGAAGGAATCTTGAAAATAGAAGGGTGTTCCGATGATGACATGGACTCACTGAATGGGTTCTTCCATTGGCAAATGGAAGATTATGAATTATTCCACTGCAACATGTTGCAGATAGACGAAGGAGAGGAAAAGCCTACCTTTCCGTCACAATATGGAGAGTATAAAGGAGAGCTTCGCAAACTAGAAACTCCTGCACACCAATTTAACAAAGACAAACTGATCAAATATGAAGAACCTTCAGTGAATACAAAGATGTATTCACCTGGACCTATAAAGACTTAAAGGGGGTACCACCAGAACTGTGTTCACCGAATTCCACTGGTAGGAGCCATACCCGTATGGAAACGTCTATACAGAATGAAGAAAAATTACGCAGCCCATGTCAATGAAGAAATCGAGAGGATGCTCGAGGTAGGCATCATATTTTGGGTAAAGATGAGCGAGTGGGTGTCCCCGATCATGATTTCGTTAAAAAAGGACACCAACCAAATCAGAATGTGTGGACTTTAGGTGTTTAAATGCAGTCACAATCAAAGATCTGTTTCCAATTCCTTTCACAGACAGTATTTTGGAGGAAGTGGCAAGACACGAGATTTACTCGTTTATGGATGGATTTTTCGGGTACAACCAGATATCCATTGCAGAAGAACATAAACTCAAAACAACATTCATAGTGGAAGATGGAGTGTACGTGTACAACCGAATACCCTTCGGACTTTGTAACGCTCTAGCGACATTCCAAAGAATCATCCTGCACATTTCCGACAAAATGTCTGTCGGGAATTTCAAAGCCTTCCTTGATGATTGGTCTATTTTCAGTGCCGAAAACACGCACATGGTAGCCCTTGGAGAGTGTATGGAGAGGTGCAAACGGGCCAGATTAGAACTCAACCCCAAAATATGCAGATTTATGGTGCCCCAGGGGAAACTACTGGGACACATGTATGTAAAGCGGGATTAAAGACAAACCCAAACAAGGTACGTGTAATTTTGGAAATGGAGCCCCCAACAGATGTAACTGGAGTCAAGTCGTTCTTGGGACACATTGGGTACTACAGACGATTCATTAAGAATTTTACCCAAGTGTCGTACCCACTAGATGGCTTGACTCGAAAAGGAGAACCCTACACATGGGCAGTAGAACAGAAGGCATTTGAAGAGCTAAAGGCAAGACTAGTAGCTGCACCAATCCTTGTGTACCCTACCTAGGACAAATAATTCCATGTCCATGTGGACGCATTGAATTTTGCCATCGGGGCAACTTTAGCACAAACAGGAAACCACGGGCTGGACCATCCTATTTATTTTGGAAGCAGACTTTTGTCAAAAGCGGAAAAAAATTACAGCACTACGGAGAGGAAAGCACTCGGGATGGTCTACGTCGTACAGAAGTTCCGGCATTATTTGCTAGCAACTCCATTTGTCTTTTATGTTGACCACTAGGCTCTGATGTATGTGGTCAACAAGCCAATAATTCAAGGGCGGGTGAGTAGATGGTTACTCTTCTTACAAGAGTTCACACTCAACATTATAGTGCGGCTCAGAAAGAGCCATGTCTGTGTAGATCACCTCTCAAGAATCAAGTCCGGCGAAACCTCCCGAAGGCATCAATGATGACTTTCCTAACACACTTATTCAGAATCGCAGTATTACTAGCATGGTACACGAGTATCAGAGAGTACCTCTCATCAGGGAAGTTCCCACATGAGATGCAGCCGAGTGCGAGGAGTTGGTATTAAGAAGTAAAACATTCTAGCTCATTAATGGACTATTAAACAAGATGGGACCCGACCAAGTCCTTCGTCAGTGCGTTATGGAAGAGGAAGTCCCGAGTGTACTACGAGAAGCACATGAAGGTCCTACAAAAGGACACATGGGACCAGATACGATGGCTCAAAAAATATTACTAGTAGGATTATGGTGGCCAACAATTTACAATGATGCGAGGGAATGGGTGGTGAGCTGTGATACCTATCACAGAGCAGGGAAGCTCCTCAAGAGAGACTTCATGCCCTTGAACCCCTCCAATGCACAGGAATTATTCGAACGATGGGGACTCGACTTCGTGGGGCCACTCAAGGCAAGTAGAACATGGCGGTGTAGGTACATTGTTGTAGCGACGGAATAACTCACAAAATGGGTTGAGGCACACGCCCTCTTGGATTACTCCGTCTTGAGTACGGCAAAATTTATATACGAACAAATAATCACACACTACGGCATACCCATCTAGATTACAAGCGATCGAGGAGGCCATTTTGTCAACCACGTGATAAAGCTACTCACCATGGAATTCAAGATCTTCCATTCTCTCTCAAGCCCCTACTATCCGAGAGCGAATGGCCAAGCTGAAGCCACCAACAAAATACTAGTGTCGGTAATATACAAGTCATGCAAGATTGAAAAGGAGGATTGGGATGAACGCTTGCCACCCGTGTTGTGGGTGTATCGCACCACTTATAAAGTCACCACAAGACACACCCTTTCAGTTGATGTACGGACAAGAGGCTGTCGTGCTAGCTGAATTCATGGTACCAAGTCTCAGGATTGCCATTGAGAATAAGTTGGGAGATATGGAAAGTTTGAGGGAGAGACTCCATAATCTCAACAAATTGGATGAACGGTGTCTCAAGACATAGTGGGCGACCGAGGTAGCACAACAGTGGCAAAAAATGTGGCATGACAAGCACTTGAAGGGAACAACATTCGTACCAGGACAACTAGTTTTGAAGTATAATGGATGCAATGAAATTAAGCCTAGAAAATTTAAAGTCAAATGGTTGGGGCCATACAAGGTACGTGAAGTTGCGATAATGGAGCGATTAAACTGTGGACGCTGGATGGACAGGTGATAGTAGATCCGGTTAATGGCTCAAAATTGAAAATCTACTGCGAGAGGGATGCACAGAGAGGAAACCCGTGGAGACAAAACCACTAAGGCGAAAAATTGAAAAAACAAAAGGACATCGTACGACTGTATGGCGTAAAAGCAAATGAAAACATAATCCCACCGTACGGTGTTTAATTGCATGGCACCACAACACCATATTGCGCAAAAAGGAGATGCAATGTGTTAAAACCAAAGTTCCGAGAATTGCCCATGAATCGCCTGAATCAAGCGATTCACAATTCGATTCACAGAAAACGATTTTTTTTTAATCGGAAATCGGAACCACCGAATTTTTAGGCTGAATCGCATGAATCGGCAATTCATGACATGAATCGCCTGAATCGGATGCCATGAATCGCCATGAATCGGCGGATTGCTAAAAAGTCAAGTCAAATTTTAAAAAAACACAAATATTTTCAATGTTTTTTTTTGCCTTTCCTATTTGTTGTAAGTTTATACAAATATAACATTTAAGTATAAGTTTGATTTATTTAATTTCTTATACTTTAAGTTATATTTGTATAAACTATAAAATATATATACTTCAGGATGTTTGAGATAGGTTCCAACTTCATAGGAGTGAAGATGCAGATTCTAGATTTTGAAAATTCCAGACTAAACCAAATTTCAGGATTCAACAAGCCTTTAGTAGGGTTACCTCCCACAATCCATCATGGCTTTCTAAGGTCAAACTGAAGCTAGCAAAAGGATTCTCAAAGGGTTTTAACTCATTTTATCACAAATCACTTGGTTTCGACCCCATCTCTATGACAAACTTAGCTTAGCTCTCGCCCAAATCCCAAACAGACATGACTTCCCAACAAGCCAAAATCATTCAAACCTCATTTGCCGGACCTAGGCACTTGAAAACAGCCACCAACAAAGACTACCTAAGATCTAGTTATGAAGACTTTGACATTTGGCATTGATCAATGATCAAGCATCATAGATTCATACTATGAAATGATTTAGTTTTATGGATCTTCATCTTACAGATACTGATAGACATATGTTTCATGGATCTTCATCTTACATACATTTATGATTTGATGTCTTATGGATCTTCATCTTACATACATTCTATGATTTGACTCATTACGATCCTATGATTTCTATTTACTTTAGCTATAATTTACATTTTACGTGTAATGTATGTGATGGATTTATCATTTATGTTCCTTGTTTATGTATATTAGCTTCTATTTGATGATGTTATAGTGTGTTTAAGTTATATTCAATAAAGGGTGCATGAAATAAGTTTTAAATTGTTAAAATCTCTAAATTTCAAGGGTTTTTTAAATTTGTCGATTCATGGCCGATTCTATTCCGATTCATGGCCGATTCACAATTCAATTCGGCCTTGCCGATTCCGATTCTCGTTTCTTTGGTTAAAACATCATATGACGCAAAAGGAAATGCACTGTGCATAAGACCGTACGGCAAAAAACGAGTGAAAGAATAATTTGAAGCATACGGCATTTGACCATACGCCAGTTTGAAACCGTGCAGTCGAGAGATCGTACGGCATGCAATCACACACAAAGAAAAAAATGACTCTCCCCTCACATCCTATGCATTATCGTACGGCACATAGGAATGCTCCTACGACAAGGAAGAAGACTATACAGCGGCAAAAATATATAAAGAGGTCATGCAAAGAGCAGTATGTACATTCCGTATGGCAGGAAAAAGAAACATAGATGAGAAGTGTACAAAAAATAAAAGAGAAGCGTGTAGGAAATAAGAGAGAAGCGTACGGGAAGGAAGAGCACTAGCGGACGCAAGAAGAATTAAAAAAAAAAACTATATACTAGTAGTTATTGCCGGTAAGAGGTTTTTCTAGCATGGGGTCTCAGCATTAGAAAAAAGACTGGAAGAAACAACTGCAGACTTCAACAACAGCAAGTAGCAGCATTGCCAAAGACAAGGCCATAAGGGTTTTGTCGTCAGGGGTTCGAATCGCTGGAAGTATGGACAGCAGCAAGAAAAAAATTCATCCACGGGTGCAGCCACAGACACGGCAAAACCAAAGGGATGAAATTACATGGAAAAATGTGGCATTTGAAGGGCTGAACAGTTTTGAGTGTCGGACTTTGTGGGAAGAGACTCCAGACACAGACTTTTTGAAGGGGCAGCTACATAAGGCACAGGTACATTGGGCAATTCAAATGCCTCTCTTTCCCATTAAAGAATATGAAAGATCTATGTGTGGTATGATAGACACGTTTGACAAATTCAATAGGACCAAAACTCTCAAATATTTCAGGACAGATATTCAAATTAAATTTATAGCAGCCGAAATTTCAAGGGTTTTCGGTATACTTGGCAGGCAAGGAAGAAAGATAGACATGTAAGTCTCGAAAAACGTCTCGAGAGACAAGGAGAAATATATCAAGTTAGTTTCGAGAAATCTAACTTCGAGTGAGTTTGAGTCTGTAGTAGGAGCATCCTCAAAGAATTGCAGAATAAAGAAGTCATTTGTGGCTCCCAGAGATCGGTGATGCATCATGGATATTATCAAGAGTCAGTTCACAGGCTCTAGTAGGGCTTCCAACATTGCCCTGGCACACCTTGTTTCCATGAATGGACTCAGGAATGACACTGTTATGACTAGGCATCCATCCTGGCGAAGAGGATGTATGAGTTCATGACGCTTCAGCACCGAATGTTTTACATGCCTCACTATGCCATAGGCTTGTTCCTCAACGCCACCAGAGAGAAGATTCATCTTGACAAGTTGTGGATGAAGCCGGCCAACATAGCCACAGGAGAGCCCCCATCTTCCATTGGCGCCATCTCGACACAGGAGGGACACAAGCTGGGTCGAAAAGGAAGTGCCAGGTACTCTCGAAGTCGGAAGGAAACAATGTGGATAGCGGTCGAGAGGATACTAGCAAGGACTTGGAAGCCAGCGAGAGTGCGACAGTGGGAGGAGCCACGGGAGACTCAAACATAATAGGTATGTAGAAACCCACTCCGTCCTTTGAAGTTGCTCCAAATCAGATTTTGTTCACGCCGCTAGACACTTCAGCTGCAGTCTTCGTGTTACCATCAGTACCATATGGTACCATTTTGGACTCGGTGTCGGTACCTAGGTTTGGAGAGTTGAGAGCTCCAGTTGATATGACACCATCAAGTGGGGAGGCAATTGCAGTGCTAGTAGCAGTTGGGTTGGCTGAGGACCAATCCATGAAGGGGATTGTGGAGGCCAGAGTTGTACCTTCGAGAGAGTTGGAGCTGCCACAGACGGAGAGTGAGCCTCAGGTCACTCTCGAGGTGTAATGTCCCCTTTTTGGGATACATTATTTTGTGCCATGTCGTTAGCCTTTTTATCTTGGTCTGGAGGGCTAACTGAGGCGTGGCAGTGTTCAAGAAGATAATTGTCCTAGATGATTTCAGTTTCAAGCCAATCGGAGTAGTTTCCACAGGTTTCCAGGCTACTTCCTATTTATAGTAAGTCGACAAGGTTCAAAATTCTTGGCTTTTCAGTAGTGGACATGGAGCGTCTCACCGAGAGCTTTCCGGCAAGCTATCACATGACATCATCTGAGCTCGTTTCGTCCTCCGTTTTAATGCTGGAAGAGTCCTCACTTTATTTATTATATCACTTTATAACTCAACAGTCATATTTATTTAAAAGTGACTTAAAGTGGAAATATAAAGAGACAGAATGGGAATATGAAGAGACAAAGTGGGGAAACTCAAGAGTCACAGCTGCAGCCATAAGAGGAGGCTTGGAGTCTCATTGTGGATGCTTCAGTTTATGGATTTTATTTCTCATTGAGAATTCAAGAAGCTTCAGCTTTTGAATCTGAAACCTGAGGACGGAAACCTTCAGGATTTCTCGGTGGATTGGATGGAAACCCAGTTCATCTCTGGTGCAGATTCATATCAGAGTTCACCATTGTTTTACAGGTTCTTATCATCTAGTCTTACTGTTATTTTCCGAATTTCAGATTGGGATGTTGTAATCCATGGTTTTTGTATTGCTGTTGTAAAATACAAACCATTTTTCAGATAAGTTTTATAAGAATATATTTGTTGGTTATTCGAATATATCTGCTAGTTATTTGCATGTTTTTATTTGCTTCAAATCTGCATGAGATATATTTGTGGAATTCGGAGAAAGGCCGGTTAGGGTCATTTCAGTGGTATTAGAGCCAAGAATTCTGCTAGCCTGTGAGGTTTTTGGGTCAAGTGAGAAGTGATTTGAAGAGATTTTCTGAAAATTATTTGTCACAGAGTTTTAGCAACGTATGAGGTGTTGCTTCAGTAACAAATTTACAGAACTCAACGTTTTGATAAAAATGAAGTTTTCTGTAGCAGCCTATTTGCAGAAGTTTTGTGATAAAAGAAACTTTCTTCTACGGCATTATTTACAACTTATTTGCAGGAATTCAGTCACTGGCAAAATTTCATGGTACCAAATCAGTGTTTCTGAAATAGCAGTGGCAGAAGGAAATTCCCTATCTTCAGATATCAGAGAGTCGATACCTTTCAAAATTCCATCCTCAGCGAATTTGATCTTTGGATAGCACCACGCGCTACATGTTGTAAGGAGTTGTCACAGCTTACCTGGACAGCGCAACTGGTAAGCCATTGCATTCTAACCTGCTCGTATCTCAAGTTCATGAGTGCGGGTGAGGAAGGAACAAGGTAGTGACTGAGAAAGTCACAGCAAACATTGGAACACACACTCCTTTGGCCAATATCGTTATGGATAGGACTGGTGTGTTGAACATAACTGGCACGCAAAGAGCAGTCAATAGTGTGCAGACGCTCCTCTCACCGTTTCAAACTTGCATGGGAGAGTGAGCTCTCGGGTCTCTACAAGGAGCATTACGGGAGTCTAAAACCAATAGTGCGGACTCCTTCCCAGGCGCACCACCAGCACTAGCCTAGCTGGTGTCTTAATCACTACTGCGTTAAGTGTGCAGCAATCACATAGTCCATGGAGAAGAGCCCCTTGCCATGCATGAATCAAGGTCGGGGTGAGTGAACTCACGCGCACGCCCAGGGGCACGTAGCAGGGTTGTGGCCTCTCTGCAACGTCTTTATTGTTATATGCGACTAGTCACAGCAGTTGACGTGACTGTAACAGTCGCGATAGGCATCCTAGCTACCGGGAACGTTCATCTGCTCATAGCTGGGATTTGGTGTGCAAGATATTAGGAGGTTGCAAAAATTTCATTGATCGCTTGCTAAGCCACCGGAAGCCATCTTTTCCTCAGCCGTGACTGTGAGGCATGGGACCAGTCTAGCTGACAAGGCACCTCCTCACGCGCTCGGAGAAAATGACCACACGCACTGTGCGATTAGTAGAGGGAGATAAGTGAGATTGCAAGGCATGTCAAGGAGCGCAGGTGGGTTGACAAATCCGCTCCAGTAATGCAGTCTACTATACACACGCAGCAGCATGATATGGAGGCCTGATTATGTTGTGATCATGCGAACCCAATCGGATGCCAGTCCCTAAGGTGATAACCACGAGCCGATTGGAAGTTATGTTGACATTATGTGTCACTGAGAACTACATACATAAGTTTAAATTGTTGATGAGCTCATTTATTTATTTCAAATATCAAAATACTCATCACAGTAGGGGTAATAGACACCATAAGATAACCATACAGGGTTTGCTGGCCATTATACTTAAAACATACAGTTAAAACTGAGTGGAGCATGAGTTTCACACGCCCAAAATATGGTGCTATTGATGTATTGGTGACTAGTTTGAACTTGCAGGGATTAATAGCTCCATTCTATAAAAGTTTAAGTGATCAAGCATCCTCGTTGAGGAGGGTCATCAGATTAAAGAATTTTCGCTCCAAGCTTAGTGTTCTTATTGGACAGCAAACAACAGATTTTGATTACTACTGGCTGGAACTCCTCTTCAAAATACTTTAACAGAATTATTTGTCTTGCTTATTTTGTTAAGTTTCCAGCATTAGAGATTTAGTCTAGTTGGTTTCATTTTCCATTTCACACCATGATGAATCTAAACAAGAAGGCTACTTAGACAGTCCACAAGGATTAGTTCAATCTCGTCACTTGGAAAACAGAGCTCTCGCAGTATTTTTGTGGAAAACAACCAGCTAGGATATTCCATGCACATTCAAAATTCAAGCATTCAGTATCAGAATTATTATTGTGGAGTCAGCAATTCATAGTTACAGAGGTAATTCAGCCCTTGTTGAAACTTGGAGGAAATTAAATCATGGAGTCTTTGGAGAGTCCAGTGTGCAGCTAAGAGATATCCGGAAGGAAATGGAGATAGGCAATGAATTATGTTGTCTTGGATGGCAATAGAAGGAACAGAAAATTACGGGAAGTATGCTTGCCAAGCTTGATGAAATAAATTCATATCTATCTAGGATAGATCAAGCTGATTGCAGACTCTTCAATTGGGCGATGCATCTCTCAATGGTTGCCTTAGTACAACGCAGATTTATGAATCATCCACTTTGAGATGTTAGGCTTGCAATTGCCTCATGTCTCAATGAGGTCACTCGGACTACAGCCCTTATTATCCCTTACACCAAGCACATTTGGAGACAGGTGTTACAGCTGATTGCAGACAGTTTAAGTGGTTTGAGGTATGACAGAGATTCTATCTTTGGTAAGCAGGTAAAGATCTTAGAGTTAATGACAAGTACTTGGATTTTCAGTCACATGTTGAATCTTGGTTATAATAAAATGGTTCAACAACTATTTCAGTGCCTCCTAAGCAATTACATGGAGCGTCATCCAAATGGGGTAAAGACATGCATTATGACCATCTTATCCTCGATCTTAGATGAGGACTATGACATATGCAAACAATTGCAATCAGAATTGTTGGCAATATGGAGAGGAATAAGGTACGCATCCATGGCATGCAAACTCTCAGCAGAATTAATTAAGCTTCAGGCTGAAAAATTCAGGAGTTCATTGACTGAAAATGAACGAGTATCATTAGGCTTATAGGTTGCAGGATCTCCGGTGATGGGCCAAGACCCAGTGAGTACAGGGCATATTTGTTTCTTATGCCAGGGGGGCTGGTCACAAGGGCATGTTTGCAAGATTGATCAAGGGGAAAATCAATGGCAGCCTAGTGATAGAGACATTACAGTTGTGACTACCCCACTTTCGAGACTTAGTGGTGAGTGTACAGAACTCTACTTTGGTGACTTGGTGGCTGAGTTTGATAAATCCATAGTTATAGACTGTGATAACCAATTGGAGACCTTCAGCCATTCAGGTAACGAGGAATCGTGTGACTTCTTTAGCAGCACTTCATTCTTGCATCACACTGATATGGATGACCCATTTTGCAGTACATCTCGGGATAACACTGATGAGAAGTGTCTTAAAGAGTCAGCTGAAAGTTAGTGATGATGCCATTATTGCAGCACTTGTTCACCATGATAGCACTCACCAGATCATTGATGATTTGTACAGGACAGCTCAGAGGGATAGAGGGCAAGACGGCATAAGGATTGGATCCTATTCTGCAGATTTACAGGGGATCAGAACAGCATTTGAGGATTGGAAATCGGAGTATCTGAGATTACTTATAGACCGTGACCACCTATTACAGGTTGTCGGGAATTATGCTGAGCAATTGAGGGAGGAGGTTGAGGTCAATAGGCTCAACAGGGAGCTTAGTGCTACTCGGAGCACTTTGGAGCATACCTGTATTGCTCTCCATGAGGCAAGAAATCAAATTGTGGTCTCTAGCCAATACAAGGAGCAGGATGACAAGGATAGGTCTGAATTCTTTCAGGAGGTGATCCAGGAGCTTGACAGCATACAATAGACCTATGACTTGGATAGTTGCCCAAGAAGATCTTTGGGTCACCTAGAGTCTCTTGATGAGTTAGACCACTTTCAGACGGTGGATAACTCCTTGTTTGAGATGAGTGCCGAGTGGACATTTGATAATCCCCTCTTTGATATAGATGGGGGTGATACATCCTATTCCCAGGATGAGGACGAGGTTGGCTGCAGGATTTGGGACCTAGGTTCAGTTATTAGAGATGAGTCTTGGTCACCAGGTTGGAGTAACAGGATGAGTTCAGTTGTGGAGCATTGTGTATTTTTCACCAATAGTCCAGGATTGGCAGTTATGTCTTATGGCATGATGGGTGATATGCCTGCCCTTGCACTACCCCTCATTGATGATGAGATGTCTCATGTGGATGAGCATCCCTTGGTTCACTCCTCTTTTCACACGGTTGCAACTCCTCTACTGTGAGGCCTCACCCTGACCTATCATAGCATCTTTTCTTATTCGCATTTTGATACATTGATACACTTGTTGATCTATTCTGATAGAGACTCGAGATACTATATTTTGATGATGATTATTATGCCATGTGGATCACCTTATGATGTGCATTAGAATTTAGAGTATGTTGAGATTTTGATTATGCATATTTAGTAGTGTGATTTTGATGGGAATATTGGATCATGTTTAAATTTGATTTCTCCACAGGTGACATGTCATGATGATTATATAATTGTGATGCTTAAGCACTTTGTATGGAAAATTTGGATTCTGCATATAGCAATTAGAATTGAATTATACACATTGATTATGTTGCTAAATTGTGAATTGAATATGTATATTTCATGTAATGTTATCATCTTGAACTACTGATGCTCGATGTGCAGTGTGTAGGTAAGAGAACCATGGAATTAATCGGAGAACCAAGGTTAAACATGTGTGAACTGAGTAAGCCAAGGCTTAATCCGGTATGGGATTAAAAAAGCCTCATTGTAATGTGAACTCATTGTTAATGTGGATTTTTACATGTGTGTTATTAGTTAATTTCTTGTTGTCATCCAGGACATGACCTTGGGTATGTAATGTGTAATGGTTAGTGTCACTTGACACTTGTTATGTGCTTGTTTTAATTCATCCTTGTTCTAGTCACTTCTAGAGGCCAGTAAGGGGTTCTAAGGATCATTTTTGGCATAATTTAAGTACCTAATGGATAGGGTTATGGGTTAGGAAGGTTTTGAGCATGTCTATAATTCCCTAGTGACCTTGGTAACCTATTTTATGACCCATTTACCCTTGACTTCGAAATTTGATAAGTCATAATCTTTACCCAACTCCACCCTTTCTTTCAATCATGCATTTATCATGGGGGGACAAGGAAAGACAACAAGGTCATAGAGTCAAGTCTGCATTTATGGATGGTGGGTGGGTAGAAATTTGGAAGCCTTTTTAGAGGCCCTTAGGAGATTTAGTGGGTGTTCACCCACTCTCTACATTTGGAGACATTAGGGTTTGGATTGAGGAAGGATAAGTGGATAAGCTCTTCTCAAATTTTCATTTCCATCACACTTGTGGAGGTTGGTTACTCTTCTCATGGAAGCCTTTCTACTTGTTCATTAGATTAGCTTGTATTTTGCTCTCTCATGCATATGAATCTTGGTTCTTGTTGTCACAATGTGTTGTAAGGGAGGGATTTTGGGTTTGATTTCATGGTTTGATCTTGTTCTTTTTGCTTGATTGAGGGAGTTCTTGTTTATGGGTGTAAGGCATTACTCACCCTTTGGGAAGGGAAGAAGTGGCCTATGGGTGGAGGGGTTAGTTGGGCTCTCCATGAGGTGAGAGTCTCTTCTCTTGGAGAAGAGGGATAAGTCCATGGTGTATGGGCACCATGGAAGCCATTGTATTCTTGTATTTTGAAGAGGATGTTAAGCAAAGTATGTGTATGAAGTTCTTGGATATGTAGCCTTGAAGAGGCATTTGAATACTCATGGTGAGAAATTTGTATGTAATGGCATTCTCCCCTTGGAAAGCCCCACCTCCACCCTCTCAATGAGCTTGTAAGACTCATTTGTGTAGCCTTGGGAGGGAGTAACTTGTTGTATGTATGTTTGTGTGACTTGTTTTGTGAGCATCTTGTTGATCTTGTTGCATACCCGTTTAACCTTGGTTCTCCAAGCTCGGGGGTGGTCTCATAAGAGAGCTAGGTTGGGTGGTGAGCACCCATTTTTCTCCCCCTTTTTATTGCAGGTATTGAAGTCAAAGACCCATGTAGAAGAAGTTTGAAGAAGTCCTTTCTTGGATGTGCTTGTATTAAAACTTCATATGTTGTTGTATTGTTGATCTTGAAGAAGATCCTCATCTTGTTGCAATTTGTAAAGTTATTTCCATTCTTTGGTCCATTGTGAAGTGGTAAACAATTTGTGATGAAGAGAAGTTGCTACTACTATTGAGCTCTCATTGAGTACTCTCTCCAATTTGTAATATCTTGCTGTAATTGTGATTTCTTCTCCAACATAAGGGAAAGATATTGTATTTGAAGAGATAACTATTATGAAAATGATGACTCTCCTCTTTCATATCTATTTGACTCTACCTCTTGAGATAGTGAAGTTATGCTTCTTGTAAAATGTTATTTAAAGTTGGCAAGAAAAGAAATGAAATCAGTTATTAGCAAGTAAAATTTCATTGAAATGGTTAACCAAGGATCTCTTAATATCTGGATTTATAGTTGTAAGCTCATTACAATCTATCTCATTGTAGACCAAACTCATACTTAATAGGACTATACTTGGATGAAAGAAACCTTGCCATCTCTTATTTCTTCCAAATGATTTAGCCATGGAATAATGGATAAGATAAAACACTAGTGATAAGACCATTTATAGCTAAAACTTTATTCATTACCTTCTCAATGCAATGCTTAAAATGAACTATCAATTTCAATCTAATATCTCTCCTATGGCTAGTAAATAAAATAAAGAGATCAATATGTTAAAGCTTGAGTCATATAATAGAAATGACATTCCCAGAAATTTTAAGAGAGAAATACTCTCTGGAATTTGTATGGGAATAACTTTATTCCCATACAATAGAGAATATTCTCTCTTAAAACTCCATTGTGTAGCTAATTAGAATTAATATTAACATGAGCCTAACTCCTATATAAACCTATACTAATAACAGCCAATCCCTATTAAAATAAGTTTTATTAAACAAGCCATAAAGACTTACTTCATCCAATGCAACCTAGTGGGACCCACGCCTAGATTTTGTCCTTGCTTATGCTACCCTTTTTTTTGAAATCCATTTTTAAACATAAAATAAATCTATCTTTACACCTACGCAGGTCTTTGGGATTGCAAGTGGGAAGGCAACTTTAATATGAGTTTGCCTTGATGTTTTATGCAATTATGTTGCTTGCTTGTGATTGGATCACCTTGTCAGAGCATTATGATTTGGACTTACCACCATCTCCAAAACCTGCGCCATATCTTCCTTCTACCCATGCGTACCTTGCTGCTATTCCATCATGAACTTGTCTCTTGTCCTTTTGACAAGTCAACTACCCACTTACCCTGCGAAAATGACATGCATTTGGGAAAGTGGGGATGGGATAGGTGGATGTTAGAAGGATTGATTAGTAGCTTAGTAGGATAGAAGTGTCTAGCTTAGGTTTTTTTTTTTCGAAATTTGACTTTTATGTTTATTATTATTTCATAATGGTTAAGACATTTTATTCTTTAATAAAATTAGCTATTAATTAATGGGTTTTGCTAACATGTTTAGATAAATCAACTAGCTGCTTTAATTGTTCATTTCATTGGACTTGTTAATATTAGTTGCTAATCTCACTTAATTGTTATTAGTTTCATTTTGAGATTTTAGTACATTGTTAATAAACTTAATTTTTAATCATTAGTTTTATATGGATAATGTGTTTAGGTTTATCTAGCATTAAATCACTTGTTAAATTAATAGTTTAATTTATTTAAATGTTCTAGTTTGAGTAAGGTTATTGTATAGTTAATTAGGTGTATTTAAATTGTAACTTGCTATTGGTTATAGAATTTTTGGTGTAAATGGATTTAACTTTTAATGTATCATTATATTAAGTTAATGTTTTATTTTGTTCATTAGACAATTAGTGTAAGCCAGACTAGACTTAGCAAGCATTAGGAACTTAGTTAATTAGAGGATAAGTATAATCCTTAGCCAATGAGTCCCAATTTTGGTAATCAATGTAGTGGACTAATAGTTAGCGATGATAATGTTCCGACCTAGCTAGGAATGAAATTGAATTATTAATTTAGTAGCATTATCAGGTATATGTTCCTTCACAACTAATAGTGGAACTTCTTAACAAGATGATAGCCAATTCTTTTTAGGGTCATTAAGAAACTGGACCTTCGACATTGCTACATGAGGGCTTAGTTGAGATAGAACTCCTTGATAGATCCACTTAATGTTATTGTCATTACAAGCAGTTTCCTAACCGTTTTCAGCATAGGAGCATCCGCGATGAACCTTGGCTAAGTAAATCGAAGTACATAACAATGACATATGATGTTACATTCACCCTTCAAAAAAAAAATTGTTACATTTTTGGTTGTTTATTTTGGGCATGACATCTACGTCATCATACCGATACATCCAAAACCTATGGTAATTCTATCATCACATATTCCAGGCATGATGATGATGATCGGGTAGAGCTTATTCAGTACAGGGTTATCGAGCTTGGTATGATGGTTATGCTGTTTGGTGTGGATTTTTCACACAATGGTATACATTATATGACTTCAGGTATTGAGAGATAGTCATGGAATCCTTGTGTTGATTCAAAGTTTCTAGTAGAGTTTTCAATGCACCGCATGTTAGCCTTATTGCATGGGATGCATTTTGTTTTCCATTCAGCCCACCTACGGAGGACTTTCTTTTCCGATTATTGGATAGGGGTGGGATGAGTGATTGGTTGGGTATGCTTCCCTGCTTGCAGGTGGAAGCCTTGTCCGGCAGTCTGGATAGCTTGCCTCTTCAGTGCAATTTTTGGTTCGGGCTACAGATCAAAGGGGCAGTATTATGGCAGTTGGACACTTCTGGTGTTACACTCAATGTGGGCATAGAGCGTCAGGGTATTTCAGCCAACTGGGGAGATGGATGGCGCTTTTGCTTATGGGATACAGGAGGGACATCCTCGCGATTGGTTTTTATTCTGGGAGCCGATCAGTATGAGGTTTGGCTTTCCCCTGCATATGACCGTAGAGGCACTGGTGGCCCCAATTGCAGTGAGGTTCTCAATTGGGTTGAGGACTTCCTCTCAGATAATGGCAACACCAGGCAGATGGGTTCGATAGGTCCTGCAGTGATTTGGGATCCTGGCATTAGATTGGCTGTTGTTTTGTTACTGTGTGAGTGGCTTCAGAGGTTGGAGCATAATGACTATTTCAGTTTCACACGACAGATTGGTGGAGCAACTTCCCTGAGGTTGGTTTGGGATCCAAACATCAAGATCTCAACATGCAGATACCAATTGCTTGAGGGCAAGCAAACTCCGGGAAGGGGTGATTTGTAATGTCCCCTTTTTGGGGTACATTATTTTGTGTCGTGTCGTTAGCCTTTTTATCTTGGTCCGGAGGGCTAACCGAGGTGTGGCAGTGTTCAAGGAGATAATTGGCCTAGATTTAAGTTTCAGGCCAATCGGAGTAGTTTCCACAGGTTTCCAAGCTACTTACTATTTATAGTAAGTCGGTAGGGTTTAGAATTCTTGGCTTTTCAGTAGTGGACTTGGAGCATCTCACCGAGAGCTTTCTAGCAAGCTATCACACGACGTCATCTGAGCTCGTTTTGTCCTCTGTTTTAATGTCAGAAGATTCCTCTATTTATTATATCACTTTATAACTCAACGGTCATATTTATTTAAAAGTGACTTAAAGTGGAAATATAAAAAGACAGAATGGGAATATGAAGAGACAAAGTGGGGAAACTGAAAAGTCACAGCTACAGCCATAAGAGGAGGCTTGGAGTCTCATTGTGGATGCTTCAGTTTATGGATTTTATTTCTCATTGAGAATTCGAGAAGCTTCAGCATTCGAATCTGAAACCTAAGGACGGAAACCTTCAGGATTTCTCGGTGGATTGGACGGAAACCCAGTTCATCTCCAGTGCGGATTCATATTAGAGTTCGCCATTGTTTTACAAGTTCTTATCATCCAGTCTTACTGTTATTGTTGTATTTCAGATTGAGATGTTGTAATCCATGGTTTTTGTATTGTTGTTGTAAAATACAAACCATTTTTCTAAGAAGTTTTATAAGAATATATTTGCTGGTTATTCGAATATATCTACTGGTTATTTGCATGTTTTTATTTGTTTTAAATATGCAAGAGATATATTTGTGGAATTCGGAGAATGGCCAGTTAGGGTCATTTCAAGAGGTAGTCGGGACGGAGGCCATTATGAGAGTGGGCCCAGGGGTGCTAGAGGAACCGCCGAGGGAGTTACCGGTGGAGAGTAGTGATGCAGAGGCCTCAATGATGACTTGGCTAAGTCAGTTTAAGACGGCACCGATGGCACCAACAGCACCTAGCCTTCTTTCACCACGGCGGGAGTTGGTTGTCCCTCTAAAGCTAGTGGACCTCGAATCTGTGATTTCACCAGTTAGAGAGGTGGAGATTAAGGATGTACCTGAGAGGCAGGCTTTGACACAGGGACAGCAACACGAGGTTAGTGACGAGGAGTTGCAAGAGCCAACTGGAGAGCCTAGGAAGGAGCCGACAAGGGGGTCCAGGAGTGTGTTGGAGCAGTATTTGGTGGACGTATCCACAAGAGCCGAACGGGTCATAACCTCAGCAGAGTTACAGGCCCAAGAGGAGGTCGTAGAGGAATTGGAGCATCCCTTGACTTTCATACGGGTGGGATGTTCGATTACATTTGTTGACTGCTTTGAGTCAAGAGGATGGCCTACCACAAAGTCTCTGGCCATATTGGAGGATTGGGCTCTCTGGGAGACAATGGGGGAGAGTAGGATTCATGCCCTACTGCAAGAGGTTGAGCAGGCGTTCCGTGAGGGATATTTTACTCTCTGGCGCGCTGAGCACATTGCTTCCGGACATGAGGCTACGAGGATGGCAGCAATTGCGGCTAGGGAGATGGCCACACGCCTTATAGCAGTAGAGGACACATTGGTTAAGGAGGAGTTATGGGCAGTCGAGAAGAGCAGTATGACGACTGAGTTAGAGGCACTTCGAGCACAATTGGAGGCCGAGCGTACCGAGAAGGTTCTATTGGACTCATCTTGTCAATGCTATGGAGCACATCAATGCAAAGGAGAAGGCGGTCCTGGAGGCAACAGGAATGGTAAAGACGGCTTTGGAGATGAATATGGTAGCAGAGCGTGACCTACAAGTGCGGATTGGTCAGCTATACGAGTTGCGGGCCCAGATTGCTTCCCGAGCAACAGCGTCAGCACCATCTTCTTCAGGGACGCTTCTTACGCCCCCTCCTACTTCTAACTAGTACTTTCTATTGTGTACTCAATTTTGTATCATTCCCATTTAGTACGTCGTCAGAGACGACTTGTTTTTTTTGGGGGGGGGGATGATGTTGTCGTCATACTTGAATGTACGGGTTAATATATTAATTAAGTGTTATGTTAGCCTTGGTCGTTAGTGATCGAGAAGTAAAGAGTTATGTCACGACGTTTCGGTCATGCCCCTTCAGAAAGTTTATATACCCTCTCGGAGGATGGACACGAGACAGATTGTATGATGCTATGTTTGCACTAGATGTATTAGAATATATTAATAAAGCATATGGCAATTCTCTGAATCTTGTTGTATCTGTTATTTACTAGCAATTCCTTCAGTATCATGTGTAAGACTTAGTTTGTTGTAGGCAGCAAACAAACTCTACCAACAGATTGATGTCATTACTTACAACTTGCACACAGTGCTTTTTTCTCTAGTTCTTTCATGGCAAATGAGGAGGATATGGATGAGCTCAACATATGTATGGAAAGGATGGTCCTTGATGAAGCTCATAAGAGGCATCATTTCATAGGTGCAGTAGATTTATAAAGGCATGGAGAGCAGATTGCTTTCTTCATCTCTATGCGTTCAGAAGAGAATAATCATATAGCCAAATGAAAAAAAATTAAGATTTGAATTTTAATATTTATTTTTACTTTCTCTTTAAGTTTACAAGTTACAAAATTATAAATGGTGTCCTTGCAATTTTGAGGAGGAAATATTTTGGTGCAAAAACATCCAATCCATCACCATCCGCATTGTCCTAGCCCTATAGAATTTTTTGGTTGTGAATACAACTAGAGCACATTTGAAACCATCCACACAAAGAAGCACAATAAGTTGACTCAAAAGTGCCTATCTAACTTTGTCTTTGTGCAATACATCCTTCATCTACATGCCAGAAAGGTGGAGAGGTAGGAGACAGGTGACAACTGACCCGATGATGTTCATACATGTTCAAATTGGTTTGTTGAGAATGTGGAGCCCATTTTTTCTCCATATGAGATCATTAGTTTGGAGAGGGCAACAATAGAATGAAAAGCAAAAGTTGTGGCAAATGAAGATGCAGAAAACAAAACATCAATAGGAGCTTCATTAGAAGTGTATGATATGGCCAAAGTTGAGGGTGAAGATGATATTATTGCTCAACAAGAATCATTACCATCTAATTCAAGGGCACTTGTACAACCACTTAGAAGCTCTGGAGAAGAAGATTTGGAATATGAATACAGATTTGTAATTTTTATTCATATTGAAATATATATGCATATGATACTATAATGTATATTGAACCCATTTATTATCTATAAATGAAATATAAACTATTTATGAGTACTCTAAATTAAGTTTTATACAAGATTTTTTAAGATTATTTTACAAGTTAATGTACTTTTTTATGTTCCAAAAATATGCCAAGTTCTAAGTCCGAGGATAAATTTTATGCATGCCAAGTTTTTGTCAATTGCACGTTTTTGATCTATGGTGAGTCGGTGACAACTACTTGCAACCAACTACCACCCTCACTCAACACTAATTCAACTGACATGACTTCCAAATAATAACTCACTATTCACTTTTATATCCTAATTTAACATTTAATTAATTTGAGACATTGTAAAAATTTCACCTTACGTCCCCTTAGTGGCTTAATTAAATAAGTTTATCTTGAATGTCCCATGAAATAAATCACTTAAATAGGATCAAATTTTGATAGGATGCATTGTATAAATTCAAAATACATTTTGAAAAATTAAACTGGCACTTTAAGACCTTGAGTTTTATCACTGTGACTTACAATCCATGTAATCTGATAAAATAATTTGCATCAACTCTACAACTCGAGAGAACTATATTGATGCATTACCGTCGAGGACACCTTTTAATGAGTAATTGCTCGTGCTTGTAAATTTTAAAGAGGGTGTCTCTGCTACTATGCAAGACCTATTTTTGGCAAGAGGAGTACAAATGGCAGTTAAACTTTTTTTGTCCAAGGCAAAAACCAGGAGTTTTGATTTTTTATTTGCACGCATCACAAAATTCCCCCAAGAAGTTTGTCTTGCATTGTCTGTGTTTAGGACCCAGGATTTTCAGTGTTTCAACATGTAAACATCTGAGCAAACATACCTACAAAAACAAGGAGTGTTTGACCTGAAAATGTAGGAAAGCTTTTATTGTTTAACCCTGCAAATTTGTTCTATAAGAAGAGTGACCCACAAATAGAAAGTTGAGAAAAAATCCTAGAAAAAGATAAAGAAAATGTCCATGAAATGTGAGAAATTTTTGTTGGGATGGAAGGCACAAAGACAAAATTTCGAGAAATGGAGATGAATTTCACAAGGAATAGGAGGAAGCAGGCGAAATATTTTCAAAAATCTCCCCGTACGAAAGAACTATCAATCAGACAAACTGCAAAGCTCAATCATTAGTATTAGGCATCTCAACTCAAAAAATTTAAATCAGAAAACATAATAAGCATTCTAAGCTGTTTTGACATAACTAACAAAAAAAAGCATGGTTGCCAGATTGACTGTGAACGGTCACATCTAACATAACATCCAGAAGAGATTCTAATTAACTGAGTGTACTTATAGACAGTTCATGATGCACAATCTCAAGATAATAAAAGCATACCCATAGCCATTTAGCTACAATTTGAATTGGTGAAACAACTTGAGACACAGTTTCACATGTCAAGGGGCATATGCTCTTTAGTGCAAATATTACAACAGTAACATTATGCCCACATCAACTTAATCCATTTCCAATGTAAAATTTATGGCCATAGCAAGCCCACTAATTTTATCCAAAATTCTCTGAAAGTATGAGCCATTACAAATTCTTGTAAACTAGAATCCTTGCAGACAAAACAGTGAACAGAAAACTTAACCAAAGAATACATTAAAGTAATGATGCAAATCCATATGCATTCTATGATAAATAGTACACTACACATACCCAAATCTATCCTCGGTGTGCTCCTTATTTTCAAGATCTCAGGACGAGGAATGATTGACGCAGAAGCTCCTATTCCCCGAGATACCCTTACTTTAGTACCATCTTCTAAAAATCTGATCCCAATCTTACATGGATTACTGCAGACAACACAGGTGTTAAATCATAGCATGGACATAAATTTATGATCTAAGGAGGCTCTCAAAATATCTGTTTCCAACAAGTTTACAAGTACAGAGATACTATTAAAAGCAACTTAAGCATACATACATACAAATTAAATTATCAAAAAAAACTCATTTCTGAATATCCACAATCATATGATCCTATACATCATTTTAAAGTTTATAAACCATATCCTCACCCTGTAACAGGATCAAGTACTTGAACATTTGAAACATGAAGTGGTGCCTCTACTGTGAAGATTCCACCTTCACGTCCCTCTCCTCGTTTAACATGTTTCTTAACCTGCATTGATAGTATTCCATCCCAAACATACATATAAGTTCCTCCCTCCATACAGCAATATTTACACTGAAACAAACTCACAATCAATTATTAAATACAATGAAACAAGTGATTTCATCTCAAGAAAAGGTCAAGCAAAGGAAACAAGGAAATGGATCCAAGTTTATATATTTCCTATTATTCTTTATGGAATTTCATTCATTTTTTATCAGATCCTCATTAGCAGGACTTGAGTCATCATTGTCTTATCAGTACAGCTCATTTGACATCCCAAGAACACAAAATCACATCTAAGGACCTTGACTATTAATCACATTCTTCAAGTTAGGGATAAACTATCCAAGTAGACAGAAACTCAGGCTCAGGACTTACTAGAAAGTAATGTCTTGCAGCATAATATTATTGCTAATGTTTCTGCCTAAGTTGCCGGTAAGGGATACGGGATATGGGATACAGTACGTCAGTATGGCAATTTTATCCCCTTGTGTAAGGTGTATGTGTGTGTCTATGTTCTACAGCATTTTGGGGACAGGGATGGGGAGACACGTTTCTAGGACATTTCCTAGAGGACCATTTTTAGGGGACGGCAGGGGACAGCAATATATATATATATATATATATATATATATAGAGAGAGAGAGAGAGAGAGAGAGAGAGATGTCAACAACTGATAACAACAATATCAATATGTAAATAAATCATGAGAGCAGTAGTATAGCAGCATAATAAATTTCAATAAAGCATTATAGCAGTTGTCTCAAACATCAAAAATCCATGATCTATTAATATCAAAAAATCTCAAACATGTATCCATAAGTCTTAAACATCAAAATACGACAGTCTATGAAACTATTTGGCTATCAATATCCAAAGACTCAAAACCATCTAAGTCACTATCCCCCTTTGGTAGAAGTGGGTCATCAAATGGTAGCCACTATGGTCAGTGCCAAATAGTAAACATTTTCAAAGCAAATAAAGTACAATCATACAAAGAAATATAACATGCATCTTTTTTAATTTCAAAACTCAAGAATGAAAGTTTTCAAGCATAGTATTAAGGCTTGGACTTGGCATGACTCAGAAAATTAAACAGATGTAACTTCTAATTGTGTATTTCATTGACTATATTTGATTCTCATACATTTGAAATTAGAATAGCTGTTTGGATTCTCATATATTTGATTCTCGTGCATTTGAAATTTGAAATTTGATTCTCATACAAAGGTAGAAAAGCAAACAAGACTAAAGAAAAAAAATATTTTTTGTTTTTCAATGCCAGGAAATGTCCCCTGCTGTTTAGAAACAACTAGCTATCCCCTGAATGTCCCCTAGCCATTTTGGGGACAGCTAGCAATCCCCAAACAATAGGGGATGTTTCCTGGCATTTCGGAGGGTTCGGCAGGCATCAGGGACACCAGATTTTGGGGCAGAGGACATGTCCCTGTGTATCCTTGAGATATATATATATATATACACACAAAATTTAAAGAAATATATAGAATTATAAAACTAAATACATTTAATAGTATGATACTTCATCATAGATCAATGCCAAATGCAAAAATGGTGGTAATAAAGATAAATATCAAATGTCAATTGATAGTTCAGAATTTCAATATTATGTCATATGCCATATAATATAATATATATTATATCTCATATATGTCTAGAGTTTTAATTCAAATGAAGATCACTACAATTACAAAAATTGACAATCAAAAATAATAATTGTCTTCAATCTTCAACAATCATCAAAAGGATCTAGATCAAGATCATTGTTTTCTTTAAGTTCAGCATCATTTCAACCAGAAGTAAATGCAGTACCACTCTCACTAGGTGCATCATGTATAACTGTCTCATCATCATAATCTATAGTGACACTAGCAAGCTCTTGAATAGATGCATTCAAGTTGGTATGCTCAAAGGCAATATCCCAATGCTTCATTGACGAATCCTTGTAGTGTTCTTGCTTATGTGATAGAAGACGCAAATTCGAATGAACATAAACCAAGTCTTCTACTTTTTTTGCATCCAACCAGTTACACTTCATTAAGTGGATAAAGGAGTATGTACTCCAATTTCATTCAACGGAAGAACTTGCAACCTGTTGAAATTGGAGAAAAAACCAACACAACTTAAAAATAAAAAATGCAAAATAAATTAAAGAATGCTAAGTACTAAAATCTACAATACAAAAGGTAAAAAATAAAAAATACTTGTGACAAAATCTTGATTGCAAGAGGTTGAAGTAACAAATAATCTTGCCCATGGAGGTACCACCATGTACAAACATTTGCAATGTATTGGTCTTGAGGAGCACAAGGACTATGATCTCGTCCCAAGATGAACAAGCTAAACTCTTTCCTAACATGTTCCACCACATCCAAATCTGAGAAGAGTCTTTTGAATGCCCGCTATTAGCAACTTCACAATCTCTATATGGTGGAGTCCTCCCAGACAAAGCAAGTATCTGAGAGCTATAGTATTTGGGACATAATACATATGCAAGGAGGTGCAATGGTGTGTTCATCTTGTTCAAATGATGAATGATCTTTCCCACACTTCGAAAAATGTTTCTTCAAGGTCATTATTTTATTGTATTATTATGCCCTTTATTTTTTCTATCAAGGAGTCCATGCGATCATAGATTTCCCCCAAACATGGCTAAATATGTATCAACAAACCCGATCATACTCATTATAGGCTCGCTGAAATTCAAGATATATTCCACACAAGCCCACCTTTTGTGCACTCTTTATATTTGATTGCTTCCAAACACTCCATTGCTTACTAATAAACATGCACCCAATACCTCTCGCACCTTCACAAGACATCTCAAAACAATTGTGCGATGCAAATCAGGTGTCAACAACCTAGGATAATGTAAACAATATGTTAACACGTTAAAAATATTATATACATATTAAACATGGCATAAATTAAATTAAATACTTAAACTAAAATTGCCATCAACAATTCCAGCCTCGAGAAAGTCCTGAAAATGCTTCATGACATATGGTGGTATGTCACAAACATATGGGTCTTTCAACCACTCTATTTGAGTGCCAATTGTTTGCATCACCAATTTAAGGGGGTGTACGGTGCATGATGTCCAAAAAATGTAGTCATATCTTTCATCAACCAAAACACCTACAACCCTGCATTTTTTTGCATTGTCTATAATGATTGGGACAACATTTTCAAGATCCACCATCTCTATGGATTCAATGAGGATTTCGAAAATATAACATTTATCAAAGGATGGTTTTTGCAATATTTCAATCCATCAAAAATAATAAAAAATCTCATTTCAATCCAAGAATCTGTAACTGGTTTGAGTGATGTCTCTACAAAAATAGAATCTCTTGCCAATAAGGTGGTATGCACCTTTTAACAACCAAGACTTGTGAAACCTGAAGGTGCAATATTGACTGCCACCACCATTTCCTGCCAATATGGTGATCTCACCAAGTTGAAAGAAAGACCATTGGCATAAATGCAATGTGCAATTTTTCCTCTGCAATGTCTTTTGCTTCGTTTTTTAATGTCTTATTCTATGGGTCTCTTTTGCAAGGAGTGGGATCTTCTATTTGGAAAGAGGGTGTTGTTTACCACCTACGGTCAACGGGTTTTATGCATGCTACAATAATATGGAAGTATTAACAAAGAAAGTAAATGCTCTTGATTATCAGTAAACCAACCATGTATTTCATTATTGTTCATCAAGTGCATCAATGGGTATTACATATCAAATCCTACTCCCCCCTCTCATCTAAGAAGAGAGTATACATATATCATCCGAAGGAGTGTGACTCAATCGTCGCATCAGAATGGCTTACCCTTCGGTCCCTAACCACTTACTAACAACTAATTTAACCATTCCCGAAAAGTACAATTATGCCAACAACATAATCCTCCCAAAAAGAAAGTTGTCTCCAGCGACT
Source organism: Chamaecyparis obtusa (assembly GCA_027943335.1). NCBI lineage: Eukaryota > Viridiplantae > Streptophyta > Pinopsida > Cupressales > Cupressaceae > Chamaecyparis > Chamaecyparis obtusa. The sequence continues at coordinate 902,690 of BSBK01004522.1, forward strand.
GACAAGAAAATGGAGACAATGCTTGACCAGAATATACATCACATGAGAGAAATAAAACTAAGTAGGGGGCTGAGGAAGCATTCCCGAAGGTGCTCGTTGCGATGCCGCGGAAGAAGCCAGGTGCTCTCGCAACTTATAAACTTATTGAGTTTGGGCCTTCAGGTCTCACTCTGCCTCCATTTGTTTCTCCAGTGTCATCTTCACCATAAAAGCAGCCTCCATAAGTTTCGTCTCCTAGGTCTCTGATTCCCGTTGATGTCAGTTTTGTACCACTACATAACATATAGCAATTGAATACTTGATATAGCATACCAAACACTCAACCCTCTCTTGAAAAGTAATTACTCATGAAGAACATGAGAAAACTCCAAGGTTCCTTACACCTGTGGATACTAACTCAGTTATATTAATGTGATTTTCTGGTTAATCACGTAGGCGGGTTTACATTGCTCATTCAAAGATAACTTGGTGGTACTTCGCTTGCTTGACTTGCTCTTTTCTCCTCGATCACTTTCACTTTCAACTACTACCACTAACTGCTTACTGCTCTACTACTACTATGAATGAAGAAATTAGCAAATGGACGGGGATCCAACCAAATGAAAGCTTGCCAGCAGCGCTACCTCCATAGATGAAATGATTCAAAGGGATACTCTTAGGATTTTCACACTAACACCTATCTTCCAACCCAACTTGAAGTACAAGCGGAAAGATGAAATGCAAGTAGAACTTGGGAGCGATTGGACTAGATTACCACGCAAGGCTTCCTAACAAGCCGCTAGGATGCTAGTGGCCTAGCATATAGATCCCTATCAAACATTCACTAACATCACCATACAACTAGCCATCTACTTCTACTCTAACAACATGAAATGAAATCCTACTTTAATTTGAGACATGAGAAGAACCATGCAATACACCAAAATGATCATGTATATCCACCATGCAAACCACAACAATGAATAGAGAACAATTTTGATAGTATTTTGGCAACAATTCTCCAACATCACTCTCTTTTACAAATGAGAACAAATGGCCTTATATAGAGGCTCAAAATTACAAAGAGTGGCCAAGATTAAGGGGCAAAATCAAGGGCCAAGATTAAACCTTACAAACCCTAATTAGGGTTACCATGTTTCAACCAATTACATAAGGGCACCAACTTTGTGGGCCAATGAGAAAATTAAAATAATCTGTCAACCAATGAGGACATGGGACACTTGGCATGATTTGATTGCATGCACATGAAATTGCCACCTCATCAACCTTATATTATAAATTTATTTAATCCTTGAGATGAGGTGAAGCCTTGGATGCTTGAGCTCATCCTTAGAAACTTTCTCATCACCACTTGAACTTGCTTGTACCTGATGTCCTGACCTTGAAAGGGTGAGGTCTTTATGCACTTGGGGTAATCTTGCCTTGGCCTCTGTGGCTTGCCTGGATGTGAACCTTCTTGCAATTTGAGAGCCTTACTCTTGGCCACCACCTTGAAATCGAACTTGACCTCTTTCAACCTTTCATCTTGCTTTCCTCCTTCATTATCCTTACCTTCCTTAACCTTCATGGTCTTCTCCAACCTTCCTACTCGAATTTGGATTGCATGCACCCCCCTCTGCTTCAATACTCTTGGGTTCTAGGGGAACCTGCCTTCCTTAACCTTCCTCTCAAATCTAACCAAACTAGCTTGCACGAATAGCCAAGCCCTGCCTAGCCTCAAATATCCTCAAATCTCTTCCAACCTGCAATAAAACCTGCCTCCTCGCTAATGTTTTCCTTTTTGGCTAACCCTTGAATGTCCTCAACTATTCGGACTGCCATAACTTCGCCCCTTGACATAAGCATCTGCCTCAACCATAGTGGTGCAGTGGATTTGGTACGACTAGCAAAGCATCACCAATAGCCTTGCAATCAAATAGAAGAGGTAGGACCCCACGTAGAATTGCTTCTGATTTTGCACTATCCTAAGTTGCAACTCTAAATTCTCGCTAATGATCCTAGCCCAATCAAACTTTCTTTTTCCATTTTCAATTCTTTCAATAAAATAATACATCCAAGAATCAAACTGTGTACCTTGAGCGGGGCCCATGACTCGGTTGAGAAGCACAATAAGGTCGCCATACTCTGGTTTGAAATCTGACCTAGTGAGCCTTGACGGCTTGGTAACTTCTTTCTTGCCTTCGTGCAACCAATTCTGCTTTAGTAGAGCGAGGTAGGCATCCTGACTATCTTGAAAGAACTTGGCCGCCTGATCCATCAACACCATTATCATGCCTTTGTGCTGGGGTACATTGAACACTTCCTCTACCACCTGCCCACTGATGTTAGCCAACACCCTCTTTCCTTCATCAAAGATGATAGACTTAGTCACAATATCTAGCCGAGATGCACATTCCATCACCAACTCTGGACAAGGCAAGGTAGAAGGGAAGGCGGCCGCTTGTACAATTCCACACTTGCTGATCTTCTTCGCCATAGAGGAGTGACCTTCTTTCAACCTATCTCTCAACTGTATCATGTCCACTATGCCGATGTTGGTGTCATCGACTCGCTTCAATTTTGAGTAGAAGGTGGTCTTGGGCATCATGTCTTCCTCGTCTTTCTTGGTATACATTCCCCTTGGGTTCTTGCTTGCACTAGCATCCGTCATCCTAACCCTTATTTCTGCCTCTTCTTTTTATAGTGAGATGAGACTACACTTATCTCTGCCCCTCCAATCCTTGGGATGGAACTACCACTTATTTTTGCCTCTTCAATTCCTATCACACTACACTTATCTCTACCTCTTCGCCTAGGGATGGGACTACCACTTATTTCTGCCCCTTCGAAAACTTATGAGATGGACTACACTTATATCTCTCAACTTCGTTCCTAGGGGTTCTCCTTTCTCCAAATCCTAGATGAAAACTACACTTATATCTCCCAACTTCAAGCCCTAGATGAAATGATGAAGTGATGCATGGATGATGCAAGCAAGAAATGGGAAAAGAACCAAGTAAGAACAAGGAAAGAAATCTGCCTTACTAACCAGCCTTCACCAACAAACTTGAAGCTCCTCTTCTACACCAAACAAGCCCTCTCTCCACCAAAGAAGAAGAAGATCAAAATATGCAATCCTCCACAAAAATTTCACAAGTCCACCTTATGTTGGCAGCCTCCTCTTATGATTTTGCAATTCTGCTCCAAACAGCAGTCCCCTCTCACCACATTAGCAGTCTTCTCAAAAAATTTGCAAGTCCACCTTGGCAACCCTACACCTTCAAATTTTCGCAAATCTGCCCAGAATTTCGCTGCCCTCAAATCTGGAAATTTCTGCCCCAAAAATAGCAGCCTCTTTGCTAAAACTCGCAGCCCTTCCCTTCTCCAAAAAAATCGCAACACTTCCAGATTTTTTACAGGCTTTTCCAGATTTGCAGCCCCAAAAAAAAATCACTCTTCCTCTACCAAATTTGCTGCCTTCACCTTGCTAATTTCACTCCTCCTCCCTCTCCAAATTCGCAGCTTCTGCTGCTCCAAGAGCTCCTCCTTGGCTGCCAAGAGACAAGTGAGAAATGAATGAGAAAATGAGGAGACAAGCCCTCCCTTTATACCAATTTTTGCCTCCAAAAAAGCAGGGCCGACTTTCTAGGAGGGAAAAAATATTAAATTAAAATTGTCATTTAAAACCCCAATTAAATGTAATTAAAATCACACAGCCTTGGGTATTTAATTTTAATTTAAAATTGGGCCAGCCTAGTGCAAAAAATTATGAGTTTAAATTAGCCAAATCCGAAATTATCATAGGCCCTAAAATTGAAATTATGAAAAAAGGTCATGTAGGCCTCTAATATAGCTTTAAACCTTCCCCATTGTGGACCCAATAACTTACCTTGAATTTCACACCTCTTAGGCCTTAAAATACATTGAATTTAACACACAAAGGGGCCCAAATTAAATTTCTAAATTACAAACACTCAACCCAAAAATATGATTTTAATGCATTTAATCATGACAACCAAAATTAATTTTTATTATTTTCCAACCCAAAATATCATTTTGCAATTTAATTTCCATTTGGCAATTTAATTTTTTTATTTTTGCAATTTATTATCTCTAATTGGCAATTTAATTCAAATTTGGCAATTTAATTCCAAAAAGCAATTAATTTCATTTTTTCAACACCAAAAATTTACAAGATTTTCCAAAAATATCCAAATTCACAATTAAATTTTGAAAACGTTCAAGTTATTTCAATTACATCAATTTTCAAAATTCACCTAAGTCCAAAATTTGCCAATTTGTCCTGCTAGATATTATTCTAACAATCGAAAAAAACATTCTCATTGAATTTTGCTTGGCCTAGGGACAAAATCGACTATTTAGGAAAACCAACGTTTCCGTGCAAGGTGAAAACAAGCTACCCTCCCAGGCACTTCAAAAATATCCAAGGTGTAAAATTTTCATTTCAAAACCTCTGGATCACTCCCAAAATTTGCTAAGGCATCCAAATACTCGGATCTGGGAATATTTCCAAGGCCCGCTCGAAAATTGGGGTCCCCAAATTCTTTGGGGCGATGGTGTGAAAACCTCACAACAATTCCCTGGTTACCTGCGCCAACTAGGCCTGCAATAGACTCCACTTCTCATCCATCTGCTACTAACACAAGGCCTTCTCCTTCCTAGCAGCCGACAACTAGACTACCAACTCTACTCTCTCCACAGCCCAAGCCGTCTGCTGGCTAGCCAACTCCTCCCTCTACTGAGCCAAATCCTTCTCAACAGCCGCTAATCAGGTAGCCATCGCTTCCCGAGCTCCCTGTGCTAATACACGATTCGCCTCTCGTCTCTGCAGAGTATAGTATGTGTCTCTGAAGACCTACTCTATCTCTCGACTAAGAGCCTCCACTCGGCTCTCAACTACTGGCTCGCCAGCAACCCAGTGTTGCAACATCTCTAGAGTCTTCGTGGTTGGCCATCCATGGGCCTTGAAACAAGTAGCGAAGGCTGCGGAACAGCCCACTCACATGAACCCCAACTTCTACTCCAACTCCTGGACAACCCCTTTCAGAGTCGTAGCCTGTGTAGAGATCACCACCCGACAACCTCGACCTACCACATCTGCAAGGTATGTCTCAACATCCTTGCCAAGTGAGTCTCTCAACGGCTCTGAAGATGTCCAAAATTGTCCCTGTATCCCTGATACTGAAGGCTGGATGGTCTCTACGACTGCTTGAGAGAACTCCAATACTAGCAATCTCTCATCCCTCGCTGTATCAGCTACTGCAAATACGACATCTGTTGTGTGCTCTCCTCCCACTGGTGACTATGTTGCTCAAATCCATGACCTCCGGAGGAGGTGCATCCCTCGTCGGTGAAAGGTTGGTTACTCCAATGGGTACAACTAGTGTTAGCTTGAACCGTTGGTTGAGCCAGGCACTCATGCTTCCAAGTGAAGGGGTTTGGGTGGGCACAACTTTAGCCACATACTCCTCTCTAGCCAGCTTTGCTAATAATGACGCATCTACCGTGACTACCCATCTAACCCCGCTACATCCAGTCGAACCTGAGGCTCTCCCCCCTCTCCAGTTTCCTCGCTGCCATGGACCTCGGGTATCTCCATCACCTCCTTTGTCATGTCTCTGTATGGCGACCCATCCATCCCTGACTTTGCCACCGTCTCAGCAACCATCCCCTCAAGAACCACTACTTGAGGTCTCTATTCCACGATTGATACCAATGGTACTAGTATCACTGGAGTCATATCTAACTGAGCCCTAGTCTGCCCAAAAGTAGGGATAGATGTGGTGTTGACTGTCAAATGTGTTGCCGCGAGTAGGAGGGGTCAAGCAAATAGGACTCAGGAAGGCATCGGTGTCGAGGTGACTATCTCCACAGGGTCATCCTTTGCCATCTAATTACTATCTCCCTCGTCAGGGTCACTAGAACTCAAAGGTCTCCTAGCGGCCACTATCTGTGTCATCCGACTCTGATCCTGAGACAATTTGTCAATGCCTTTTCTGTCTTGCAATGGCCTTCTACCCCGTAAGTGTATCCAAGTGCCTTCAACACATGACCGGCGGCTCGACAGATGCCAAGGGATCAGGTCTCACCTCTAGTCTGTAAGCCGAAATCTGTATACGCATAGCATCCAAGAATAAACCAATGGTGTAGTGTGGCATATAGAATGTCTTATGTTGCAGCGTCATAAACTCATACATATGCTCTGCTAATAATTTAGCCCAGTCATATACCATACCATTCATCAAATTGTTCAACACTATTTGTGGGAGGGCTATGTCTGAAGCACGACTAGACCCTGTAAGTCTGTTTTTCGCAATATCCATAATGCAACACCATGGTCCTTCCTGAATGAAGGACTTCTTCATTCCCCTACCCTTTGACGCCCTTGTCACAAAATCCAACTCTACAGCTATCAAGTCTTTGCATACCAGCTTAATCCAAAACTCTTTCACCTCCCACGCCATCTTTCGTGCCTTCAAATCAATCTTCTTCCCATGGCATCCTGGAATGCCAAACACACAGGTGAACTTGCTTGTTGTGAATACAACCTGCAAATCTTGCCTGAGGTACGAAACTGTGTTGGCTTTTGAATGTCTATCGAAGGTCTCAATCATAGCTCACAGAGCACTTTCGTAACCCTTGATACAAAACACCCCGGCATTTGTATTGCCCAATGCACCTGTGTAGTCCTCAAGTTGTTCTTTATCAACTCATTTTCGAGCGCATCTTGCCACTAATTCCAACAGCAGGCACCATTTGCACTCTAGGCTGTATCTTTTGCTTGTCATTGGTAGAAGTGGTATCAATTCCTCCTACAACTTTGATTCCGGATGGTAGTATCCAAGCATTCCTATCCATACAGCCGCTTGAACTTGCCTACGTCTGCAACTTTACCTTCCAACTCCGCTTGCCAACTGAATCCATCAATAACCATTTCTACTTTGTCAGTATGTGTAAAGAAAGAGGAAAAATGCCGTTAGGTCTTGTCCCCGTATGGCTTTCTGTAGATGTTGTCTCACGTATGGATGGTACGGTGTCAGTTCTCCTCTTCCTGATGGTTGGCACTTTGGTTTAGCTTACACGACTGGCCTTCGAATTCCCAATGCTGCTCTTTCATTATCCCTACAGTCTTCAAATTCCCCATGTTACTCTTCCTTTTAACCCTACGGTGTTTCCTTGTTTGACCGGCCAATCTGGTCCTCACGCAGCATCAGGTTTAAATCTCTCTTTCACCGCACGCCAGTTTCACCATTCAGTGTCCCCACTGCATAGTGGTTTCACCGTTAGTTGTCCCCACCGTCCGGTGGTTCCACTACACAGTGATTTCACCGTTCGGTGTCCCCACCATACGGTGATTTCAATTTTCGGTGTCCCCACTGCGCGGTGGTTCCACCATTCGGTGACCACTGGTAGTTTTTTTAATCTCGTGCCTAAGTCTATGTTATCATGTCTACCACGGTTGTCTTTGTCGTGCTGATCCTCTTGCCTTTCATGGTAGATCTTCAGTTTTGAGCCATTGACGGGATCTGCTATCTCCTTTTTGTCCAAAGTCCACAGTTTAATCGCTCCATTGTCGCCAACTTCTCGCACCTTGTATGGCCCAAGCCCCTTAACTTTAAATTTGCCCAGCTTGATTTTGTTGCGTCCATTATATTTCAAAACTAATTGCCCGAGTGCAAATCTTGTTCTCTTAAGGTGCTTGTCATGCCACACCTTCCATCGTTGTTGTGCTATTTCGATTGCCCACTATGTTGTGAGACACTATTCATCCAATTTGATGAGATTATAGTCTCTCCCTTAGACTCTCCATATGTCCTAGCTTGTTCTCAATGGCAACCCTCAGACTAGGTACCATGAACTCAGCTGGTACGATAGCCTCCTGTCTGTACATCAACTGAAAGGGTGTGTGTCCTATAGTGACCTTGTAAGTGGTGGGATAAGCCCACAGTACAGATGGCAACCTTTCTTCCCAATCTTTTGCTGATGTCAATTTTGTACCACTACATAACATATAGCAATTGAATACTTGATATAGAATACCAAACACTCAACCCTCTCTTGAAAAGTAATTACTCATGAAGAACATGAGAAAACTCCAAGGTTCCTTACACCTGTGGATACTAACTCAGTTATATTAATGTGATTTGCTGGTTAATCACGTAGGCAGGCTTACATTGTTCATTCAAAGATAACTTGGTGATACTTCGCTAGCTTGACTTGTTCTTTTCTCCTTGATCACTTTCACTTTCAACTACTCCTACCACTAACTGCTTACTGCTCTACTACTACTCCTATGAATGAAGAAATTAGCAAATGGACGGGGATCCAACCAAATGAAAGCTTGCCTGTGGCGCTACTTCCATTGGTGCAATGATTCAAAGGGATACTCTTAGGATTTTCACACTAACACCTATCTTCCAACCCAACTTGAAGTACAAGTGGAAAGATGAAATGCAAGTAGAACTTGGGAGCGATTGGAATAGATTACCACACAAGGCTTCCTAACAAGCCGCTAGGATGCTAGTGGCTTAGTATATAGATCCCTATCAAACATTCACTAACATCATCACACAACTAGCCATCTACTCCTACTCTAACAACATGAAATGAAATCCTACTTTAATTTGAGAGATGTAAAGAACCATGCAATACACCAAAATGATCATGTATATCCACCATGCAAACCACAACAATGAATAGAGAACAATTTTGATAGTATTTTGGCAACAATTCTCCAACATAACTCTCTTTACAAATGAAAACAAATGGCCTTATATAGAGGCTCAAAATTACAACGAGTGGCCAAAATTAAGGGGCAAAATCAAGGGCCAAGACTAAACCTTACAAACCCTAATTAGGGTTACCATCTTTCAACCAATTACATGAGGGCACCAACTTTGTGGGCCAATGAGAAAATTACAATAATCTGTCAACCAATGAGAACAAAGGACACTTGGCATGATTTGATTGCATGCACATGAAATTGCCACCTCATCAACCTTATCTTATAAATTTAATTTAATCCTTGAGATGAGGTGAAGCCTTGGATGCTTGAGCTCGTCCTTAGAAACTTTCTCATCGCCACTTGAACTTGCTTGTACCTGATGTCCTGTCCTTGAAAGGGTGAGGTTTCTATGCACTTGGGGTAATTTTGCCTTAGCCTCTGTGGCTTGCCTGGATGTGAACCTTCTTGCAATTTGAGAGCCTTGCTCTTGGCCACCGCCTTGAAATCGAACTTGACCTCTTTCAACCTTTCGTCTCGCTTTCCTCCTTCATTATCCTTGCCTTCCTTAACCTTCCTGGTCTTCTCTAACCTTCCTACTCGAATTTGGTTTGCATGCACCCCCCTCTGCTTTAATTCTCTTGGGTTCTAGAGGCACCTGCCTTGGCCATACCTCCCTCAAATCTAACCAAACTAGCTTGCTTGAATAGCCAAGCCGTGCCTAGCCTCAAATATCCTCAAATCTCTTCCAATCTGCAATGAAACCTGCCTCCTCACTAATGTTTTCCTCTTTGGCTAACCCTTGAATGTCTTCAACTGTTCAGACTGCCACAACCTCGCCCCTTGGCATAAGCATCTGCCTCAACCATAGTGGTGCAGTGCATCTCCCCAAATCTGGATTTGGTTCGACTAGAGAAGCATCACCAACAGCCTTGCAATCAAATAGAAAAGGTAGGACCCCATGTAGAATTGCTTCTAATTTTGCACTATCCTAAGTTGCAACTCTAAATTCTTGCTAATGATCCTAGCCCAAAAAAACTTTCTTTTTCCATTCTCAATTCTTTCAATAAAATAATACATCCAAGGATCAAACTGTGTACCTTGAGCGGAGCCCATGACTCAGTTGAGAAGCACAATAAGATCGCCATACTCCATCTTGAAATCTGACTTGGTGAGCCTGGACGACTTGGTAACTCGTTTCTTGCCTTCCTGCAACCAGTTCTCAACTGTACCATGTCCACTATGCCAATGTTGGTGTCACCCACTTGCTTCAATTTTGAGAAGGTAGTCTTGAGCATCATGTCCTCCTTGTCTTTCTTGGTATACATTCCCTTTGGGTTCTTGCTTGCACTAGCATCCGCCATCCTAACCCTTATTTCTGCCTCTTCTTTCTACAATGAGATGGGACTACACTTATCTTTGCCCCTCCAATCCTAAGGATGGAACTACCACTTATTTCTATCTCTTCAATTCCTATCACACTACACTTATCTCTGCCTCTTCGCCTAGGGATGGGACTACACTTATCTTTGCCCCTCCAATCCTAGGGATGGAACTACCACTTATTTCTGCCTCTTCAATTCCTATCACACTACACTTATCTCTGCCTCTTCGCCTAGGGATGGGACTACCACTTATTTCTGCCTCTTCAAAAATTTATGAGATGGACTACCACTTATATCTCCTTTCTCCAAATCCTATGAATGAAAACTACACTTATATCTCCCAACTTCAAGCCCTAGATGAAATGATGAAGTGATGGGAAAAGAACCAAGTAAGAACAAGGAAGAATTCTGCTTTATGAACCAGACTTCACTCCAAATTGAAGATCCTCCTCTACTAACCAACAAGCCCTCAACTCCACCAAAGAAGAAGACACAAAATCTGCAATCCTCCACAAAAATTCACAATTCTGCCCTCTCAAAAATTTTGCAAGTCTTCCCTATGTTGGCAGCCCCCTCTGCCCCAAAAGAGCAGTCTCCATTTTGAATTATTTTCGTAAGTCTGCCCCAAACAGCAGTCTCACAAATCTATAGCCTTTCTATGATTTTCACAGCCCTTCTAGACAATTTCATATGCCCAAAAATAGAAGCCCCTCCAATTTCGCAAGTCTTGATCAATTTTGTAGCCCCTAAATCTGGAAACCTTCTGCCCCAAAAATAGCAGCCTCTCTACTAAAACTCGCAGCCCTGCCCTTCTCCAAAAAAAAAAATCGCAGCACTTTCAAATTTTTTGCAGGCTTTTCCAAGTTTGCAGCCCCCACAAAAAGCACTCTTCCTCTACCAAATTCGCTGCCTTCACCTTGCTCATTTTACTCCTCCTCCCTCTCCAAATTCGTATCTTTTGTTGCTCCAAGAGCTCCTCCTTGGCTGCCAAAAGAGAAGTGAGAAAATGAGGAGACAAGCCCTCCCTTTATACCAATTTTTGCCTCCAAAAAAGCAAGGCCGACTTTCTAGGAGGGAAAAAAAATTAAATTAAAATTGTCATTTAAAACCCCAATTAAATGTAATTAAAATCACACAGCCTTGGGTATTTAATTTTAATTTATAATTGGGCCAGCCTAGTGCAAAAATTATGGGTTTAAATTAGCCAAATCCGAAATTATCATAGGCCCTAAAATTGAAATTTTAAAAAAAGGTCATGTAGGCCTCTAATATAGCTTTAAACCTTCCCCATTGTGAACCCAATAACTTACCTTAAATGTCACACCTCTTAGGCCTTAAAATACATTGAATTTAACACACAAAGGGGCCCAAATTAAATTTTTAAATTACAAACACTCAGCCCAAAATCGAAATCTGCCAGCCAATTAAAATTCAAATAAATTCAATTTAATTTCCAACTTTCATTTACTCCTTTTCCCCATTTAAAATTTCAAAAATCCCACTTGGCAATTTAAATTTTTATTATTTTGCAATCCAAAAATCATTTAGCAATTTAATTTCCCTTTGGCAATTATTTTTTATTTTTTTTGCAATTTATTACCTCTATTTGGCAATTTAAATTTTCATTAAAAAAAATCATTTTCACCACCAAAAATTTACAAGATTTTCCCAAAAATATCCAATTTCACAATTAAATTTCGAAAACGTTCAAGTTTTCAATTCCATCAATTTTCAAAAATTCATCTAAGCCCAAAATTTGCAATTTTATCCCACCAGATATTAAAATAAAATTTTCTCATCGAATTTCATTTGGCCTGGAGACAAAATCGATTGTTTAAGAGAATCAACGTTTCACAAAAGGTGAAAACAAGCAATACCCTCCCACGCGCTTCAAAAACATCGAAGGCATAAAATTTTCATTTCAAAACCTCTGGATCGCCCAAAATTCGCTAAGGCACCCAAACTCCCAGATCTAGGAAAATTGTCAAGGCCCGCTCAAAAAATTGGGGGGTCTCTAAATTCTTTGGGGCGATGGTGTGAAAACCTTACAACATCCTCCTCGATTCCACATGACTTGTATATTATGGACACCAATATCTTGGGTGGCTTCAACCTGGCCATTAGCTCTCAGGTAGTAACAGCTTGAAGAAGAATGAAAAATCTTGAATTCTGTAGTGAGCAGTTTTATCACATGGTTGATGAAATGTCCCCCTTGATCACTCGTAATCTGGATGGGTATGTTGTATCGTGTGATTATTTGTTCATATATAAATCTCTCCATACTCAAGGCTAAGTTATCCGAAAGGGCTCGTGCCTCAACCCACTTCATAAGGTATTCTGTCACTACGACGATGTAGCTACACCGTCGTGCTCTGCTTGCCTTGAGCAGCCCCACAAAATCTAGTCCCCATCTTCCAAACAACTCTTGTGCATTGGAAGGGTTCAGAGGTATGAAGTCTCTCTTGAGGGGCTTCCTTGCTCTCTGGCATGTATCACAGCTCACCACCCATTCCCTCGCATCGTTGTAAACTATTGGCCACCATAATCCTGCCAGTAATACTTTTCATGTCGTCGTATCTGATCCCATGTGTCCTCCCGCAGGACCTTCATGTGCTTCCCTTGGTACACTCGGGACTTCCTCCTCCATAACATATCGGTAAAGGACTTGGTCAAGCCCCATCTTGTATAACAATCCATTAATCAGCTGGAATGTTTGCTCCTCAACACCAACTTCCTTCTCTCACTAGGTTGCATCTCCCGAGGGAACTATCATGTTGAGAGGTATTCTCGAATACTTGTATACCAGGACAGTAGCATTGCAATTCTAAATAGATGTGCATCTGGGAAGTCATCATTGACACCTTCGGGTGGTTCTCCAAATTTGATTCTTGACAAGTGATCTACACTTACATGGCTCTTCCCAAGCCGTACTATAATGTTAAATGTAAACTCCTGCAATAGGAGTAGCCATCTACCTACCATCCCTTGAACGATCAGCTTATTAACCAGGTACATCAAAGCCTGGTGATCCACATAGAAAACAAATGGAGTGGCTGATAAATAATGTTGGAACTTCTACAGGGCATAGACCATCCACAAGGCTTCCCTCTCTATGGTGCTATAATTCTTCTCCGCCTTCGACAAGAGTCTGCTCACAAAGTAAATAGGATGATCCAACCCAAGATCTCTTGTTTATGCTAGGGTTGCCCCGATGGCAAAGTTTGATGCATCCACATGGACATGGAACTCCTTGTCCCAGTTAGGGTACACGAGGATAGGCGCTCCCACTAGCCTTGACTTGAGCTCCTCAAATGCCTTCTCCTGCTCTACTTCCCACGTGTAGGGCTCTCCCTTCCGGGCCAGGTTGTCCAATGGGTAGGACACTTGGGCAAAGTTCTTAATGAATCTCCTATAGTACCCAATGTGCCCCAAGAACAATTTCACCCCGATCACATCCATAGGAGGTTCCATCTCCAGAATTACCCGCACCTTGTCTGGATCCGTCTTCAATCCAGCTTTGCATACGATGTGTCCCAATAGTTTCCCTTGAGGCACCTTAAATCTGCACTTTTTAGGATTGAGTGCTAATCGAGCCCGTCGGCACCTCTCCATACATTCCCGAAGGGCTACCATGTGCGTGTCTTCTGCACTAAAAATGGACCAATCATGAAGGAAAGCTTTGAAGTTTCCAACAGACATCTTGTCAAAGATATGTAAAATGATCCTTTGGAACGTTGCCGGAGCATTACAAAGCCCGAAGGGCATTCGGTTGTACACGTACACTCCATCCTCCACTAAAAAAGTTGTTTTAAGTTTATCTTCTTCGGCAATGGATATCTGGTTGTACCCATAAAATCCATCCATGAATGAATAAATCTCATGTCGCGCAACTTCCTCTAGAATACTATCTATAAAAGGTATTGGGAATGTATCCTTGATAGTGACTACATTCAAACACCTAAAGTTCACTAATATTCTAATTTGATTGGCGTCCTTAAACAAAATCGTGATTGGGGACACCCACTTGCTCGTCTACACTCGAAATATGATGCCTGCATCAAGCATCCTTTTAATCTCTTCATTTACCTAAGTTGCATAGTTTTTATTCATCTTGTACGAACGCTTCCATAGAAGTACGGAGCATATCTTTTGGAGAGCTTGTATTTTCTTGCTTGACTCTTCACTGCTACTCTCCAAGAGAATCGTCCCCATCGTCATCTGATGATTTGCTCTTCTTTTTCTTTGTGATTTTGCTCTCACTCTCCAAATCCATTGTTGTATTGTAAGCATCATCATATGATGTCAGAGGCACTATCTTTATTTTTCTCCGAAGAGCAGACTCAGGCCCTCGATGAACCATCTTTTCTTCAATCCATCTTTTAGTGGGCTCTCCATTTTTCCCACCAATTCTTTGAGTCATCATCCATATCCACGGACTATTTCATCTTTTGCTTGCTGTGTGTTATAGATCTTAGCCGCTATTTCATTGTCATCTCTAAGTAGTTGGAATTCTACGTAAAACTCCTTTAGGTCTGCCCATGTAGCCACCTTCGTTTTATCGACATCAGAAAACCAATCAATGGCTACTCCCCTCAAGGTTGTTGGAAATTGCTCTACCTAGTCATTTTGATTTATCACCCCATTGGTTGTCCAGATCATCCCGCACGTTTTGCAATGTTGCACGGATCTTCTTTCCCATCACCCGTGAACTTGGGTAGTTTTTGCTTTTGCCCCGCCATGGTGGCTGGTGTAGGTACTGGTTGTGTCAGTACCGCAAAATGTGTTGACACCGCAAGCTGTATTGGTACCGTCGAACTCGGTGTCCTGGTACTCGAAGTGTTTTCTACTCCCTCACTTGGCGTCTCCAAACCACTAGCAGTGTCTAAGCCTGGTAGGTTGCATTGATCCCTGTGCCCCTCTGTCACTTCAATACTCGTGGTGGCACTAGTATCCTCTGCTTCTCTACCCTCGGCTTCTCTCTCCCTCCTTCGGGCCTCCCTGGCCTCTATATGTGGAGTTAAGGTTAGGTTTCCAAGTAAATTTCTCGTTTCTTCAATGAAATCCTCACAATTTCGTTCAACGTCGTCACCCTCGACCTCTTCTGATCGTCCTTTGGCAATCCTCTGGAATCTTTACCTTCTTTCTACTTGTTGCTGCAATAGTACGGCTCTCCTAGTAGCCTCCCACTCCTCTACTTTTTCGTATTCCTATTCTTATTCAATTGGTTTGGCATAAATGTTTCACTTATTTATCCATAAGTAACAACACAATAAAATTTAAAGAACACTTTTTATTAATTCATATTTCGTGTACAGTGTATGTCATCCTCCGAACACAATCATATCTTTGTGTTCTCCTTTATTCATATTTTGCTCTCGAGCCTTAATTCATGTTTCCTTTATGGCAGTTTTCATTTCTTTCTTCTTCCTCCCTTCGGTGATGGTAGTCCACCAGGATTTGTTGCCTTCGATTCTCTCGCTTCACCTCTCGTTGGTTTTGAAGGGCAAGAAATGTTTGGGCCAGTAGCCAAGGCAGATAGCACTTCAACCGATCCATGGCAAGACTTACTCTAAGGGCAGCCCACATGGCACTCTCCAGTACTTCCTCACGTGCAGCCTCCCTTCGGACGTGCGTTTTGATGGATGCTTGAAGTAGCGCGACGAAATCTGTTGTCAGTGCCTATTCGCCCTAAAATAGTTCTACATTCTCTTCCTCTTTGCTGGTCCTTCCACTGTCATCTACTGGTTGCCCCATTTTCCGTGCGTCATCCGCACCTCATCACTTCCCAAGATCATAGAGGCAATGGCGCCAAATGTTTAACCACCTACGGTAAACGGGTTTTATGCATGCTACAGTACTATGGAAGTATTACCAAAGAAAGTAAATGTTATTGATTATCAAGAAACCAACCATGTATTTCATTACTGTTCGTCAAGTACATCAATGGATATTACATATCAAATCCTACTCCCCCCTCTCGTCTAAGGAGACAATATACATATACCATCCGAAGGGGTGTGACTCAACCGTCGCATCACAACGGCTTACCCTTAGGTCCGTAACTACTTACTAACAACTGACTTAACCATTCCTGACAAGTACAATTATGCCGACAACAGGTGTCTCCAAGAAAAAATGTTGGGAGGCCATTACTAATTGAAAATTTGTAGGTGAAATCATTTTCTTTGCTAAAGGATGAGATCTTTATACTGTCACCAATTTTTAAAGTGGCAATAATAAATTGATTTTTATTAAGTTGGTCAAAAAATAAATAAAATATTCAAAAGATGACTTAATATTAATTAATTTAATAAAATATTATGAAATGACACTTTATCAAATAAATTCTCCAAATAAGATTAAAATTAAATTTGGCCTAATATTCTAGATGCTTCTTGGAGTTCTTTATAAGAAAGGGTTTTACATTGTATTGGACATGTTCAGATGTTTATTGAACTTGATATATGATTCATTTCCTTTGAGTGAACTTCTGAATATTAAAACCCTTGGAGGTGAAGGTGTGGATGAAAATCCATCCCTTCCCATCGAGCATTTGCAAGGCAGCAAGCACTATTGAGAAAATTTGTGAGTCCCCTTTGGAGACAAATTTCAAATTTGGAATAATAAAGTTACTTCCTGGTCTGAGAAATTTTTACCTGATTTAAAAAAAAAGAGAGATTATTTCATTTTGAAAAATTATATTGGCACATTATTTGTGGACCCCAATTCATTATTTGGTTTCATTTTAAGTCTTGGTGTGCAGAAGACATACATTGACCAATTAATATTCTGAAGCCATGGCTAAATGAATATGACGATTAATGTTGCAAAGTCAGGTTTGTTAAATCAGTGGCTCATTTTTTATAATTCATCAAATGCTTCAATATTTCTAATATTTTCTGATTAATATTTCTAGTGTCTAGCACATAAATTTATTGCATATCAAGCTGAGCATTTGGGTGTCTCTCAGCCATCACGGTAGGGTTAAGATCTTGTGTTTGAGCCTGTGGGGATTTGGAAAAGGGATTACTATGTGTGTGCTTCAATTTTGGCAATTGTGGTCTTCATTTCCTTGTGATCAAGCATCTACCCCTAGATGTTGCTTTCCTACTTTCCTATGTGTGGCCCCTTCATAACGGAGCCTAGCTGTTTGTGTTGTGGTTCTAGATGAAAACTTTTGGATGTGCATGGAATACATGATTGCCATTGGCCACTGCTTGGAATTGGCTTCCTCCACATTTCAGTTCTGGAACAGTTTGTTGGATTTGATCAGATGTAGGAAGGAATGTTTGAGATTAATATTTGTTGTGTATGATTTGAGTATTTCCATACAAATTTCAGAATTACCGAAGCTTGAAGACTGCTATAGGATTGTCTGTGAATTGCAGTAATGGATACAGATGATTCATGCAAATAAATGGGCCTGTGATAAGGATTTGGCTGGATAGTATTAAGTTGCCTCGGTGTTCAGTGCTGCTGATCTGTTTTACTGAACACAATAATGATTAGTTTCTGATTCATACTTATGAGGACATCAGCTGAATAATGTTTTTGAGCTTCATCTTCAGCAGAATCTATGCAATCAAAGGTCAACAAATCATCTATTTGTAAAATGCTCGTTAATGATTTATGGTGCTTTGCTTCTTGGTGGTAGTTTCTCTACTGTTCAATCAGTGAGTTCTTTCATTGTATGTTATCCACATCTGCTGCTCATACATAAATTTGTGTTCATTCACATTTGCATTATGATATGAATCTGTGAATGTGAATCATTGCAATGTATTCAATTACTTCTTAGTAATCCAACCAGCAACATACACCGTCATTGTACAAACTGAAACATCCAATCAGCATTCAAGCAAACTAATTGACAAAATTCTTGAAGAAAAAGAGGGAAATTTGGCCAAATATTCCATTAGGGATATTACAGCATCAGCTTCTTCTTGTTCTCTAACGTATGCCACAATTTTTCATTTGACAGCCCCTTCTCGTTTGGCCCTTCAAATACTAATCCCTTTCCCACTTATGCCACAAAAATGAAGTCTCGCTCGATAATACAAGCTCTTAAAGTTGATTTTACACTCATTACAATTCCAAAGGTATCCCTCACCTCCTAAAAGTTGTTCAAGCATCATAGTATGTCTCCATAAAGGAGATGCTTTATCAACACCCATTGAACTTGAACACGTGGCCATTCTTACAATCTTTCTTTGCTGTTAAAAGAAATTATAAAATTTTAAATTAAAAAAATAAATGAAATAAATGCAAGCCTACAATATGTACAAATTAATGAAACTTCAATATGAAAATCAAAAAACATTATAACAAATAGTGAAACTTGTTTCCTTTTTCCTAAAAAAGAGAAAATTAAACAAAATACTTGAGGATTTTGATAGAAGACTAGAGAATAGGGTAAAATGCTTACCTTAGATGATTAAATCTCCTTTGTGCAAGCTATCTTTCCTCCTTTGGCACTCCTCGATCAATCACCTTTATAAATACCAACTACTCTTCAAAATGCCAAAATGAGAAAAGAGACAGTGTAAGAGAGCAAAACATTTTGTGTAGGGAGAAATGATGCTTTTGCCTTTTAGGGGCGTTTTAGGGATTTTATGCCCAAAAAAGGTTAAAAATTCATTTTTTAGTTGTGTCTGGGCACTTTTTCATGTAGGGTACCCACGAGTATGCGGGGCAAGTACCCACAGGGAACCAAAGGTGTCTTGGGCACATACCCTCAGGGAAACCGTGGCATGTAGAGCACACCCTGGGCATATTCGGGCAAAGCCGGACCCAAACAAACTGAGTGCAGGTGTGGGACGCCTTAAGGGCGTACCATACAACTTAGGTTTCTGCATAGAGCAATGTGTGTGATAGTTTACACCTTTTTTATTTGACTGATAGGAATTCTATGTGGCATACACCCACACAACTCATGGGACTAATTCATACCTAGAAACTAAAAAATTAGGAGATCTTAAAAAAAAAAAAATCTCCATTTGTGATTTGGGAATTGTTTCATTCCATTTCACACATGACGAACCAATTTTTATAATTTTTGGTTGAAGCGTCATTGTTGGCTAAGCAAACCCTGGAAATTTTCATGTTATGGGTCATAATTTTACATTTCAATAAGCATTTTTACTAGCTTGTGTGCTCGATTCGGGTCAAGAAGCTAGTTCTGCCAATGCCTTTCTTGTAGCATCTGAAGCAAATTCTGAACCACCACAGGCATTTTTTCTTAAGCCACTTACTCTGATTTCCTGTTAAAAAACTAGGCATATTCATGAGCAAATAATCTTTCCCTAAGACCTTAAATTGTTGTTTGGAATCAGAGTTTGAGAATTCCATCAGTAATTAGAAGGTTGTGTAAGATAAAAATTTCAAGATTTACAATGCAATAAAGGGACCCTGGGAAAGATCATTAAAAAAAATTGGAAGAAATCCTCTTTTGTATGGTTTGAATCTTCTGATTAATCTACAGGACTAGTGTTCTTCTGGAACTTGCTGATGGCAGATTGTGAGCTCATCCAAGATAAGAGAAATGTGCTGTAATACTTTTCAGTTTGGTTGAGTCCTTTTCTTTTATGACAGTAAATATCTCTGTCTCATCAAATCTGACAGGGAAAATAGCATAACTTACAAAAATGACTGTCTTGAGAAGAAGCTTTCCCCAAGAGAAGTGGATCCTGCAGAGAGATTGTAAGAATTCTCAATGGATATCAAATAAGAAGGGAAGCACTCAATAGCTCTCAGAATCTGATATATAGAATTTGGAGATTTCATTTTCTAGTGAAACTTCTGAGATAAAGAACCTCACTAAAAGGTTTCTTCTACACTGTTAAGTACAGAGGAAGTGTTGGGGAGATGATCTGGACCTGAACAAGACCCAGGAGGACAACATTCTAAACGTTGGAAATCCAGAAGTAGTATTGGTTGATGGGTTACCTTCCTATAGGTGTGAGGTTTGCCTTCTACATAGAGGTTACATAGATAAATGTGCTGACATGACATGGGTCATGGAAACATTCTCTCATGGGACAATGTGGCATGCAAACCACAGAGAAGGTAACGATGATGTGTGCTAGATTCTGTTGTACCTATCAAGTTATGTGTGAAATGTAGAGTTGCACTAAATGGCCCGGTCTTTTAGTGCAGAGCTGCAAAGCTGAAGAATGTTGAGTGCTGACATATCTATGCAAGCTGATGCAATGCAATATTGCAAGCATGTCCACAGAATGGTGCAACTTGGTGGGGATCATTTGCACGTCCTTTAGAAGTAAAATTATCCATCAAAATGACAACCAGCAATATAAAATGCATTTTAAGATTTTGGAGGTACCACTTACCCTAACATTGTACTTTGCAGTGTTGAACACTGAAAAATTGATGTATGCCATGGAAAGTACACACTGTGATAGTCTCAATGATTTGATCATCCCCATTAAACGTAGATCTTCAAGATTCAACACCAAAAGATGCTGAGTGACTACAAGTTGGATAAGATCTGCAAAATATAGAGTTCCACAATGAATAATGGATTTGGATCCAAGTATGCCGGTGGATCAAGAACAAAGGCATTCTCTCCAACTGAGCCCAATATGGAATAAGACATAGCACAGAGGCTGGATCTGCCAATTTGGACCCTTCTTGAAGCACTCTTCCTTGTATGATTTGGCTGAAAAGCCTACCTAGGATACAAATAAATAAAGGAAAGAAAACATAGAAACAAGAAATGAGCAAGAATAAATTGTATTCTGCTCAAGAGAATGCAAAGCTTACAATTAGCATGAGATTGAGATTACAAAGGGAACCCCTTAGTTATATGGGCAAAAGATGAGACTCAGATGTAATAAGATTATGACATGTGTCGTCATCCTGTGAAATGTGACAACATGTAAGTACACAGTGTCCTTAAACACCAACAACATTATCCCTAAGTAAACTTAATCTAGTGTGAAGAGGACCTAACTGGATAACCAGCTAGGAAATGAACTAGTTAAAATAAGTGCCTTTTTCACACTAACACTCCTAAATATGCAATCAGACTTTCACCTCTATTGAGTTCATGGGGATGCATTGGGTATCATGTCTCTCTTTGTACTTTGGTTGCTGGATTAAAGAAAATGCTCAACTGGTTGAGAAACATGTTGGATGTGTTGCAAAAACTTCTTTTACTTGTACACTTTGCTCTCCCAATGACTAAGAGATGTCAAGGGGCACAACTAAGGAGAACCCAAAACATGTCTAAAATAATATATGATCCATAGCCCTATGCAAATCTCAGTTGTAAGAATGCTACATGAACAAAAGATTATCATCCAAGGGGCAAGAGTGGTGTTGTACATTCACAGCAAATGGACAATGGTTCAAATGACTACTAAAGTTTGCCCATCTAGTAAAGGATGAAATATTGTAGACCAATCTAGTTGTGAATCTAACATGTTCCACAAGGCTTGCCAAAAATGGCTTCCAAACCTTGGTAGCAATCAAACACAACAGATACTAGAAGTTCAAAATGTATCCAACATGGTTGGAAAATAGATGCTTAGAATCTAGCAAATTACTGCTTTCTTATTTGCAATCATGATGTCCATTTCCAAGAAATGATCTAAAATGACAAACATATTGTCTATCCGGTGTGTTGTCACTGACAGACCAATTAGGAAATTCAAATGGGATCTAGTTGGAACCAACAAAATCCACTCAAATTTTCTTATTGGTTCCCTCAGCAATGCAATATATGATGCAAGACATGATATATATATGTCATTGAGCCTATGGAGCCAAAACAAGTGTTGTTTGAGTGCAAACAATGGCTTGCTTACCCTAGAGTGTCCATTTATTTTTGAATGGTGTGCCTACCCAATGAATTGCTGGTGAGGTATACCTACAGCCATAATTGCAAAACTCGCCAAAAACTCCGCAAGTTTTTCTGCATGGTGATTATTTCTGCCAAAAACACACAGACTTTACTAGCCGAGTTTTGGGTGATTTTTTGCTCAACAGCAGAAGAATATAATGCCTGAGATGCCAAAAAGCTCATTCTAATTTCATTTTGACAGATTTCTTTTGCTCCTCCAATGAAAAAACACCCTCCCAACCTTCAATCAGGTCATTTGCAGCAATTTTCCACCAAGGAGTGAAGATTTGTAGTTCATCCAGCTGTAAGTGCAGTTGGAGCTTGTTTGCCATCTGGGCAAAGAAGAGGAATAAGTTACTTCAGAAATACCTCAGTGACCTTGTCTTTGTGCAATATAATCTTCAATTACGCACATGGTAGAGGAAATATCAGGTGGTCCAATTGATTTGGATGATATAGGTCCTATAGGTGGTCTGCGAGTTTTTTCGCATGGCGAGTATTTCTGCCAAAAACTCACAGGCTTTACTCGTCAAGTTTTTGTTGAGTTTTTGCTCAACAGCAGAAGAATATAATGTCTAGGATGCCAAAAAGCTCATTTTAATTTCATTTTGACAGATTTCTTTTGCTCCTCCAATGAAGAAACGCCCTCCCAACCTTCAACGAGGTCATTTGCAGCGATTTTCCCCAAAGGAGTGAAGATTTGTAGTTCATCCAGCTGAAAGTGAAATTGGAGCTTGTTTGCCTCAGTGACCTTGTCTCTATGCAATATAATCCTCAGTTGTGCACAAGGTAGAGGAAATATCAGGTGATCCAATTGATTTGGATGATATAGGTCCTTACAATGATTGGACAACACAAGAGCAGCCTCCATTGCTTATTGAGGATGACATCTATAATTTGGAGAGGCAGGCTATGGAGGAGGGGATTTGTATTTACATGGGATGATATTGAGGAGGATAGGGAGGTTGAGTATGATGAAGAGTCATTGCCATTTCCAGAAGCATTTGCATCCCGGATGAACATTGAGCCATAGCCTGCCCTGCCGAGCTAGGTGGCATAGCGACTCTTAGGACTAGACCCTCTAGTTGTACCTCTCTCCTAGTTTTAACTAGATCTGAGAAGAGGAAGATGTAAAATGTTTTGATGATGTATTTAATATTTACTTTTAGTTTTACAAAAACAATTTGCTATTTTAACTATCAGGCTATCAGCCATTAGCATTCCACATAAGGATGCCATTTTGAATCCAATTTGCATTTAAATCAATCAAATATATCTAGACTCAGTTTGTTTATTTTATGTACTCATTTATTGCCTCATTAGATCCATCTCCTTGTTAAGGTTTTAGGATCATTGCAAATGTAATAGCACTATCTGATTGTATGTGTTTTCCAAATGCAACAATTTCTTGCATTTATATTGAGAAAGAGCCAAGAAGAGACATGTCCCTTAATGGGACATGTCTATTCATTATTATTTAATTAATATAATGACAATTATAATTATATATATATATATATACACACTCATATATATAATATCTCGAGTATTATATTAATTTCTCTAATATTTACAAAATAATAATATTTATATACATGTATATATATTTAATTATATATGTATATATCTCATATATACTAAATATATATATGTATATATATCTTCACTAGTATTGACTCAGTGTTTATCCGACTGAAGCTACAAAACATCAACACTCCCTCTTAGCTAGGGAAGATAAAATCCATCAATCCAAAAGAGCAACACAACGTTAATTGTAAATTTTTATTTTGATATCACATTACTGTGATGTCAGAGACATGGACTGACTAGGAATATCAAGTCTCATGATATTCACCATAACAAATAGATTTATAAATATCATCTCATGATATTGGGAGTATTTGTCACAGAATATCAAGCCCCCAAATATTCTCCAAATACTCAAAGTAATGGCCTACCAACATCAAGTCACATGATGTCCACCAAGTACTCAAAAGTTTAAACAGATATCATCTCATGATATCGGGAGCATTGGCCTGCAGAATATCAAGTCGCATGATATTCACCAAGTGCTCAGAGTAATGGCCTACCAACATCAAGTCACATGATGTCCACCAAGTACTCAACAAAATTATAAAGATATCATCTCATGATATAAAGAGCATTGGCCTGCAGAATATCAAGTCGCATGATATTCACCAAGTGCTCAGAGTAATGGCCTACCAACATCAAGTCACATGATGTCCACCAAGTACTCAACAAAATTATAAAGATATATCAAGATATCAGGAGCATTGACCTGCAGAATATCAAGTCGCATGATATTCACCAAGTGCTCAGAGTAATGGCCTACTGACATCAAGTCACATGATGTCCACCAAGTACTCAATAGATGTCCATAGGTAATGTGCACTTACCATAGGAACATTCACATCATCTATTATGATCTGTTTCAACCATCACAAGATGTCTATCACAATAGAAGATGCTATCTATTATGATCTATTTCAACCATTACAAGATGTCTATCACAATAGAAGATGCCATCTATCATGATCTGTTTCAGTCATCACAAGATGTCTATCACAATAGAAGATGTCATCTATCATGATCTGTTTCAGCCATCACAAGATGTCTATCACAATAGAAGATCAAGTTATTGTAAGATTGTCACCTTCCAATAACTTTTGCAAATACAAGTGATAATCATTTGGAAGTACTCACTTCCTCATGATTTGCACCGGGGGTAGGCCCATTAAAAACATGCATGATTCATTATTATAATAATCAATTATATCAAGTTTACCTCAGAAGTGTTTCACCTTCAATAGTGAACTCCCTCTCAATCAAGATTGTCACACGTTGAATGAACCATCTGCTCTCTCTGAAGCTCGAGTTTATCAACTTCTTGACCTCTTTTGAAATGTCAAACTCCCTTTTCATCTAGTCTCAATCATCAATTTGTTTGCAAGCATCAAGTTCTTTCTCCCTTGAATGCAATTATCTTGTGCTTTTGTCCTGAAGGTATGTCAAAGAGAGATTACAAATAGCTCACTAAACTATCTCGGCCAAAAATACCAACGATAGAAGCATACAAGATTTTAATAACCAATAGTATAGCATGAACAAAAAATACTCAAAAATTATGTGCATTAATAAAACATGAAATACTAATCTTTTATAAATTTCAAGTATTTCATTTTGTAAGGTGAGCCCATATAGAAAAAATCATGCAAATTCACAAAATGATGTCGTCGTTTTTTAACATCACCATAATTCTTCACATGACCTATCATGAATATCCAAAGGTTCTATACACTATGACCACCTTCAACATGATCGGATCTCCCTTCCATCGGTTAGGCTTTTAAAGAAGGAACCTCGCTCTTTTACAGATTTTTTTGCATAGACCCATACACAGTCCGTCATAACTTTTGAACCTGACATTTTCACTCCAATCGCTTCGATGAGATTCTTCTAAATTTGTTTATCACCAACATATCCAAAATTCAGAAAAATCCAAAGGCTTATTTGTGAGATATGGTCCTCGTACTGAGACTGTATTTTCTGAGACAGTCACACATTCGCCATCAACAAATTACTCTCTTACATTTGCAACTTGGCTCTGATACCATGTTAAGGTTCTAGGATCATTGCAAATGTAATAGCACTATCTGATTGTATGTGTTTTCCAAATGCAACAATCTCTTACATTTATATTGAGAAAGAGCCAAGAAGAGACATGTCCCTTCATGGGACATGTCTATTCTTATTATTTAATTAATATAATGACAATTATGATTATATATATATATACCAATATATATATAATATCTCTTGAGTATTATATTAATTTCTCCAATATTTACATAATAATATATATATATATATATATATATATCATATATACTAAATATATATATGTATATATATTTTCACTGTTGTCGGCATAAATGTTGTACGGGTGTAATAAAGTTATGTTATATTATATTAATCTCGGCAGTTAGTAACCGAGACCGTTACGACGCAACGTTTGGTCGTGACCCTTCGGGGATTATATGTATACACTTGTTCATGTGTTGTAGACACGATTGATATGTAGAAGTTCTTATGATTATGAATGAAATAGCCTATTGTCTTCTATGTTGCGTACTTGAATATCTGCTTGTGTTTACGTATCTGTCTGTTACCCCACGAGGGTAAACATCTGGTGCCGTTGCCTAGACATACCCGGATGGCGAGTAGGCATAATGGGCTTACCCGTTAGTGTGATAAACCCAGAAGCCGAGGAAGCCCGTACCGAGTTGTACGACGGAGAGGATAATCTGGCGCGTGACTTCCGAATTTTGTTTCAAGTAGCTCTTGAAACTCACGTCCGAAGGGAGGCAACGAACGGAGACGTCCCTGCAGGCATAGTGTGGGACGCGATTGGGGCGAACCCTGCAGCGAATCGGTTGTTGAACCAACTTCCGCGGTTGCTGGCACAAGCAGCACTCGCACGGCGCGTTCGGCAGGAGGAAATTGATCGAGAGGAACGCCGCCAGGAGATCCTCCATGAATTTCATGCCCGAGAGCATCTTCGTCGCCGTCGGGAGGAAGGAAATGACAAACAGTAAAGTTTTTGAAGTATGAAACGAAGGGAAAGGGAACACAAAAATCAATTGTAGTACAATTGAGAATGTTGTAAAGCAACATGAATTAATAAAAAACAAGTGTTCTTTTTGATTAAGCAATGTGTATAGTCTGTCTTGATGCCCAATAATCTAAATAAAGATCGAAATAAGAAAGTGGTAGATGACGAAGGGGAAGCCGCACGGAAGGCTTTGATATCCGCGCAGCAACGTGAACGTCGGTATAGGCTCAGGCAACTTGCCAAGGACCAGCTTGCCAAAGGGTTGCCCGAAGGGGACCTCGAAAGTGGCACGGAAGGTGCAGAAGCCGAATTGGAACAGTTCATTTCACCGGAACATCTAAGGGTGCGGAGTAGTGAAGAATTAATTGAGGAAACGCGAGCGTTGAAGACCTTCCTCCAGGAAGAACGAAACCGGTTTGAAGACTGGGTCCGTACACCACGTGCGGAAGACTGTGATCACAAAGGGAACCGTACAGCTGAGGGTGACGGTGACGGATCAGCCGGAGGTACCAGAGATAGTGCGACCGAAGACACTCGAGAGGCGCACGTAAACCCTCCATTGGAGCCCACGACTCCACACAACACAGCTCCACCGGTTACGCAAGCTCAACAAGTGCCATTAGTAAATACTACAAGAAGCAATACAGT
Organism: Chamaecyparis obtusa; assembly: GCA_027943335.1. Lineage (NCBI taxonomy): Eukaryota > Viridiplantae > Streptophyta > Pinopsida > Cupressales > Cupressaceae > Chamaecyparis > Chamaecyparis obtusa. The sequence goes on from BSBK01004522.1 coordinate 929,938, forward strand.
AGGGGTGGGTGCGGGTACCACAGGCGGTGGTGTCAGACAACAAACGGTCCTATGGCGACTCACAAAGAAAAGTTGCCCAAGTTCCATGATGATGGAAAGGACGACCCAGCACGGCATTGCCATACATGCGAGACCATCTGGTCAGCCAACGGGGTGACTGACCAGGACGAATGGATGAAGCAGTTCCCCGCCACACTAAGAGGAGTGGCTATTGACTGGTATTCAGACTTGGATAAAACCAAGGTAACTACGTGGGATGAACTGAAGAAAGCATTCGAGAAGGAATTCCGGCTTCTCCGAGATGATAACGAGATAGTCTCTAAAATCTATGGAACAAAGCAAGGTAAGAAGGAGACTGTACGGGCGTATGGCCGCTGGCTAAAGGAATTAGTGGGAAAGATGGAAAGCCAACCGGCTGATGGCCTAAAGAAGAGGTGGTTTGTCGAGGGCCTGAACCCTAAGCTACAGCGAAAGATGAAAATTGTGCCTCCGACATCCTACGATAATGCATACAACCGGGCCATGGACCCGGAAAGCGAAAATAAGATGGCCAAAAAGAAGAAGAATAGATCTTCGTCATCCTCTGAAGACGATATGTCGAAAGAGGAGAGTAGCAGCGACGAGAAGCCGAAGAAGAAAGTCACGGCCCTTCAGAAGGGTATGGAACGGATGTTAAAAGAATTCAAGTCAATGAAGGGGACTACAAGCAAGGATGATGAACTGTGGTGCACGGATTGTAAGGAGAGCGGCCACACGAAGAGTGCCTATCCCAAGAAGGCATTCTATGACATCTGCCAGATCATGGGACATTCTACGAAGGAATGCCCATACAATCTTAAGGCACGTAACCAGCAAGTGCTCTTTGCACAGGAGCAGCCCTCCACATCGGATTCAAACAATAATGCATCTTCTGGAGACTACCGAGGAAACCAACGAGGCGGACGGGGGAATAATAATAATTCCAACCGAAGCAAGGTCCAATATGATGCGAAGGGACGCCCGATGATTCAATGTAGAGCTTCTAATCAATGGGGTCATTACGCACGAGAGTGTAATAATAATGATGTTCCTCAAAAGCTATGTCGGTGGTGTGGCCCCGGTGATCATGAAGATGCCGATTGTCCGAAGTCTGGCGTAGGGGCCAATCTGATTGATATTGAAGGCAACACACGGGTTAAAGAAGCCATCCTTGCTCTTACCCGAGGGCAAGCAAAGGAAGCCCGATACCCCCATCCCCGTACGGAGAAGCAGAGAATGGCGGAAGCAAGGGAGGAAATAGAAAGGGCCATGAAAGCCCAACGGGGAGAGACACACAAATCATCAGGACCCTACTGCACAGATGCGGAGAGGAACATTGTACGGCAGATGCTCCAACTGGAGGTACCTGTGAAACTGGAGGACCTCCTACACACCATGCCTCAATTGGGGGCAGTGTTGTTGGTACAAAGGTTGATAAACCCAAACCGAGACACACGGACGCTTCCGTACCGGGAAGCTCAGCAACAAATCCAGTTGTGCTTACCCTTAACAATGGCAGACATCCAACCGTGGTGGAGATGGGCATTCTGGGCACCATCCTGACGGATACTATAGTAGACAGCGGTTTCGGGGTAAACGTCCTCCCAGAGGACACATGGGAAAAGCTAGGAAAGCCCACTCTGTGGCCACCTAAATTTAATCTGCTAGGTGCCGACCAGCACGGGATCAAACCCCTCGGCACGATGGCGCAGCAAGTCACCATGGGTGCACAACCTTTTGTGCTCGACTTTGTGGTCATTCCATTGAAACAGAAAGGGTATGATGCCATACTCAGAAGAGGATGGCTGGTGGCAGCGAAAGCAAACCACAACTGGAAACGGAATACACTCTCGATGGAGAGCGGAGGCAAGAAATTCACTATTGATCTCCGGACCCAGTTGGTGAGCGAGGAACTTGCCTCTTCCTCGGGATCTGAATCCGAAGGGGAGAATGACCCACGAGACTGGAACCAGATGCCGAAGGCATACTAAAACTCGGAGGATGTTGTTCGGAGGATGACACGGATTCACTAAATGGATTGTTCCATTGGCAGCAGGAGGATTATGAGATGTTCTCACCCTCCTGTAATGTATTAAGCGTTGAAGAAGAAGAGCCAGATCAATATCCTCCAGAGTACGGGGAGTATAAGGAAGGAGAAGCTACAATGGATACCGTACCCGCACATCAGTTTAAAAGCAAGGAGGCCATGAAGTACGAAGAACCAACGGTGAAACCTTTGAATCTAGGTACGGAGACGGATAAGAAAATCATTCCGGTAGGAGACGACTGGAACCCAATGCTGAAAATGGCCGCGTTCAAGATCTTCACTGAGTACAAAGATGTATTCGCATGGACTTATAAGGATTTGAAGGGAGTCCCACCGAAGTTATGTGTTCACCGTATCCCGTTGGTACCAGGCGCAGTACCAGTACGGCAGCAGCCGTACAGAATGAATAAAAACTATGTTGCGAAAGTACAAGAGGAGATTGAACGAATGCTGGAGGCCAAGATTATCTTTAGGGTGCAGAATAGCGAATGGGTATCCCCCATCGTAATATCTCTTAAAAAAGATGGCAACCAGATCCGAATTTGTGTCGACTTCCTGCATCTCAATGTAGTCACCATTAAGGATCCGTTTCCCATACCGTTCACGGACTTTATTCTTGAAGAGGTGGTCGGCCATGAAATCTATTCATTTATGGATGGATTTTCCGGCTATAATCAAATATCAATAGCGGAGGAAGATACGCTGAAGACGACATTCGTGGTGGACGGAGTATATGCTTACAACCGAATGCCCTTCGGTCTTTGCAATGCTCTAGCAACGTTCCAACGAATAATTCTCCACGTTTTTGATAAGATGTCCGTGGGTAACTTCAAGGCGTTCTTGGATGACTGGTCCATCTACAGCGGGGAGGAGACACATCTGAAGGCACTCGGAGAATGTATGGACAGGTGCCGGAGGGCATGACTCGCACTGAACCCCAAGAAATGCAGATTCATGGTACCACAGGGTAGACTACTCGGACACATAGTGTGTAAAGCGGGACTTAAAACAGACCCGGATAAAGTTCGGGTGATTGTGGAAATGGAACCCCCACAGGATGTCTCAAGGGTAAAATCTTTTCTGGGACACATCGGATATTACCGGAGGTTTATAAAAAATTTCTCCCAAATATCTTACCCCCTGGATAACCTCACAAGGAAAGGGGAACCGTACGTATGGGGAATGGTGCAGTCGGAATCCTTCGAGGAATTGAAATCACGACTGTTGGCGGCACCAATATTGGCCTACCTGAACTGGGACAGAGAATTTCATGTGCATGTCGACGCCTCCAACTATGCAATAGGTGCGACATTGGCACAAGTTGGGGATCATGGGTTGGATCACCCGGTCTACTTTGCTAGTAGACTACTCTCGAAAGCTGAAAGGAACTACTGTACAACCGAAAGGGAAGCACTCGGCATGGTTTACGCAATACAGAAGTTCCGACATTATTTGTTGGCGACACCCTTCACCTTCTATGTAGACCACCAAGCTTTGATGTACTTGGTGAATAAACCCATTATTCAAGGATGGGTGAGTCGATGGCTGTTATTACTGCAAGAACTCACATTCAACATTATAGTACGGCCAGGGAAGAGCCATGTGATTGCTGACCAACTGTCACGAATCAAGTCGGGAGAACGAGCAGAGGGGGTGAATGATGATTTCCCGAACGCGCACTTATTCCAGATTGCGGTTTTACCATCCTAGTACACTCGTATTGGCGAGTACCTATCGACGTCCCAGTTCCCTCGGGACATGCCACCAGGGGAATGACGCAAACTGGTTCTGAGGAGCCGAACGTTCTAATTGATCAATGGACTTCTTTACAAAATGGGGGCAAATCAGGTACTCCACCAATGCGTGATGGAGGAAGAGATACCAGGGATCTTGAAGGAAGCACACGAAGGACCGGCAGGAGGCCATATGGGGCCGGACACAATGGCCAGAAAAGTACTGTTAGCTGGACTATGGTGGCTGACGCTGCACAGCGACACCAAAGAATGGGTCGGAAGTTGTGATACATGCCAGAGGGTCGGAAAACCATTAAAACGAGATTTTATGCCATTAAACCCTTCGGCTACGCAGGAGTTATTTGAACGTTGGGGGCTTGATTTTGTGGGGCCCCTAAAAGTTAGCAGACCTTGGCGGTGTACATACATTGTGGTAGCTACGGAGTACTTGACGAAGTGGGTCGAAGCACGGGCCCTACCCGATAACACCGCTGTAAGTACAGCCAAGTTTATTTATGAACAAATTATCACGAGGTACGGGATCCCACTTCAGATAACCAGTGATAGAGGAGGCCATTTTGTAAATCATGTGGTGAGACTCCTTACGACGGAGTTCAAAATTTTTCACTCCTTGTCTAGTCCGTATTACCCAAGAGCCAACGGTCAAGCGGAGGCGACCAACAAGATTCTGGTCTCAGTCATCTATAAGTCGTGTGGGGTGGAAAAGGAAGATTGGGAGGAGAAACTGTCGTTGGTGTTGTGGGCCTACCGCACCACTTACAAGGTGACGACGGGCCAGACACCATTCCAATTGATGTACGGACAGGAGGCGGTAGTGCCGATGGAGTTCATGGTGCCAAGCCTCCAAATTGCTATCGAGAATAAACTTGGCGATATGGAGAGCCTAAGGGAGCGCCTGTATGCCCTAAAGAAGCTCAATGAACGAAGGCTAATGGCACAATGGGCGATAGATGTGGTCCAACAACGAAGGAAACACTGGCACGACCAACACATCCGCCGGACGAGGTTCACTCCGGGGCAGTTAGTATTGAAATATAATGGACGAAACGAGATTAAGCCCGGCAAGTTCAAGGTCAAGTGGTTAGGCCCCTACAGGGTCCGAGAAGTCGCAACAAACGGGTCCGTCAAACTCTGGACCCTCGACGGACAGGAAATTCCGGAGGCTGTCAATGGTTCAAAACTTAAAGTATATCATCAGAGGCCGGAGGCGCGCAGGCAGCAGCCCGGCAATTGAGGAAATAGTGAAAAAAAAAAGAAATTATTTTAAATTTAAAAAAAACAAGTACCGTACGGTCGTACGGCAGTACGACAAAAGCAGCATGAAACTCACCACACAACACAACCGTACGGCATATGGAAGACACTAAGCCGTACCAGCATGCGGGAGAAAAGGAAAAAAGGACAAGGGAGATAGATTTGTCGTACGGCCTCGATAAATGTGTAAGGTCTAGCCTACTGTACGGTTATGGCATGATATAAGAAAGCTGCACAAACACACAAGGAGGGGTCTAATTCCATATGGCTGTACGGCCAGCTTCATGGAGAAATAAAGAGAATCTAGTACATATGTCGTATGGCTACATCAAAGCAAGGAGTACATACCAGTTGACTGTACGGTCGTACGGCAATCAGCACATATATGTTTGAAGCAAGTACGAAGCTGGGCATAAGGTATCTGTTGATTTGAATAGTACAATTGGTAGACTGAGGAAAGTTGAAACATACAATTCCATACGGGCACAGGAAGAAGAAGACAGTCATTGACGGCAACAATTTTTTTTTTTAAAAAAAATGACGACAAATCAAAACAGTTCAAAATGAAGAACGAATGGTACCGAAGGGAAGGGCATGAGCAGGTAGTGAGGAAAACATAAGCGCTTTGTAGAAAAGAGCATGGGATCAGAAGAAAATCACGAAAAGGGTGTGTTTCATAGACTTTGAAGGTGCTAAATTGGCCTTGGTGGTGGGGGCGCTGCCCCAAAACCCCGCGGGGGCACTGCCCCTCGACCTTGCTGGGGGCGTTGCCCCCTAGACCCCCAATCAGTTCAGTTATCAGCCTTTGGGGAGTGAAGACAAGGCAGTTGAATAACGGTTATTTACTTCAGCCAAGACAAGAAATCATCAAAATGCAATCTACAGGCAAAAGAAATTGGAAGAGGGTTCCAGCAGCATGAGCAAACATACACCAAAGGTTGCAGGCAAGGGCACTGGGAAGAAGCTGCTAGTTTACAGGCCTCAAATGGCACCTGCAGGGTCTCAGAAAGAGGCAATTACAGCACAGAATATTACCTTTGAGGGTTTGAACGGCTTGGACTGCCATAGATGGTGGCAGGAGAATAATAATGATCCAAACACTCGCATTTTCAAAGATAATTTGGCACGGGCTCAGGTACAATGGGCAATTCAAATGCCCATATTTTGCATTCGAGATTTTGAAGGCGCACTGCGGGCACTAATTGAAGCCTTTGATAGTTTTTCGAAGACTAGCACCATACTGTACTTGGGGCATTTTGTGACGGTTTCATTTACAACAGTGGAGTTTCGCAAAGTCTTCGGGTTACCAAAAGGGGAGCACGGGTGGATTTGAAATCACAGAAGTTGGCCACGGAAACCAAGGATTTTTATATTAGACTTGTTTGCAGGGACGACCTCACAGCTACGGAGGAGTCTCTCCGGCAAACGTCTCATCATCGTGGCATCAAGAAAACATTCATTCGGAAGGGGCACTGGTGCGCACTTATGGATTTGGTGAAGAGTAGGCTTACAGGGGCTAGTCGTGCCTCAGACATTTCGTTTCAGCAGATTGCATTAATGAACTATCTTCTGGCCGGTAGGTTGTATGACTGGGCGACGATGTTGGCGGAACGGATGTACGCCTTCATGACTCTGCAGCACCGTACGTTCTACATGCCACATTATGCAATTGGCCTGTTCTTGGATGCTGCGGAGCGTCAAATTCCAGCAGACATTTTAGCATCTGAGCTCAAGCCAGGACCGCTAGTGCCGGGTGAACCTCCAATTATGCGGTGGCGTCACTTAGATACCCCCGGAGGCCAAAAGATAGGTACGGGGAAACGTAGTAGGCCTGAGGTAGAAGCAAGTGGGGATACAAATAGTGGTCGGGAGGCGACCTCCAAAGAGGCCAGCAGTGAGGACGATGAGGACGATGTGCGGGTAGTGTCAGCACCCCCGCTGTTATTTTCGCGTTCCGTACCCTCCAGTGGGACCACACTTGCTTTTGTACCCGGTTCCACGGCCATTCCAGCAATTGGCCACATTCGGATCCCAGTGCAGTTATTCGTACCTGTGGCCACGCCTGTAGCTAATACGACAGCATTACCGATTGCCACGTCTGCAGCAGAAACGGTAGCAGCTCAGACAGTCGGCGATCAGCCAGTAGAGGTTCCCACAGTAGCCGCTTCCCCAGAGAGAGCTGCCAGTCCGGAGGCATTACCAGATTTGGAGACAGGAGAGAGCGAGGGTCTCCCTTCGGGTGGAGACATGGTGGAGATGATGGAACAATTTGCAGATCAGGGTAGGTCTGAGCCTGGTGAGGTACAACTGGAGATGGCAGGATCTGAGCCGGTTGGGGACTCAGTGTTGATCGAGTCCGACCACAAGGGTATGGAGGGCGGAGGGCCTATGGAGGATTTGTCGGCACCGGTGAGTCAGAGTCAGCCATCCGTGTTAGACCGGGCAAGTGCATTCTTGGCACAGAGGTCTATCACACCAGTAGCCCGGGGATCTGCGATTGTGTCTCCTCTGCGAGAGGACTCCCAGTTAGCAACAGGCATATTAGGGGGTGCAGGAGACAGCCGAGTGAGTGTCGAGCCGGAGGCAGCCAAGGGGCCAGCACAGGAAGGGAAACCAGTGGAAGTCATGATGGAAGAGGATTTGGCAGCATACATGAACACTCTGGAGGCGGTGATTGATAAGGGTTGACAGTTGGTGCAAACGGTCCTTACGACAGGCAAGGAAGGAGAGGCTCGGGAAAGGGCTCGGGAGGCAGCGGAGAGATCTCGGGAGGAGATGGCCGCCGAGTTAGCAGCAGAGCGTTGTGCCTGGCAGGAGGAATGTGCACAATTGTTGGCACAGCTGGAGGCAGCCAATGCCACCAAGAGCCAGAAGGATGCTGAGTTCCAGGAGGCTACCTTGATGCTAAAGGAAGTGGTTGAGGTTAATTCACAGCTTCAGACAGACTTGTCCATCCGCACGCAGCAAGTCTACTAGCTGAGGCAGAGGGCTACTTCGTCAACGTCCCAACCGTCGGTTCCAGGGATGCCCCCTTCTACTTAGCTGTGTTTTTTTGTGTCTTCTTTGTACTAGACATTATCTTCGTTTGTTGTAATTCGTCAGAGACGACTTGTTTTTTTGGGGGGGATGATGTTGTTGGCATAAATGTTGTACGGGTGTAATAAAGTTATGTTATGTTAATCTCGGCAGTTAGTAACCGAGACCATTACGACGCGACGTTTGGTCGTGACCCTTCGAGGATTATATGTATACACTTGTTCATGTGTTGTAGACACGATTGATATGTAGAAGTTCTTATGATTATGAATGAAATAGCCTATTGTCTTCTATGTTGCATACTTGAATATCTGCTTGTGTTTACGTATCTGTCTGTTACCCCACAAGGGTAAACATTCACTAGTACTGAGACTAGCCCATATAGAAAAAATCATGCAAATTCACAAAATGATGTCATCGTTCTTGAACATCACCATAATTCTTCACATGACCTATCATGAATATCCAAAGGTTCTATACACTATGACCGCCTTCAATATGATCGGATCTCCCTTCCATCAGTTAGGCTTTTAAAGAAGGAACCTCACTCTTTTACAGATTTTTTTGCATAGACCCATACACAGTCGGTCATAACTTTTGAACCTGACATTTTCACTTCAATCGCTCCGATGAAATTCTTCTAAATTTGTTTATCACCAATATATCCAAAATTCAGAAAAATCCAACGGTTTATTTGTGAGATATGGTCCTTGTACTGAGACTGTATTTTCTGAGACAGTCACACATTCGCCATCAACAAACTACTCTCTTACATTTGCAACTTGGCTCTGATACCATGTTAAGGTTTTAGGATCATTGCAAATGTAACAGCACTATCTGATTGTATGTGTTTTCCAAATGCAACAATCTCTTGCATTTATATTGAAAAAGAGCCAAGAAGAGACATGTCTCTTCATGGGACATGTCTATTCTTATTATTTAATTAATATAATGACAATTATGATTATATATATATACACATATATATATATAATATCTCGAGTATTATATTAATTTCTCTAATATTTACATATTAATAATATTTATATATATGTATATATATTTAATTATATATATATATCATATATACTAAATATATATATGTATATATATCTTCACTAGTATTAACTCATAGTGTTTATCCGACTGAAGCTACAAAACATCAACACATTGAATTTTACAAAAAAATGCATCTCTAATTAAGTTTTTCGCTGAGTTTTTGCCGAGTTTTTTGCTGATTTTTTGCTGGGTTTTTTTTCGGGCATTAGCGAGATTTTGCTTTTGGTAAGTTTTTCAACTATGCCTCGCTTGAATGCAGTGTTGCCATTTCTTAACAGATTTAATGATGACATTCAATTCTTTCTTATAGGTGGAGTAAAATTGAATTGTCCTTGAACATGGGAGAGATATGCAACCAGATGTCTATGCGGGGTGACAACTGCACCAAGTGCACAGTCCAATGCATTGAGCGCAATCTCAAAGGCACTACTTGAGCTCCTTAAAAGCAAGTCATTGAGCAGATGTCTGCATGTCCAGGACTGGCGCAACACAAAGGTTCTGCTTAAGCTCCTAAAAAGCAAGCTATGTCCTCCAAAAAACAACTCTGGCACAAGTTATTCGCTTAAAAGGCTAGGAAAGTGTAATATTCCCAAATAGGGGTGCTAGAAGAAAGACAAAAAATTCTGCAAACTAGGGCACAAAATCTGGAAATTTATTTTGCATATAAATATTTTCATTACAAAGCCAGGATTCTGATCTAATTTTTGCACCTAAAAGATATAGATTTCAAATTATTTCTGAGATTAGGAAATTACAACCAAAAACCCTTACTTCTACCCAGAATTTCCAGAACTGAGATACAATGACTTCCCTTACATTTTCTGAGATAAAACCGAGATAAATATGCAGTTTTTTAATTAAAAAATAGCTCAGATTGGTTCAGAATGATTTCCAAACCCTAGCCAACCCTCAAAGTGGTGCTAGGCTCCCAAAATGACCAATGCTACATCCATTTTATGTGCTCCTCAGTAGCCGTCCGTAGAGTGCTCAGAAATTGATGGTTTGCAGCTGTAGACAATTACAAATCTGAGTCTTCAGCACTGAGATTCTCCTCCAATTTGGTCTTCAAACTTGATGAATACTTACAGCGCAGAATTAATAATGTGCTAGGGTTTCACAAACCGAAATTATTCCACTGAAACACACTCTTCCAACTAGGGAGAGCCCGTATGTCTCACCAAAATCAAGGATGCTTAAGGGTTTCAATCCTCAAGCAAAGATGCAGCAGCAATAAACAGAAATCTTCATCACATAACGAGCTCTAAAAGGGCTCTAGAAAGTTATATAATAGCTCCCAAAGAGATAAATTAATCCCAGCTCTTGATTTGTCACCTCTTAATCCACCGCTCCACATTGAAACCCTAAAAATGAGCGAATAGGCTCCTTGAAAACCCATGCCCCCTTTTCCTTTTTGTCTCATGCTTTTTAAAATCACTTAAAGTACATAAAAGGGGGGACAACTTAAGTCCTTTGGCTTAAAGTCACTTTAGTTGCCTAAAAAGACATGCCCATAACTTAAAATAACTTAAGTTCTCTTAAAATAACTTCACTTAAGTTCCATAAAAAGATGTGCACACAACTGAAGAATAGAATTTACAGCAAGCCAAAGAGTCCCAAATCTTTCCCAATGATGCTCTTCATCCTTTTTCCTCTTGGGTAATCCAAGGAAAAGGACAACCAATCTGCTGTTAATTATTTTGATTTGAGTTGGGGATATTAAAAATAGATGTTAAAATCCCAGACAACCCTTTGATTGAATCTATTGATTCTGCATGTTTTTTCCTATGTGTATGTCACAAATGTGTATATGTTAATCACAAGAATCATGTTTACATTAAAACAGTTTCAAAATGGCTGAGGTTTATGTAACCAGACGGGTCAGCTACTTGTCATTGTAAAGCTTAGTCTGTGACATAAAGGCTGGGTGGACAAGTTTGCTAGCAATGCACAAGTCATGGAAGCACAATCTGACATGGGCAACCTATGACAAAGATCCAATGTGGCATGTTGACCACTTAGAACGTGTAAATTACTAAATTGAGTGCACCAAATTTTGTCAGTCTAATAGACTTGTGTGCATAATGTGGAGTTGCATTATAAGTCACTAATCCGCTGGTGCGGACCTATGATGCTTAAGCCAATGTTACACAACTGAGAGGTAAACATGGTGTGAATCAGAATGCATAAGAACCTCTCAGATCCCTTTTGAACTTGTATTGGCTTGAATTGAACCTAGTCATAGAAAGCGGGGCCCTAAAGCGAGCACGATGCAAGGACTAGTTGATAGATCTCCTCATCTGAAATAAATTCCCTCTACGATTCCATAGTAAAATGAGATGATGTAAGTCCCACATGTAGGTGTCTCAGAATCTAAGGTGAGGAGCTGGTGGGCAGTTGCAAGATGGAAGGATCTAAAAGATGAACACCTTAGCTCAAAAGGAAGTGAAATGATTAGAGCTGAAATAGAAATGTTTTTGGCATACCTTTAAGGACAACGTGGGTTTGTATGGTGAAGTAGAAAAAATACAAAATGAGTTACAACAGTCTGGATGCAACTTTGCTCAGTTTAACAAGGAGAAACATGTTACAAAAGACCCCAAAATGACATAATGGGGTGAAGATTTCATTGGGAAGCAAAATTCCACAATTACCTTATTGCAAGGAGGGGACTGGTATACAATGTCTTTCACGAAAGCAACCTGAACCACAAACATGGCAACATGATTCATTCCATCACCATTATGGATGGCAGAACTTTAAAGTTGTCCAATGAAAACAGGAATGAAGTTGTGAATTCTTTGAAGACTCCTCTCTGAAGATACTGATACATTGAGGAAATTCAAGGAGAGTTTTCCAGAAATATCCCTGTAATCCTTTTTGAAGAGGCAAACAACTTTTTGCTCAAACCCATCTCAGCGAAGTTCAAAGAAGTCTTGTCCTTGATGCAAATGGATGACATGTTAAGTCCGGATAGTGTAGCAACAAGGTTCTTTCAACAATTGAGGCACATCATTAAACAGGATTTGATGTTAGCTGTGGAGGAAACTGGCACGCCAAGACTATTCTCAAGGAATTAAACAGAACTTTTGTCGCTATGATTTTCAGAAAATAAGATGAAAGGTATGCTGATTCTTTTTATCTTATATCTTTGTGCACTATTTGCAACAAACTTATGTCAAAGGTTCAGGCCAGCGGGTTAAAAAAGAAACCTCCCTAAGTTTATCTGATGGAAGATTTCAAAATGAGAATCATATTGTAATGGTATCATATTTTCCCATTAACTGTTAACGAGACAAAAAAAACTGGTTATTAAGATGCTTGTCAAAATGGGCATCACTAAGGCTTAAGAAGAATTAGGATAATGTAAATTGAAACTTTATGGTTTAAATCAATAAGGTTTTGTTTTCTTTCTTATTTTGCATTAAATTTGATAAAGTACTTTCATTTAAATCTATTACAGGTTTTTATGATTCACTCAACATTAAATCCTGGTCTCTATTTAAACTTTGAGGGTTCTTTGTAATTTACAAAGCTTAATTAGGTCATGATCCTGGAACTTTTATTTATATTTTACGGTAACCTTACTTCTTTATAAGAATACAATCTTTTTCTTCTGACAAAGGTTCCCAGTTCCCATCATTGGCCCAAAATGTCAAGGATTTTCATATGTTTAATGTAATGTAATCAAACAATTGTGTTCTTACCATCTAGAAGTTGCCAAAATGTCAAAGTAGATCAAACTATCTGATTCCAAACACATAAATAATGAATGATTCAAAACAGGACTTTCATCCACTGATCAAAATAACTATAGCTAAAAAGGTCTTAAATCCTGTCAACTTTATTCCTGTAAGTTATGATCAGATGATTCTAAGGGTGGTTAATGCTAGTGAACCGTTCAGCAACTAACCCAACTTCTTCAACAAGATGATGTACTTTGACATTAGGAACTTCAGTGAAATCTTGAAGCCTGGAATGCCTGTGACAAGGTGGAAAGAGAATGCAAAGGCCCTTCCTTCACATCAAGAATGTTTACCGCCTACGGTAAACTGGGTTTAGTGCATACTACTGTAGGAAATTATAAAAGGTAATAACTGCAACAAGATATCAGAGAACTGTCAGATATTTCATTAATGATAGCCAAGTACATATTATGCAAACATAACATAATATGATAGCAGTTGTGTCTTTTCTCTTCCATCCGAGAGGATACATATATCACCCGAAGGGGTGCGACTGAACCGTCGCGACATAACCGCTTACCCTTCGATCCCTAATGACCGAGGCTAACAACTTTATTAACATAACAATCTCATACATACATGTTTAGCAACAACATCATCCCCCCCAAAAAAATAAGTCGTCCCCAACGATGTACACAAAATGGGAATGAGAACAAAACATGACTATATAATAGAAAATACTACTCAAAAGCAAGAGGGGGCGTAGGAAGCATCCCTGAAGAAGATGGTGCTGACAGTGGTGTCAAGGAAGCTATCTGAGCTTGCAACTTGTACACCTGGTCGGTCCTTAGTCGTAAGTTGCGCTCCGCTACCATCTTCATTTCTATAGCAGTCTCCGCCATCCTTGCCACCACTAATACCACCTTCTCCTTTGTATCAATACTCTCCATAGCACTAGTAAGATGGGTCTCTAAAAGAGCCCTCTCTGCACGCTCTGACTCTAGTTGTTCCCGAAGTGCCTCCAACTCTGTCACCATACCACTCCTCTCAGTTGCCCATGACTCTTTTTCTCAGGCCAATGTTTCTTCTACCACTGCAAGTCAGGTGGCCATCTCCTCCCGAGCCGCTATTGTTGCCACCATCATAGTCCCATGTCCTGAAGAGATGTGCTCAGTGCGCCGAAGGGTGAAGTATCCCTTGCGGAACGCCTGCTCCACCTCACACAGTAAGGCACGAATCCTACTCTCCCACGCCTTCTCCCAAAGGACCCAATCCTCCAGCATAGCCAAAGTTTATGTGGTTGGCCATCCCCTGAACTCAAAACAGTCAGCAAAGGCGATAGGACAACCCACTCAAGCAAAAGTCAGGAGGTGCTCCAACTCCTGGGCAACCTCCTCCTAGGCCTGTGACTCCACTGAAGCTATCACCCGTTGTGCTCCTGCAACTACATCCGTCAAGTACTTCTCTAAAACACCACTTCAAGGCCCTCTCGTCGGCTCGTCACTAGGAGCCCTGTCTGGCCCTGGCATCTCCACGTCACTAAACTCGTGCTATGGCCCATGTGTCAAAGCCTACCTCTCGGGTGAATCCTTTGTCTCCAACTCTTGTCTCACAGGTGAGACCATGGAATCGAGATCCACTATCTTCGAAGGGAAAGTCAACTCTTTCCATGGGGAAAGAAGGTTGGTTGCCGTTGGTGCCATCGATGCCATCTGGAACTGACTAAGCCAAGTTATCATTAGCGGCAGAGCCTCTGCTGACGGACCACTACTCTCCACTGGTCGTGCTTCACTCGACGGATCCTCCAACACTCCTGGGCCTACCCTCACAATGGCCTTCGTCCCAACTACCTCGAGAGTGACCTAAGGCTCACTCTCCACCTATGCTAGCAACTCCAACTCCTCCCTCTAAAGCACTACTCTGGCCTCAACAATCCCATCCGTGGATTGGTCCACCGCCAACCTGACTGTTGCTGGCACCACTACTGCCTAGTCCATACCCGGCAGCGCCATGGATACTGGGACCCTCAACTAGCCAAACTTTGGTATCGAAACTGCATCCATAACGGTACTGAATGGTGTCGATGGTGTCAAGGAAGCTATGACTAAGGTGACCGACGAGGTAAGCAAAACCTGCTCCGAAGCGACTTCAAACGGAGTGGGTATCTCCATACCTGCCATGCCTGAATTTGTGGTGGCTCCTTCTACTATTACTCTCTCACTAGCCTCTAAGTCCTCACTGGTATCCTCTTGACCACTGTCTGCATTGTCTCCCTTAGACTCGGAGAGGACCTGGCGGTTCCTCTTCGACCCTGTCTATACCCCACCTGTATCCAAATAGCACCAATGAAAGATAAAGGGTTCGCCAATTGCCAGGCTCCTTGGCTTTGTCCTCAATCTGTCATGTGGAATCTGCTCTTGGGTAGCATTGAGGAACAAGCCAATTGCATAATGAGGCATGCAGAAGGTCCTGCATTGAAGAGTCATAAATTTATACATCCTCTAGGCCATGACGGACACCCAATCATAAACAACGTCGTTCCTGGGCCCATTCATAAAAAGAATGTGTGCAAGGGCAATGTTAGAAGCCCTACTTGAGCCTATAAGCCTACTTTTAATAGCATCCATGAGACAACGCCATTCATCTAGAGCCACAAATGACTTCTTGATTCCACGATTTTTTGAAGACGCACAGCTACAGACTCGAACTCGCTCGAAGTTAGGTTCTTGGAAACCAACTTTATGAATTTTTCTTTCTCCTCTCGAGACATCTTCCTGGGCTTCAAGTCTATTTTCTTCCCCTGTCGGCTAGGTGTATACCAAAAACTCATGTAAATTTTGCAGTTGTAAATGTGACATGGAGATCCATACCTAAATACTTGAGAGTGTTGCTACGACTGAACTAGTCAAATGTGTCTATCATTTCGCGCAAGATTCCCTCAAAATCTTTGATGTAAAAAGTAGGCATTTGAATTGCCTAGTGCACTTGTGCCTTTCACAACTACCCTTTCAAAAAATTTGTGTCTGGTTTCTCCTCCCACCATGTCCGACACTCATACTCATTCAACCCTTCGAATGTGACATTTTTCCATGTAATCTCTTCCTTTTGTTGTTGTGTCTATGTTTGCACCTTGGGATGAACTTTCTTCTTACCGCTGTCCATACTTCCAACAATCCTAACTCCAGATGGTAAAACCCTCATGCCCTTGTCTCTGGCAATACTACTACTTCCTAGTGTTGATGCCTGCAATTGCTTCTTCCAATCTTTCTTTTGTTGCTAAGGTCCCATGCTGAGAAAAAACTCTTGCCGTTGATAACTACCTATGATATGGTTTTTGAATTTCTTCCCGCGTCCGTCAATAACCCTTTATCCATTGTCTGTATGCTCTCCCTTTTTATTTCGTGTTGTTCTCCCAGTGACAGTACAATGTACGGAATATGCATCAATTTATCTTTCTTCTCCTCCCTTCTGTACGATCGTACGGTCCCAATAATTTCCAAGTGTGTTCCTCTTCTTTCTTTCGTCTGTGGCTCCTTTATGCCATACGGTTGTACGACTTTGCTTTGAATGTTTTCCTTTTGTTTTGTTTTTTTTGTCTATGGCCCTTTATGTCGTACAGCCATGTACTGTACGACCTTTAAATGTCATACGGCCATGTGTTGTACGGTTTTGGGCTTTCGGGCCATACGGTGTTCCTTTTTTATTTTTTTAATTATTACCTAAGTCTAAATAATCTCTACCAGAGTTGTCTCTTCAGTCCTCGTGCCTTTCATGGTAGATCTTCAATTTGGAGCCATTGATGGGGTCCGCCACCTCCTTCCCGTCCAAAGTCCACAACTTCATTGCTCTATTATCCCCAACCTCTCGCACCTTATAGGGCCCAAGTCATTTCACTTTGAACTTGCCCAACTTAATTTCATTTTGCCTGTTGTATTTCAAAACTAGTTTCCCTAGAGTAAACCTCGTCCATTTGAGGTGCTTTTCGTGCCACACCTTCCTTCGTTGTTGAGCTATCTCGATTGCCCATTGTGTCGTTAGATGTCGTTCATCCAACTTGTTCAGATTGTATAGCCTCTCTTAGATTCTCCATATCTCCCAACCTATTCTCAATGGCTATTCTGAGACTCGGCACCATGAATTCAGCAAGTACGACAGCCTCTTGTTTGTACATCAACTGAAAAGGGGTCTGTCCAGTAGTGACTTTGTACGTGGTGCGATAGGCCCACAACACTGATGGCAACGTTTCTTCCCAGACGTCTCCTTCAACTCCGCACGACTTATAGATCACTGATACCAATATCTTATTGGTAGCTTTTGCTTGGTCATTGGCTCTCGGGTAGTACAAGCTCAAGAATGAGTGAAAAATCTTAAACTTTGTGGTGAGCAACTTTATAACATGGTTGACAAAATGTCCCCCTCTGTCACTAGTGAGCTGGATGGGTATGCCATACCTTGTAATCATTTGTTCGTATATGAACCTGGTCGTACTCAAGGCTGAATTATTAGGAAGGGCTCGTGCCTCGACCCACTTGGTGAGATATTTCGTCACTACGACAATATACCTACACCAACATGCTCTACTTGCCTTGTGGCCCCACAAAATCGAGTCCCATCGTTCAAACAACTCCGGCGCGCTAGAGGGGTTCAAAGGCATGAAGTCTCTTTTCAAGGGCTTCCCTACTCTCTGGCATGTGTCACAACTCACCACCCATTCTCTCGCATCATTGTATACTGTCGGCCACCATAACTCAGCGAGTAACACCTTCCGTGCGGTTGTGTCAGGTCCCATATGTCCTCCTACGGGGACCTTCATGGGCTTTCCTCAACACACTTAGAACTTCTTCCATGACACATCGACGAAGTACTTGATCGGGTCCCATCTTATATAACAGCCCATTGATTAATTGAAATGTTCTACTTCGTAGGACCAATTTCCTTCTCACGCTTGGTTGCATATCCCGAGGGAGCTGTCCTATGGATAGGTACTCTCCAATACTTGTATACCAGGAGGGTAGGACTACTATGCTGAAGAGATGGGCATCCGAAAAGTCATCATTGACACCTTTTGGTGGCTCGCCAGATTTGATTTGGGACGGGTGGTCTACACTTACATGGCTTTTCCCTAGCCGTACTATAATATTGAATGTGAACTACTATAGTAGAAGCAGTCATCTACTTACCCTTCCTTGGATGATTGGCTTATTTACCAAGTACATTAAGGCCTGATGGTCCACGTAGAAAATAAATGGACTTGCCAACAAATAGTGTTGGAACTTTTGTACGGCATAGACCATCCCCAAGGCTTCCCTCTATGTCGTGTTGTAGTTACCTTCGAGAGAAGTCTGCTAGTGAAGTATATGGGGTGGTCCAACCCGTGATTGCTCGTTTGTGCTAGCATAGCTCCAATGGCAAAATTTGATGCATCAACGTGAACATGAAATTCTTTATCCTAGTTGGGATGGGTGTTATTGCTAGCCGTGTCTTAAGTTCTTTGAATACCTTTCCTTGCTCCGTTCCCCACACGTATGGCTCACCTTTCCGGGTCATCTTATCTAGTGGGTAAGACATGTGGGCAAATTTCTTAATGAATCTTTGGTAGTACCCTATGTGCCCATTAAATGATTTCACTCTAGTCACATCTGTAGAGGTTCCAAGTTCCAACTCAAGAATCACCCGTACTTTATCCGAATCTGTCTTCAATCCCACTTTGCATACAATATGTCCCAGTAGTTTTACCTGGGGTACCATGAACCTGCATTTTTTAGGATTAAGTGCAAGTCTCGCCCATCTGCACCTCTTCGTGCATTCCCCCAAGGCTACTAGGTGTGTGTCCTGAGCATTATAGATAGACCAATCATTCAAGAAGGCCTTGAAATTCCCCACTGACATTTTATCAAAGACATGCAAGATGATCCTCTGAAATGTTGTCGGAGCCTTACGGAGTCCAAACGGCATTCGATTGTAAGCATACACTTCATCCTCTACTACGAAGGTCGTCTTGAGTTTATCCTCTTCGACAATGGATATTTGGTTGTATCCAGAGAATCCATCCATAAATGAATAAATTTTGTGCCCTGCGACTTCCTCCAAAATGCTATCTATGAATGGTATTGGAAATGGATCCTTAATGGTGACCACATTCAAGCACCTGAAGTCCATGCATATCCTGATCTGATTCGCTTCCTTTTCAATGAGATAACAATTAGGGATACCCACTCACTCATCTGCACCTTAGAGATAATTCCTGGCTCAAGCATCTATTGGATTTCCTCATTCACCTTCACTGCGTAGTTTTTGTTCATCTGGTGCGGTCTTTTCCATACGGTTACAGCTCCAAGTACCAAAGGGATGCGGTGTACGCACAACTCTGGTGGCACACCCTTGAGATCTTTGTAGCTCTATGTGAATACATCCTTGTATTCCATAAAGATTTTAAATCTTGCGACCTTTAGCACGAGATCCCAATCATCCCCTACTAGTATATTGCGTGGATTCTTTTCATCCCCAAGGTTGGTAATCTGTAAGGACGGTTCTTCATACTTGATCAGTTTTTCTACATCAAATTGGTGGGTTGGACTGTCGTTTACGTGGACCTCCCTTCCTTGTATTCCCCATACTCCGGCAGAAATACATCTTTCTCTGACATTTGTTCTATTTCCTCTACCCCCAACAAGTAACTGTGAAAAAGTTTGTAGTCCTCCATTTGCCAATGGAAGAGTCCATTCATCGAGCTTGTATCATCCTCTGAACATTCTTCCAATTCTAGAACACCTTCATCATCAGGCTCCATCTAATTCCTTCCTTCATCCAGTCGGGCATGTTCTCTGTCAAACTCTGATACAGAAGATACAATCTCCTCACCATTTGGGTACGAAGATCGATGATAAACTTCCGTCCACTACTTTCCATGGAGAGAGTATTTTTCTTCCAATTATGATTGACCTTTGTCGTTACTAACCATCCTCTACCCAAAATGGCATCACACCCTTTCTTTTTAAGCGGAATCACAACAAAGTCCAACACAAACAGTTGTGTTCCTATGGTAAACTGTTGGGCCATTAGTGTTTTGAGGGGTTTAATTACATGTCGGTCAGCACCCAATAAATTGAAGGTCGGGGGCCACAGGGTAGGCTTCCCGAGTTTCGTCCATGTCTCCTCAGGGAGGACATTTACCCCAGACCCGCCGTCCACGATGGTATCCGTCAAGATCGTTCTGGGGATACCCATTTCCACGAGTACAAGGTGTCAACCATTGTTCACTGCTAGTAACATAGGATCCATTGCCGACCTGCCAAGGACATGCATTGGTTGTACGGTGTTGGCTTGTGCGGTGGTGCCAAGTCATGTGGAGAAGGTACTCAATAGTGTTGTCCTCAACTGAGGCATACTATGAAGGTCTTGGATTTTGACTAGTACCTCCATTTGTAGCATTTGTCGTAGTATATTATTTTTCGCTTCATGTGTGTCCTTTTGTACCTTCCATTGCTTTCTCAATCTCCTCTCTAGCCTCCCGTACTCTTTGCTTCTCCGTACGGGGATTGTGGTACGTGGCCTGTTTAGCTTGGTTTTGAGTGATAACGAGTACTTTTTCTTCTTCGATGTTGACAAGGTTCACGTCGAGTTTCAAATAGTTAGCATCCTCATGATCTCCAGGGTTGCACCATCAACACAACTTTTGTGGTGTGTTGCCCTTCTAGCAGTCGCAGGCAAAATGACCCCACTGGTTGCATGCCCGACACTAGATCATCGATCGTCCCTTAGAATCAAATTGTATCCAGCTCCTATTGCTATTTTCATTATTTCCTATCGCTCCGCATCAGTTATTTCGCAGCTCGTTGGACGATGCATTGTTGTTTGTTTGTTGTGTGGTGTTTGCTGCTCCAGAGGTTGTTGGTTGATCCTGAGTAAAGAGCACTTGTTGGCTCCCCGTCTTCATGTTGTATGGGCATTCCTTAATGGAATGACCCATAACCTAGCAGATATAGCAGAATGATTTCCTTGGGCACGATCCCTTCGTGTGCCCGTTCTCCTTACACTCTGTGCACCACAGTTCTCCCTCATCACTTCGTCCTATGTTCCCCTTCATTACTTTAAATTCCTTCACCATCTGTTCCATATTCTTTTGAAGAGCCTGCACCTTCTTGCTCGACTCATCGTCGCTATTACTCTCCCCAAATGATTCATCACTTTCTGATGAGGACTTGCTCCTCTTCTTCTTGGAAGTTTTGTCTTCACTCTCCAGGTTCATGGCCCTGTCGTAGGCATCTACGTACAACGTGGGCGGTACTATCTTCATCTTTTTCCTAAGGGAATGATTTAATCCCTCCACAAACCATCTCTTTTTCAGTTCATCGGCTGGTTGAGCCTCCATCTTCCCGAGTAGCTCTTTAAGCCTCTGATTGTATGCTCGTATTGTTTCCTTCTTTCCTTGTTTGGCACTGTCGATTTCAACAACTATTTCGTGGTCGTTTTGAAGCAATTGGAACTCAGCCTGAAATTCCTTCCTGAGGCTATCCCAAGTGTTGATTTTAGTTTCATCCATGTCAGAGTACCAATCAATGGCAACTCCTTGTAGGGTCGTTGGAAACTGTTGGACCCATTCATCTTTGTCTGTGATTCCATTCGCCGTCCAAATGCTTTTGCAGGACAGTGCCTTATGGGATCTTCCTTCCCGTCACCATTAAACTTTGGTAGTTTTTTCTTTTGGGACAACATGTTTCTACTTTCGTTGCCTCTAGTAGTTTGCACTCTTGAGTTGGTTGGTTGTACTCCCAAGTTGGTTGGGGTGGATCCTGACGGGTTGTGTTGACCACCATCCAGTGTCTCTCTGACACTCCTCACTGCCCTGATGTCCTTGACTTCCCTGGTCTCTTCTTCCTTGTTCCTTCAGGCCTCCCTAACCGTTGTACGAGGTGTAAGAGGCAGATCCCTCAACCTATGTCGGGTCTCCTTAAGAAGATCCAACCTCTGTCGGGTCTCCTCCATCAGATCCTCACTACTCCTTCCCCTACGGAATTCATCCTTCCCGTAGTGGTCACCTTTAGCCTAGTTACCTTCCCTTCCATCGGGTCGCTCCTCTGCCAATTGCCTAAGCCTCTGTCTCCTTTCAGCCTGTTGCTCGAGAATCAAAGCTCTCTGAGCAGCTTCACACTCCTCTATATATTTTTTCTTATTTTTATCCTTATTCAACAAATTGGGCATCAATTCATGAACTGTAACCGAACATTAATTATTCAAAAGAACACATTGTAA
The DNA here is from genome assembly GCA_027943335.1 of Chamaecyparis obtusa. NCBI lineage: Eukaryota > Viridiplantae > Streptophyta > Pinopsida > Cupressales > Cupressaceae > Chamaecyparis > Chamaecyparis obtusa. The sequence continues at coordinate 952,041 of BSBK01004522.1, forward strand.
TAATTCATTGTGTACAATGTGTGTCAACCATGTGACAGAATCACAACAATATAGAAGTGCCCTCTTTTATTCTTATTTCCCTCTTGAAGGTTTAGTTATTGCTTTGCCTTCGCCGAGTTCCATCGTGCTCCTCTTCCTCACAGCGATTATGCTCCTGGTAGTTATGAAGGATTTGTTGGCATCATTGATCTCATTTAATCTCCTCCTGTCAGTTCCTCTAGGCGAGGGACGTCTGTGCCAACAGGCAAGGGAGATGGTTCAGCAGCCGGTTTACCGCGAGACCTACTTAGAGAGTGCTCCACACCGCACCTTTGGGGACTTCTTCCCGTGTAGCCTCTCTCCTCACATAAGTTACGATCGTCGCCTATAACAGAATGACGAAGTCTAATGTCAGGGCATGCTCTCCCTCATACAGCTCTCCGTGTCCGTTGCCATCCCTCCTGATACCATTGTCAACGGGTTGGCCCATTTATCCTCCGTACATCATTCACTCTCTGTCACTTCCCAGCTTTGTATGGCAACAATGCCAAATGTTTACCGCCTACGGTAAATTGGGTTTAATGCATACTACTGTAGGAAATTATAACAGGTAATAAGTGGAAAAAGATATTAGAGAACTGCCAGATATTTCATTCATGATAGCCAAATACATCTAATGCAAACATAACATAATATGATATCAGTTATGTCCTTCCTCTTCCATCTAAGAGGATACATATATCACCCGAAGGAGTGCGACTAAACCGTCCCGACATAACCGCTTACCCTTCAGTCCCTAACGACCGAGGCTAACAACTTTATTAACATAACAATCCCATACATACAAGTTTAGCAACAACGAAGACAAGTGTTATTCAATCCAAAGATTGAAAAAAATGTTCTTCCCATATACGTCATTCTACAAACTATTCATCTTAGAGCCTATTTCTTCCATGATAATCTCATAACTAAATTTCTTATCAGAAGACAAAGATTTGGCTTTTTTGGGGGGGTCACAATCAGTATGGAATACAAGCCTAGGACCATTACTGTCTTCTTCCATTTCGGCAAGAACATACTTTTTACCCAGTTTAATCTGAAATAGAAAAGAAGATAAAACACTTTCAGGCGGGAAACTGCACCCATAAGCATTTGTTAACCCCAATTCAGCTCCACATTTCAAATACCATTATCTTTGAAAGAGATTCGCTCCCTAGCAAGTATATTGGAGTCCAACCTTCCAAGGTAGAGCCTCTCATTGTTTTCAGCAGCAACTTTTGGATAGATTCTAAATTTGCTAGGAGGATGGCAAAGCAAATGGCTGTCTTAGTGGAGTAAGCTCCGCCTTATTAGATCAAAATTGCAAGCAGTCCCTTTTCCAAAGTACGCCTTCTATCATCCTTAAATCCTCTTCAATAGTAATAAAGGTTTTGGATTCCACTTAGAGAATGTTATATGGAAAAGGGTTGACGAAGTTAGAAGACTTCCATTAGTTGCATGATAGAAGCTTTTCCTAAAGAAAGCCCTACAAGGTGTGAAACTAAACATTTGCAAGCAATTAAACCATTTCCAAGGTGTGAAGGTGAAATGGTGGAAATAAAGGTTTTACTAGCTTAAACATGCAAACTAGGAATCATTTTGACCATATTTTAACTCATTGGGGAATAATGAATCAGGCTCAACTTCAGTCCTCTAGTAAAGTTGAGTACTGTGATCTACGTTACCGGATCCCTCTGGTTTACCTCGGATCCTAATTCTAGTACGATCTGGATGCGAATTCCGGTAGGATTTCGGATGGGAATCCAAATGCCCATCTGGAGTTCGGGCGGAATCCAAAGGAATCCACGAGAATCCAGGGATGTGGGTGCCCAAAAACGGGCCCCACATTGCAATTTTTTAAAAAATTAAAAAGCCTCTAAACCCTAAATCGACCAATAAAGCATACCTAAAGTCATTTGATGGTCAATCATTCATCTCTCAAGCATTTTTCAACATTTTTGTTTTGTTCTATAGTTGTAGCATTTTTCTTCGAAAGTGAATGCTACAAAGGACTAAGAGCCGCATTAAACACGTAGGAATCGTTGGGGAAGGCAGATTTAGTGGGAAAAGGTAAGTGAATCTTCATTTTGTTCAAGTTTTTAATGAATTTTTCAAGATTTTTTAAAAAAATTCAAGTTATTTTTTTAAGTTTTTTAAGAATACTTTTTTTATACGTTGTATGCATATTAAGAGGTTATAATGCCATTTTTTTTGCAATAGTGTGTTGAGTTTTCTTTTCCATTTTAGGTTCATTATTCAAAGTTAAATAGAATGGCTGGAAGTGCAAGTGGAAGCTCTAGTTCAATTGTCGGGGCAAACCCTTTTAAAATTGATGCAGGTTCACCGCTTTGGCGTTACACAACAATGATTAAGGCAGTGTTTGGTGGTGGGAGGTATCTTTGGCGGTGTAACCATTGCAACGTAGAGTATTCCAACTCATACTATCGAGTGAAACCTCACTTCATTCCCAGCGCTTGAAAAGGAATGAAACCTTGTAAGGGGAAAGATGGGAACGGGCTCCCGGCTGCCAACTCATTTAATCCTACAATATGCCAACGAACAAGACGAAGCTGATAGGAGACCAACAGAGGAAAGATAGTGACTGCTCCATCCCATGCCCAGACAGGCTCGAGGAGACCTACAAGTGGCTTGGTAAAATCTGTTTGTTCACATCCTTTCTTGGCAACATCACCACCTTCTAAACCAGGAAATGTTCCACGAAAAAGAGGCTCATTAGATGTGGCCTTCAAAAATGAAATGAGAGATGTTGCTGATCAAAGTATTGCTTGTTGCTTATATGTGAATGGGCTTCCATTCAACCTTGTTAGATCACCTTATTGGCAGGAAATGGTGAGTACGCTTTGCAAGACACCTACTAATTATGCTAGTCCTGGGTATGAAAAGGTGCAAACCACCTTATTGTCGAAGGAGAAAGCCTTGGTAGAGACACAATTGAAAGTGATCAAGGGTACATGGGTGGAAACGGTGGAAACAGGTGTGTCCATCATTTCTGCAAGAATGGGCTTTTGATCAATGTTATAGCAATGTCACCTAAAGGGGCGATGTTCTTGAAGGTAGTGGATTGTGAGGTGCAACTGAAAGATGCAAGTTTCATTGCCAATATCCTCATGGAATCAATTGAGATGGTGGGGGCTGCAAATGTTGTCCGTCATAACGAACAATGCTAAAAATTGTAGGGCAGCTAGGGCTATGGTGGAGGCCACATATAATCACATTTTGTGGTACAGTCTACTCACTCAACTTAATCATGCAAAAGATTGGCACTCAAATTGAATGGGTCAATAAAATTTACACAGAGGCTCAGGAGATACAAATGTTTGTGACTAATCATTGCATGACACAAGCCATATTCAGGACCTTCTCTTCATTAGAGTTGTTGAAGGTAATTTAAGTTTGTTTTTATATTTTATTTTTTAGTTTTAAATTTTTTATTTTAAAAAATTTATAGATGAACTTGATATATGACATGTTTTATGCCATCATAGGTTGTTGAAACACAATTTGCACCAAACAATCGTCTTAAGACAATTTGTGAAGGTGCAAGAGGCCTTGAGAGCTATGGTTATCAACACTTTGTGGAGTGTATGGAGTCAATCAAACACAGAAAAAAACCCACAAAGTAAAAGCATTGATCCTTGATGATGAATGGTGGGAACATGTGAAATATGTTTTGGAATTCACCAAGCCCATCATGAGCATGATTAGATTTGCTGATATTGACTGCCCATGTTTGGGTGAAATTTATGATGGCATGGACACCATGGTGGAGCACATAAAAACAATAATACTGGGCAAGGAACATAAAGATACTTTTTTCAAAGTTGTGGAAATAATTATTGTTGACCATTGGAACAAGATGACCAACCCCTTATATCTCTTGGTGTATGCTTTGTCGCCAAGGTTTTATAGTGAAGAGATGGTTTCACAACCAAATAGGGTGGCGCCATATAAAGATGCAAAGGTTGTTGCTGGTTACAAGGCTGCATTTTCAAAGATATATGATGATGATGAAACTCAAAACATTGTCCTCAATGAGTTTGCCCAATTTGCATCTACCAAATATCATGACACTACCACTCTTCATGCTCAATATAGGATGGATGCTGATGAATGGTGGTACGTACATGGTCAACACTTCATTTTCTTGCAGTGTCTTGCAATTAAAGTTCTCTCCCAAGTATGTATTTTTATTTTTTTTAATTGTTCTTCAAATTTGAATTTCCATTTAATCATGACACTATCATATTAAAATTAAATACCAAATGTAAATGTTGTTTGCTAACTCAATAGGTTGCAAGTTCTTCAGTAGAGCGGAATTGGAGTACAGACTTCTTCATCTACTTGGTTAAGTGCCATTGCTTGGTTGACAAAACAGCAGAGGATTTGGTCTTCATACACAAACTTTGCCTATTGTCACATAAGAAAAGGACTACCATGAGGGTGCGACAAAGAATCGGGATCTAGTGCCTGAATGTTCTAATTTAGATGCCATGGTTGCACAACTTGCCCAAGTCTCTATAGATGAACAAGAGGCAACTATTTCACATGACATGGACATAGCGAGTGGCACAGCTGTTGGTTCAAATGAAGTTGAAGAGGAACCAAATGTTGACCTTGATTCATATGAAGATGATAAAGATGAATTTGGGTATTAAGTTTTAAATATGAAATATGGCTTGTGATTTAAATTTTCATCATGTAATGACATTTCAAGACTTTTGCAAAGTATGAATATGATATAATCATATATTGACAATTATGGATTTATCATTTTATGAGAATCACGCTTCTAACTTATTATTATTATATATTTGAACTTTGAAGTTTTGAACCAATGATGAATGAACATTGACATGTTACATGTATGAATCTATGAATCTATATATATATATATATATATATATATATATATATATATATTTCAAAAATATCTATATATATACTCATGGTACCGGAATCCAAATCCAAATCCAAACCAGAATCAAGATCAGTTACTTAGACTGTGATTGATTACTCCCTTTTGAGATTTGATATGACCATATATGATAATGACAAGAAATTATGCAACTACTAGGTAAAATGCAAGGAAATTGACAAGACTCGGCATAAACATAAAGATACAAGAATATAATTCAACACAGAAGTACAAATCTAGATATAAGATACATAAAGGAACATGTCATTAGAATTTGAGTTTGAAAATGTTTGACTAGTGTGCTAGGTGTCTTAGTCCTGACAGGGGTCTTACAACTTGAGACTTTGGATTTTGGATCAAGATGCTCCACAAATCACACTCTCCAAAATTCAGCCAAAAAGTGTCCAATAGGTATGCTAATTGACATAGTCCATGAGCTTTCACCTGTTCAAAAACTAGAACTGTAGGTCTCAGTCTACACTCTACAACTCTACAACTTTCACCTCACTTTGGGAAGCAATTATAATCAAATCAGTTTATTTATCAAAAACTCTTCCATCTAATCCAACTCTAATATCTTTTTGTAGTTCAGAAATGAACCATTCTATCTTTTGTTTATCTTATAAGGGCTCTTCCAACTTCTAGCGGGCTTCCTTAAATCTCTTGTCATAGTTCTTCATTGATTCATTCTCTCCTTGTATCTCACACTCTCAGTGGGGATTTCCGGAGTGGCAAAGTTTATTAAAAATTCCTTCTTAACTTCATCCCAAGTGCTCTCATGTTGTGAACAGTGCCTCATATACCATTCCAATTCCTCCTTTCTCAAAGATGCTACAACTTCTAGTACTTGCATCAGTCTTCTTTTCCTACTCTCCCGAAATGATTCCAATAGAAATACATGCTTGGGTGCTTTTGTGGTCTCTTGACCAAATACCATAATCCATCTTGCCTGGTTGTTACAGTTTAGATTAGTTTGGTTTTGGTTTCCAATGTGGTGTACTTGGTTTTGTCTCCTTCTTGATACTATGGGTAATCTGGGATCGTTTCTCTCCCCTTCTCTTCCTAATTTAATATCAATGTAATCCTCGCCCAATATCTCTTCCCAGGGTATATCCTATTCTATTTTCTCTTCTCTTAAAATAAGCCAGCTGATAAACTTCCAATTTCTATAGTGATGAATTCTTAGTAGGGGTTACCCAATCAGAAATAGACCATTCAACTCAGAAACAATTACTCTGAGTGTTACAAACAATTACAGGAGACACTTACAATTTCTAAAAAACATCATTCCAATCTATTATTACTCCTACACTCTGTACATTATTCAAAGCTCATAACATCTATTGATATTCTATCAACTAGCAATCATTCATGGTGACATTCTTAACAACTTAGATATAGTCACCTCAGGAAAAATGCAACTTGGATCCTCTTACAAATATGACCCTTGCCTGGTAGGTATTGTTGGCATCAATAGGAATGCTTGTGTTTGAAGGTGCAAGCATAGGATTCTTATTGATAGCCTCCCTCTTCAAATGTATACAATCTTCCTTCCTGAGCGTATGTATTTGACCCATCCTCAAAAGGATGCTTCAGTTATAAATTCATGCCCACCTAGAGACAGGGACAATAGGTGCTCTTCCTCTAATAGTTATCACCAGAAGTGTAGACAGTTGCGATCACCTTTAGCTTCCCTTTTGAAGGCACCAGATCTGTAGCAATTATTATAATTAATACAATTCTAGAAACTGAAGATTTGACTCCAGCAACTACCTTGATTAGATGCAATTAGATAAGACCAAGTTGACTATCTAGATCAAATGACTAAGATAAAATGAATACTAGATAACTTAACAGGAACAACTAGTCAGGGGCTACGTCCTACCACCTTCAAGACTCAGGTTTGAGTCTGAGTTTCAGTTGCATTCGTTTAATACAAGAACTTTTGAATGCTTCAATCAACCAACACACAACTATATATACACTTGCTTCAAGCCAAGTCAGCCACTTAGAGTAAACCGACCTAAAGACAAACCGTGATAAGGGATAGGCTGGCCTCAAAGGAAATTTATTGAAAATAAAAATAATTCAATAAAAGGCGATTTTATTAAAATTAACAATAATTAGCATTTATTTATAAATTTTATTATTTATTTAATTAAAACCTTAGCGATAATCAGGTTCATCACATTCTTCCCACCCTAATTGCTTGTCCTCAAGCAATTTCAGGTTAGGATGTTCAAAACTATTCGCCCCTTTCCATATTGCATCTTCGAGGGGAAGTCCTTTCCACTTCACCAAATGCTCAAGAATGACCTTGTTCCTTAACCTCTTCTCCCTCACATCCAACACTGTCTCAGGTTCGAGAATCAATTTGCCTTCATAGTCAAGTGAAGGCTGCTTTTGTGAAGGAATGACTTGTAGAACACAGGTTACTACTAAGAGGAAGGGGGGGGTGAATTAGTAGTAAATATATCTTAAACTTTTTATCCAATTCCAAACTTTAAGCATTTACTTCAGATTGCATAGTAAAACTAAAGCATCAAATAAAGACACAAGAGAAGCACCATAAGATCAAGTACACTGTGCACGAGAATATGACATGGAAACCCGGTATGGGAAAAACCACGGTGAGTAATGCTGCTAGGATCTACTGTCCTGATCCAGCCTCACAAATCTGAATCCAATTACAAAATTTAAGGGCTTCAACCCTAAGGAGTCATCAAACCCCTCTCTTAGAGCACCAACTCCTATGAGCACTTACTCAATTTTTCTCAAGCACCAACTTTTACAATTTGAGCACCCACTCAACCAGTTTGAGCATCAACTCAGTTACAAAATACAAGTTATATCAAAAACAAATTACACCAACTCCTTTATAGTCTGAACACTGTTTGAGAAAATATCTGCAAATGTAATTTTAACAGATCTAATACAAACTGATTTATTCTCTTAGAGCACATTGCAGATTCAATAAGTTTGTCAGGAATGTTGTTGAGATAACACAGTGCATATTCATCTCAGATGTCAAACTTCTTTTGAATGCTGCAATCTTAAACTATACAAATATATACAGTTGCTGTTTTACTTCTTTGCATCTGACTTTCATGTGAATATATATAGCAGTAAAATATAACTCACAACATGTTTATCGATTCAGGTATCTGTAGTTGAGCCTTTTAAGTATCATAACATTTTAGTTATTCATTCTGATAAATATGGTGTGGTAATTGAAGTATAATTACTGAATATCAAAATGAAGCACTTTGTATACCTGAGAAGTGAGAATTCTTCAATTAACTCTTGTACCTTGTTCCTGTACAGAAAATTCTCTTGCAACAGCATCTTCATTCCCCAACACTTGAGTCCTCATACAACTTACGTATGTTACCATTCATGGCACACTTCCTTTGAGTATTGTACTTATAAATCTTTTCACATGCTATACCAGACTGCTGCATAATGACAGAAGCTTTTCACATAAATAGCATCAACCTTCTTCACATCTTATAGAAACATATCTTCTTCACATCATTTTTCACAACGCTATCCACACTTCATACCATTTGAAAGGGAATATATATAAAATATGAGACCGTGTAGGAAGACATTATAACTATTTGGTTGCAAACTGTCAACTGGGAACAGTCAAACTGTCTTCAACGACATCCCTTAAACATATGGTCAAATAAACAATGACCCAATAAACATTGCTAATGCCACTTATCAAAACTCTGTGGTGCCTGATAGTTGTATCAACGCCCAATGGTCATATTAAAAGGAAAACGATTACACGCGTATTTGTTATAAGCATGGCATCGATAAACATTTGTGCAGCACAATGCTCTTAGTTTGTGTTAAACAAATACCCTTCCAATGAAAAGCGTCATCATAATATTTCTGAATTTGTCAAAACATTCACTGACGTGGAAGGAAAATAAAGATGGAATAAATATAATTATATCATCTAAAAATCATTCCTTCGTAAAACAAAAGATATCTCCCGACTTAAGCATCTCCCATAGCTGTCTTTTGTTCTATGCAATTATTCTGAGGATGTGAGCGCTTATACAGAGGATGTGATTATTTCTTCTCTGTTATAAAACCCGACAGTGCCATGAACTTCTGAAGAATTCACATGAATATATGCCTCTGTTATAAACCAACCAGTATATGAATTGTTACACAACACTGGCAAGTGATTTCTTTGCCCCATTCGATATTTCTGTGAAATATTTCCTTGTACGTTGGTGATATCTTCGTATGAAATCCTTATTAGTTTATATGAAATTAAACTCGTACTAGTGTTTATTGATACAGATGACCATTTCCATTCACGGTACCTATTCAATGAGCATTCTTATAAATATCAGATATATATGGTGCAGGGGCACCTAGGAGGACACATGAACACAGGAGGGTCCAAGACATGAAGGAAGACTTCAGGACATCAATCAAAGTACATTGGGATGTTTTGAGGCCAATCATGACCATTTGTAATAATCAAACCAATGTAATGATCAAAGGTCCTGATAAGGACCTTAGGACCAAAATTTCTTGAAAGGGGGGTCAATAGTGCCTAAGGGGATCTAAGTGGATTTGATGGGTTAATTAGGTCCTAGGTGAAGCAAGATACAAGAATTAAGAGGTTAGGATACAAGAATTAAGAGGTTAGAATACAAGTAGAGCAATAAAACAAGAATTTACAAATCAAATATTTAAATCCTAATGGCTAGTGCCAATTAGGAGGGAAACTTTGTTACATGGGCTAAATGCATTTGTAATGAAGGGAAACCGGTTTGGAACGGTTAGTATAGTTATAATCCATCCTACATAGCCTGGTCAAGGCATGAGGATTAAAGACAGTACGGGCAAGGACAGGAATGTACGGACTGTGTCATTGGAAGCAATAAAATAACTAAATTCTGCAATATTTTCATGGTAGCTTGATTTGTTTCCACTTCCAATGCATCTCTAATGTTTTGAGTAACAAAAAATAAGAAGTTTTGGAAGTCTTTCACATGTTCTGAGATTTCATTTTGCTTGGTCAATCGCTGTATTTGCTGACACTCACAGGGAAACACATCTTTTTGTAACAGTTTTGATTGTCTTCAATGGATTAGATGTCATTCCATGAATGCAAATTACTGATTCTCATGGAATGACATTAGAATAACATGTATTACTATAGACTAACAAGGTATTGTGCAAAGGAGTAAGTTAAAGTGGGTGATCACCGAGAAATTGTGTTGAAGGAACACCAAATTGGAGGCTAAGATGTAGCAGCAGAGGTTTTGTCCAAAGGAGGGCATCATTTTATGCTTGAATCCATTAGGATATGTCAAACTAATGGTGAATCAACTTTTGTTGGGTTCAGATAGTGCTTGGGGATGTTGACATTGAGTAGGTCCTAGTTTTAGAGGATTTTAAGGAGCAATTTGGGGCTTTCATGTCTAGAAAGACCTTAGGGTCAAATTGGTTCCATATTCCTTTAATTCAAGCCATTTCATGACTCTGAGGAAGAAGCCAAGGTCAGGGGCTCAAGGGATCTAGTAGTTGCTTTGTAAAAGTGGGCTAATTAGCCCTCAAACTCTGTCTGAGTTGGCCATTTGGGAGATTTGGTCCAAAGAACCTGGTAGTAAGGTTTTGATATGTTGTGGAGAAGCCAAATGGGTGTCTAAATCCATAATTTGTTTACAAAGTCTTTTGGGAAGTTTTTGAAAGAAGTCTGAAAACACCAAACCCACTTGGTGAAGAACACCGAGGAGAACAAAACATACCAAAACCACTTGGTGAAGGGCACCACCAAGCAGAGACATTTGGTAGGATCAAATGATCCTTGTCTTAGGTTTCATAGGGAGTTTTGATAAACATCATGGGTTGTTTGGAGAACTTGTTTCAAGGTGTGGAGTCTTTCATATAAATCCCACCCTTAAGGGATACTAGTGTGTGTGAGGGAATAGGATACCCTAAGGTGTGAACGGCTCTGCATCAAAAGATATCTCCCGACTTAAGCATCTCCCATAGTTGTCTTCTGTTCTATGCAATTATTCAGAGGATGTGAACGCTTATACAGAGGATGTGATTATTTCTTCTCTGTTATAAAACCCGACAGTGTCGTGACCTTCTGAAGAATTCACATGAATATATGCCTTTGTTATAAACCAACCAGTATATGAATTGTTACACAACACTGGCAACTGATTTCTTTGACCCATTCGATATTTCTGTGAAATATTTCCTTGTATGTTGGTTATATCTTCGAATGAAATCCTTATCAATTTATATGAAATTAAACTCGTACTAGTGTTTATTGATACAGACAACCATTTCCATTCATGGTACCTATTCAGTGAGCATTCTTATACATATCAGATATATACCAGTTATTGCTTAGAAGAGTCTGAAGGTTTTTTACATGTAAGTTCAATAACAGTAATCTTCAAAGTCTGTATAGATTTTATTATATTTTGACATCAATGACAATTAGTGCAACATGACTTGCTATTGAAGGGCATCTTTTAGGCGTGAAACATAAAATGTGTTGTGAATTCTGCTGATAGCTGGAAGTTCCAGCTCGTAAGCTGCTTGACCAATCTTCCTTGACACCTTATAGGGTTCATAAAACGTGGTTTCAGCTTCTCAACTCCACTCCCCTTGATTTAGGACAGCTTAGAAGGCTGCAAGCTTAAAAACACCATATCACCAACCTCAAAGACCCTCTCAGTTTGGTGCCTATGAGCATATAACTTTTACTGATTTTGAGCTTGCTGCAAGTTTTTCTTGAGAGATTCCAAAATCCTTACTTTGTTGTCCCGCATCCTTTGCACTTGGCACTCTACTCTCAGCAAGAATCAAATCCACAAATGAAGTAGCATCATAACCATAAAGTGCCTTAAAAGAGAGTCATACTGATTGACATATGATGAGTTGTGTTGTAGCACTATTCTCCTAGATGCAACAATTTGATCCATGTTGTTTGCTGCCCTATGATATACTTCTTTAAGCAGCCTTCTAGCCATTTGTTCATTATTTTTGTTTGCCCATCAGTTTGTGGATGATAGCTAGTACTTGGTGTCAATTCAGTTGGTCTGTCAAATGGAAGAGCTCTTGCCAAAACAAAATAAGGAACTTGTTGCCCCTGTCACTTATGATGTTCTTTGGCAACCCATGAAATCTGAAATTTCTCTAAAAAACAGATCTGCCACTTGCGTAGCTTTAAATTCTGAAGATATGGCATGAAAGTGTGCATATTTAGTGAGTCTATCAATAACCACATACAAACAGTCCTTAGTTATCTTCATTTTAATATGTACTATCTGAGCATGGTTATATAGATCATTAGACTGGGGTCAACATGCAATGGGGCCATAGTAAGATGGCTTAAAAAGACTGGCCAGATGTGAGAAAAACTAAAGCCATTATTAGATACACATGACATCAGTTGTGATCCTCAAAGGGATAGTGGTATAATGATGATGGAAAACACTTCTGAGAGTGTGACCCAGATTCAAACTTCCCAATGTTATAAGGCAACCATAACTCAAGTGGGCATGTGTCAGAGAGGAGGAGGAGCCATTTAAATGTGAACCATGTTAACCAATCTTAAGAATGTGGCCCAAGCATACACTGCATAAAGAGCATCCATGACCTCGTACAAGATCACAAAGCAAGCAAAGATGCAATAAAAACCCTTGGAATTGATTATGTGTAATGACAATGAAGACATTCACACCAGCATAAATCAAATTCAAGTGCAATAGGAGGAATTCCCTAGGGTGCAGATAGCAAGGTTGATATATAATCTGGCCCGTGTTTCCAGCAACAAAAACAGCCAATATCCTCGCGTAACAAGCCAAATTAAAAAATTACAATGAAACCCAAGTAGGATTAATCACTGCCCAGATGTGGATAAAATTAAAGGCATTACGATATAGCACTAAAATTCTCCTGTAATACGAAACACTATAATATAAGCAGATGATGAGTTCACAAGGACTACCAAATTCTTGCCCTCGACAATAACTCGGTTTTGGGATCTGATTACTCTCTTGATTGTGCCGCTCTGACCCTTGTCCTTCCCCGCCATTATCATGACCTGTAAATCCATACACTTAAAACGGTCATAATGTAAATTTTATTTGATAGAAACAAAAACAAAAAATGCACAATTCTTTTACAAATTGAAACCGAAGAAAAAATTTCACATTGTCTCCTCTGAGAATCTTCCAGTTTTTAATGAGCTTTTCAGCAGCCTTCCAACCCATGGTATGATTTGTCTTGTGCTGCTGTTACTGGAACTAGGTGGAATTTCTTGTGTGCTGTGTTTGTTCGGGCCGGGGTTTAAGCGAGGTTTTTTTTCAAATCCGCAGAAAAGTGATTCAAGACGTTGGCCACTTAAAGCCGTCACACGGGGAGCTCTAATTAATTCGTGTCTTGCTAAGCAGCCTAGCAGATCTGAACTCCCCACCAAAAAAAAATCATAAAATAAAATACAATCAAATGATTTGTCATTAAAAATTAGTATGATCAAATGATTCGGACCCGTGCACATATTGACGTCCCTCCCTTGATAGCTCAATTTTAATTCCAGGGCTCTGAGGTGGATTGGCAGAATGCTCATTTTGGACCAAAATTAGAATTGGCCTATACCAGTTTTCCAATTCCATGTCAATTTCAGCATTAGTGAAATTTGAAGTGTCCCTAATGCTCCAATAATCAACATGATTACAAAGTGTTCAAAATTTTGACTCCAACGCAACTTGAACGGGAAAAGTCGAAGTTTAAATGTCAAAGTTATGGCTGGTCAAACTTTGGTCACACTAGGTATAGAGGCCGTCAAAAAGGTGAAAAAAAATCATCATCCCAAAAGTGGTCAATATTAGTCTCAAATTAAAGAGCTCGCCAAGAGCTTTCTAACGGCATTTGTTTCGTCGAAAACGGAGTTCATATGTGAAAGTTATCGGCATTTGAAGTTGGAGTGAAAAAGGCAAGTGTTGATGTCAGCATAGTGGCGTGGCACCTTGGATAAGGGTTCGAAGAATAAAGACACATTTCAACTAGGGGAAGAGCACCAGTGTATTAGGGGAGGGACGTCAATACATGTGCGGGTCCGGTACATTTGATCAGACTAGAATTTGACGGTCACCCCTACCTGTCATATAAATTTTTAATGACGGATCATTTGAATGTCTTTTATTTGACGATTTTTTTAAATCTGACCCATGTTTCTATGTTTGATTAACCTTGACCAAATTATATATGTATTACTAATTATATTAATCAAACACAAGCTAGATTATATATCAAACATAATAGATTATATATCCATATTTATTATAATTATATGTGTATAACTAATTATATTAATTACTTTAGAAATAATTTAATAAAGTATTTTAAATTTAAATATTTAATTAATATAATTACTAATGCATATATCAAACATAATAAATATGGATACAAAGAATGTAAAATTAGAAAATAAATATAAATTTTTAAATACAAAAGTCTCTTTATAAATAAGTTTCAAAATTCATATGTTTTATTTGGGAAGGAATTTAAATTAATAATAATATACAATAAATCATATATACACTTTTATTAGTGATAAAATGAATATAAAATTAAAAAATAATTATAAATTAATAATATATGCAAAAATTTAAATAAACAAAGCTAGTTACTAATTTCATACGTTTTATTTTAAAATAAGTCTAGAACTTAATCTAAATATATAATTAAAAAAAATATAAAAAGATATTTATTAGTTATAATTTACTATTGTAGATTAACTATAATAATAAAAAAAATGTTTCTCATCGTTGTGACTGCTACTAGCTTGTGTGTGTGTGTGTGTGTGTGTGTGTGTAGATGCATATATATGTATGTATATATGTGTATGTGTATATATGTGTGTGTGTGTGTATATACATATATATATATATATGTATATATATAAGTCGAGAGATATCTTTCTCGAGGTGTCTATTTTCATAATTTTTGAGCCGACATGTTGTAACTCATTCTAACCCTAAAGCGGTAAAATATTGTATAATATGGCTTAGGGTTAGGGATTCCATGATTGATATTTTTAGTAGCTTCTTGCGGCGGTATTGAGCTATAAGGGATTACGGATTGTAATCAGGTTGTAATCACTAGATAATAATAATATTGGACTCGTTGTTGGTGGACGTAGCCCAGGGATTGGGTGAACCATGTTAAATCTTTGTGTCTTTGTGTTCTCTTCTGTGTGGTTTAATATTTTTTTATATTGGTTATATTTGCATGTAACTGTTATTTCTGCCTTGTTATTCCTAACACTTAAGTGTCATATTTACGGTTTTATAAAAAAATAACTTGTCAATCCATATGGTCTAATAAATTTCAAGTCTATCATATACAGTTCAAAAGTGCAAAAATGGTCAATACGGCCATCAAATCCCAGGCCTGCATCCGATGGTGTTGGGCAATTTGTGGGTTCGTAGGTGGGCACCCAAATTATTGATATGTGGCACAATAAATCATCCAACAATATTCGATCAAAATAATAACACTTAATGAGTAAATGATGGTTTATATATATAGTATTGTGTTCAAAATAAGGCAGTTTGACAAATCTGTCTAGATTAGACATGACCTGTCAATCTGACTGACACATCCTGTCGTACCCAGAATTGAGTTGTATACACCAAGCAACTATTAAAATGTAAAACAAAAACAACACCAACATATGACGTGTGTGAGGTTGGCCAAGCCTATCACAATGCAAGTAGATTTCATTTCAATGCCACACAGTTCTCCATGAACCCAAAAGTTGCAGACAACTGGCAAAGGAACCCCACCATATCAAGATTTAATGCAGAGTAGGCCACATCCAAATGACATGTACTACCACCACCATGCCCTATCTTACCACCTCACACGCACATGTATTGGTCATTTCATATTGAAATCACCTACATCCACCACATAAATCACATAAGGCCACCATTTTCCATTGAAGGGAAATCAAATCAGAAGTAAATGGAAAAGACAAAGCAGATGTGCAATTTGAATGAAGATTCAAATTTCAAACTGGGAACAGTACACACATTAATGAGGTCAACCATACACAGAATGTGTTTCAAACATACAAAAAGAACTCAAATCATCTCATACAAAACATTATTATCACCAAGAATACATGATAGTCATTAAAGAGGAGGAAGAAGACACTGCAGTCATCGAAGAGGAGGAAGGCTTATTGTTCCAGGTATTTCACAAGTTCCAAATCACACTAGTTATACAGAACTCCATATTTTGTCTTTGTTTGTCATGTATTAGCAGTCAAATATTGTTTTCACGTATTTCACCTATTCCTAATCATTTATGTTATTCAGTTTCTTTTAATTTCATTCACCCCCTTGTATTATCTATGTAAACCCTACACTATTACAAATTATGTGCAAATCATTTCCATTTGACATCCCCAGCCTTGCCCAATTCCTATTTCACTTACAATTTTACCGACCACTCCACTTACATGATTGCATGACCATGCATCACTATTTACGAACCCTTAGTTATTGTTTCACCTTCTTTCAACAATAGATGTATAAATGAGTTGTTATTATTATTATTCAAATCATGTGAATTTCATTTATCCATTTCATGTACTCTCATTATTTTTAGTTCCTTAAACCCTTGTTTTCTATTATGCATCCTTACTATTACACACATGTTCATTATTTTTTCATGTCAATGCTCATTACATTTTCATTAAGTTCTGCCTATGGAACATCATCCTGGTATAATTTCATCTTTTGATTTGTTGGTGTTTGGCATCCTTAGAGTTTCCCAGCGCTCGTCACATATCAAATAACATGTCCATGACAAACATGACAAATAAAAAATAGATGTTATAGTTATACAGGAAACATACTAATTATGTTCAAGACTCACCACCATCTTACACAAAATATATTGTCAACTGAACATCAAATAGCTTTTTTGTTTCACATTATGCATCACTGTTAAAATTCATCATCAATCATTGTCATTGTATATAACATCCTTAGTTTGCTTTATTCATATTTACCCATATTCCAACACACTGCTATTGTAAAGCTCACATATCAAATTTAAACTCTCAAACATTATGTAGATGATTGTGGAACTAATTCACATACAATGCCCATGGACAAGTAATAATGATACAATCCAGACTTTGAACATGGACGTAATTGAGTGCTGACATTACTCATAGAGATCAACACAATCAGATTGTAAAAAATTATGAAATTGATAGGGCGAATATTTGAATGCTCATCGCACACTAGTTGATCAAGGTGTTATTGCACCCCACTCTCTAGGTGTTGCAAATGAATGAATCGTAAGATATCTTAGGGAATCATCCCCTACATCTCCTACACCAATTCCCCCCACTAAGTGGCTCATCACAATCTCATACCCGTGAATTTGAGCACCTAAAATATGGCTTCAAAACCATGATCATATTATTGACCAATTCTTCATGGGACCAAATCCTTTTGACAATCTTGTGTTCCTCACAAGGTTTTTTTTCTCAAACTTATTCAAGGTCAACCTGGAATCATGGTAAAGTAAATATTTGAATGGATATTTCTTAGAAAATATGGTCTAGAGGTTCAAGAAAGATTTGAGAATCTATCATGGAAACAAAGGCTACAAAGATTTGTGGATAAACAAATCCCTTCTTGGATAGTTACCAAAGTGTATGTTATACCTTAGGATCATCTCAATGATGTGACTCCTAACATACCCTGTTGTGTCTGCAATTAATAGATTATTTGGAAAGAACTTGTTACTACAACAACACCCCATCTGGTTGATGATGAAGAATTTGAGTATGAATCCTTGCCACATTAATTATTATATATGTTGATTCTGAATCCCTGCCACATTAAGTGTTATATGTGTTGATCTATTACACTTTCCTATCCCTACTTTTTGTCTCTATGACTGACTTACTTGATCACTTGCTTGTGCCTCACTCTCAAAAGGAGAATGCATTATGTTTGGGACCATACTTCTTCTGTTCAAGCAAGTGTGGATGTACAAAATACCTTGGTTAGTCCCTTTCAATTTTTTAGAGCTCATCTTCAAGCATAGTTCAATTTTATGAAGCATTATTATCTATACAAGCTATTGAGAATTCAATTTTATGAAGCATTATTATCTATACAAGTTATTGAGAATTCAATTTTCATGTTTCCCCTACTAACATATAAATTGTACTAAATGCATGTAGATGACTAAGTCAGTCAAAATGAGGACTCGAGTGAAGAAGAAAAGAGTATCCACAAGGTTACCTTCACATAAAATAGGGGTCAAGTAACCTCCAAAACCTGAAACCACTCCTCTCATTCTCATAAATTCTCAGGATGCTCCACCAACAGTGGAAGTAATCATAGCTGCAAGGTTGTCCAGAGTTACATTTCCATAGAAGTTGTAGTCTCAATCTAATATGGAAGGGGCATTGAAAGATGTAGAGGAAAATGACATGTCAGTGAGGGTTGCATCCAAGAAATAGTGCATCCCAACAACAATCCTATCCAAATGGTTGGGTGGTATCATTACCACCTCCAAGAAAGGCCCCCTAACAATCCTCACAACAATCAAAGAAGAACAAATTGTTGAATGGTGCAAAGTGATGGTAGGGGTCAGTCATGGATTGAAAATTGTCAGCTTGACGATAGTTGTTGCTCATATTTTTAAAGGAGGACCTAGCCCTTTCAAGGATAGGCTTCCCATCAAGTCTTGGTGGTTTGGTTTTAAGGTGTGTCATCTTGAGCTCACACTTTGGACAGCTGAAGGCCTCGACAAAGATAGGGTAGTCAACCTCTGACCAGCAGTTGTCTTTTCTTTCTATGACACATCATCGATAGCATATGAGGAAAATCCATATGACTTAACTCGCATTTGGAATTTTGATGAAACTAGTGTCCAAAAAGGAAAAAAAATGGGGTAATCAGGGTATTGCCTAGATAAGGGAGTAGGAGTGTTTCATACATCATACCCAAGAGTCAAGAATGGATTACCATTCTATGTTGTGTCAATGTTTCTGGGCAAAGCATTATAGGCTTCTACTTGTTGAAGGGGTAGAATTTGTTGAAGAATTACATCACCAAATGCGAATCAGGCACTTGCATGGAAGCCCAACCACATGCATGGATGACTAAGGAGCTCTTCCTCAATTGGTTGCACCACTTTGTGCAATCTATTTCAAGTGGTGTTTCCCCCACGAACATGTACCTCCTCATTTTTTATGGCCATGGCAACCATGTTGCAGTGACAACCATCTAGGAGGTAAGGATGTTAGGTATTGACCTACTCACACCTCCCACAAATTTCAACCCCTAGATGTGAGTGTTTTTTTTCCATTCAAAACATACTTCAAATCTAACAGAGCATCATTATTGGAAAAGTACTCCAATGTAGAAATCAGACAGACATAATTTGTAGAACTAGGTAGAAAATCATTGGCAAAAGCATTGATGGTTTCAAACATTGTGGTGGGATTCAACGGGACTGGAATATGGCCCCTCAATCCCAATGCACTCACAAATGACATGCAACCCAACACTTGTTTCCAAATTAACAAGGTTGATGATGCTTCAACAGTGTAGAACATGCTTAGCCTGTCCAATGTAGACATTTCAATAGAAGATGTTGCACAAAAAATTGATCAAATCTATCAATTGGACCCAAATGACGAAGGTCACTCAACACAAAACACGGAGGAAAGCCAGGTAGACAACACAAAGGAGAGTCTTTCCATTCCTTCACAATGAAAACCACCAACCTAGTTGGTCAATGGGGCGATGGATCTAGGTATTGATTTGTATGGTCAATAAGAAGAGGGTACTTCTCTTTCCTGTCACCATCCATGATCGATCCTACAAAAGTAGTGCATTATTATGTTGATTACATCCCATCAGACAGTGGAATCGATGCAAATCTCACAAACTAGTCAATAGAAGGTGGCAGTGAGGAAGACAAAAACTTACACTCCCAAGTTTCAAAGATCGAGGGTTCTCAACTGGAAACTTCAATCAAAAAATTCTTAAAGCTTCCGATTCACATAGTGAACCAAAAGAAAAGAAATGAAGTTGAGAGTGGAATCTAGTTGAGCCATCAATCTCATTTCTTAACATCAGCCAAGTACATGAATCTTTTAATGGATCAAGAGCAAAGAAAAATTGAGCTAGAGGAGATAAAAGTCTGAAAGAAAGAGTAGACCAAAGTGAACAAGGAAGAACGCCTAGTGGAAAAGGAAAATAAAGATGCAACAAAAAAAGAAAGGATAGGGAGTGTAAGGAGAAGGATCTACACAAAGAAGCAAAGAAGAAGGAAAAGGAGGCCAAAAAAGAGTGAGAGATACAAGAAAATGAACATGACGCTGAGGAATTGACCATTAGGAGAGGGATATAGTTTTGTCATGAAAAAATGTGTTGAATAGTACATCAACTCCCTCCACTCCCCTTCCTGATAGGAACGATATTATGGATGACATGATCAACACAAACATCCCTATATTTTCACCTGTAATGAATTGTGTTGCCAGGACACCATTTGTTGCCTTGTCAAGTCCTACTAGTTGCAGCCCTGGTCCAAGTCAAGTGAGTAGCACATCTAATGCAACATCAAGTGATGAGAACGTGGTTCCCATTTCATCTTATACAAATGAAGCTACCTCACCAACAACTAGTTTTTTCCTGAATGGATGTCCTAACTATCCTATTGATGCAATTGTGAACACTATTTATATGTTTTGCTTGTCTTTTGTCCTAATTGTCCTATTGATATGATTGTGAAGACTATCTATATGTTTTTATTTTTTGTATGTTTTTGCTTATTTATTTGCACTACCAAATTTGAACTGCAAATATGTGATTAATGATGTCCAATTGCTTATTTCTATGTATGTCTAATTCTATTGAATTTTGTATTCAATTGTGTTTAGTTATGTGACATATATTCATAGTTGCATTTGACATCCAATAATGTCCTATTATATTCAATTGTAGTGACAAATATGTATTCTTATATGTTTCAATTTCCTATACTTCAAATTAATGTTTTTGCTTATTTATTTGCACTACCAAATTTGAACTGCAAATATGTGATTAATGATGTCCAATTGCTTATTTCTATGTTTGTCTAATTCTATTGAATTTTGTATTCAATTATGTTTAGTTATGTGACATATATTCATAGTTGCATTCGACATCCAATAATGTCCTATTATATTCAATTGTAGTGACAAATATGTATTCTTATATGTTTCAATTTCCTATACTTCAAATTATACTTTTATCATTTGGGCATTTTGGTACACTAACTGAGACATGCTTTGGCCCACCTCATCAACCTTCCTACAATGGCATGTGAAATGTCGATGGTGGTCATGTGGCAATGAATTGCATGACCAACATTCAAACATGCAAGTTCACGTAGTCCACTTGCCTCAACCCACCACTCTTCCTTATAGTTGACAACCTTTAAAGGATTTAAAGTGTCTTATAATCAAATTGTATTAGCCTTAAACACTTCAACTCCTACTTGATATCATTGCAAAGTAGGAGTGAAAAAAAGTGCAACTCTTAACTCTTCCTTCCAGTGGTGTTATTTGTGCCTCACATCATCTTACTTCCATCTCAAATCTCCCCAAAGTCTTGCACAAATGTATCAAATGCTCTTGTATTCTTGCAAAAAGGAAACTCTACCATTTGAAGAGCTTCGTAGTGCTAAATTATGGTGTAGACATCACCCATTCACTTTGCATGGTCAAATACATGATAATTGAACACTACAGGGGTCTCAAATGATAGCATGTCCTCATTACAGAAACCTCATACCATGTTTGTTTTCATGTATGAAACCCCAGGCACATATTGGATCATATCTAGTATGCATTGCCAATTAATGTGTAATCCATGTTGTCATGTGTATGCATTAATTGAAGTGAATTGATTAAAAATTTATGTATATCCATTTCATGTTGTAACTAGGAATTGAATTGTAGTGTGACAAATAGTACAATTGTAAATGCACATAAAACATAATTTGTTTCAAAATGAATTGAGTTGACTATAATAGGCAAGGCAGGGTCCATTGTATTTAGCAATTCCTTTTTGGTTTTTCGGTCCACGTGGCACCCCACATGGACCTTCGAAGATAGGGTGTGCATTTATTGGCATCCCCACCCTATGAATTTCCAAATGAATTGAGTTGACTAAAATAGAAGCTAACCAATTAAATAAAACTCTATGCATATCCATTTCATGTTGCAAGTAGGAATTAGATTGTAGTGTGATAGATGATGCAATTAGAGATGTAGATAAAATACTATGCATTTCCAAATGAATTAAGTTGACTATATTAGAAGCTAAGCAATTGATTAAACTCTATGCATATCCATTACATATTGGAACAATTAATTGAATTCTAGTGTGATAGAGATTACAATTAGAGTTGTAGATCCTATAAAAAACTACGCATTTCCAAATGAATTGAGTTTATTCTATTAGAAGCTAAGCAATTGAAATAAACTCTATGCATATCCATTACATGTTGGAAAAATAAATTGAATTCTAGTGTGATAGAGTTTGCAATTATAGTTGCAGATAAAACACTATGCATTTCCAAACGAATTGAGTTGACTATATTAGAAGCTAAGCAATTGAAACAAACTCTATGCATATCCATTACATGTTGGAACAATAAATTTAATTCTAGTGTGATAGAAATTTCAATTAGAGTTGCAAATAAAATACTATACATTTCCAAATGAATTCAGTTGACTATATTAGAAGCTAAGCAATTGAAACAAACTCTATGTATATCCATTACATGTTGGAACAATGAATTGAATTCTAGTGTGATAGAGATTGTAATTAGAGTTGAAAATAAAACATTATGCATTTAAAAATAAATTAAGTTGATTATATGAGAAGCTAAGCAATTGAAACAAACTCTATGCATATCCATTACATGTTGGAACGATGAATTGAATTCTAGTATGATAGAGATTGCATTTAGAGTTGCACACATACATACAAATACACACACATACACAAACTCACATAGACATATACATATACATATACATATGTAATACCCCAAAAATGGGCTTCAGTACCATTGACCTCCTACATTGAGAAATTGATCAAAATCAACCCTAAAGTCCTAAGCTAAGGCACAACTGCACATCAAATAATCGAAACCCTAATCGAACCTATCTCAATTTTGCATCGGGGAATATTCCTAAATATTCCTAATTTATCCTAATTATTTCTAATTAAATATTATTTGGTGATAAATGATATTATTTTATTTATCCTAAAGTTTGATTAATTGAATATGTTAAATATTTAATTAATTAGACTATATTCTACCACTTAATTCATTTTATTGGATTTAATTAATATTTATTCCTAATTAATATTGTTTATTTGACAATAAATCACAATTTCTAAAAATAATTGATTAAAATCAAATTGTCAAAATTAATAATCTAATCTCGAATAAAGTTTGATTAAATAATTAATTAACCCATAAATCAGTTATTTTTATTCAAAAATCAGTTAAGTTGAGAATAAAACACATAGAAATTAAAATAAATACATAATTATCCATGCACAATCAGAAAAGCAGTTAAACTCAAAATCAACTATTGAATTCAATTGGTTAACTTTTCAAACTCAACATGTGATTATGAGTTGAAAAATAGATTGAAGTGATCTGGACTCCTAAATATAGTTAAAAAGATGATTTTGCATGATTTTGTGAGTTAATTATTTCTAATTTCTTGATAACTCAACGATCAATTTGAGTTGATCTGAGAGAGATTTTTGGTTTTCCATGAGTTCTCAAAACCCTGGATTTCTATTTAAACAGGTCTCAGTCCTTTACAAATGATCATGAATTTGGAGAATCTTGGCTCCTGCAATTTGAAGAATTAGAGATTGTGCAATTTTTGAGATTCTTTGCTAACATTTTTTTCATTATTTTTGCATTCATAGCATTGATAGCTAGATTTCAATTCATCTTTCATCAAGTTTTAGATCAATTTCATTTAGTTTACATTATTATTGCATTAAAAAATCCAAAAAGATAGATTAAATTCGCATTCATTTTCATAGCTTTCATCATTTAAATCTTTCATTTAGGTGTTGCATTGTCAATGATCTCGGTCAACTTCTGAGAATACCATACTCGCACCTACTAGAAGGCAATAAATCACCTAGTTAATGTTATTTGTTCTTATTGCATATTTTTTTATTATTAACAAATAATGTTTTACTGAAGTGTTGTGTCCATAACAGGTACAATTTTCACACACACATTTCTGGCGCCCACCATGGGGCCCGACAGCGGGTTTCCATTCTGATTTTCATCATTTTTCTGACATTTGCAATTCAAGCTTCAATTTTTATTTTTTTTCATATGATCTCGTACGCCATTTACAAATTGTCATACTAGAAGCCTCTGATTGTCGTATGACAAACAACATTTCTACATTGTCATACTTGTTATTTTTTGTCATATTAACCTTGGATTGTCGTGTGGACAGGTACACAGAATCGTATTGTTCCTAAAGTGTCATATGGGATCAGATATATTGTTGTATGAGTCTTGACACCATATTTCAATTGTCATATGGGATTTTTAGGTAGTTTTTGAGATTTTGATTTTAGATTTTGACTGACAGCTAACCCTAACGATTAATATTTTCTAGTGCATGATCATTTTTATAGCCTAACATACTTTTTTGGCAGGACGAGAGACAAAGACTTGAGCAGAAAAACCCATCCTTTTAGCCTCTTCTTATCTTGACTTCTAAACCCTTCTTTTGCAGATAACCCTTTTCAGAAAATCGCAGGCCAAAGACACTCATTCAACATAATTTCTAACAGGTGGTTTTGTAGGTTGTCGATTCTTCTACGAGAAAATATTTTGTTTGCTTAGATTTCATTTTCATAGACACCTAGTTAATTAGGTATGTGCGCTTACTGCCATTAAGGTAGATATTGAGGGGATTATGCTCTTCTCCTTCTTAGGAGAATCAGAAACCCATAAGGTATCTTCCTCGGTGCCAGTTTGCATACTGTCTTTGGATTAATTCTTCTTGGCGTGTTTTGGATAAAGAAAAGGATAAGGTTAGGGTATTATGCTCTTCTCTTTTAGAGAATCATAAACCTAGATCCTATGGTCCCCAACCTCACATTTCAATTAATCCTTTAGAGGGCCTACCGGAGAGGAAAAAAACTCCCGGGAACGACCCAAGTGGGGACAATTCTTAAGCTGACTCTTCCACCCCACTATAAAATTTGATGCTTCCTTGAGGTTAAATCCTTGGAAGACATGGTTGCACTTGTTCCTTGGATTCATTCCATGAACATGCTTTGATTTTGTGTAGAGCGGAGCCGCTTAAATCTTGCTTGCGAGACTACACGGATTAGAGTACTCATAGGGTTAATAGCCTCAATCCTACTTGCAAGACTATGGGAGATAGTTGTGAATGGATGCCCTAATTAAAAGCCTAAGCTAGTTTTCTACCGATCTTCCTTTGAAGGATTTGTAGTGCTTGTGCGAGGTGAATGGTAATCACCCCAAGAAACTCATCATATCGAGCCCTCTTTGACACTTGAACTCGTCTAATATGGGATTCAACATCAATTGTGTGTTGTTGGACCTGCATATTCTGAGGAGTCCCTAAGTGTGTTCCTAAGTCAAGAGCAAGTAATACATCTCTTCTCCTAGCTAGGGTAAGATAGGTGCAATTGATTCATTGAGTTAGTTCCCTCTATTTTTCGTGATTGTGAGCCTATTGCTATGTTAAACAACCTTAGACAATCCAATACACAGATCTTCAAACCTGGACAAAAAAATTTGCAAACACTTGGAGACCCAAAAAACACAAAAAAGCTTGAAAAAACTGAACAAACTGAATAAAAATCCTTTTTTTGATGTTAACTGTCATCCAAAACCTCCAATTGTCGTATGACAATTGCTTTTTGATCTACAACTATCATACCATAACCCCCCAATTGTCGTATAGGAAGCCATACTGTGTCATACGAGCATTGTCAAAAATCCTCATAAAAAGTGAACCCAAGTGTCATTTGTCATATGAGACCCTGCAATTGTTGTACCAGACCCTGTTCTATTTCATACGAGCCTAGATACTGTCGTGCGATAGTTTTCTTTCTTTCTCAAAATTACCAAAAAGTCCAAATTTTGTCAAAAATTTAATCAATTTGCAGCTACTATCCAAATTCTGTCAAAATACCCACCATGTCAGGAACAGAGCAGAGAAACAAAAAATTCATCTTATTTTCCCGAAGTGGTCTTTTTAGCTCGATTTCATCATCTGATTCATCGATCTGAATCCAATCTTATTGAATAGGTGTAATATGGCATCACCCCTATTCAAATGTAAAATGGATAGATGTATGGGGGAAATATGAGATCTACTCCCAAATCCAAATTCCCAAAGGAGAGATCCAATTTGATCAACTAAGAGGTTAATACACAATTGAAGCAATCTATGAAGAATATGAAGGAGAGATAAAAACCCTATGTTTCCGTATAAAGGAGTTATGTTTGAAATCTAAAATAATTGAAATACAAGTACTAACCTCAAATTAGGGCAAATCTAGAAAATGCTAATTATTTATTTATGTGTGTACTTTCAGGCAATTCTGTAACCTGTTTCGAATTGAAAATGCCGAGACGAAGAAAACCCAAAAACCTTTTATCTTTCCGACTGCAGGTAGTCTTTGACCCTCATAAAAGGTCAAAGGCTACATTCTTTATTTGAAGGTCAATTCTAACTTTGTTCGCACATCTCGAAAGTTCATTGAAAAGGGTATCCAAATCCACTCTCAGATCTAAAATTCTGCACCTGTACCTACAAGAAATGGGGGTTTTGTTTGTATGGGGGGTTTGCCTTGGTCAAACCCCAATTTAGGAATTAACCTTGAAATTGAATTGAAATGTAGTGTGCATAAACAAAGTAATTGAAACAATTAACCTCGCTTATGTTGAAGTCCTTGTAGGGGATTTGAATCCTCAAATCCACAAGTAGGAATGCTTCAATGGATGTAGAATGAATGTAGGATGTCTCCAATCAATGACATTTGATCTTCAACACCAATCTTGAATTGATCTTTGCATATGAAGAGGCTTGGATGAATGTAGAAGGATGGATCTTCAAGGGGGTTCCAAAGAGATTGAATCCTTCAATGGCTAACAATGGATCTCCTTGATGAATGAATGCTTGAACACTTGAATGCTTGAATGCTTGAATTCACTTGCTTTCACTTGAGATCTTGCTCATGAAATTTCTTGAGATGAGATGTGAATAATGGATGTTGAAAATGAGAGAGGAAGGCCTCCTTTTATAGTGAACTAGGGCACAATCCTCTAGAGGGGCCACCTTGGAGAATTAAATCCAATTAGGTCCTAACCTTTAGAAAACATACCTAGATTAAATGCAATTTTAGGATTTACCATTCTAAAACCCGAAATGGTCGACCCGGAGGCGAAAAACCAAATATCACCGAAACCCGACACTCGAAATTCAAGGAAAATTGAAATTTGGATAGGAGGGTCAAGGACAAGCTCAAACCTGACTAGGTCAAGATCGAGGTCGATCCTGACCTGGTCAAGATCGAGGTCAACTTTGACCCCATAAGGTCAACTTTGACCTTATGGTCAAAAACTTTAGGATCCTGTCCCAGAGTGCTAGGAAATGGAGATATGAAGAGAAAATCAGGTGCAGAGGAAAGCAAAATAGGGGGAAAAGCTAGATACATGCAAAGACCCGATCAAGGTGCTTAACATGACCCCAAACCACTTACTCAAAGGGCTAAATGCTCTTATCATGGAAGTGCTTCCATTTTAAGACGATACATTTATGTGTGTGAAAATTGTACCTGATCTGTAGACACAACACTTCAGTAAAACATTAGAGGTTAGCAAAAATCAAAATCGTGCAATTAATTGAAAGCTAATTTAACCAAGCGATTTACTACCTTCTAGTAGGTGCGAGATTGATGTTCTCAAATTGTTATCAAGATCAATGACCTAGACGACACCTAAACGAAGGATTTGAATGCAATTGATATGAAATATGAATGCAATTAATCTATTTTTTTGGTATTTTCTATGTAATAATATGATGAAAACTGATATGAATCTATGCTAATATGAAAATTGATATGCAATGCTAATCTAGAAATGACATGATATGAAAATGAAAATTCTAACAATAATATGAAAGCTATGAATTTGAAATTGATCTCACAAAGCTTCAAATCCTCAAATTTATCTTTCAAGCTCCAATTGTGCAAATTCTCCAAATCTGATATGCTATGATTCCTGTAGAGTAAGTTTGCAATTTGCGAGATGAATTATGAAGAGCTGAGCCTTGGTTTTATAGAAATCCAGGACTTTGGAGGTGCATGAGAAAAAGCCATAAATCACTCAAATAACTCAGCTTGATTTTTGAGTTATTTTTAAATAAAAATAATTAAGTCACAAAAATCATGCAAAAGCACAGTTCAACTCGAATTAGAAGTTTAGATTAACTTTAAAACTCAAAAAGATGTTGAGTTTCAAAAAGCTAACCACTTGCATTGATTTTCCAATTTGAGTTTAACTGGTCCTTGAATGTGCACATGGATAATTATGATTTAATAAATAAATAAAATGATTTATGCTCAACTTAACTTATTTTTGAAATAAAATAATTAATTTATGGGTTAATTAACTATTTTATCAAACTTTTATTAAAAACTATATTATTAAATAATGACAACTTGCTTTAATTAATTAAATAAAAATTTAATCAATTATTCATAAGATATTAAATTTATTGTCAAAATTAAATAATACAATTAATAATATATAGAATTAAATTTAATTACATAATTAAGTGGCAAGATATTAAATCTAATTAATTAAATATGAAAATATTCAATTAATCAAACTTAGGATAAATGTGATTTATCACCAAATAATCATTAAATTAAAGATAATTAAGATAATTAGGAATATTCCTCAATGCAGAATTTAAGATAATCAATTAGGATTCGATGATGTGTAGATGTGCCTTTGGTTAGGATTTTGATGTCGATTTTGTTCGAATTGTTGATATAGGAGATTAATGAACTTATAGCCCATTTTTGGGGTATTACATTTTGCCCCTCTTTGAATTACTGTGCGAAGCGCAGTGGTTCAAAGATAGTCTGTGTTTGATAAAGATATGAAACTGATGTTAAAATTGATAATTGATATGAGACAGAAACTGATTGATATTGATTTGATATGGAGATAATAGGTCCTAAATGACCAAAGATAATGTTCACTATAATAGCAAATGAACCTATGATTGCGAAAAAGTGTCAAAACGCCTGATTCCAAACCTTAGGATTGCAAAGAAGTGAGTGACCGGTTCTAGACTCGATTGTCTTAGCAGAACTAGCAGGTATCACATCTGAATCCTTCAGTTGCCGAAGAACCAAGGAAAGAACACTATGATCCAATGGTTGCAAAAACTGATACAGTTTACAAGATTAGGAGAATACCATATTGATATGGATCTTAATGAATCTGATATGCCCCAAGTGATGATAGATTTGCCCCAAGCGATGAGGTCTTTTTTGATGAATTAGTAACTAGACGTGATTGTTTGTCTTGATCACTGATGAAAGATATTGATAGAAATTGATTTATAGACTTTGAATGATGTGCAATACCATGCCCCCTTCAGGATTAAAATTGAAATTTGACAAGAAAAGTCAGCGTTGAGAGTTCAGAAGCATGTTAATTGATTGGAAAAGTGGTTATACACGTCTAAGAACGCATTTTGCATCGTTTAGAGTTCCAAAAGACCAAGTTTGACTAGGTTAAACCATGAGTTGACCATGGTTGACCAAGTTGAAATTTTGATAGTTTGATGTAAGATAATCAGTTAAGTTTAATACTGGATTTTTGTGATGATTGAAGGTTGATATGCAAGCAGTAGACCGTCCTGGGCCCAAAAATTTTAAATCGCGATTTTGACATAATAAACAATCTCAGATTTCGATTTTGATCCTGAAAAAGGATTCTACTTGCTGTTTCATTGGAAGAACCTTCGTGTGAGATTCAGCTCTTGTTAGATTTGAAGATGCGAGTGGAGAATTATTTAAGCATTGAAGTTTGTTTAGCCATTATGAGATCATGCAAAGTGCAAAATGCAAAGAGACATGCAAAATGAAATGCAACTTAAGACCTAGGACCTAGTCACTGATCATATGTCGATTTGTTATCATCATTGAACTTTTAGGTAACCAAATAAATCAATACAATGCCCACTAGCTAAAAAAAACCATAGACATATGAATATTGATTTGTATACGCAAGAATCAATACAACACCCATTGGTCAACAACCATGGATATATGAATATTGATTTTGTTTTCGGAATGTCGGATTAGATATAAGCACCAAGGCACAAACATCAGGATGACCTAAATATCATGTCTATTTTGATATAGCAATTTGTATAAGCATCAAAACATGAACGTCGTGATGACCTGAATACACCTTGCATGACAAACACATCAAACAGCCAAGAGATCATTCTAAATCCAATGTGAATTACCCGTAGTGACCCTTTAGCGTTCACATCCTTAGGTAAGATCATGTTTCACAGTAGGAGAAAGAACTCACTCAAAAAGACAATAGTTAGATCAAACTTCCTTGAATTTTTTGGGTATCAATGGTCGAGGTACGCATGGCCATCCAATTCGAGATAGAGGCTCTTATAGTCGGACACCATTTCAATCCAAAATTTTCAAAGTTGTTAGATTTTCACATACAAGCAAAAAACAAAGAAAAGATTATGCCCCCAGTCATCACTCTCTAAATCCTATAAAGGACATCATCGAAGAGCTCGAAGGGACACAATATGCAAAAATCTCAATGCGAATCAGTAAGCATACAAGGAGATAAAAGCATGTAAAAAAGCATAGATTGTTTTCAGTTTGATGTTTGATTGTTGTTGTAGATGCAAAATCCTTTCTGGAGACAAGACAGACTTGACTGACTCAAATGAAGCTTCAAAAGGACTCTGGCTGGATATGACACGTCTAAGATACATGGGAGACCATAGGATATGACATTGATTGCCCCCAAGTTTGAACATTAATAGGATACAGACGCTTGAGCTGAGTGGTGTACAGACCGACTTATTGAAAACTGGAAATGCAGAAACAAACTGGGAGATATGAACAAACTAAAACAAGACTGAAAGCTGGGAAAGACCAAGATTGCGCTGATAGATGGAGCATTTTGAAACAAGTGGCACCCATTTGTCGGGTTTTCACCATCTTGGTAGAGATTCTATTTTTGCTACCAAGGCGCCTGTTTCCAGGTTTTCACCAAGGCACTTTTTTTTTTCTCATTTTTTTTGTATTTTTCATTTTTTCAATTTTTTTCAATTTTTTTTTTTAAATTTTTTTTTTGTACTTTTGATATTTTTTTATTTTTTTTGTGAATCATCAAGGCGCCTATTGCTAGGTTTTCACCAAGATGTTCATTTTTTTCAGGACTTTTTCTGATTTTTATAATTTTTTCAAGACATTTTACCATAGACTGAATGCTTTAGGCATAGAATTTCTTCAGATGGAGAATGTTGATTGGTTCTCGGAGTTGTTCTCCTTCAATTGTTGAGAGTTGATAGGCACCAGAGCCAAAAGTAGCAGTGATAACAAAGGGACCCAACCAACTGGGTTCAAACTTCCCCTTGCGTTCTCGATGTGATTGATTTTTAGGATTCTCTCTCAAGACTAGATCACCAACCTGAAATTCTTTGTCTGACTTTCTTGTTGTAGCCTCTAGACATTCTCTTCTGATATACTCTGAGATGATCATACGCTGCTTGTCTGCGCTCATCTAGTAGTTCCAGTTCTTGTAACCTAGACACTCTGTAGTCATCATCAGTTACTAGACCGTGCATTCTAATTATTAGTGATGGGATTTCAACCTCAATAGGTAGTACTGCTTCAGAACCATAAACTAAAGCGAAAGGTGTAGCCCCAGTAGGTGTTCTGATACTTGTTCTGTAGGTCCATAGAGCTAGATTAATCATGAGATGCCAGTCTCTACCAGTTTTGTTTACTGTTCTGTGTAAGATCTTCAAGAGATTTTTGTTAGAAGCCTCTGCTTGGCCATTCCCTTGAGGATAGTAGATAGAAGACCAATGTTGGGTGATCTTGAATTTGGCACATAGATCATTTAGGTCTTTATTCCTGAATTGCCCACCATTATCTGTGATTATGGAATGAGGTATCCCATATCTGCATATGATATAGTTCAATATGAACATAGATATTTGTTTCCCTGTTGCTTGTGTCAAAGGGACCGCCTCTACCCATTTTGTAAAAAAATCTGTGGCTGTGATTATATGGGTATGTCTGTTAGAAGAATGAGGATGAATCATCCCGATAAGATCAAATGCCCATTGATGGAAAGGCCATTGTGTTGTAAAGGGGATTAGATCCCTCCCTGGAGCATGAATTAGGTTGCCATGTAATTGACACTTTTGACAATTCTTAGCAAATTTGATAGCCTCTTTCTCCATTTCAGGCCAATAGTACCCAACCCTAATAAGTTTTTGAGCTAGTGTTAAACCGTTCGAGTGTGACCCACAAATACCATCATGGACTTCCTCTAATGCACGTTGAGACTCTTCCCATTCTAAACATCTAAGTAGTGTACCATCTAGACCTTGTTTGTATAGATCGTGACCAATGATGACATATCGGGAGGCATTACGGATAAGGTATCTCTTTTCAGGGTGGTTGAAGGTATCGGGGATGATTTGGTCTTGGAGATAGGAAAATAGGTTTTTATATCGGGATGAATCATGACCTACAATAGTGCAGATCATGCGGGTTTCGGGGGAGTCATATGCAGAATAAGATAGTGCTTCCACCAAGAACTCATAGCGTAGCTCATGTTCAGGCTGCTGTAATAAAGTAGATAGTGTTGCCATTGCATCGGCAGCCTTGTTCTCCATTCTAGGAATTTGCTCAAATGTGATAGAGATGAAATATTTCTTAAGATCATCTACCATTCTCTTGTAAGGAATGAGCTTTTCATCTTTAGTTTGGTACACATCATTGACTTGATGAATAACAAGTTGAGAGTCTCCATGAATGTGTAGCTCTGTTACTCTCCATTCAATTGCTATTTTCATACCATTCAAAAGGGCTTCATATTCTACAATATTGTTTGTGTAGGGGAACTTTAATCTGAATGCTTTTGGGATGGAGTATCCTTGAGGAGTTATGAATAATATGCCTACTCCAGATCCATTCTGTGTATAGGAGCCATCAAAGAGCAATTGCCATTCTCTAGAAGATAGGTGCATAATAGAGGAGTCTAGAAATTCCATTTGCATTGGTGTGTCATCAAACATGGGTGCATCTGCTAGTTGATCAGCAATAACTTGACCTTTTATAGCTTTTCTTTCAACATATTCAATGTCAAATTCACTTAGAAGCATGACCCATTTAGCCAGTCTACCTGTGAGGGCAGCCTTGCTGAGTAGGTATTTTAGTGGATCAATTTTTGCTACTAGATGCGTTGAATGAGCTAACATATAGTGTCTCAGTTTCTGTGATGCAAAGATCACAGCGAGACAAACTTTCTCAATCATAGAATAGTTCTTTTCATATGCCACCAATGTTTTGCTTATATAATAAATGGCTCTTTCCTTTTTCTCTTCATCATGTTGCGCTAGCAATGCCCCCAATGATGTGGCTATTGCGGAGACATATAAGATCAATGGCTTCCCATGAATAGGAGGCATCAAGATAGGCGGATTTGATAGATACTTCTTGATATGGTTAAAGTTGTTCTCACATTCTTCATTCCATGCAAAGGTCACATCTTTATGTAATGTCCTTGTAAAAGGCTGTGATATGTCCGCTAGTTGTGATATGAATCTTCAGATAGATTGAACTCTTCCTTGCAACATCCTCATTTGACTGATATTTATGGGAGGTTGCATCTCTATTATAGCCTTGACTTTAGCCGGATCAACTTCAATGCCCTTCTTTGAAACTATGTATCCTAAGAGCTTTCCAGAAGTGACACCAAAAGCACACTTCTTAGGATTTAGTCGGAGACTAAACTTTTCCATTCTGTCTAGGATCATGCTCAAGTCCTTTAAATGTTTAGTCCTGATCATAGATTTTGCCAATGTGTCATCAACATAATCTTCCATGGTTCGATGCATCATGTCATGGAAAATAGATGTCATCGCTCTCTGATATGTAGCTCCAACATTTTTAAGCCCAAATGGCATGACATTCCAGCAAAAGGTGCCCCATGCACATGTGAAAGCAGTTTTCTCTTGGTCCTCTGGAGCAATTTTTATTTGGTTATATCCAGAGAAACCATCCATTAAGGAATACATCTCGAAACACGCAGTCATGTCCACTATCATATCAATGTTAGGTAGTGGAAAATCATCCTTAGGGCATGCTCTATTCACATCTCTAAAGTCTGTGCACACTCTGATTGAGCCATCTGGTTTAGAAACAGGTACAATATTAGAGATCCACTCTGCATAGTCAATAACTCGAATGAATCTAGCATTTAGGAGCTTCTCTAATTCATCTTTTACCAAGAGTGCAACATGAGGATGCATCTTTCTTAATTTTTGCTTGATAGGTTTGACATTTGGAGTAATAGATAAATGGTGCATTATAAGATTAGGATCCAATCCTGGCATATCTGAATATTTCCATGAAAAGTTGATCTTCTTCTTTGTTAGGAATGTTGTAAATTTTTGCTTCTCTTCTTCCGATAATGATTGTGCTACATGTACCAATTGTGGTTCCTCTGTTGTACCCAAATTGATGGATTGAGTGGGCTCAATTAGAACTGGAGATCTGTCCTATAAATGACTCAAAAGGACATCAAATATCTCATCCTTAGGTGCCTTAGAGAGGTTTTCACCTTTGGATACGTCTTTTATTTTTACTTTTGTAGGTTCTGAGACTGCCACAAAGTGGTTTTCACCCTCAGAACTCTTTTTCTTTTTCTTTTTATTCTTGTTTTTCTGACTAAGATATTTGATGTCCGACTCGGTCATGCTGACGATTGGTTCACTGATGGAAGTACTCATAGGCTCAACTGCATTGAGGTAGCAAGCAAGGGCATAGTCATTCAGGAAGGTATAAATACCATGGCTCAGATTTGTGGAGGTTTGATCAATGAGTTCTGGATATTTGATAGTCAAAGCAGGGAAAGATTGGGAGATAGTGTTTACGGATATGGATTTTTCATCATTGGTCCTAACTTGATGCTCGAGTTCAAAGGTGATACTACAACTTAAGACATTCAATTCGTGAATAGGCTCAATGTCATTGTGGGAGTCCAATTCAGCCATAGGTGGATCAGACTCGATAGGTTCATCATTTCGCTTTAGACTTACGTTGGTTTGAGGTGCATATTGGTGAATAACATCAACATGTTTCTCTATGATAAGCTCATCTTCATCTGGTTCTGGAATGGCTCCCCATTCATAGTCATTTGATTCAACTTCTGATTCGGATCTCTAGGAAATCTTAGAACATGAGTAGTCAGGGTGAATACCCCAAGAAGGGTTACCCTCAGATTCTGATTTGTATTTATACTCATGAGAATCTATCTTAGAATCATTACCACTTCCCTCTTCTTGATTTTTTTCAAGATTAGCTAGTTCTTGTGTTGCAACTATCTCTTGATTGATAGTAGGTTCTTGTGTTTCTACTACATTAATTCTTTTGATAGGATCATTTTTATCATCAAGAAGGTCTTTGATCTCCTTAGGCAATTTTTCATAGGGGATGAGTTTTGAACTATCTGAATCACTATCAGATGGTTCTATTTCTTCTTTCTTAAGAAGAGGTTCCCCTGGTGTGATTTGCTCTATGACATGAGAGCAATTACCTTTGAGGTGATAGGGTTTCTTCTTAAATCCTAAGCCAACTTTGTTTTTATTTTCTCTACCAGTATGTGGAAGAGGTACCTCAAGACCTTTTCCTCTAATTCCTAGAGGTCCTTTACCTGAATATCCCATCTTAGCTATTAATTTATCTCCTGGACCATATGACTTGGAAGGGAGTTTGGAGATTGCAGAGTCACCAGTTTGAACAACTTGAGATTCAGGTTCATCTTTGTACATCCATGATAGCACAGCCTCATCCTCTTCAAATTCTTGCTTGGATACTTGTTCTGCTACAAAATTCTTTTTATATGCTTCAAGAGGTTCTTTAGAGTCTGGTTTGGATTGTTTCAAAGATTGCCCATAAGACTTAGGCAAGATAGGGAGAGATGTCAAAGATAAGACTGGCTCGATAGTATATTCTCCCATACTATTTTCTTTGATATTAAACTCTTTTGCAAGATCTTCCATTTTAGATGTGGATGCTTCTTTAGTTGGTTCAATGGAAGATTCTCTGTTATTAGGTACAAGCTTATCTACACTTTCCTTCAAGGTGTTGCAAGTTGTATTCAGATCTGCGGGGATAGTAACCTCTACTCCTTCATAAGAAAATTTCAAGCATTGATGGTATGTAGAAGGAATAGCTTGCATTTCATGTATCCACGGTCTCCCTAGAAGGACGTTGTAGGCCAAAGGTAGATCAAGCACTTGACAGATGGTATCTTTGATAACTGGACCCACTCTGATAGGTAAGACAATGGTGCCTTTAGAAGATCTTTCTTGTTCATCATAGGCCTTGATAGTTATTTTCTTTTTAGGATCAATAGCCAATTCTGAAAATCCCAATTGTGTGATCAAGCTATAAGAACAAATGTTTAGGCCAGCGCCCCCATCTATCAACACATGTTTGACTCTATGGTTTTGGATCAAGACTTCTATATGCAAAGGCTGATTATGTGGGTGACTCAAGGAGTTGTCATCTTCCTCTGAAAAGGAGATATATTGCAGAGATGTAAGATGTCCAACCATAGTCTGGAACCTGTCTAAATCAAGGTCATTAGGAACATTGGAACCGAGCAAAGCTTTATCGAGAATGGCTCTATGAGCTAGAGATATTCGAAGAAACTCAAACATGGAGATTTTTGCATTAGTGTGCTGGAGTTTTTGAACAATGCTATAAGATGTAGGCCTTGTATCCTTTGGATTGGAAGATTTGGAAGCAACTTTCTGTTTAGAAGCAGATGAAAGATTGAAGGGCACCTTAGGGACATTTGATGAATCTAGGATTCATCCTTTCAGATGCGTTTGAGCTTGTGATCAAGTAATTGCATTAGCTGAGGAATGATCTTTGTCTCTTCATACAATTTTGATGACATTGCAACTTTCAGAGAGACATGGTTCAACCATATTGATGACAGCATTATTTCCAGGGTAGGCATAGTTGACTTTTGCCCCCATATTAGGCTGAGAAGTTGAAACTTCTTGACCATGTTTCAGAAAGGGTTCTGTGAATGCTGTATGATCGTGATTGCTTTTGGAATTGTCAATTGTGATGTCTCCACTATCGATCAAATCTTGAATGGTATGCTTCAAGTGGTAGAAACTACTAGTTTTGTGACCTTTACTCCAATGGAAATCACAGAATTCATTTTCCTTCCACCATATCGGTTTAGGGTCCTGATCATTCGGTCGGATTGGTGGTAATGAGATGATGTTATCAACTAGTAGAGTTTTCATAGCTGATTCTAAAGACTCTCCTAGAGGAGTAAATTTTTTATGTTTATCCCATTTTTTGAATTCTGGCTTCCTTTGAGATGGTTGAGAAGACTTTTGTTCTGAAGCTTTAATGGCTTGAGTGCCAAGAGTGAGATTGTAGGTTGGTGCCTTTGATGGGGCACAGACAGTGTCAACAATGCCATCTATGACGATGCCTTTGTTCTTGTTCCAATTTTTGTTCTTGTCTTTAGAACTGGATCCTGATTTGTACTTGTCTTTTTGAAGTGTGATTTCTCCTTTTTTTACAAGCACTTTTTCAATTTTGATAGCATTATCCACCATCTTGTCAAAAGATGTATGATCTTGCATTTGTAAGGATAATTGATTTCTGGAACAAGGTTATTGATAAAGATTTCAAGTTTCTCCATTTCAGGAATAGGTCTGGCATATAGAGAGAACTTCTTCCTCCATCTCTTGAGAAATGTTAGGAATGGTTCCCCTGGATATTGCTTGAGATTGAAAATATCAATCATGGTGATGGGATGTTGAATATTGGAGTATTGCTAGTAGAACAATTTAATCAATTCCTCAAACGTCTTGATTGTAGGAGACAATCTTGAAAACCACTGAATGGATGCTCCTCCCAGAGATCTAGGAAAAAGACGCATCAGATAGGTCGGTTCATGCATGAATTCCATGGATTGCGTATAGAACTCTCTGACATGATCTTGAGGATCAGAGTGTCCATCATACTTATCATACTTTGGCATCTCCACTCTTTTTGGAAATGGTGGCATATACAAGTTTTTGTCAAAAGGAAAAGGGCATAGAGCTTCCATGGAGAACTCTTTGGGTTCCTTTTCTTTCTCAAGGCTATTAAATTTGACTTGTAAAGCATGTATCTATTTCATCATAGTTGTGAGTGGAGTTTCTTCCTCATGCATAATGATATCTTCAACATTAAAGTTGGGAGGAAGTTTAGCTCCTTGATGAGCTAGTTGTAAAAAGCATGCTTCTCTATCTTCTTTCAAGAAATGCTTCATCATTCATTTGAAGTTATCATCATTTTGATATGTGGGTTCCTGATCTGCACCATGTTGAGATTGAGCTCTTTGAGAGCCAAAATTTGTCCCTGCTTGAGACATGGTAGGAGTTTGTGGACTCCCTGGATTAGATTGATGAGGGGTATGTTGAGTACCTCCGTGAGTTGATGGAGGAGGTATGTAACCAGATTTCAATCGATAGTTGCCAAGACTGTCATCCTCGTAAAGACCAGAATTGATGAGTTGCTTAAGAGTTGGAGTTTGGAGAGTGGTGAGAGATTTCTTGTGAGAGGAAGCTCTAGTCTCCACCATTCACCTCAAGTGAAACAAAAGAATAAGATCTAGATAACCGAAGAATGAATTGAATCAAGATGATCAGATGACACAACCTTGTCAAGGTTTGATTGATTTGAAGATTTGATTAGAAGTGGATGAAGGATACTGTGCCTTGGATGTATGGGTAGGTTCCCAAAAGATAGCGGACAAGATATCACAACACTTAGTCATTTTGATGATTGATTGAAGATTGATAGTTATGACAAGGTTTTGACATGAGATGATAAAGACTCAAATCGATTAAACAGAAGGCTGAATCAGATTTGAAAGGCCACTTTAGGAAAATGATTGGATTCTTAATAGCTACTACTCTGTTCCTGACACAATGATTTGTTCAACAGATTCTGAAATTAGGCTAAAAAAGCTAAATATCTGGCAATTTTGACAACTTTCAAAAATTTCCCAAACGACACTCTGCAGACTCGTACGACAGTGGGTATGCTGTGAAAAGATAGTTGCAAAACTCGTACGATAGTTGGGTAGCAATGAAACGATAGTTGCAAAACTCATACGACAGTTGCAAGATTTTGACTTTGAGAATTTGCTGGCATGGAAACTCGAACGACACTGGGTACTCAATCATATGACAGATGGGTTGCAATGAAACGACACTTGGAAATCTCATACGACAGTTGCAAGATTTTGACTTTGAAAATTTTTTGGCATGGAAAATTGTACGACACTGGGTACTCAATCATATGACAAATGGGTTGCAATGAAATGACACTTTATGGAAACTCGTATGACTTTTTGACCTCCTGAGATGAATTTTGACTCCAGAAAAGGATTTTACTTCAGATTTTGCAAATTTTGAGTTTTCATATTTGAATTGTTTGCAAATTTTAATGTCCAGATTTGAGGTTTGTAACAGATTTGTCCATTTTTAATAACCAGATAGATAAACAAGCACCAAAATAGCAAGCATGTGATTTCAATGCATGTCTGAAAACAATGAACAAGGGAAAAAGCAACCTTGCGCATGAACAATCAAGTGACTTATTTGTTCTAATCCTCAGAAGTGCTAATTGTGTATGTTCCAAAAATGTTTTGCAATAACGCACATATACCCTATAAAATGAAAATTTGGCCTCACTAGGGTTTTTAGTAATGGTTTGACTCTGCAACTTTTATGATCCAAAGGGGTGAACTCCAATCCCGGCGCACCAAGGTTTTGACACAGTCCAAGAACTTAATCTTTAGGAGCTGCTAGGGAGATCTGACAACCCAACAATGAATCATACCCGTGGAGATTTCTTCCACAAGGACATTTATATAGCGGCTGTCACTACCACGGTGAAAATGGCTATTACCGCTTGAGGTTCCATCAACACAGTTTTCCCTGTGAAGGGATTGTTCGCTATGGTTAACCCTCTCTAAAGATGACTCACAATAGTATACCACAAGGGGACTTGGCTCTAGATCCAAGGTTTTGATGCCTCTTCACTTTTAACCCAAACAAAGCAAGCAGATTAATCCGACATGCTAAGACAAAGTTTTGCTTCACCAAGGTCTATGATGTCAACTCCACGTGATCTATCAACCTCTCTGAGGAGAGAATGTATCAATCAATAAGAGAAGATGCACTAACCAATTTTGATTCACCAAAGATCGTGATGTCTACCCCATGTGATCTATCAACCTCTCCTGGGAGAGAATTTATCGATCAATAAGAGAAGACACACTAACTAAGTTGAATGTGAAACACACTAAGTATCCTCTCTACCTACAAGGATTCTGTCATCAAGAAGGATTTCACTAGGAATCCAATCTCTCAAGAATCACGAATAGTGTTCATAGGGCCTAATTAATATGTGAGCACAAATGTATGTTTCCAAAAGCAAATCTACCAAAAGTACCCAAAAAGCAGAAAGAGGAACACTTAATGCTTAAAGTGAATATGAGATGAATCCACAAAGTGGAACACTTAACACCTCACACAAGCTAAAAATGAGTCCCCAACTTAGAAAACAAGTGAGTTCCTAAAAGCACAAAAGGGTTGCCAAGTGGAACACTTAACGCTTCTCTCCTGTTGACCCCTCCCCTTTATGGCACTGAGATTGCAACCACGGGGTGGAATGAGGGGTTGGCGGATTAGCCAGTCCAATAACCCAAGATAGCAATCAAGATCAATCACAAGTATCTGAGACTACTTAATGAATCCTTAAGGGGTCACAACCTAGTATCAATTATGCAAGTGTGTAAAACAAAAGCATGAAAAGAATCACCCAAGCTAGACACACGAGAGATTTATTTTAAGCCCCAAATCAAAATATTATCAGCAAAAGTGGAATACCTGAGATCCTCACAACGTGCTTAGTAGATGTTTACCTAATTTTGAGCAATTCTTGCACTTTTTCCAATCAAAACTAGCAGAAATCAATCAGAAACAGAGAATTCCAACTGTTAAAATTAGCTATTAGTCAAAATCCGAAAATCAAATCTGACAAATTGCCTACAAAAATGAAATGAAAGTTAAAACCTGATACCAAAACTCATACGACAGTGGGTCTCTTACCATACGACAGTCAAATCTTGATGTTGAAACTCATACGACAGTGGGTCTCTTACCATACGATAGTTAAAACCTGATGTCGAAACTTGTACGACAATGGGTCTCTTACCATACGACAGTCAAATCCTGATGTCAAAACTTGTACGATAGTGGGTCTCTTACCATACGACAGTTGAAACCTAATGTTGAAACTCATACGACAGTGGGTATGCTCCTAGATGACACTAGGTATCCGATGAAATGACAATCTAAAAAAATTCGTACGACAGTCTGAAAACTCGTACGACAACTGTACAAACTGAAATTAAAAATCACGTTGTACGGACAACT
This sequence comes from Chamaecyparis obtusa, assembly GCA_027943335.1. NCBI lineage: Eukaryota > Viridiplantae > Streptophyta > Pinopsida > Cupressales > Cupressaceae > Chamaecyparis > Chamaecyparis obtusa. The sequence continues at coordinate 993,947 of BSBK01004522.1, forward strand.
TTGATAGAAAACGTGCCCAAATTTTTTTTAACGTCCTACTGAAAATACCACCAGAACAGGCAGCAATAGGGGAGTTCTGATAGAGAAATGATAGAAGATTGATAGAAATGAAGGGAAGCCCATTTCAGGGCCCCACGGTGGGCACCAGAAATGTGTGTGTGAAAATTGTACTTGATCTGTAGACACAACACTTCAGTAAAACATTAGAGGTTAGCAAAAATCAAAATCGTGCAATGAATTGAAAACTAATTTAACCAAGCGATTTACTACCTTCTAGTAGGTGCGAGATTGATGTTCTCAAATTGTTATCGAGATCAGTGACCTAGACGACACCTAAACGAAGGATTTGAATGCAATTGATATGAAATATGAATGCAATTAATCTATTTTTTTGGTATTTTCTATGCAATAATATGATGAAAACTGATATGAATCTATGCTAATATGAAAATTGATATGCAATGCTAATCTAGAAATGACATGATATGAGAATGAAAATTCTAACAATAATATGAAAGCTATGAATTTGAAATTGATCTCACAAAGCTTCAAATCCTCAAATTTATCTTTCAAGCTCCAATTGTGCAAATTCTCCAAATCTGATATGCTATGATTCCTGTAGAGTAAGTTTGCAATTTGCGAGATGAATTATGAAGAGCTGAGCCTTGGTTTTATAGAAATCTAGGGCTTTGGAGGTGCATGAGAAAAAGCCATAAATCACTCAAATAACTCAGCTTGATTTTTGAGTTATTTTTAAATAAAGATAATTAAGTCACAAAAATCATGCAAAAGCACAGTTCAACTCGAATTAGAAGTTTAGATCAACTTTAAAACTCAAAAAGATGTTGAGTTTCAAAAAGCTAACAACTTGCATTGATTTTCCAATTTGAGTTTAACTGGTCCTTGAATGTGCACATGGATAATTATGATTTAATAAATAAATAAAATGATTTATGCTCAACTTAACTGATTTTTGAAATAAAATAATTAATTTATGGGTTAATTAACTATTTTATCAAACTTTTATTAAAAACTATATTATTAAATAATGACAACTTGCTTTAATTAATTAAATAAAAATTTAATCAATTATTCATAAGATATTAGATTTATTGTCAAAATTAAATAATACAATTAATAATGTATAGAATTAAATTTAATTACATAATTAAGTGGCAAGATATTAAATCTAATTAATTAAATATGAAAATATTCAATTAATCAAACTTAGGATAAATGTGATTTATCACCAAATAATCATTAAATTAAAGATAATTAAGATAATTAGGAATATTTCTCGATGCAGAATTTAAGATAATCAATTAGGATTCGATGATGTGTAGATGTGCCTTTGGTTAGGACTTTGATGTCGATTTTGTTCGAATTGTTGATATAGGAGATTAATGAACTTATAGCCCATTTTTGGGGTATTACAACATTAAGCCCCCACTTTAGCAAGAGTATGGACTCAATGCAAACACTTGGTAAAGGAGATCATAATGAAAAGATAATCTTATCGTAATCCAAGGGACAAAGAGAAACCTTAAGCCCCTAGGGATGCAAGTCTTCGTCGATTCCTAGATCACAATAAGAGATACATCTTTATAGAGAGAAAGAAAGGGTGTGATTACCTCACCCAATGAGAGCTTATGTCCTATTGTGAACCACATAAGAAAATGATGCAACTAGAAAGATGGAATTGAACCACCTAGTGATTGTGGCTACTCAGTAGTCAACCCATCAAGGATTTACCCTTAGGAATATCTTATTCCATAAGAATAAAACCAAAAACAATAAAGATATCCAGTCTTAAGGACACCTCCGACCTCAAGGGATCAAAATATATGTGTATATTTGAAACTAGAGGGATCAAGAGATCCTAAAATATAAATCCATGCTTTAAGGATTAATTACTAATCCAAAAAGGGAGAAAAGTATCTTGAAAAATAGTATGTGCATATCAAAAAGTGTGTGTGCAATAAGTGAGTAGAGTGTATGCCCCCACGTTAAAGTCATTGTTGACACTTTAAAAAGAGCAATGGCTTTAACGGAAACATAAACAACTCCACTAATTACGTTTCCATGTCGAGATGCCCCTAGATGAAGACAAATCAAGGAAAATATCACAGAAACATATAGAGAACACAGAAGGGATCTACCTACCACGGGGTCAGTATGATCATAAGATAATATATATATGATATTATTGCAAATGAATTGACATCATTCCCCAAAGAAAGTAGAACTATGATCACAAAGGAGGAAAGATCACATAAGATATACAAAGGAGAATCTTTTCAGACCATGACATGGAGACCAAAAAGAATTAGTGCTGACATATCTTGAATCCAAGCAGATTACACAAGGAAACATTTATGAACAATAACACAATTATGACATAACATTGAACAATGTATAGAAGAATAGAGATACATATAGAAGAATTTAAATGACATTTTTGATTCCATTATCACCTTGTACCAACTGAGTAACAAGGATCATATAAAAGAATCTAACAACATTTAGCAAGCACATTATGGGAGAAACATAGTACAACAGGCAAACACACAACATGCCGATCAAGTCGATCAAGCATGCCGCCTACTCTCCCCATCTCATTGTATATCATTTAGGGAAGGTGGGTAACTCGCAAGAGGGACTATATCCAACATAGTAGGAATGATAGCCAGTTCCAAACAAGGATCCTCTTGAGAATCACAATGTTTGACACTAGGTGTAAGAGTTAATTATGATGAAAGCATATTAGGTAAATCAATGTCAATGTCAATAGTTTCATATTCATCATTAACATCATCAGTATCATCAAGAGTATCTTCTTCATCCAAATTAATCAAATTAGGATCTAAGATATGAATAGAATCATCATAATCATGCATCTTAACATCATTATTAGTAACAACTTCTTCTAACACATCATGCATAGGTTTATCCGAAGAAGGTAGAGATTTTTGAAGAATAGAATTACGAGCTTTAGCATGAGCATGATGCTTTTTATGACATTAATTAGCAGATCGATTACATTTTGATTTATTTGAAATAGGTTGAGAACTAGGAGGAACAATCATAGGATCCTCACAGGTTCTTTAGGAAGATCAATAGGATTATTAACAATAGGAGGAACAATCACAAGATCTTTGATAGGTTCGATAGAAGGAACTTGATTAACAGAACTAGAAGCCATAGTTAAAGGAGATATAGAAGGTGTAGGCAAAAGACCATGATTAAGATCCATAGGAGGTAGGCTTAATTCAAGAATCTTGTGATGTTTATAAGCTTGATATGAACGGAAAAGATTATCAGGTCGAGGAGGACATGAATTGGGTAATGAATGCCAAAAGAAATCAAGAGCAACACAATCTCTAGGCCTAGAAGGTTGGTATAAACTATGATTAATCATCTTCACTTATTCTTCATGAATGAATTTAAGACACTTATGGATAGGTGAAGCAACAACATGCATGACATTCAACCAAGGCAAACCTAGCTTAACTTGAAATTGATCAGAAGTAGGAACAACAACAAAGGTAGTGTTCACAATTTTTCCACAAAGTTCAACCAGTAAAGTAATAGAACCAAATGATGGATAAATAAAACCATTGCAAGTTTGAATCCACACATCTGATGTATCATAAGAATCATGTCGTAAGCTTTTCATAAAAATATTTTCTTCAGTAATAACATTGACTAAGGATGTAGGATCAACAAGACAACCACGAGTAGGTTTCTGAGAAATCCTAGCAGAAATGTAAAGGGGACCATCAGGAGCTTTAATAGTCTCAGAATCATCAAAGGTAATCAAAAGTTCTCGAGGTCTTTTATTCTTAGGTTGTTGTCGAGGTTTAGGTTGAGTTTTCAGTTTAGGTTTAGGTTTTGGTCAATGTTGAGATTGATCTTGAGATTGAATATGAGGTTGAGGTGAAGGTTGAGATACAGATTGACCAACATGCTCCACTTGATTAACAACATGATTGAGATCATCCATCTTAGAATCATACATAATTTCCATAGCAGATGGTTGAGCAATGGTATTAGTATCATGCGTAGGTAAAGGATTCGTATAAATTTGAAGTTTTTGATTAGGAGGAGAGAGATTTGTTCCCACTACCATCAAGATTATCAACAGATAAGGCATTAGAGTCAATTAAGTATTGAACCTTATGTTTTAAAGAATAACATTTCTCAGTATCATGACCATTCTAACGATGATATTGACAAAAAGCATTTTGATCAAAAGATTTAGATGCAATTGTAGTAGGTAAAAGAGGTCGAATAGGAGGTAAAGTAATCATATTAGCAATTATTAACCTATTCATAATAGCATGTAAAGATTTAGAAAGAGGAGTAAACATACGATTTAATCAAAAAGCAGTGGATGCAGAAGTGGCATTGTGAGATGCAACATCAACTTGATCAGCAACTGCATTCGCTTGTTTGTTTATCTTGACATAGTTGTTGAATTTTTTAAATTTGTTTGGATTAGGAGCAGCATCAATCTTATCAACTGGAACAGGAGCCATTGGAGTGTTGCTCTCAAATTGACTCACTTGTAATTGATAATGATGAAGCACTGCAAAAAGTTGTTGAAAAGAGGTAAATTCAGTAAGCAAAATCTTATCTCTAATATCCTTTTGCAAATTTGAAATAAACATTCGTTGAATATCAATATCAGGAACAAGATAGGAAATTTGAGCATGCAAATGCTTAAATCTACCAATAAATTCAGTTAATTTTTCTTTAGCACTTTGTTTACAATGCATCAAATCAGTCAAAGACACTTGCAGGCCAATGTTGTTTTGAAATTGTTGAATAAAGGCATTAGCAAGTTGTGGAAAGGAATCAATGGAATAAGGAGGAAATGAACAATACCATTGTAAGGCCTTGTCATGGAAGGTTCTAGCAAATAGTTTGGCTAAAATCCTATGATCATGAGCATAATCACTACAAAGGATTTGGAATATTTTAACATGATGAACATGATCTCCTTTTCCATTATAATTCTCAAGATGAGGCATCTCACCTTGCTGAGGAACGGGAGTATGAATAATGTATTAGGACAAGGGACTTCCCATGTCACATGTATGAATACTAAACTTGTTTTGAGTTAAGGAAGCAAGTTGTTGTTGTAAGGATGACACAGTTTGAGCCAAACTGATGATTGTTGAATCATTAGAGGAAATAGGAGGAGTAGCAACATTAGACACACTAGGTAAGGTGCAAGAAGCTGTAGGAATAGAAGACACAACTAGAGGAACACTAGGAACTACAGTTGGAAGCGGGTTGGAATAAGTAAAAGGAACATTATGATATGAAGGTTGTGATGTAGGAAGGGACACAAGAGGAACACTCATAGGAATAGAGGGAACCATCATAGTCACCAAGGAAGGAGTATAGGTAGGAATAATAGGTAAAGGATTAGAAGGAGGTTCAACATTAGTGATAGGAGGAATCAACCCTAAATCTTGAGCTTCTTGAGCTAAAGGTTTAACATTTGAATGCACAAGGTGAGTAATACCATGCAAGAGGTTAACACATTGATCACTATCATAGAGAAATTTCTTAAGATCCTCCATAGCTTGAATGGAATCTTGATTATGGTTCTCTTGAATAAGCCAATTACCCATTTTATCAAGTTCAGTGGAAAGTTTTTGGACTTGTTCAGGAGGAACTCTTAAAGCATCATCCTCATCATGAGATGAGTGAGAAGAGTTTTTCTCCATTGTAGGATTGGAATCATGAAGAATCAAGTTATCATCCAGGATCCTAAGGAAAGGGGAAGAATATTCGAGATCAAAGGCACCCATGAGTCTATGACTTCTTCTAACCAGAATGTTATAAGTAGGACTAGTGGTAGTAAAGCTCATAAACTAATGTAATGCAAATGAACTAAACTAAGAACACATAAAGCATGAATATTTTTGTATTTTTGAAATCTAATTACCATGCAAGATCTAAAACTAAAGATAAATATAATACTAACAAGATAAAAGGAAATCTAACACCACAAAAAGAAAGAGAGTAAGCTAGTCGGGTTCACCAAAATGAATAGGTGTAATATGGCATCACCCCTATTCAAATGTAAAATGGATAGATGTATGGGGGAAATATGAGATCTACTCCCAAATCCAAATTCCCAAAGGAGAGACCCAATTTGATCAACCAAGAGGTTAATGCACAATTGAATCAATCTATGAAGAATATGAAAGAGAGAGAAAAACCCTATGTTTCCCTATAAAGGAATTATGCTTGAAATCTAAAATAATTGAAATACAAGTACTAACCTCAAATTAGGGAAAATCTGGAAAATGCCAATTTCTGATGTTTGTGTGTACTTTCAGGCAATTCTGCAACCTATTTCAGACTGGAAATGCCGAGATGAAGAAAACCCATAAATCTTTTGTCTTTTCGACGATAGGTAGTCTTTGACCCTCATAAAAGGTCAATGGCTACATTCTTTATTTGAAGGTCGATTCTGACTTTGTTCACAGATCTTGAAAGTTCACTGAAAAGGGTATCCAAATATGCTCTCAGATCTGAAATTTTGCACCTGTACTTGCCAAAAAATGGGGGTTTTGTTTGTATGGGGGGTTTGCCTTTGTCAGACCCCAATTTAGGAATTAACCTTGAAATTGAATTGAAATGTAATGTGCATAAACAAAGTAATTGAAATAATTCACCTCGCTTATGTTGAAGTCCTTGTAGAGGATTCAAATCCTCAAATCCACAAGTAGGAATGCTTCAATGGATGTAGAATGAATGTAGGATGTCTCCAATCAATGGCATTTGATCTTTAACACCAATCTTGAATTGATCTTTGCATATGAAGAGGCTTGGATGAATGTAGAAGGATGGATCTTCAAGGGGGTTCCAAAGAGATTGAATCCTTCAATGGCTAACAATGGATCTCCTTGATGAATGAATGCTTGAACACTTGAATTCTTGAAGACTTACTTGAATGCTTGAATTCACTTGCTTGCACTTGAGAGCTTGCTCATGAAATTTCTTGAGATGAGATGTGAATAATGGATGTTGAAAATGAGAGAGGAAGGCCTCCTTTTATAGTGAACTAGGGCTCAATCCTCTAGAGGGGCCACCTTGGAGAATTAAATCCAATTAGGTCCTAACCTTTAGAAAATATACCTAGATTAAAAGCAATTTTAGGATTTACCATTCTGAAACCCAAAATGGCTGACCTGGAGACAGGAAAACAAATATCCCTGAAACCCGACACCCGAAATTCAAGGAAAATTGAAATTTAGACAGGAGGGTCAAGGACAAGCTCGAACCTGACTAGGTTAGGATTGAGGTTGATCCTAACTAGGTTGATATCGAGGTCGATCCTGACCTGGTTAGGATCGAGGTCAACTTTGACCCCATAAGGTTGACTTTGACCTTATGGTCAAAAACTTTAGGATCTTGTCCCAGAGTGCTAGGAAATGGAAATATTAAGAGAAAATTAGGTGCAGAGGAAAGCAGAATAGGGGGAAAAGCCAGATACATGCAAAGACATGATCAAGGCACTTAACATGACCCTAGACCACTTACTTAGAGGGCTAAATGCTCTTATCATGGAAGTGCTTCCATTTTAAGATGATACACTTATCTTGTGTCAAAAACCTTGTCAAAATAACCTCAAAATCTTTCTCAAATGGATAAGTGTTGTGAGCTCATGTCTGTCATCTTTTGGGAATCTACCCATACATCTAGGGCACAATATCCTTCATTTACATCCAATTGGTCTTTTTACCAATGATTTAAAACAATATTGACAAGGTTGCATCATTCGAATTTTCTTGAATTAGATTATATGTCAGTTGACTTATCTTGCTCTTCAGATTTACCTAAGGTTAATGGTGGAAACTAGAGCTTCCTCACACAGAAATCAAAGGGAAGAACCAAAACCATCACCATCTTCTTCTATTATTGCTCAGACATTTCATCAACACTACGATACCAATCTTTATGATGAAGACACCCTTGGAAATTTGTGCTTAAAAAGAGTTCCTGCAACCCCTTCTACATCAACAAAGGATCTCAATCAAAATGTTACTATGTCTCAAGGTGGAACCAATCATGGCTCACAAGGCCACCAATCTGAGCATAGTGAAAATGAACAACCCACCCCCTCTGAGATAACACAATACCAGAATGATGATTTCTTTAAGAAAGTGATGAAACACTTCTTATGAGAAGACAAAGAGATATACTTCCTGGAATTAGCATGACAAGGTGCCAAAATTCCTCACAACTTCAATGTTGAAGATATCATCACACATGAGGAAGAAACCCATATCATAGCTATGATGAAACAGATGCATGCTATGAAAGTCAAACTAAACAAGCTAGAAAAGGAGAAAGAACCCAAAGAATTCTATATGGATGCCCTATGTCCATTTCCATTCGATCGTAGCTTGTACACGCCACCATTCCCCAAAGGAGTCAAACTCCCCAAGTATGAAAAATATGATAGAAACTCAGATCCTCAAGATCATCTCAAAGAGTTCTGCACCCTATCCATGGAATTCAGGTACGAACCAACATTCTTAATGCATCTTTTCCCATGATCTCTGGGAGGAGCAACCATCAATTGGTTCTCTAAGATATCTCCTACCATCAAAAATTTTGAGAAGTTGATCAAATTTTTCTATCAACAATACTCCTACAACATCCAACATCCAGTCACCATGATCAATATCTACAATCTGAAATAGAAAGTAGGAGAACCCTTCCTGACTTTCCTCAAATGTTGGAGAAATAAGTTCTCACTTTACGCTTGACAAATCCCAGAAAAATAAAAACTAGAAATTTTCATCAATAATCTGACTCCAGAAATCAACTATCATCTCCAGATACAGAATCATACCTCATTCGATAAAATGGTTGATAGTGCCATAATGATAGAAGACATACTTGTTCATAAGGGAGACATATCACTTCATAAAGAAAATAAGTATGAGTCAGGTTCTAGTTCCAACATGAAAGATATAGTCAAATTCTGGAAAAAGAATAAAAATGTTGTCACAAATGGTGTTGTTAATCACATTAGTGCTCCACCCAAAGCACCAACATTTAACCTAACTATTGGTACTCAAGTTATAAAAGCCTCAGAGAAATAGACAACTAAACTTTCCAAAAAGATGAATGAGTGCAAACCATGGGTTACAAAACCAAAGCACAAGTTCACTCCTTTGGTTGAGTCCTTAGAATCTTCCATGAGAATCTTATTGGAAAATAACATCATCACGTTACCTGAGATCAAACCATATGACCCTGAAGTCAAACCTAAATGGTGGAAAGAGACTAATTTATGTGATTTCCATCGAAACAAGGGTCATAAAACCAACAAATGCATGCATCTAAAACATCTCATTCAAGACAAAATTGACACTGGAGAAATTGTGATTGACAACCATAAATCCAATAATGATTAGACAACATTCACAGAACCTTTTCCAAAACACACTCAAGGAGATTCATCTTCTAGACCAAATATGGGTGCTAAAGTTAGTTATACTTATTTTGGAAATAATGATGTCATCAACATGGTAGAGCCATGCTCATCTCAACACTGCAATGTCATCACCATTGTCAAGGAAGGTAAGGATAATTGGTCAACTAATGCAGTTACTCGATCTCGAGCTCAGATAACTCTCCAAGGACAAAACTTGAGTTCATCGAACACCCTCAAAGTGTCATTCAATCTTGCATCTGCATCTAAACAGAGGACTACCTCTAAATCTTCAAATCCTAAAGAGTCCAAGGTGACATTCTACAACATCATCCAACAACTCCAACACACAAATGCAAAGATATCTATGTTTGAGTTTTTTCAAATCTCTCCTGCTCATCGAGTTGCCCTAGACAAAGCTCTGCTCACTTCCAATGTCCCAAAAACTCTTGATCTTGATAGATTTCAAACCATGGTGGGTCATTTGACATTTCCCCAGTATATTTACTTTTTAGAGGAATATGACAACTCACCGAGTCATCCGTATAACCAGCCCTTGCACATTGAAGTCCTAATTGAAAATCATCGTGTCAAGTGTGTCCTGATAGATGGAGGAGATGGTCTAAACATTTGTTCTTATAAATTGGTTACACAATTGGGATTGTCAGAAGATTCTATTGATCCTAAAAATGAAATAACTATAAAAGCATATGACGAGCAAGAAAGGTCCTCAAAAGGAGTCATTGTATTACTTATCAGAACATGACCTATCATCAGAGATATCACTTGTCAAGTATTGGATCTTCCATTGGCATATAACATTCTTCTAGGAAGACCTTGGATTCATGAAATGCAAGCTATTCCATCAATGTACCACCAATGCGTAAAATTTCCCTATGATGGAGTAGAGGTCACTATACCAGAAGACATGTCAACTTCTTGCAATGCTTTGAAGGAAAGTGCAGACAAACTTGTCCCACACAACAAAGAATCTTCCACCAAACAGAAAGACATAGCATCTACCTCTAAAATGGAAGACATAAAAAAAGTAGTCAAAATCAAGGATACACACATGGGAGAATACACAATCGAACCAATTCTATCTCTTACATCTATCCCACTTTCACCTAAGACTTATGGACAACCTTCAGAGAAGACAAAACCGGTAACGAAAGGACCACAAGTTATCTTTAATAGAAGTTTTGTCATAGAACAAGTATCCAAGCAAGAATCTGATGAGGAAGAGGTTGTGCTTTCCTAGTTATAAAAAGATGAATCCCAATCCTAAAAAGTTAAAAAATGTGACTCTAAATCACACAAGGTTCCTTCAAAATCATATGGACCAGGTCACAAGTTAATGTCTAAAATGGGATATAATGGAAAAGGACCTCTAGGAACAAGAGGCAAAGGCATTATCACACCCATTGAACACTGTGGGAGGACAACCAAAGATACTATAGGCCTAGGCTATCATAAGAAACATTTCCATCTCAGTGGAAGCTCTACACATGTCCTAGAACAAATAGAACTAGAAATAGATGATCAACAAAAGGAAGAAACTCAACACTCTGACAGTGATGATTCAGACGCAAATGATGTTTTTCCTTATGAATGTATACCTCAACATATCCAAAATATTCTTGAAAATAAAAAGGAACCTAAAAGAATCAGCGTGGTAGACACACAAGAACCTACTATTGTACAAGAGGCAGTCGCAACACAAGAACTGACCGATCCTGAAAACCAAGAAGAAGAAGAAGGTGTACCTCTCACAATAGCTAAACATTTGGGACACTCTAGTGATTCTAAGATAGATTCACATGAATATAAATTCTGCTCAGACTCTGAAGGCAATCCTTCTTGGGGTATTTGTCCTAATTCTACACATGTTCTTAATTTTCCCAGAGATCCAGATGAAGAATCAAATGACTGTGAATAGGGAATTGTTCTAGAAGAAGATGAACTTATAATAGAGGAACACATAGATGTCATTCACGGATATGCACCTATGCCTAACATAAGTCTAGAGTGAAATGATGAATCTTATGAGTCTGATTCACTTATTACTAACACATGATCCAATAATGATGTTGAAACACTTAACGAACTGGACATTCTGAGTAGTAATATCATCCTGGAATTTGATAGTCAGGTCAAGACCAATGATGAAAACACCTTGTGTGTAAACTCTATTAGCCAATCCTTCCCTACACTTACTATCCAACACCATAAACTTATAGACCAGACATCCAATGACCCAAGCCAAGATATCCATACCTTTCGAACCGATTACACTCTTTCTTGCTACCTCAATGCAGTGGAACCTATGAAGACTTCCATAAGTGAACCTAGCATTAGCATGATGGACTTGGATATCAAATATCTCAGTCAAAAAAATAAAATAAAAAATAAAAAGAGTTTTGAGGGTGAAAACCACTATGTGGTAGTCTTAGAACCGAAAATAGTAAAAATAAAAGACGTATCTGAAGGTGAAAAGCTCTTTGAGGTGCCTAAGGATGAGATATTTGATGTCCTTTTGAGTAATTTACATGACAGATCTCCAGTTTTGATAGAACCAACCCAGTCTATCAACTTGGGTACAATGGAGGAACCTTAGCTAATTCATGTAGCACAATCTCTGTCAGAAGAAGAAAAACATGCATTCGCTAAATTCTTAACAAAGAAAAAGATCAACTTTGCATGGAAATATTTAGATATGCCAGGGTTGGATCCTAATCTCATCATGCATCATATCTCTATAGCTCCAGGAGTCAAACCAATCAAACATAAAATATGAAAAATACATCCTCATGTTGCACTTCTTATTAAAGCTGAACTTGAGAAATTACTTAAAGTCGGATTTATCCGAGTCATAGATTATGTCGAATGGAACTCCAACATAGTTCTAGTATCAAAAACTAACAAATCTATTAGAGTATGTACAAACTTTAGAGATGTAAACAAAGCATGCCCTAAGGATTATTTTCCACTACCAAATATCGATATGATAGTGGGCACGACTACAGGTTTTGAGATGTACTCCTTAATGGATGGTTTCTTTGGATACAACCAAATAAAGATAGCTCCAAAAGATCAAGAGAAGACAACCTTCACCTGTGAATGGGGTAGTTTCTATTGGAACGTAATGCCCTTTGGTCTTAAGAATGCTGGTGCTACATATCAAAGATATATGACATCTATCTTCCATGATATGATGCATAAAAATATGGAGGACTATGTTCATGACACCTTAGCTAAATCTATGAAATGGTCTAAACATCTAGCTGAATTGAGCAAAATACTGGATAGAATGGAGAAGTTTAGTCTCAGACTGAACCCTAAGAAATGTGCTTTTGGTGTCACTTCGGGAAAAATTCTAGGGTACTTCATTTCAAAGAAAGGTATTGAAGTAGATCCATCTAAAGTCAAAGCAATCATGGAAATGGAACCTCCTAAAAACATCAGTCAAATGTGAACCTTACAAGGAAGGGTGCAATCAATTAGACACTTCATATCTCAGCTAGCGGATATATCGCAACCTTTCACAAAGACATTACATAAAGGTGTGACCTTTGCATGGAACGAAGAATGTGAAAAGAACTTCAATCACATCAAACAACATTTGGAAAATCCCCCTATTCTGATGCCTCCTTTAAAGGGGAAGCCATTGATATTGTATGTCTCCACAACAGATACATCACTAGGAGCATTAATAGCACAACATGATGATAATAATAGAGAAAGAGCTATTTAGTACATCAACAGAACATTGGCAACATATGAGAAGAAGTATTCAATGATAGAGAAAGTGTGTCTAGCTGTGATCTTCGCATCACAAAAACTGAGGCACTACATGTTAGCTCATACAATACAATTGATAGCAAAGATTGATCCTTTGAAATGCTTATTGAGCAAAGCTACCCTCACGAGTAGACTAGCAAAATGGGTAATGCTACTAAGCAAATTTGACATTGAATATATTGAAAAAAAAGATGTCAAAGGACAAGTCATTGCAGATCAATTAGCTAAAGCTCCAATGTTTGATAACCAACCACTACAAATGGAATTTCCTAATTCATCCATCATGCACATATTTCTAGAACATGGCACTTGTTCTTTGACAGATCTTACACACATAATGGATCTGGAGTTGGAATATTGTTCATAACACCAAAAGGATACTCCATTCCCAAAGCATTCAAGATCAAGCTTCCTTGCACCAATAACATAGCTGAATATGAGGCTCTGTTAAATGGCATGAAGATAGCAATCGAATGGAGGGTAACACAACTACACATTCATGGAGACTCACAACTGGTCATACACAAAGTCAATGATGTGTATCAAACAAAAGATGAAAAACTCATTCCATACAAGCACATGGTAGATGACCTAAAGAAATACTTCATCTCTGTTACTTTTGAAAATATACATAGAATGGAGAATAAGGCTATTGACACTATGGAAATGTTATCATCTCTACTACAACAGCCTGAACATGAGCTATGCTACAAGTTCCTGGTGGAAGCAATGTCATTCCTTGCATATGATTTCCTAGAAACCTGCATGATCTACACTGTTATTGGTCATGATTCCTCCCACTATAAAAACATATAATGCTACCTTTGAGACCAAATCATTCCCGATAACTTTAACCGTCATGAAAAATGCTACCTTATTTGAAACACATTGTGGTATGTCATCATTGGTAATGATCTCTACAAATGAAGTCTAGATGGTACACTCCTTAGGTGTTTAGAACGTGAAGAGTCACAATGCACATTCGAGGAAGTCCATGAAGGTATTTGTGGATCACATTCCAATGGTTTAACACTAGCTCAAAAACTTATTAGGGCTGGGTACTATTAGCCAGACATGGAAAAAGAGATCGTGAAGTACGCTAAAAATTGTGAGAAGTGCCAGGTACATGGTAACTTGATTCACGCATTAGGGAGAGATCTAATTCCCTTTACTACACAATAGCCTTTTCAACAATGGGCATTTGATCTCATAGGAGCTATTTATCCACATTCGTCAAATGGTCATACCCATATAATCACAGCTACAAATTACTTCACAAAATGGGTAGAAGCAGTTCCTTTGACAAAAGCAACTGGTAAACAAATCTCTATGTTCATTACTAATTACATCATTTGTCAGTATGGTATACCCCACTCCATCGTCATAGAAAATAGAGGCCAATTAAAGAATAAGGACCTAGATTCTTTGTGCTCTAAATTCAAGAGCACTCAACATTGGTCATCCATTTACTATCAACAAGGGAATGGACAAGTTGAAGCATCCAACAAGAATTTATTAAAAATCTTGCATTGTATAGTCAACAAGATAGGAAGAGATTAGCACCTGATGATAAATCTAGCTCTCTAGGCTTACAGAATGAGTATCAGAATTCCCACTAGGGCTACACCTTTTGCTTTAGTATATGGGGCTAAAGAAGTACTACCTATAGAGGTTGAGATCCCATCACTAAGAATCAAAATGCATGGTTTGGTAACTGATGATGATTACAAAGTGTCTAGGTTGCAAGAACTTGAGCTACTATATGAGCACAGGCAAGTCATGTATGATCATCTCAGAGTATATCAGAAAAAAATGTCTAAAGGCTACAACAAGAAAGTCAAACACAGAGAATTTTAGGTTGGCGATCTAGTCTTGAGAGAAAATACTAAAAATCAATCCCATCGAGAACACAAGGGGAAGTTTAAACCCAACTGGTTGGGTCCCTTTATTATCACTACTAATTTTGGCTCTGGAGCCTATCAAATCTCAACGACTGAAGGAGAACAACTCTGAGAACCAATCAATATTCTCCATCTGAAGAAATTCTATGCTTAAGACATTTTGTCTGTGAAAATGTCTTGAAAAAAGTATGAAAATTGGAAAAAAAGTCTAGAAAAATGAACATCCTGGTGAATACCTAGCAATAGGTGCCTTGATGATTCACAAAAAATAAAATAAAATGGGAAAATACAAAAAAAAAAATTGAAACAATGAAAAATACAAAAAAAAGAAAAAAGAAAAAGTGCCTTGGTGAAAACCTGGTAAACAGGCGCCTTGGTAGAAAAAATAGAATCTTTGCCAAGATGGTGAAAACCCGACAAATGAGCACCACTTGTACACAATGCTCTATCTATGAACATCATCTTGGTATTTCCTAGCTTTCAATCTGCTTTAGTTTGTATATATACTGTTTTCAATAAAGTCGGTCTGTGCACCAAACAACAAAAGCATCTGCATCCTATCAATGTTTCAAACTTGGGGGCAATCAATGTCATATCCTATGGTACTCAGTATCTCAGATGAGTCATATCTAGTCAAGGTCCTTCAAATCTATATTTGAGTCTGTTTGTCTGTCTCCTTACCAGAAAAGGATTTTGCACCTAACAAACAACACAAACAAAAATAATCTCTGTGACATGCTTTAATCTTCTTGTATGCTAACTGATTCACATTGAAATTTTTGCATATTATGTCTCTTCAAGCTCATTGATGATATCCTTCATAGGATTTAGAGAGCAATGACTGGGGGCACAACCTTTTATTTGTTTTCTTCTTGAAGTGAAAATCTAACTACTCTGGAAACTCTGGATTGAATTGGTGTCCACTATAAGTGCCTCCATCATGATTGGATGGCCATGTGTACCTCAACCATCGATACCCAAAATCTTCAAGGAAGTTAGGTCTAATTTTGTCTTTTTGAGTAATCTCTTATTCTCTATTGTGAAACGTGACATTACCCAAAGACATGAACGATAAAGGGTCACTATGGGCAATTCACATTGGAATCATAATGATCTCTACAACTGTTTGATGTATTTGTACACAAGGCGTATTCAGGTCATCACAATGTTTATGTTCTGATGCTTATATAAATTTCTATATCAAAATGGACATGATATTCAGGTCATCCTGGCTTTTGTGCCTTGGTGCTTATATCTAATATGATATTTCCAACTAAAAGTCAATATTCATATGACCATGGTTATCTAGCCAGTGGACATTGTATCGACTATCCGGTTACCTAAAATATTCAGTGATGATAAAGACTGACATATGATCAGTGACTAGGTCCTAGGTCTGCATTTCATTTGCATTTTGCACTTTGCATGGTTGCATCTTTCTCATGATTTGAATTCAGCATGATGTTTAATATTCTCTAAATTTGCACTAAAACACCTCACAAATGGATTGAGTGTCATGTGAAGGTCCCTTTAACTAATCAGTAAGCAGTCACCATTCTGGGTTGCACATCCTTTTTGACAATGACTGAGCACTTAACTTCTTCATGTACCTGCAAAAATGTATCATGTGTATCATTGCATTTACATTACATATCATATCATAAACTTGCTCATATATCAATTGCATACATACATGTGCATCCATAAAGCATAAATAAAACCATACATTTGCATTATCTATCTAACATTCACCATTGCATTTTACATTGCATATTCATACATTCCATTTAAACATTCAACATTTCATACATTATGCATCACATGATAAACTTGATATCGTACATAATGGGTGCACCAAGTGCATATGATACAAAAATGATGAGCTTCAATGAGTTGTATAGTACATCAAAATGTCAAAAATAAGGATCTAGCTACAATGAATTAGCTATTGGCCCAATCCTCAACATCAGGTGCTCCTCCTCCTTTGGCTGGTGCATCGGGTGGTGGATCAGCATGTGGTGCTCTAGCTCCCTCAAATGCTACCATGTACTTAGAGTATGAGGTCACTCTCTGCCCAGGTGGCACATCTGAAAAGTGTGTTGATACATAGTAAGCAACACGACCCGTCTGATGAATAACCTCTACCTAGAGTCTCCTAATTTCAGCATCTCAATCCCTAAGCTGCCTATCTTTCCCCCACACCTGCACCTCTAGAGATAGGCTATGAGTCCTTTGATCCCTCAACTAGTGACAGATCTACTTGATGATATCCTGAGGAGTTTGCCTCTGTAGCTACCTCAACATCCTCCACAATTGTGTCACTGCCACCACCTGTGTTAGTCTGCACCTTGTGATGTCAAACCTTAGCTCCCAAGTCAAAATTTTGGGCATCCTGTGCCTCATCCATGGGTATGTCCTGATGGGCCCCAAGCACCTCCTCTACAACTCTTGCACTCCCAACCCCACCTAGAGATCCACCCTCACCTCTAGACTGTCGATGCTATAAAAGTGCTAGTCTCGCTACTGGTATTACCCATGGTGTAGGGGGAGGTCTCATCTATCTTGCTATCTCTATGGGATCCCTACCACTCTTGGCATCAGTGGTCTAGGCTACGCCATTAGGATCTGCACCTCCCGTATCCTCTGTCCTCTACCTATAGGGGCACCTATCATATCCTATGCCTCCTCCATCATGGGAATTAGCTCGGTAGGATTAGAGAACTACCTGATAAGATGCTCTACCCTATATGTCATGTAGGCATCATTCACCCCTGCATCTGCTACCTGAGGTCAGTAGTCCCAGTCCCTTCCTTGTAACCCATTGTACTCCTAGCTACATAATGCAAATGATAATCTGGGCAACCATCCCAGACCAATCTCCTGAACCTACCTAGCATATAAGGAAAACTTCTATGGTTCATCCTGGATGAGACCATATTGTCTCCACACTCGAGTGATAAAAAATCTCTCAAGGATGATGGTCATATGCCCTATCAGGATCCTACTTTGGTAGAAGAAACTGAATTGTGCCCTCATTGTCAGCCATGTCTCTATCTATAAATAAGGCCTCCAAGTAACAACTATCATGTCATCAAGGATGCACCTCCAATACTTTGTGTGCCCCATCCTCACCTATGTGATAATACCCACATATCTATATATCAGAGGCTCTTGGTCCTGCCTCTCATCCCCACAAACATGCCTGCATATGGGAATGTGCTCCCATGCCCATATCTGCAAAACTAAAGCACCTGAAGCGAATGTCTTACCCTCATGGTCAAAAATCTCATGCATCTTCGAGAATATATGTGCTAATAGACACTTTCCCCATCCAAACTCTGTCGGTCGCGCCATCAACCACTGAACCATAGGAGCACAGCCCATCAAAAGACCGTTCTACTGATGGTTAGACATGATGATACCACTGATCATCCTGACAATGATACACTCTAGCCTATGTGTCTGCCCGTACAACTGCACAAGCATCTCCCATGAAATCTACTGAGCAATCTTCTCATCTGCTCCGAATAAAGTTCAGAATGCCTATAAACCTGTATTACCCGAACTCATATAGTTCGAGCGAGGGCTTTAGAATAGAATGTGAAGTATCTTATAAACATCCTCAAGGGAAATTGTGATCTCCCCTATCAAGAGGTGGAACATCTGAGTCTCCGAGTGGAATCTCTCCACCAATGTCGTGATCAAATCGTGATTCACCCTAATATTGGGTAAACCAATCAAGTACTCAAAGCTGCACACAACAAGGTGAACTCTTAATGGATCAGGAAGCACTAATAAAAGTCTTTGTGTAGTAGGATGTGAAATGCAGACATGGACACCAGGATACCTAACCTACAAAGCATAAAAAATGGGACAAACATCAGTAATTCGCTAAAAAATAAGCCTATATGCATGTAAAATGAGAAAATGAGCATATCAAAAGGTGCATAGAAGTCTATGGAATTCAACTAGACAATCAAAAATTTTGAAAAATTTGCCTAAGGACCTAAAAAATGCTTGTTGTTTTCCATATGACAATACAAAAATTTAAATACTGGTGCCAATTGTCATACAATAATATACAGCTACCCATGCGACATTTGATGGGTACACAACAATCTACAAGTTCCTACATGACACTTGAGGGACCTGACAAAATGTCATACGAGAGATAGGTGTTCCCTATACGACACTATACTAAGACAGACATGACACTTTAGTTGGACTTGAAATATTGTACGACATGCCACAACATGTCGTACGACATCCCGTGGAGCAAAAATTCAAAAAAGTGAAAAATGACATAAAAATCCTAAAAATCAATCAAAAGGAGCTAAATTGAATTCACATAGAGGCACAAAGGTCCACTTACCAGGTTCCCGTATTGTCATGGCTGCTGGTATCTTCGTGAGTGCTCGAATTGGTGCAAGACTAGAACTAGCATTTTGCTCTCAAAGGGCTCCACAAGGTTTCTGAAGTCAACTGGTTAAAATGAATTAAAAATGACCCATTTTGGCCTTATATAAGTTTTGACCTAATTTTTCAAAGTGCTCCATTTTACATGAAAATTGCACCCCTAGCTAATATTGACACTTTGAACCCATTTTCAGGAATAAAAAATGAAATCTAAGATCATTTATATTGTCAAAAATGTGATTGAAAATTTTGGACCCACGACGACCAACTACTTGCATAATCAACCTTCATAACATCAAAGGAATCCAGAATTCAACTTAACTGATCATCTAAAATCAAACATATCAAATTTCAACTTGGTCAACCATTGTCAACTCATGGTCAAACTTAGTCAAACTTGATCAACAAGACCCCTAAATGATGCAGAACATGTCCCCGGACGTGTACAACCATTTTTACAATCGATTACATTACTTATGAATCATTCAACGCTAACTTTCTTGCCAGATTTCAATTTTCATCTTGAAGGGGGCATGGTATTATATATCATTAACTAAATCTGACAATCAAATTTCCTTCAGAAATCAAGACAACAACCACGTCTAATTGTTGACTCATCAAAAGTCTTCACTGCTTGGGGCACATTGCTTAGGGCATATCAGATTCATCAAAATCTATATCAATTTGGTATTCTCTTAATCTTGTCAACTATATCAGCTCTTTGTAACCATTGGTTCATTAGTGCTATTTTCTTGATTCTTCGTAATTGAAGGGTTCAGATTTGGCATCCTTTCGATTCCTTTGGACAATTAGGTCTGGAGTCAAGACAATTACTTCCTCGTAATCATAGGTTCAGAATCAAGTGTTTTATGACTTCTTCATAATCACTGGTTCATTGTTGGTACCGTTAATATCATCTTGGTTCGTGGTCAACCAGGACCTGGATCAACATCTTCAAATCTTTTAATCAATTTTTGTCTCAGAATCGGTTAATATTTTAGGATGAGTTTTCCACCACATAATTGAGTCTGGATCTCATAAAAAACATATTAATCTTTGAACCACTACGCTTTGCACAATAATTCAAAGAGGGGCAAAATGTAATACCCCAAAAATGGGCTTTAGTACCATTGACCTCCTACATCAACAAATCGATCAAAATCGACCCTAAAGTCCTAACCTAAGGCACATCTGCACATCAAATAATTAAAACCCTAATCGAACCTATCTCAATTCTGCATCAGGGAATATTCCTAAATATTCCTAATTTATCCTAATTATTTCTAATTAAATATTATTTGGTGATAAATGATATTATTTTATTTATCCTAAAGTTTGATTAATTGAATATGTTAAATATTTAATTAATTAGACTATATCCTGCCACTTAATTCATTTTATTGGATTTAATTAATATGTATTCCTAATTAATATTGTTTATTTGACAATAAATCACAATTTCTAAAAATAATTGATTAAATATTTATTTAATTGATTAAAATCAAATTGTCAAATTTATTAATCTAATTTTGAATAAAGTTTGATTAAATAATTGATTAACCCATAAATCAGTTATTTTTATTCAAAAATCAGTTAAGTTGAGAACAAAACACATAGAAATTTAAATAAATACATAATTATCCATGCACAATCAGAAAAGCAGTTAAACTCAAAATCAACTATTGAATTCAATTGGTTAACTTTTCAAACTTAACATGTGATTATGAGCTGAAAAGCAGATTCAAGTGATTTGAACTCCTAAATAGAGTTAAAAAGCTGATTTTGCATGATTTTGTGAGTTAACTATTTCTAATTTCTTGATAACTCAACAATCAATCTGAGCTGGTTTGGGAGAGATTTTTGGTTTCCCATGAGTTCTCAAAACCCTGGATTTCTATTTAAACAAGCCTCAGTCCTTTACAAACGATCGCGAATTTGGAGAATCTTGGCTTGTGCAATCTGGAGAATTGGAGATTGTGCAATTTTTTAGATTATTTGCTAACATTGTTTTCATTATTTTTGCATTCATAGCATTGATAGCTAGATTTCAATTTATCTTTCATCAATTTTTGGATCAATTTCATTTAGTTTACATTATTATTGCATAAAAAAATCCAAAAAGATAGATTAAATTTGCATTCATTTTCATAGCTTTCATCATTTAAATCCTTCATTTAGGTGTTGCATTGTCACTGATCTCGGTCAATTTCTGAGAATACCATACTTGCACCTACTAGAAGGTAGTAAATCACCTTGTTAATGTTATCTGTTCTTATTGCATATTTTTTGATTTTTAACCAATAATATTTTACTAAAGTGTTGTGTGCATAACAGGTACAATTTTCACACACACAACATATAC
Organism: Chamaecyparis obtusa; assembly: GCA_027943335.1. Taxonomy (NCBI): domain Eukaryota; kingdom Viridiplantae; phylum Streptophyta; class Pinopsida; order Cupressales; family Cupressaceae; genus Chamaecyparis; species Chamaecyparis obtusa. Next base: position 1,015,893 of record BSBK01004522.1, read on the forward strand.
ATATACATATATACGTATACATATCTATATCTATATGTATACATAGACATATATATGTATGTATATGTGAGTGTGTGTATGTGTATACCTATTCAAGGGGGGAATGGCATCAATGAGTCTAACAATGCAAACCAGGTATATCAAGTTTAACACTTTCTCCCTAAGCCATTCAATACAAGAGAAAGTGGGGCTTTTGAGCATAACTCTCAATATGATCTAGGTTAGATTAGAAAAACCCAAAGGTGATAAAGGATGCAAATGCTAAACCCAATTTATATTAAGGAAGTATACTAGAAAGGCCTCTTTCATGCAATGCAATTCAATTATAGATATCCAATGAAGATGAAAAAAATTGAAATAATTGATTAAGCAAGAAGTGTAAGATCAATCTAGGAACCAAGTAAATGCAATCAACCCAATTAAGATATAGAAATAGATATATCCTAATAGATAAAACAAATTATAGGGTACTTAGCTCAAAATAAGCAATGGAATATGAATTTTTGCTCTAAAAATCTCGTATATGAGACTGTGATAGAACTTTCGACTGTGGATCCATGATCACAAAATAAAACATAGAAAATATTATTTTTCTCAGACCTCCAAGAATAGGTTGACCATGTCACCATGTTCTAGAATAGGTTGACCAAGTCACCGTGTTCCCAGGATATCGTAGCCAAGTCGACCCAACTTCTTTGGAAAAGTCTCAGAGAGTGGATTCCAGATATGTGATTGCCAAACTGATAACCTGCAAGTTTGTTATAGAATTGGTGTGTGTGGGTGGTTATGAAGGGATTTTCCTTAGTCAACCCCCCATTTTGGTGATTTCCACCTCCATGAATAGTATTTAGGAAATATTTTGTGTGTGTATGTAGTGCTCATGAACAATAGATTATAGATCTAGAATGTAAAAGAGATAGTAAATGCTAAGAATCTATTCTACGAGTGAAACACTAGCATGTAAACATGCTCGTAAATGTAAATGTGTGCAAAATATGAAGAGACAAAGATTAGATCTGAATATAGAAAAGAAAGAATACCAAGTCCCCAAGGCTAAAGTAGTCTAACCATCTTCATGATCCCCTTGCATCTCCATGATATCATGTAATGATTGAATTCTTGAATTGAAGAAATGTAAATAAAGGCCTCCCTTTGCAATGAAAGAATTAGATCCAAACATTAGCTTTCACCTTGCAATTTCTCTATGTCATATTGGGGTGTCCACACGTTCTTGTACCTTGCTTCTATCATCATCCATCATGAGGAAAATGAGGCATTAGATGCATTTTTATAGTGAATTTTTGAAATTACCCTTGCAAGAGCTGACTAAATATAGTGGGAAGTAATGAAACTTTGAAATAAGGCTAGGCCCAACACTTTCCAACCACCAGGGAACAAGTTAACTTGGTCAACCTATTTTGGAATAGGTCAACCTATTCCTCAGGAGGCTAGAGTCTTGAGTTTGTAACCCAAACTTCCAGAATTGTAGAGGATCTAGGTGTAATGTGTATTGAGGATTGATAAATCAAGGCTAGATTTAGGAAAATGGGGCCTAGAAAGAGGAGGTTGCATAGAAATTAGATCTTTCTGGCATATGAGTAAGAGAAATGAAAATCAAGGAGGAAGTGTTAGGTCCTACCTCAATTTCACCTAAGAGAGAGAAAGAAAAAGGAAAGTGTGTGCTCCAAGTACAAATGTGCAATGCAAACACACTAAAGAGGAGCTAAAAATTCATAAATTGAAGTGCATCCAATTTAAGATGGTACATTTAGCCCCCACTTTAGCGGTATATGACACTATGTTCATATGCAAGCTAAAGTAAGAAAATCATATATATAACTGAAAAAGGATATGGCTAAGTCCACATATGTAGTTCCTACAAGAAAATATTAGTAACTACATCCTACAAAACCATGGGTTAATGATAATAAAAATACCTAGGACTTACTAGAGAAAGGTGATGAAGTTCACGAATAGCTATATGACCCCTATTTTGGCTTGCTCATTCGGGAAAGGTGAAATAGGGTATCATGCTTACCACAATGAATTGAATAAGCAATATGATGACAAGTAGCCTTAAAAACCTTTCAAGATGAATTCTAAATTTTTCAAAGGTACTTGGATAGCAAGATAACTAAATCACTATGTTCTATGGAAAGCACCTTCATAGGGTTAGTATTGCAAATAAATGAAAATAATAACTAAATTACTACAAAGAGTAAGCCATTTAAGCAAATAAATGACAATCAAGCACTCTATGGACCTCTATTTAGATTTTCTAATGTAAAGCTCTCAATAAGCGTCCATTAGTGACAACTCTAAAATGAGAATTAAATGATATGCAAACTAAGAATTCAATTCCAAAATGAATTAAGCCTTAATTAGTACTAAATTTTCCTTTCTAGCTAAAAAATGCAAGAGGTTTGATGCTATTCTCAGATTTATGGATGATTATTGATTAATATATGCCTTACTTTTATAAATTTTGGCAAGGGTAGGGGGTGGAGTTGAGTTGGTCAACGTTAGGTTAGGGTTAAGTCCATGGTTCCACCTTTGGAGATAATTTAAATGGATTGTCCTCAAAGCTTGGGACAAAGAGACAAAATGGTTGGCCAAGATGCTCTCACCTTATGTGTGATTGCGATTCATTTTGAGCTTGATCCATGTGCATCCAATCCTTATTTCCCATTGGTTGATGCATTTTTCTCATATTTGGTGATTGAGGGAAAATAGGGATTTAATAATTGAATTTATTTAATTTGTTTAGCCATATGTACCCCTTAAATGGGTTGATTTGATTTAAATTGAACTATGCAATTAATTAAATTAATTGCACAATTTAATGATTTAACTTGATTAATTTGATTTAAATTGATTTATTAGCTTTTGATTTTCAATTAAATTTTGGATTATGGCTTGATTGTAATTTTTCTTTGATTTTAGCTTGATTTCAAATTATTGCTTTGATTTTTCCTTAGGTTCTCATTTAATTTTGTCTTGTCCATTTTCAGGTGATTACATATACCCCTCTTTGAATCGATATGCGAAGTGTATTGGTTCAAAGAATGCCTTGATCATTTTGATGCGAAGTCTCGATTGGATTGATGTTTGATTTGATATTGATGGAAGAATTGATGAAGTTCTAATTATTTTTGAAGTCCTGATGGTCATTTTGATGATAGGTCACCTGATATGATGCCTGATTCAATCTGATTTGATGTTTGATGCCCTACTTGATTGATAAGCGAAAAATTTATTGATGAAAGATTATGCTTTGATTTGATGATATGCCCCTAATTTGATGATTACAATGTTGATCCTGATTGTACGAGTGTATGCCCCCTTAGAAATGAAATGAAATTTGATTTAGGTGAAATATATTACATTTTAAAATGATTTTGCATTGAAAATATTCAATTATGAGTGAATTTTGATTTCATTTCTGATCATGCTCTTGCGATGTTGTGATGAAAAATGCCCCTGATTTGGCTGATTGGTTGTGAAAATTGGGTCCCAGGTCATTTTCTTGAAAAAAAAAGGCCCCTTTTAGGTCATAATGGGCTATATAAAGGGGTAAAAGGTCATTTTCACTATTCATTTTTACCTTCCCTACTGATTTTTTTATTATGACTCCTTAAGCTACTTTGTGATGGTGATCTTGATTCGAGAGCATAGGTTCAAGTGAGGCCATCGATATCAGTGTCCACTAGGCTATGGACCTCCGGTATGTACCCCGACAACCTTTCTTGTCTAATTTTTGCATTTAATTTTGAAAAATTTGGATTTTTCAATCAAAAACTATATTTTTTTCAATTTTTAAATGAAACAACGCATTTAAACAATTTAATAGTGTGTACAAAAATCTTGAAGCACATCCATGCTTTTCCACAATGCTTTTAAACCTTTTAGCAGTGCTTATAAATGCTTAAGCTAGGGTACATTTCATGTTCGCCCTTTTCTGCAGCATGTGTATATTTGATTTTCTTTTTAGACTTTTAGTAGCGCGTATAGGGGTTTCCTACAACACGTACTAAGTTCTTAGCGCTTACACTTTGTTGTAGCACATAAGATAGTTTTTGTTGCGCATTTGATGTTTTAAATAATGCATTTAATTTTTAGCGCATTTAAAGAATGAAATAACACTTATGCCCTTTTTGGCAAAATTTGTGAGACTTTTAGTCAGTTTTTTGATCTGTCTGATGTCGTCAAGTTATCGATTGGCTTAGGTTTTTGAGTTCTACTTCTAGCAAGTTGTTTGATGTCAGTTCAAGTCATTTTATATTGAAATTTTGATGGTCAATCTTGATTGAGATGGTGGATGATGATGAATTTTCTATCCTCTCTGAATAGAATCAGGAAAATTGATTGTGGTTGGATTAGGTTTGATTGTTTGATTAACTTAAGATGATCCAATATGTAATGATTTTTTTTTTGATATGTTTAAACTTGCTTTTACAGGCTCAACTTCAGAAGCTAGCTATTTGAGACCTGTTTCCTTTGTCATTCAACATGATTGATGACCTAAGTGGGCCAGAACACCGAGTAATAGGCTGATGCAGTTTGTCTTTCCTTCTCTCTCTCTCCCTTGATTCCACATGAATCAAGGTCTTCTCTCCGCTATGGTGAAGAATTGGCACTCTGACCATAACACTTTCCATTTTCTGATGGGAGAGATGTCGATCACTCCCAAGGATGTATACAGATTGTTGCAGATCTCTACTCATGGGGAGATCATTTATTATGACTAGGTTTATGATGGGACAATATGTAGATGTTTATTTGTAGATACCACCATTGGAGATGAGAGCATTCAATGGGCTTAGTTTCCTTCTTTCCCCATTCTTCCAGTTGTCTTAGGGGTACTTGTTGGTGGATTCTTGGTTTCAGATCGGTGGGCTCATGGTTTTCTCATTGGTTGGGACCAGATTATTGAGGATATGATTGCACATCCTCACAGGTTTGATTGGGGCTCCTATGTACTAGCTCATTTCTATCATGAGATACACAATGTGGTTTATCGGCGCGGGGCCACTCTTTCTGCCGGGGTGGTCCTTCTATAGTTATGGACATGGGAGAATATCCCCATTACATGTCTCATTGTTATTCATCACTATGATCCTGGATGGCCCTTCACTTTCATATACGAGGGGATGGTTGTACAGGCCCACCTGGGGAAGGTGGATTACTAGCGCCATATCATTGATGATATTGATCAGGTAGTTTGGAGACCTTACATTAGATGTGAGTCATGGCCAGAGGATGTAGTCGAGCTTCCATATATGTGTATGCCTCGGTGGATGATAGGGTTGACACCCTAGGTGATCGAGTGGTTTTGTTTCGGTCGGGTTCTATGGAAGTTTGGCCGGATATAGGGGATGCCTCACGGGTTAGCCCTATATGCTCATGTATAGGTGGAGAGGTTCCTTTGGGGCCCTCAGATTGATTACAAGACAAAGTGAGACGAGTTATTATAGTTTCCCCATCTTGCATGGGATATGAGAGATCAAATTGTTGATGCCGGCATGATCGACGATTATGCTCAGTGGTTCATTCATAACCTATTTCCCAGGTTTACAGATTTGGCCAAGCTAGTGCCCATTATTGAGGAGGTTTTTGATGATGATGATAGAGATGGTGGTGGTGGTAGGAGACGAGGTCATCGGGGACAATGGGAAGGTGGAGGTTGACGAGGTGGTCAAATGGTGATTCCTATGATTGTTGTTCCTGCCCCAGTCAGAGGGGGTGTGAAGATGAGGGGTGGGTAGGTGAGGGTGAGGGGTGGACCAGCTAGAGCTCTCCATCAGGTGGGTGTGGACCAGTTGGCTAGATGGGGCTAGCACAGAGTGTGAGTGTTTAGGCAGGTTAGTGCACATGTTGTGGCAGACATCGATGCGTAGGCAACACAAATCTTACTTGATCAGGCACATGGTCCTCTAGCACCTCCTCCTCCTCCAGAGGGTCCTATTCTTCTATAGATTCCATCTACTTCATCATTTCCATCTTCTTCCATTCCTTCTTCTTCCATGGCTCTACCACAGGCTCCCCCACAGGTATTAGTACACGCTCCTCCTGCACAAGCATTGGCTTCAAATGTTTGATCCTTGTAGTATGAGATGTCAGAGATGAGACAATAGGTGTCCTAGCTCAGTTCGATGATCCAGACCTTCATGGCTGTTATGAGCCAGCATGGGATTCAGGAGAGTTCGAGTCAGGGTCCTGACCTAGGCCCAGGTATTGATGGTGTAGGTGGATCGAGTAGTTGATGATTATATAATCGAACCATTCTTTGATGTAGATTATGATTTTTTTGATATATCAAGACATTTGTATCATTATCCTTTTATCAGTTGATGTTTTTTATGACTCGATATTCATTAAACTTGATGGACTCTGTTTCACATATTCTAATGGACTTTGATATTTACTATGGACTCTAGTATTCATTGATAGATTTACCTTCTATGATGTCATTATGTGTTGGACTTCTTTTTTAGGTGCTTTAATATGATATGCAGATCTATATGATTTTATCTCTACATGCTATGTTTTTATATTTTTCAAATGTAGTTTATGATATGAATGCACGTGTTTATGGTCCTATTGATGCAAAATGGTTCTCTCATTTATGACTTAGAGTAGATGTATGCATTTATTACATGATTTAGTGCTTGGATGATGTGTAATGATGAATACGTGACGGTTTAATGATTTAATGATTAATGTTATGCGATGATATGTTTATGGATACATTTATGTGATGTTATAGATGATGTAATGAGATAATATTTAAATGTAATGGATGAAATTTTTATGTTTGTTTATATGATGTAATGATGAATGATGGACGTAATGATAGATGGATGTAGTGAATGATATACATAATTAAATGCAATGTTTTAAAGTGAATTTAGTGCAATGCAATTAATAATGTCCTAATGTGAGCTTGCATGGTGTAATTAATGCAATTAGATGATGAGATTTAAAATTGAAACCACACTAATGAAATGCAATCTAAAATGAACTTAATGATATGAACTAGAATGATAACTAAATGATTTAAATTAAAATGAATGCAACTTAATGCAATGAAATTAACTAAAGGATGTGAATTAAAATGGATGCAACCTAATGCAACTAAATGGTACAGATTAACATGATATGAAATATAATGATAAGATGCAATGAATGCCACTAAATATTTTGAGTGAAAAATTAATGCACCCTAATGCAATTAAGAATGAAAACAATGCAACTAAGGCTAATGACCTGGATGGATGCAAGATTACAATGATATTTAAATGTAAAATGATTTAAATGCAATGGATCTAATGCAATGGACCTTTGATTTTGATCTTTTATTTCCAACACATTCTATCACCTAAGGTTTTTGATGAGCCTTTGATTTTTTATTTTCATTTTAACTCCACCCCCTTTCTTTTTCTCTTTTTCAAATCAGTTTTTGAGCTAAGAAAAGAAAACAACTTAATGCATTTAAACTAGAATGGATACAACTAGCTATCACTATTCACAAATTTAGGAGCTTATATTCATCATTGAGCAATTTGTGAGACTTGGAATTAGTACAACCATCACTAGTTCGACTATGATGATATGAATACTTCTTTACTTTTTCGTGTTGCATTCCCAATCTTGGTACAATTATCACTGATTGAAATCAACCATGAGAGAATGAATACCGCTTTTGTCAGATTCTAGGTTGCAAATGGATTTTGGTATTATGATATTTAGCATCAAAAAATCCAAGGTATCTTGTTGCGTAAACAAACAAAGATCTCAGTTTTACTATATGTACATGATGTCCTCGATGATTCTTTGATGATCATGTCCTTAGACAAATAATGCATACATTCAAACTTTGACCTTAAGACACTCATTCAGAAATCAACTAAAATATCATGCTTTCATCATTGCTCATCTAGTTTAAAAACTTTCATCATTTGCTAGAAAGACACGATTTCATCAATCAAGTAATCACTTAGAAAAAAATTGCACTATCTTTCAAATCCATATTTCAAGTATAGTTCCATCCATTTCATATTTTTAATCTTGATAAAAGTAAGGTCTTTGTGAGATCTCAAATCAAAATTCTGCATTTTTTGAATTGATATTTGGATTAGGATCAATCATCTAAGTTTTTGGCTTGTGATTTGATGAATTGATTCAATGTCAGATTGATGTTTGCTTTGACAAATCCTCCCTTCTTTAAAGGATAAAATTTGCCCCTAGTTTTATGTTGTGACATTTGTTGGACTTGGGATTTTTTTTTAATTTGTGACAAAAGCCTTAGGTATGTGCAAATGCAACTGTGGAATTTTATTATGCAATATCTACAAATGCTAGCGAATGCAATATCTACAAATGCTAGCGAATGCAATATTTACAAGAATGACAACTAGGAATGAGATTGACTTGGAATTTATATGGCATCTGTTTACCAGGTTTTCATCAATTGAATTGAATTGGTCTTTTTGATCTTTTCAAGATTTTTACCTTTTTTTGCTACCAAGGTGCCTATTTTCTAGGTTTTCACCAAGACACTTTTTTTCTTTTTTTCTTTTTTCTTGTATTTTTCTCTTTTTTTTCTTTTTTTGCATTTATCATCAAGGCACCTATTTGCTAGGTTTTCACCAAGACAATATATTTTTGAGGGTCATTTCTAAATATTTTTAGCTTTCTTCATGCTCAAGTTTTCATTGTTTTTGGTCTTTTTTGCATTTTTGATTTGTTTCTTCTTTTCTATTTTTCAATGTTTTTTGGAATTTTCAAGATCTCTTTTGACTATGTACAATAAATAGGATGCTCTCTCATCTGATTTTTTTGATACTCTTTCTCTTTATACCCTTTCATATTTATTATGTGTAGAACCTCTTCAGGTGTATACTATTGATAGGTTCTTGTAATTCTTCCCCATCACAATCTGCTAGTTTGTGTAATACCCCAAAAATGGGCTATAGGTTCATTAACCTCCTACATCTTCAAATTGAATGAAATTGACATCAAAGTCCTAACCTAAGGCACATCTGCACATTATCAAATTTAATTGATTTTATCCTAAATTCTACATCGGGGAATATTCCTATTTATCCTAATTATCTTTGATTTAATAATTATTTGGTGATAAATCTTATTTATCCTAAAGTTTGATTAATTGAATATTCTGAATATTTAATTAATTAGATTTAATACTGCCACTTAATTATTTAATTGGATTTAATTATATTTATTCCTAAATTGTATTATTTAATTCTGACAATAAATCAAATATCCTATGACTAATTGATTAAATTCTTATTTAATTAATTAATGTTAATTGTCAAATTTAATGATATAGTTTTTGAATAAAAGTTTGATTTAATAATTGATTAACCCATAAATCAATTATTTTTATTTTTAAAAATCAATTAAGTTGAGGATAAATCACTTTATTTATTTAATTAATTCATAATTAATTGTGCACATTTAAAAAGTAGTTAGACTTTAAATCAGAAAATCAATTCAAGTTGTTTTAAAATTAAACTCAACTCTCTTTTTGAGTTGAAAGCTGATCTCAACTTCTAATTTAAGTTAAAAAGCTATTTTTGCATGATTTGCATGATTTTGTGAGTTAATCTATTTCTAATTTCTTGTTGACTCAAAAATCAACCCGAGTTCATCAAGAGTGATTTATGGCTTTTCTCATGCACCTCCAAAGCCCTGGATTTCTATAAATTAAGGCTTTAGCTCTTCATATGGGGAGATCCACGAATTGCATCCTCACGCTGGCGAATTGGTGATCGAAGAATCCATCTTTGCGAATCAAAGTTGTGAGATTTTCATTATTTTTTGAGCGTTCATGTCATTTAGCATATCATTGTTAGATCAATTGCATATCATATAATTTTTCATCTAGAATAGGTTCATATTAGTTTCTTTCATCTTATTGCATAGAAAATCCAAAAATATAGATTAATTTGCATTCATTCCATATCTAGAATCTGCATTCAAATCCTTCATTTAGGTGTCGTCAAGGTCACTGATCTCAGTCCAATATGAGAATATCATACTCGCACCTACTAGAAGGCAATAAATCACTTGGTTAGTTTAGTTTCCATTTCATTGCACGATTTTGATTTTTGCTAACCTCTAATGTTTTATTGAAGTGTTGTGTCTACAGCTAGGTACAAAATTCACACACACATTTTTGGCACCCACCGTGGGGCCCTAAAATGGGTTTCCATTCCAATCCTATCAATTTCTATCACTTTCTTGTCATTTTCTGGGTTAAAACTATTATTTTTATTTTTTTGTCCATACATTTTTGTATGACTTTTGTCAGAAAGTCATTTCGGGAGGTACCCACTATCGTACGACAGGTTTAGATTTTGAGGATCGTATCAAAAAGTACACACTATCATTTGGGAGTTTAACTATTGTATGGTAAGACACTTAGTGTCGTACAAGTTTTTAGACTGTCGTCTGGGAGGTAACCCACTGTCGTATGAGTTTTGACTCCAGGTTTCAATTGTCGTTTCATATTTTCAGGTAGTTTTCTAGATTTGATTTCTAGATTTGGACTAATAGCTAATCTTAACAATTGAAATCTTCTGTTTCTAATTGGTATGTGCTGATTCTGATTGGGAAAAGTGTGAAAATTGATTAAAATAGGTAAGAATCTACTAAGTGCGTTGCGAGGAATTCAGGTAATCTTCTCAGCTGATAACATTTTGATTTGGACTAAAATGAACTCTCATGTGTCAAGCTTGTGTGACCTTTATTGCTTTCATATCACAGATTTCATTTTGGGCTATAAAACGAACATAAATTTGCTTTTTGCATATCTGTTACACATAGTAAATAGGCCCTATGAACACTATTTGTGGATGATCTTGAGAGATTGAGCTTCTTCCACTTGTTTATTCATGCGAAGCTCCTCTTGACGAAGGATCCCCTTGTAGGAAGGGAAGGTACTAAGAAAGTCTCACGTTCTACTAGATTCATGTGTCTTCAACTTTTGATTGATACATTCTCTCTCCGGAGAGGTTGATAGATCATAAGCAGTTGACGTCATAGATCTTTGTGAGATAATCTTGGTCTTAGCATGTCAGATTAATTTGTCTTCTTTGTCTTGGTGAAGTGAAGAGGTTGGGGACTATGCTCTACTTCCTTTTTGGATAGTACCAGAAACCTAGATCCTTGAATCTGATCTAGTCCCCCTGTGGTATCTTTTGTGAGTCACCTTTAGAGAGGGTTAACCATAGTGGACATTCCCTTAATTGGGTCAACCAGGTGGATGAAACCTCAAGTGGTAATAGCCATTTTTGCCATGGTAGCAGCAACCGCTATATAAATGTCCTTGTGGAGGAAATCTTCACAAGTGTGGTCTCTTGTTGGGCTATCAGATCTCCCTAGCAGCTCCTGATTGATTAATTTTTTAGACTGTGTCAAAACCCCGATGCACCTGGATTGGAGTTCACCCTCTTGAGATCACAAAATTTGCAAAGTCAAACCATTACTACAAAGCCTAGTGAGGCCAAATTTTCATTTTTCTAGGAATATGTGCGTTATTGCAAAACTTTTTAGAACATACATTGTTAGCACTCCTAGGGATTAGCACATTCAGTCACTTGGTTGTTCATGCGCAGGGTTGCTTTGTCCCCTGCTCATTGTTTTCAGACATGCTTGAAATCACTTGCTTGCTATTTTGTGTGCCTATTTATCTATCTAGACAAACAATTTTGTGAACAATTTGAAACTAAAAACATAAAAATTGCAAAATCCGATGTCAAAAACCTTTCTGGAGTCAAAAGTCATCCCATAAAGTCAAAAAGTTGTATGAGTTTTGGCTATTATCATTTCAGAACGCCCAAATTATCGTATGATAGCTTGTATGGTGTCGTACAAGTTTTGCCACCAGTCAATAACAAAAGTAAAAAATCTTGCTATCAACTATCATACAAGTTTTACAACTATCGTATGAGCTTGTCAATTATCATTTCATAGCATATCCACTGTCGTACGAGCCTATAGAAAGTCATTTGAGAAAAGTTGGAAAAATTGCCAGAAAGTGTTAAAAACTGTCAGAGACCTAGCTTTTACAGCATATTTCCAGGATCTGTCAAGAAAATCACTGTGTTAGGAACAAAGAAGAAACTAGAACAAATCCAATCATTTTCCTAAAGTGGCCTCTTGAGTCTGATTTAGCCTTCTGTTTAATCTATTTGAGTATTTTTCATCTTGTGTCAAAACCTTGTCATAACTATCAATCTTCAATCAATCTTCAAAATGGCTAAGTGTTGTGAACTCATGTCCACTATATTTTGGGCATCTACCCATACATCTAGGGCATAGTATCCTTCATTTACATCCAATCTTATCTTCAATCAATCAAACTTTGACAAGGTTGCATCATTCGATCTTCTTAAATCAATTCATTCTTCAGTTGTCTTCATCTCATTCTTTTGCTTCACTCAAGGTTAATGGTGGAAACTAGAGCTTTGTCACACAAGAAATCTAGAGAAATATCTCATACCCTACCTTTGAATACTATCCAAGCCCCAACTCTTGATCAACTCTACAATTCTGGTCTTTACGAAGATGACGGTCTTGGCAATTTTTGATTGAAAACTGGTTACATACCCCCTCCCTCAACTCACGGAGGTAATCAACAAACCCCTCCTCAATCTAATCCAGGGAGTCCTAAAACTCCTACCATGTCTCATGAAGGGACACAACACGGGTCTCAAGGACATCACTCTCAACATGGTGCAGATCAAGAACCCACACCTTCTAAAATTGTTTGATATCAAAATGATGATGACTTCAAAAGAATGATGAAACATTTCTTGAAGGAAGATAGAGAGGCATACTTTCTAGAGCTAGCTCGTTAAGGGGATAAACTTCCTCCAAAATTTAATGTGGAAGATATCATTACACATGAAGAAGAAACTCCTATCACGACTATGATGAAACAGATGCATGCCATGCAAGTCAAACTTAACAAACTTGAGAAAGAAAAGGAACCTAAGGAGTTCTCCATGGAAGCTCTATGCCCTTTCCCATTTGATAAAGACTTGTACATGCCACCATTCCTTAAAAGAGTGAAGATGCCAAAATATGATAAGTATGATGGAAACTCTAACCCTCAAGATCATGTTAGAGAATTTTGCACTCAATCTATGGAGTTTATGCATGAACCAACTTACTTAATGCATCTTTTCCCTTGATCTCTAGGAGGGTCAGCCATTCATTGGTTCTCTAGAATGCCTCCTACTATCAAAAATTTTGAGGAGTTAATCAAACTATTTTATCAACAATACTCCTATAATATTCAACATCCGATCACCATGATCGACATCTGCTATCTGAAACAATATCTAGGAGAACCATTCTTGACATTTCTCAAAAGATGGAGGAAGAAATTCTCTCTATATGCTAGGCCTATTCTAGAAACTGAGAAGTTAGAAATCTTCATCAACAATCTTGTTCCAGAAATCAACTACTCTTTACAAATGCAAAATCATACATCTTTTGATAAGATGGTAGACAATGCAATCAAAATTGAAAAAGTACTTGTGAAAAAAGGAGACATCACACTTCAAAAGGAAAAGTATGAATCTAGTTCTAAGGATAAGAACAAAATTTGGAACAAGAATAAGGGCATCGTCACCGATGGCATAGTTGATAATCTCCATGCCCCATCTAAGGCACCTGCTTTCAATCTAACTATTGGTACCCAAGCCATCAAAGCTTTAGAATAGAAGGTGCCTGAATCATCTCAAAAGAATCCAGAATACAAATCTTGGTCCGCTAATAATAAATGAAAGTTCACTCCTCTTGGAGAATCTTTGGAATCAACTATGAGAACTTTATTGGCTAATAACATCATCTCTTTGCCTGAGATCTGACAATTTGATCCTGACCCTAAGCCCAAATGGTGGAGAGAGAATGAATTCTATGATTTCCATCATGGTAAAGGTCATAAAACTAATAACTGCTTGCGCTTGAAGCATACCATTCAAGATAAGATTGATATTGGATAAATCATGATTGATAATCCTAAAAGCAATAATGATCACACAACATTCACAGAACCATTTCCAAAGCATAGTCAAGGAGATTCATCTTCTCAACCTAATGTGGGTGCTAAGGTCATTATGCCTATCCTAGAAATAATGCTATTATCAATATGGTTGAACCAAGCCTATCTGAGCGTTGCAATGTCATGACAATTGTAAGAAGAGATAGAAAAAAACAATTAGCTAATGCAGTTACTCGATCACAAGCTCAGGCACACATGCAAGGACAAATCCTAGATCAATCAAATGTCCCTAAGGTGCCTTTCAATTTGTCTTCCACTTCTAAACATAGGGCAACATCTAAATCTTCAAATCCTAAAGACACGAGGCCTACTTCATACAGTATTGTTTAACAACTCCAGCATACTAATGCAAAAATCTTCATGTTTGAGTCACTTCGGATATCTCCAGCTCATAGAGCCATTCTAGACAAAGCTCTGCTTAGATCCAATGTTCCTGATAACCTTGATTTAGATAGATTCCAGACTATGGTTGGTCATCTTATGTCTCCACAGTATATCTCCTTTTTAGAGGATGATGATAACTCCTTGAGTCATTTTCATAACCAGCCCTTGCATATAGAAGTCTTGATCCAGAACCGTCATGTCAAACATGTGTTGATAGATGGGGGCGCTAGTCTGAATATTTGTTCTTACAAATTGATCACACAATTGGGATTTTTAGAGTTGGCTATTGATCCTAGAAAGAAAATAACTATCAAAGCATATGACGAGGAAGAAAGATCCTCCAAGGGGACAATTTTCCTGCCTATCAGAACAGGTCCTGTCATCAGAGATATTACATGTCAAGTTCTTGATATACCTTTGGCTTACAACATCCTTCTAGGGAGACCCTGGATACATGAAATGAAAGCTATTCCTTCTACATACAATCAATGCTTGAAGTTTCCCTACGAAGGAGTAGAGGTTACTATTCCAGCTGACGTGTTAACAACTTCCAATACATTAAAGGAAAATGCGGATAAACTTGTTCCTAATAACAAAGAATCTTCCACTAAGCAAACAGATGTAACATCCACATGTAAGATGGAAGACATTGCAAAAGAGGTCAATATCAAAGAAAATGGTATGGGAGAATATACTATAGAACCAATCTTATCTTTGACATCTCTCCCTATCTTGCCTAAGTCTTATGGGCAAGCTCTAAAATAGTCCAAACCAGAATCTAAGGAACCTCTTGAGGCATATAAAGGAAAATTTGTTGCAGAGAAAGTACCTAAGCAAGAATTTGAAGAAGATGAAGCTATGCTTGCATGGTTCTACAAAGATGAACCCGAATCCCAAGTTGTTCAAGCTAGTGACTCTAAAGTATTGAAGGTTCCTTCTAAGTCATATGGCCCAGGGGATAAACTGATAGCTAAGATGGGATATATAGGAAAAGGACCTCTAGGAATCCATGGTAAGGGTCTTTTATCACCTCTTGAACATCGTGGTCGAGCCAACAAGAATACAACAGGTCTAGGATACATGAAGAAGCCTTTCTGTCTTAGCAAGAATTCCCCACATGTCTTAGAATAGATCGAGCCCTCTGTAGAAAATCAACTAAAGGGAGAAATAACTAAACAATCTGATAGTGATGATTCAGACTCCACTGATGAGTTCATTCCTTATGAGCATTTTCCCAAAGAAATCAAAGACCTCCTTGATGCTGAAGATGATCCCATAAAGAGAATTAATGTAGTAGAAACACACGAGCCTACTATAAAATAAGAGATAGTTGCACCACAAGAGCCAGCTAATCTCAAAGACAATCAAATAGACAAAGAGGAAGGTGGTAGTCATTTTGAGATAGATTCCCATGAGTATGAATTCAAATCAGAATCTAAGGGTAACCCTTCTTGGGGTATTCGCCCTGACTTTACTCATGTTCTTAGATTTCTGAGAGGTCTAGATGAAGAAATAGAAGATGAATCCAATGACCATGAATGGGAGTCATTCCAGAACTAGATGAACTTATTACAAAAAAGCATGTTGATGTTATTCACCAATATGCACCTAAACCCAATGTAAGTCTAGAGCGAAATGATGAATCAAATGAGTCTGATCCACCGATGGCTGAAGTGGACTCCCACAATGACATTAAGCCTATTCATGAATTGAATGTCTTAAGTTGTAATATCACCTTTGAACTCGAGTGTCAGGTTAGGACCAATGATGATAGACCCATAACTATAAATGCTATCTCCCAATCTTTCCCCACTTTGACTATCCAAAATCCTAAACTTCTTGACCAAACCTCCACAAATCTGAGCTATGGTATTTATACCTTCCCAAATGACTATGGCCTTGCTTGCTACCTCAATGCAGTTAAGCCTATGAGGACTTCCATCAGTGAACCAAGCATTAGCATGACAAAGTCAGACATCAAGTATCTTAGTCATAAAAATAAGAATAAAAATAAAAAGAAAAGGAGTTCTGAGGGCGAAAACCACTTTGTGGCATTCTCAGAACCTACAAAAGTAAAAATAAAAGATGAATCCAAAGGTGAAAACCTCTTTGAGGTGCCCAAGGATGAGATATTTGATGTCCTTCTAAGTCATTTACATGATAGATCTCTAGTTCTAATTGAACCCACTCAATCCATCAACTTGGGAACATCAGAGGAACCATAGTTGATCCATGTAGCACAATATTTATCAGAAGAAGAGAAGCAAAAATTTACAACATTCTTAACAGACAAGAAGATCAACTTTGCATGGAAATACTCTGATATGCCAGGGTTAGATCCTAATCTTATAGTGCACCATCTATCTATTGCTCCTGGAGTGAAACCAGTTAAACAAAAATTGAGAAAGATGCATCCTCATGTTGCACTATTGGTAAAAGCTGAATTAGAGAAACTACTAAAAGCTGGATTCATTCGAGTTATCGATTATGCAGAATGGATCTCTAATATTGTACCTATTTCAAAACTAGATAAATCAATCAGAGTGTGCACATACTTTAGAGATGTAAATAGAGCATGCCCTAAGGATGATTTTCCACTACCTAACGTTGATATGATAGTGGACATGACTGCGGGTTTTGAGATGTATTCTTTGATGGATGGTTTTTTTGGATATAACCAAATCAAAATTGCTCCAAGGGATCAAGAGAAAATTGCTTTCACATGTGCATGGGGTACCTTCTATTGGAATGTCATGCCATTTGGGCTTAAGAATGTTGGTGCTACATATCAGAGAGCTATGACTTCTATTTTTCATGACATGATGCATAGGACTATGGAGGATAATGTTGATGATACTTTAGCAAAATCTATGATTAGAGATAAACATCTAAATGACTTGAGCAAGATACTAGATAGAATGGAAAAATTTAGTCTCAAACTAAATCCTAAGAAGTGTGCTTTTGGTGTCACTTCTGGAAAGCTCTTAGGATACATAGTTTCAAAGAAAGGAATTGAGGTTGATCCAGCTAAAGTAAAGGCTATAATGGAGATGCAACCCTCGAAGAACATTAGTCAAATGAGAACATTGCAAGGGAGAGTTCAATCTATCAAACGCTTCATATCTCAGCTAGCAAATATATCACAACCTTTCACAAAGACATTACATAAAGGTGTGACCTTTGCATGGAGCGAAGAATGTGAGAAAAACTTTAACCATATCAAGAAGTATCTATCAAATCCTCCTATCTTGATGCCTCCTCTCCAAGGGAAGCCTTTAATCTTATATGTCTCTGCAATAGATACATCACCGGGGGCATTACTAGCACAACATGATGAGAACAAAAAGGAAAGAGCTATATACTATATCAGTAAGACATTGGTGGCATATGAAAAGAATTATTCTATGATTGAGACATCTTGTCTAGCTATGATCTTTACATCATAGAAACTGAGACATTATATGTTGGCGCATACCACACATTTGGTAGCTAAGATTGATCCACTAAAATACCTACTAAGCAAGGCTTCCCTCACAGGTAGATTGGCTAAATGGGTCATGCTCTTAAGTGAATTTGACATTGAATATGTTGAAATAAAATCTTTCAAAGGCCAAGTTATTGCTGATCAATTGGTAGATGCACCTATGATTGATGATACACCAATGCAAATGGAATTTCCAGATTCCTCTATCATGACTCTTTCTTCTAGAGAATGGCAATTATTCTTTGATGGCTCCTATACACAGAATGGATCAGGAGTGGGCATCTTATTCATAACTCCTCAAGGACACTCCATACCTAAAGCATTCTAATTAAAGTTTCCTTGCACAAATAATATTGTGGAATATGAAGCCCTTCCTAATGGCATGAAAATAGAAATTGAGTGGAGAGTGATGGAGATACACATTCATGGAGACTCACAACTTGTTATTCATCAAGTCAATGATGTGTACCAAACTAAAGATGAAAATCTCATTCCCTACAAAAGAATGGTATATGATCTAAAGAAATACTTCATATTTATCACATTTGAGCAAATACCTAGAATAGAGAATAAGGCTGCTGATGCAATGGCAACGCTATCTACTCTATTACAGCAGCCTGAACATGAGCTATGCTATGAGTTCTTGGTGGAAGCACTATCTTATCCTGCATATGATTCCCTTGAAACCTACATGATTTGCACTATTGTTGGTCATGATTCATCCTGATACAAAAACCTATTCTCCTATCTCCAAGACCAAATCATTCCCAATACCTTTAACCACCATGAGAAGAGATACCTAATCTAAAATGCATCCTGATATGTCATCATTGGTCATGATCTATACAAATGAGGTTTAGAAGGTACACTACTTAGATGTTTAGAATGAGAAGAGTCTCAACGTGCACTCGAGGAAGTTCATGAGGGTATATGTGGGTCACACTCAAATGGTTTAAGACTAGCTCGAAAGCTTATTAGGGCTGGGTACTATTGGCCTGAAATGGAGAAAGATGCAATCAAGTTTGCTAAGAACTGTCAAAAGTGCCAAGTACATGGTAACTTAATTCATGCTCCAGGAAAAGATTTAATTCCCTTTACTACATAATGGCTTTTTCACCAATGAGTATTTGATCTTATAGGATCCATACATCCTCATTCTTCTAATGGACATACCCATATAATCACAGCTATGGATTATTTCACAAAATGGGTAGAAGCAGTTCCCTTCACACAAGAAACTAGGAAGCAAATATCTATGTTCATCTTGAACTATATCATATGCAGATATGGGATCCCTCATTCCATAATCACAGATAATGGTGGACAATTTAAGAACAAAGACTTAGATGATCTATGTGCCAAATTCAAGCTAACACAACATTGGTTATCTATCTATTATCCTTAAGGGAATGGACAAGCAGAGGCTTCTAACAAGAATCTATTGAAAATCTTGCACCGTACAGTTAATAAAATAGGAAGAGAATGACATCTCATGATCAATCTAGCTCTCTGGGCCTACAGAACAAGTATCAAAACACCTACTGGGGCTACACCATTCACTTTAATTTATGGGTCTAAAGCGGTACTCGCCTATTGAGGTTGAAATCCCATCACTAAGAATCAAAATGCATTGTCTAGTAACTGATGATGACTACAAAGTGTCTAGGTTGCAAGAACTTGAACTACTAGATGAGTGCAGACAAGCAGCGTATGATCATCTTAGAGTATATCAAAAGAGAATGTCTAGAGGCTACAACAAGAAAGTCAGACACAGAGAATTCCAGGTTGGCGATCTAGTCTTGAGAGAGAATCCTAAAAATCAATCACATCAAGAGCACAAGGGAAAGTTTGAACCCAACTGGCTGGGTCCCTTTGTAATCACTGTTACTTTTAGCTCTGGTGCCTATCAACTCTTAATGACTGAAGGAGAATAGCTCTGAGAACCAATCAACATTCTCCATCTGAAGAAATTCTACACCTAAGGCATTTAGTCTATGGTAAAATGTCCTAAAAAAATTATAAAAATTGGAAAAAGTCCTAAAAAAATGAACATCTTGGTGAAAACCTAGCAATAGGTGCCTTGATGATTCACAAAAAAAGTAAAAAAATATCAAAAGTACAAAAAAAAAAAAAGAAAAAGAAAAATACAAACAAAAAAAATGAGAAAAATAAAAAAGTGCCTTGGTGAAAACCTGGAAACAGGCGCCTTGGTAGCAAAAATAAAATCTCTACCAAGATGGTGAAAACCCAGCAAATGGGTTCCACTTGTTTCAAAATATTCCATCTATCAACACAGTCTTGGTCTTTCCTAGCTTTTAGTCTTGCTTTAGTTTGTACATATCTCCCGGTTTGTTTCTGCATTTCCAGTTTTCAATAAGTCAGTTCGTACACCAATCAGCTCAAATGTCTGTATCCTATCAATGCTTAATACTTGGGGGCAATCAATATCATATCCTATGGCCTCTAGTACATCTTAGATGAGTCATATCTAGTCAGAGTCTTTTGAAGCTTCATTTGAGTCAGTCAGTTGGTCTCATCTCCAAAAAGGATTTTGCATCTACAACAACACAATCAAACACAAATTGAAAACAATCTATGCTTTTACATGCTTTTATCTCCTTGTATGCTTATTAATTCACATTGATATTTTTGCATCTTGTGTCCCTTCGAGCTCTTCGATGATGTCCTTTATAGGATTTAGGGAGTGATGACTGGGGGCATAATCTTTTCTTTGTTTTCTGCTTGTATGTGAAAATCTAACAACTTTGGAAATTCTGGATTGAAATGGTGTCTGTCTGTAAGAGCCTCTATCTTGAATTGGATGGCCATGAGTACCTCGACCATTGATACTCAGAAAATTCAAGGATGTTTGATCTAACTATTGTCTTTTTGAGTGAGTTCTTTCTCCTACTGTGAAACATGATCTTACCTGAAGATGTGAACGATAAAGGGTCACTACGGATAATTCACACTGGACTTAGAATGATCTCTTGACTGCTTGATGTGTTTGTAAATGCAAGGTGTATTCATGTCATCATGACGTTTATGTTTTGATGCTTATACAAATTGCTATATCAAAATGGACATGATATTCCGATCATCCTGGCTTTTGTGCCTTGGTGCTTATATCTAATCCGACATTCCGAAAACAAAATCAATATTCATATGTCCATGGTTTTATAACCAGTGGGCATTGTATTGATTCTTGCGTATACAAATCGATATTCATATGTCTATGGTTTTTATAGCTAGTGGACATTGTATTGATTTATTCGGTTACCTAAAAATTTAATGATGAAAATGACCGACACATGATCAGTGACTAGGTCCTAGGTCTTAGGTTGCATTTCATTTTACATGTTTTTTTGCATTTTGCATGTTTGAATGATCTCAAAAATGGCTACGTAAACTTCAACACTTAAATGATTCTTCCATCACCTCTTCAAATCTAACAAAAGATGAAACCTAACTTGAAGGTCTCTTCATGGAATCGCAAGCAGTTATCCTCCTGGGTTAAACATCCTTTTGACATAAGACTGAGTACTTGTCTTCATCAATACCTGCAAAACATATCATGTGTATCATTGTATTTACATTTCATATCATAACCATCTGTTGCATTACAATACATCCATGTGCATAATCATAAATCATACATACATCTTTTCATAATCAAAACACATAAACATAACATTCATACATATGAAAGAAAATCATTGCATTGCATGAATCCATACATACATTCTACACTACTCATAGCATAAGCATCACATGATATCATCATACATAAAAAATAAAATGACAAGTACAAATGAAGTCATACCCAAAGTCTTGATCTCATATAAATATCATAAAACTCAAAATAGTCAGGGGTGCACTACTGGCACAATGTACAAAAGAATGAGCTCATGTGAGCTATTAGAATAGTATCAATATCAAAAGAGCATGAAAAATATCAGCATATCCTGATAGATCAGCTATCGGCCTGATCCTCTTTGTTTGGTGGAGGTGGTGGTGGTGCATCTAGTACTACCTCAGGCCTAGGTGCTCTCACTCCCTCTGATGCTATCATGTACTAAGAGTATGAAGGAACTCTCTGAGCAAGTGGAACCATAGTGTAGTATGTTGAAACATAGTAAGCAGATCTGGAGGTCTGATGGATAACCTCTACCTGTAATCTTTGTACCTCACCATGAAGCTCAGTGCGCTGTCTATCTGCCTCTAGATATCTCTCCTCACAATGAGCACTACACACCTTCAAGTCCCAGACCTATAATCTGAGCCTCCTCATGACCTCCTATGTAGATAATGGAATATTAGGATCAGCGTCTACCACCGGCATGTCAGTATCCTCAACAGGCTGCTCTGTGGTCTCTGCTCTTTGTGCCTTACGACGTCTAACCTCTGCACCCAGATCAAAATTGGTATCCTCTTGTATGGGATTAGTATCACCACCTACAACCTGCTCAGCACTACCAACACTCCCTAAAGTACCACCCTCTCCCCTAGTCCGTCTCTATGAACCTGTAGATCTTCCTGCTATGGAACTAGTGGGACGAGGAGGCCTCATCTATCCTAATGGTCTCTGTGGAGGAGCCATCGCTCTCGGTCTTAGAGGTGTGGGGTTTACAATTGAAATTTGTGTGGGTCTCAGACCCTATCCCATCGGAGCACCTATGACATCCATTGCCTCCTCCATGGAGGGTATCAACTCAGTAGGATCAAAAAATCTGTGTATAGGATGATTAGCAAGCCATGCAACAAACCCATCTGTAACTCCTGCATCAACGAACCGTGGCCTGTACTCCCAATTTCTACCAATGATAGCACTGTACTCCTATGAACACAAGGCATAAGAAAGCCTCGGGGTCCATCCAAGTCCGAGCTCATGAGCTATTCATGTATAAGTGGCGTAATCCTATGGTGCATCCTACACTCATCCATACTGACGCCTGTAATACCCCAAAAATGGGCTATATGTGCATTAACCTCCTATATCGACACATCGAATGAAATCAACATCAAAGTCCTAACCAAAGGCACATCGGCACATCATCGAATCCTAATTGATTATCTTAAATTCTGCATCAGAGAATATTCCTAGTAATATTCTTAATCATCATAATTATCTTTGATTTAATGATTATTTGATGATAAATCCTATTTATCCTAAAGTTTAATTAATTGAATATTCTCAATATTTAATTAATTAAGTTTAATTCTGCCACTTAATTATTTAATTGAATTTAATTATATTTATTCCTAAGTATTATCGTTTAAATTTGACAATAAATCAAAATTCCTATCATTAATTGATTAAATTTTTATTTAATTAATTAAAGCAAGTTGTCATATTTGATGATATTATTTTTGAATAAAAGTTTGATTAAATGATTGATTAACCCATAAATCAATTATTTTATTTTTCAAAATGAGTTAAGTTGAGAATAAATCACTTTATTTACTTATTAATTTATAATTATCCATGTGCACAATCAAAGAGCAGTTAAACTCCAAATTAAAAAATCAATGCAAGTTATTGACTTTTTGGAACTCAACATCATTTTTGAGTTTTAAAATTGATCTAAACTTCTAATTTGAGTTAAAAAGCTATTTTTGCATGATTTGCATGTTTTTGTGAATTAAATTATCTTTATTTAAAAATAACTCAAAAATCAAGTTGAGTTTATTTGAGTGATTTATGGCTTTTTCCATGCACCTCCAAAGCCCTGGATTTCTATAAAAACAAGGCTCGACTCTTCATAATTCATCTCTCAAATCCATAAGAATTGCATAATCACGCTAGAGAATTGAAATTGGAAGAATCAAAGCTTCTTGCGAATCAACATTGTTGTGAGATCAATCTTGTTTTTACATTCATTTTAGCTTCATATTGCATATTATTGTTAGATCATTTAGCATATCATAGCATATTAGTTTTTACATATCATAGATTCATATCAAGTTTTTATCATTCTTATTGCATCTAAAAATAAATAAAAATAGATTAATTGCATTCATATTCCATGTCCATCTTTTGCATTCAAATCCTTCATTTAGGTGTCATCAAGGTCATTGATCTCGATAACAATCTGAGAAGATCATACTCGCACCTATTAGAAGGCAGTAAATCGCTTGGTTAGTTTAGCTTTCAATTCATTGCACGATTTCATTTTTGCTAACCTCTAATATTTTACTAAAGTGTTGTGTCTACAAATCAGGTACAATTTTCACACACACATTTCTGGTGCCCACCATGGGGCAACCCACCTTTACATACTGGTTTTGATTTTTTTTGGAGCTAAAGCCCTACAGTTTCAAAGATTTAATTTTATCTCTCAAACAGCTTGGATTTTTTCTTTGAAATTTTTTTTGCAAGTTGGACACATATCATAAAAGCTACAATAAAAAATTTAGAATTTTCTAAGATGTTTTGAATTTTTAATAATTTTTTCTTGAAATTATGAAAAAAATTAATATCTGATGCAAATCAGCATATTTTTCAAAAAATTTTATATTTTTAGAAAGATCTTTAAATTATATAGGGGGTCCATTCTTTGTGTTTTAAATTTGGATGTAATATAATAGCTCAAATAGTCAATTTACAAAAACTAGTCTGTTTTGATAAAACGGGTCTCTAGGGCACAAATGAAGAGATTTTTCTAAAATTTTTACATTTTTGGAAATCTCTCTATTTTTTAGTAGGGGTTTTTATTTTGAATTTCTATTTTTGTGTCCAAAATCATAAAAAATAATAATCAGATCTTGTTGACTAGGTCAAATGCAGCAAAAAAAAAGAAGTTTTGTGATGGGTATGCACTTATTTTTTTTTACATGGTTCAATGAATGATATAAGTTGTCATTTGGGTTAATTTCTGATTATTATTGCTGATAATAATTGATTTTTAGAGCTAACCTTATGATTTTCATAAGTTGAATATATGTTGCATATTTTGTTTGCTTGTTTGCTTGTTTGGAGAGTTCGTCACTTGCTTGCATGGAAAAGCTCAACAAGAATTGCTAAAAATCAAGTAAAATCTACTAAGCACATTGTGAGGATCCCAGGTATTCTTTTTCATCTAATAACATTTCGATTTGGACTTAAAATAAATCTCTTATGTGTCTGGCTTGTGTGCATCTTTTCATGCTTTTGTCTATTTCTACACACTTGCATAATTGATACTAGGTTGTGACCCCTTAAGGATTCATTAAGTAGTCTTAGATACTTGTGATTGATCTTGATTGCTATCTTGGGTTATTGGACTCACTAAATCCACCGAATCCTCATTCCACCCCGTGGTTGCAAGGTTAGCACCACATTAAAGGGGAGGGGTCAACAAGACAGAAGCGTTAAGTGTTCCACTTGGCAACCCATTTATGCTTTTAGGAACTAACTTGTTTTCTAAGTTGGGGACTCATTTTCAACTTGTGTGAGGTGTTAAGTGTTCCACATTGTGGACTCATCTCATATTCACTTTAAGCGTTAAGTGTTCATTTTTCTGCTTTTTGGGTACTTTTGGTAGATTTGCTTTTTGAAAACATACATCTATGCTCACATAGTAATTAGGCCCTATGAACACTATTCGTGATTCTTGAGAGATTGGATTCCCAGCAAAATCCTTCTTGACGATAGAATCCTTGTAGGTAGGGAGGATACTTAGTGTGTTTCACATTCAACTTGGTTAGTGCGTCTTCTCTTATTGATCGATACATTCTCTCTCAGGAGAGGTTGATAGATCACGTGGGGTTGACATCATGAGCTTTGGTGAATCAAAATTGGTTAGTGTGCCTTCTTTTATTGATCGATACATTCTCTCCCCAGAGAGGTTGATAGATCACGTGGAGTTGACATCATAGACCTTGGTGAAGTAAAACTTTATGTTAGCGTGTCAGATTTATCTGTCTGCTTTGTTTGGGTTAAAAGTGAAAAGGTGTCAAAAACCTTGGATCTGGAGCCAAGTCCCCTTGTGGTACAATATTGTGAGTCATCTTTAGAGAGGGTTAACCGTAGCGAACATTCCTTTCATAGGGAAAACTACATTGACGGAACCTCAAGCAGTAATAGCCATTTTCACCGTGGTAGTGATAGTCGCTATATAAATGTCCTTGTGGAAGAAATCTTCATAGGTGTGGTTCATTGTTGGGGTGTCAAATCTCCCTAGCAGCTCCTGAAGATTAAGTTCTCAGATTGTGTCAAAACCCTGGTGCATCGGGATTGAAGTTCACCCCTTTGGATCATAAAAGTTGCAGAGTCAAATCATTACTAAAAACCCTAGCGAGGCCAAATTTTCATTTTCTAGGGTATATGTGCGTTATTGCAAAACATTTTGGAACATACACAATTAGCGCTTCAAAGGATTAGAATGAATAAAATCACTTGATTGTTCATGCGCAAGGTTGCTTTTGCCCTTGTTCATTATTTTTAGACATGCTTGAAATCACTAGCTTGCTGTTTTGCTTGCTTGTTTATCTATCTGGTTATTGAAAATGAACAAATCTGTTACAATCCTCAAATTTGGACAGTACAATTTGCAAACAAGTTGAAACTGAAAACCCTAAATTTGCAAAATTTGAAGTGAAATTCTTTTCTGGAGTCAAAAGTCATCTCAGAAGGTCAGAAAGTCATACGAGTTTTTGTCAAATGTCATTTTAGTATTGCCCAACTGTCGTATGGTGAACTACCTAGTGTCATACGAGTTTTTATGCCTGAAAATTCAAAAGTCAAAATCCTACTTGCAACTATCGTATGATATTTTCAACTGTCGTTTCATTACCTACCAACTGTCGTATGAGTTTTACAACTATCATTTCATGGCATACCCACTGTCGTACGAGTCTACAGAGTGTCATTTGGGAAATTTTTGAAAGTTGTCAGAAAATGTTCACAATTGCCAAATACTTAGCTTTTTCAGCCTAGTTCTGGAATCTGTCGAACAAATCATTGTGTCAAGAACAGAGCAGTAGCCATTGAGAATCAGTACACATGTCTCAAAGAATCAGTACACAAGAGAAAGAAACTCTAATCACCGCTATGATGAAATAGATGCATGCTATGCAAGTTGAACTTAACAATCTTAAGAAAGAAAAGGAACCTAAAAAGTTCTCCATGGAAGCTCTATGCCCTTTTCCATTTAATAAAGACTTGTACATGTCACCATGCCCCCAGACAAAATGTGAGCAACGTGACAATCCCTATGATACCTCTTCCATGAAGAGTGACACATCTGTCTTTGGAGACTATGATGACTATGATGATGGACAATATAATGATACCTATGACACCTCTGTTCCTAAGAATCCTCCTCGTCGTGTGTTCCTGCTTACTACAAATGGGCCATCACATTGGATAGATCGTGATGGTGATCCATATGATTATGATTTTGAAGCAGAATTTGATGATTTTTGTGAACAATATCTCTTTGATCCTTCTGATATTGAAGAACATAAAGCCTTTCGCGCTAATTTCAAATGTCAATACTATAAGAATCTCTCCTCCAAGAAATCTCAAGCTGAAAATAAAGATTACACTCTCAAGCAAGATCATGTTAATGCTAAACCTTTGTCTTGTGATGGTTCCCATCCATCCCCTACTTCTTCCAATACTCCTACATCTCTTAAAGTCACCAAGTCTTCCAAATCTTTCACAAATCTTGCATCCGACATAAATTCTAATGCTTTCCATGCAGTTCCCTATAGTTATCCTCAAGGGCTACCTCTTAAAGATACTCAAGCTAACCTTCACTTGGCTACAAATACTTTTAATAATGCTAAACCTAAAGAGCCTAAGTTTTTATATGCTATAATGCCTACTTCAGCTAGTCCTTCACCAACTTTGCTACAGTCTTCCATACAATCCCAACATGCTTCCTTGTCCTTAGAAGTGGCTCCATGTCAAGAGGACTCCAAAAATGATAAAGAAAAGAACATAAAGAAAGATCAAGATCAAGAAACCTCCATGTCATCCAATCCTTTTTCCGATGTCTCTTATCCACTTCAGGGTTCTTTTGATCCTACACACCCTTTTTCATGCATTCCACCATGTCTTAAGTCTTCTCCTAAGCAAGATCAGGCTACTACTTACACTGTTGAGCTTATTGACAATCAAAATGACCTTACTACACTTGCACTTTCCAAAGATGATACTTCCATTAAGGTTGGTAAAAATAGTGTTGTTACTTCCAATGTTAAGCCTATTGAAAATCAAGAGACAAATTATGCGCTTATGCTATCCAAAGATCCTTGTCAAGATCAAAGTCTTCCATCTTCTTGTTCTACCACTCCATGTTCATTTCCACTTTCTACTCTTCCTAAGTCTTTGCAAGCTTTAAACAATCCTATCAAAGAAGGTTCTCCTATTCAAGATGTTCATGATCCTATTGAAAATCCTAATGCTCACTCTAAAGATGCTGATATCCTTGGTTGTCATATAAATGCTGATGAACTTGTTGATTATCCTTTTGCAACTTCCACTTCCATCCTTGGACCTCTTCCACCACTACAAAGGGCTTCATGTCTGCCTTCCATCTTGGGTCCTTATGTCCCTTCACTTTCCCCTCCTAACTCTCCTAATTTTCCATCCATCTTGGGTCCTTACATACCTCCATCTCCCATCTTTCCTCAAGATCAACATAGATGCATACCCTTGAATCCTTTTCATCCACCCACCCATCTAAACCAGTCATATCCTCCTTCTTCCACAAGTCCCAAGTCTTTTGGAGGTAACTTGAATGTTCAATACAAGAAAAAGAAGCAATACAAGAATCCATCAAAAAAAGAAGATCACCATGTCTCCTCTAATCGACATGGAAGCATAAAGTCAAAAGACATATCTAAGAAAAAAACTACAAGACAAGTATGGGTTCCAAAATTCATCATTGAAGATATTATCTCTAGATCATCAAAAGGAAATAAAAAGCCTATGACTATATGGATTCCAAGGTCTCTCTTGAAAGAGTCTGGTGTTGAGCAAAAAGTGCAGTTGACATTCAAGCTTCCAAAGGCTTCCACTTCATCTCCTTTCAAAAACATTCTTCCATTCCATGCACCTAAACCACAACCTCTACTATCCATTCGCCATATTCCTTCACATATTCATTCATTCACATTTCCTCCATCCTCTCACCACCCTTCAAGGTGTGTGTTGATGTTGATCTTGCCTTCCTTTCCACCTACCCTTTCACAGTCCTTCCATTCATTATCCTTCTACCTCCTATCCTTTTTCCTCATTTGCCTATTCCTCCTATCTTCCAACCTCACTCGCTTTACATAAAACCTTATCCTCTATTTTCCTCTTCCATCTTCTTTTTCCTATCAGCATCTTTGAGCATAGCATTTTGAATCCTTGGCATATCATGGTTTATCCTTTCAAGGAGCATTATCTAAAAATCTTGCCTTCTTCCAAAAAGAGAAAAAAAAAAATTTAAAACAAAAAATTGAAAATGTGCCTTGGTGAAAACCTGGAAACAGGTGCCTTGGTAGCAAAAGTAAAGAGAAATAAATTTGTCCTATGGTGAAAACCACTCCCTTGTGGTGCCTTGGATAAGTACCATGATGAAAACCTGGCAATCAGGCATCATGTGTAGTTCTTCTACATATTTCATCCATTCCATCTTCTCTCTTTAATCTTGACAATGTTGATCTATACACAAACATTTGGCTATTTTGTGAGCTATCTTATGATGATCTTGCTTTCATTCCCTTCTTGTTTAGCCTTCATGTCTATTTTCCTTCATTCATTCTAGCCTGTCGCTATCCTCTTCCCCTTTGGTCTTGATCTAATAAAAAAAATAGTAGAACATGATGCTTTGAAGCCTCTTGACATGTCTACTCCTTTGGACTACATCATTTCCTACTCTTGCATTATGATTTTGTGACTTATCCTATGCTGGCCTTTCATTGCTTGTCTAAATGTGCTTTACATGACAATTTTCCCTAGCTTGGATATTCTTGAGGAGTTTTCCCTTGAGGATTTCTCCCCTTCATTCTCCTTCATTCTCTTGTCTTCCATCTCTTCCACTAGCTTGCCAATCCCTCTTGTTCTCCACCTTGTTAGACATTGGGACTGCACGATATGATCTTGCTTGGGAGTTTGCAATGGAAAAAGATGCTATCGAGTATACCAAGTATTAGAACAAGTATCAGAACCAGTATCAGAATTAGTATTAGAACAAGTATCAGAACTAGTATCAAAATTAGTATTAGAACAAGTATCAGAATACCTACTGGGGCTACACCTTTCACTTTAGTTTATGGGTCTGAAGTGGTACTGCCTATTGAGGTTGAAATCCCATCACTAAGAATCAAAATGAATGGTCTAGTAACTGATGATGATTACAGAGTGTCTAGGTTGTAAGAACTTGAACTACTAGATGAGTGTCGACAAGCAGCGTATGATCATCTTAGAGTATATCAGAAGAGAATGTCTAGAGGCTACAACAAGAAGGTAACACACAGAGAATTTTAGGTTGGTGATCTAGTCTTGAGAGAAAATCCTAAAAATCAATCCCATCGAGAATGCAAGGGGAAGTTTGAACCCAATTGGCTGGGTCCCTTTGTAATTACTGCTACTTTTGGCTTTGGTGCCTATCAACTCTCAATGACTAAAGGAGAACAGCTTTGATAACCAATCAACGTTCTCCATCTGAAGAAATTCTACGCCTAAGGCATTCAGTCTATGGTAAAATGTCCTAAAAAAATCTTTAAAATTGGAAAAAGTCCTGAAAAAATGAACATCTTGGTGAAAACCTAGCGATAGGCACCTTGATGATTCACAAAAAAAATAAAAAAATATCAAAAGTACAAAAAATAAAATAAAATAAAAAATACAAAAAAAAATGAGAAAAAGAAAAAGTGCCTTGGTGAAAACCTAGAAATAGGCGCCTTGGTAGCAAAAATAGAATCTCTGCCAAGATGGTGAAAACCCAGCAAATGGGCACCACTTATTTCAAAATGCTCCATCTATCAGTGCAATCTTGGTCTTTCCCAGCTTTCAGTTTTGCTTTAGTTTGTACATATCTCTCGGTTTGTTTCTACATTTCTAGTTTTCAATAAGTCAGTCTGTACACCACTCAGCTCAAGCGTCTGTATCCTATCAATGCTTAACACTTGGGGGCAATCAATGTTATATCCTATGGCCTCTAGTATATCTTAGACATATCATATCTAGTCAGAGTCCTTTGAAGCTTCATTTGAGTCAGTCAAGTCTGTCTCATCTCCAGAAAAGATTTTGCATCTACAACAACAATCAAACACAAACTGAAAACAATATGTACTTTTCATGCTTTTATCTCCTTGTATGCTTATTGATTCGCATTGAGATTTTTTGCATATTGTGTCCCTTTGAGCTCTTCGATGATGTCCTTTATAGGATTTAGAGAGTGATGACTAGGGGCATAATCTTTTCTATCTTCTGCTTGTATGTGAAAATCTAACGTCTTTGGAAATTCTGGATTGAAATGGTGTTCGACTGTAAGAGCCTCTATCTCGAATTGGATGGCCATGCGTACCTCAACCATTGATACCTAGAAAATTCAAGGAAGTTTGATCTCACTATTGTCTTTTTGAGTGAGTTCTTTCTCCTACTGTGAAACATGATCTTACTTAAAGATGTGAACGATAAAGGGTCACTACGGGTAATTCACACTAGATTTAGAATGATCTCTTGACTGTTTGATGTGTATGTTAAATACAAATTTCTATATCAAAATGGACATGATAATCAGGTCATCTTGGCACTTGTGCCTTGGTGCTTGTATCTAATCTGACATTCTGAAAATAAAACCAATATTCATATGTCCATGGTTGTTTGACCAGTGGGTGTTGTATTGGTTCTTGAGCATTACAAATCAATATTCATGTCTATGGTTTCATGGCTAGTGGACATTGTATTGATTTATCTGGTTACCTAAAAATTCAATGATGATAAAAAATCGACACATGATTAGTGAGTAGGTCCTAGGTCGTAGGGTTGCATTATCATCCTGCATGTTTCTTTGCATTTTTGCACTTTGCATGATCTCACAAATTGCTTGAACACTTAAAAGATTCTTCAATCACCTCTTCCAATCTAACAAGAGCTGAATCCCACACGAAGGTTCCTCTAATGAAATAGCAAGTAGAATCCTTTTTCGGGATCAAAATCAAAATCTAAAATCATTCATATTATTAACTACTTGCATAATCAACCTTCAATCATCACAGAAATCTAGTATTCAACTTAACTGATTATCTAACATCAAACTATCAAAATTTCAAACTTTTAACTATGGTCAACTCATGGTCAAACCTAGTCTACTTGGTCTCCAGGACCTCCAAATGATGCAGAACGCATTCCCAGACATGTATAACCACTTCTCAAATCAATTAACATGCTTCTAAACTATCAACGTTAACTTTTCTTGTCAGATTTCAATTTTAATCTCGAAGGGGGCATGGTATTGCACATCATTCAAAGTCTGTAATCTAATTTGAAATCATATCTTTACTAAAATCATATCTTTCCTTAGTAATCAAGACAATAACCACGTCTAGTTATTGATTCATCAAAAAAAAAACCTCATCACTTGGGGCAAATCAATCATTGCTCGGGGCATATCAGATTCATCGAGATCCATATCAATCTGGTATTCTCTTAATCTTGTAAATTGTATCAGTTTTTGCAACTATCGGTTCAATTGTGTTATTTCTTTGATTCTTCGGTAATTGAAGGGTTCAAATGTGATACCTACATGATTCTTCTAAGGACAATCGAGTCTAGAATCAGTCACTCACTTCTTCGCAATCATAAGGTTTGGAATTAGGCATTTTGACACTTCTTTGCAATCATTGGCTCATTAATTTTATAGTTTCCATTATCTTTGGTCATTCAGGACCTAATATCTTCGAATCTTTCAATAAGCTTCAGTCTCATATCAATTATCAATTTCAAACATTAGTTTCATATCTCTATCATACACAGACTATCTTTGAACCACTGCGCTTCGCACAGTAATTCAAAGAGGGGCAAAATGTAATACCTCAAAAATGGGCTATATGTTCATTATCCTCCTATATCGACACATCGAATGAAATCGACATCAAAGTCCTAACCAAAGGCACATCGGCACATCATCAAATCCTAATTGATTATCTTAAATTCTACATCAGGGAATATTCCTAGTAATATTCCTAATCATCATAATTATCTTTGATTTAATGATTATTTGGCGATAAATCCTATTTATCCTAAAGTTTAATTAATTGAATATTCTCAATATTTAATTAATTAAGTTTAATTCTGCCACTTAATTATTTAATTGAATTTAATTATATTTATTCCTAAGTATTATCATTTAAATTTGACAATAAATCAAAATTCCTATCATTAATTGATTAAATTCTTATTTAATTAATTAAAGCAAGTTGTCATATTTGATGATATTATTTTTGAATAAAAGTTTGATTAAATGATTGATTAACCCATAAATCAATTGTTTTGTTTTTCAAAATCAGTTAAGTTGAGAATAAATCACTTTATTTATTTATTAATTCATAATTATCCATGTGCACAATCAAAGAGCAGTTAAACTCCAAATCAGAAAATCAATGCAAGTTATTGACTTTTTGGAACTCAACATCATTTTTGAGTTTTAAAATTGATCTAAACTTCTAATTTGAGTTAAAAAGCTATTTTTGCATGATTTGCATGTTTTTGTGAATTAAATTATCTTTATTTAAAAATAACTCAAAAATCAAGTTGAGTTTATTTGAGTGATTTATGGCTTTTTCCATGCACCTCCAAAGCCCTGGATTTCTATAAAAATAAGGCTCGGCTCTTCATAATTCATCTCTCAAATCCACAAGAATTGCATAATCACGCTGGAGAATTGAAATTGGAAGAATCAAAGCTTCTTGCGAATCAACATTGTTGTGAGATCAATCTTGTTTTTACATTCATTTTAGCTTCATATTGCATATTATTGTTAAATCATTTAGCATATCATAGCATATCAGTTTTTACATATCATAGATTCATATCAAGTTTTTATCATTCTTATTGCATCTAAAATAAATAAAAAAATAGATTAATTGCATTCATATTCCATATCCATCTTTTGCATTCAAATCCTTCATTTAGGTGTTGTCAAGGTCATTGATCTCGATAACAATCTGAGAACATCATACTCACACCTATTAGAAGGCAGTAAATCGCCTGGTTAGTTTAGCTTTCAATTCATTGCACGATTTCATTTTTGCTAACCTCTAATGTTTTATTGAAGTGTTGTGTCTACAGATCAGGTACAATTTTCACACACACAATGCCATACCCTGGTGATAAGAAATCTCTCTAATACAGAGGATGATCATCCTATTAGCGCCTGACTCTAAAAGAAGAAACTAAACTGCTCTCGTGCAGTAGGCCATAGCTCAATATCTACACAGGGCCTCCATTGTACAAAGATCATGTCGTCAAGACATCATCTCCAATACTCTACATGACCCATACACCCCTGTATGACATATCCAACATATATACATATATATATACATATATATTTATATATATATACATAGATATATATATATATATATACATATATATATATATACATATATATATATATACATATATATATATATACATATATATATATATATATACATATATATTTATATATATATACATATATATATATATACATATATATATATATATATATATATACATATATATATATACATAGATATATATATATATATACATATATATATATATACATACATATATATATATACATACATATATATATATATATACATATATATCTATATATATATATATATATGTATATATATATATATATATGTATATGTATGTATATATATATATATGTATATATATATATATATATGTATATATATATATATATATGTATATATATATATATATATATAGGCTCCTGTGGCTGCCTCTGTGAGGTACACATTGGTCTCAAAATAGGGATATGCTCCCACGCCCAGATCTGTAAAAAAAGAGCTCTGACAGCAAAAGTCTTGCTCTCATGATACACTACCTCGTGCATCTCAGAGAACATGTGAGCCAAGAGACATTGACCCCAAGCTAACTCAGAAGGAGTCACCATCAACATGCAATCATAGGGGCCCAACCCATTAGAAGACCATTTTGTTGACGGTTAGACATGATAATACCGCTGATCATCCTAGTTATGATACACTCTAGTCTGTGCAACTATCCATAATGCTGCACCAAGGTCTCCCATGAAATGGAACCTGTCAACTGAGTATCATCTTCGAAGAGATGTTTGAAAGCTACTAATCTTGAGTTCCCAGAACTCACATAAGAGGGCCGCTGACCTGAATGGAATGGAATGTGAAGAATCCTATACACATCCTCTGGAGTCATAGTGAGATCTCCAGTAGGAAGATGAAATGTTTGGGTCTCCGAGTGAAATCTCTCTATCAAAGCCATCAAAAGACTGTGGTTTACCCTAATCTCGAGTAAATGGATCAAATACTCAAAACTGCAAGGAGCAAGATGCACTCTCATTGGATTAGGAAAGGAAACATAGAGCCTCTGAGTGGCTGGATGTGAGATACGTACATGCACATCAGGATATATGACCTACACAGCAAAGAAATAGGGAACCCTATCAGTATTTTGGTTGAAAAATAGGCTATACATATAGGAAGGGAATAGTTTGCTATTTCAGAAGGTAGATCAAAGATTCAGGAATCAAGCTCAAAGATCAAAAAATTCAAAATTTAGCCCTAGAAATGAGTTTTGGGCTCACTGTTTTTCAAATGACAAAGTAGACTGGCAGAAAAACTCGTACGAGTTTTCCCTGATTACCATATGATAAAGCATGATGATATGACACTGTATACCTCCTCGTATGAGTTAGGAGGGAACCGATGAAATGTTGTATGACTCTTGGGTCCCTCTCATACGAGTCTTTGGGGTTAATGAAATGACAATCTATCTAGGGTTGAAAAGTCATACAAGTCCAGGAGGACAGTCATATGAGTTTCTGTGCATGAAAAAATTCAAAAGTTGAAAACGTACGAAACAATTGCTAAAAATCCTATTAACAAAGGAAAATTGAATTTTCAGAGAAGCAAAGAGGTCCACCTACCCGATGTCCGTACTGCCGAGGTCTCTGGTGTCTTCGACTGCACTCAAATCGATGCGAACTCACAGGTACCTTCTTTTCTACCATTTTCTTGCTCAGAGGGCTCCATAAGTTTTCAAAAGTCAATGGTGAAAATGATTTGAAAATGACCCTTCTGGCCTTTATATAGCTTTTGACCTAATTTTCAAAAGTGATCCATTTTTCATGAAAATTGCACCCCTGGCTAATTTCGATGTTCTGAACCCATTTTCGGGATCAAAATCAAAATCTAAGATTATTTACTATGTCAAAATCATGATTTAAAATTTTCAGACCCAGGACAGTCTACTGCTTGCACAATTGGCCTTCAATCATCAAAGAAATCTAGGATTCAACTTAACTGACTATCTTACATCAAACTATCAAAATTTCAACTTGGTCAACCATGGTCAACTCATGGTCAAACCTAGTAAAACTTGGTCTCCAAGACCTCCAAATGATGTAGAACTTGTTCTTGAATGTGTATAACCACTTCTCAAATCAATTAACATGCTTTTAAACTATACATGCTAAATTTTCTTGTTAGATTTCAATTTTCATCCCGAAGGGGGCATGGTATTGCACATCATTCAAGTCTATAAATCTAAATCTGTAATCAAATCTTTCCTCAATAATCAAGACAACAACCATGTCTAGTTGCTGACTCATCAAAAGTCCTCGTCACTTGGGGCAAATCAATCATCGCTTGGGGCATATCAGATTCATCAAGATCCATATCAATTTGGTATTCTCTTAATCTTGTAAACTGTATCAGCTTTTCACAACCATCGGTTCATTAGTGTTATTTCCTTGGTTCTTCATAATTGAAGGGTTCAAATGTGATACTAATGTGATTCTTATTGACAATCGGGTTTGGAATCGGTCACTCACTTCTTCGCAATCATAAGGTTCAAAATCAGGCATTTTGGCACTTTTTCGTAATCATCAGTTCATTGCTATTATAGTTAACATTATCTTTGGTCATTCAGGACCTAACATCTTTAAATCTTTTAGTTGTCTTGGAATCGGTTCAATCTTTCATATCAATTTCGATTAGTTTCAACATCATACACAAAATATCTTTGAACCACTGCGCTTCGCACAACGATTCAAAGAGGGGCAAAATGTAATACCCCAAAAATGGGCTATAGGTCCATTAACCTCCTACATCTTCAAATCAAACGAAATCGACATCAAAGTCCTAACCTAAGGCACATCTGCACATTATTGAATTTAATTGATTTTATCCTAAATTCTGCATCGGGCAATATTCCTATTTATCCTAATTATCTTTGATTTAATAATTATTTGGCGATAAATCTTATTTATCCTAAAGTTTGATTAATTGAATATTTTGAATATTTAATTAATTAGATTTAATACTGCCACTTAATTATTTAATTAGATTTAATTATATTTATTCCTAAATTGTATTATTTAATTTTGACAATAAATCAAATATCCTATGACTAATTGATTAAATTCTTATTTAATTAATTAATGTCAATTGTCAAATTTAATGATATAGTTTTTGAATAAAAGTTTGATTTAATAATTGATTAACCCATAAATCAATTATTTTTATTTTTAAAAATCAATTAAGTTGAGGATAAATCACTTTATTTATTTAATTAATTCATAATTAATTGTGCACATTCAAAAAGCAGTTAGACTTTAAATCAAAAAATCAATTCAAGTTGTTTTAAAATTAAACTCAACTCTCTTTTTGAGTTGAAAGATGATCTCAACTTTTGATTTAAGTTAAAAAGCTATTTTTGCATGATTTGCATGATTTTGTGAGTTAATCTATTTCTAATTTCTTGTTGACTCAAAAATCAACCTGAGTTCATCAAGAGTGATTTATGGCTTTTCTCATGCACCTCCAAAGCCCTAGATTTCTATAAATTAAAGCTTCAGCTCTTCATATGGGGAGATCCATGAATTGCATCCTCATGCTAGCGAATTGGTGATCGAAGAATCCATCTTTGCGAATCAAAGATGTTGTGAGATTTTCATTATTTTTTGAGCATTCATGTCATTTAGCATATCATTTTTAGATCAATTGCATATCATATTAGTTTTCATCTAGAATAGGTTCATATTAATTTCTTTCATCTTATTGCATAGAAAATCTAAAAATATAGATTAACTTGCATTCATTCCATATCTAGATTCTACATTCAAATCCTTTGTTTAGGTGTCGTCAAGGTCATTGATCTCAGTCCAATCTAAGAATATCATACTCACACCTACTAGAAGGCAGTAAATCACCTTGTTAGTTTAGTTTCCATTTCATTGCACAATTTTGATTTTTGCTAACCTCTAATGTTTTACTGAAGTGTTGTGTCTACAGCTAGCTATAAAATTTAGACACACAGTTTGTAGGTGTCAGTCCCAAAAGATGAAGTGATCACAAAAGGTCCTAACCAGTTTGCTTCCCATTTTCCTTTCTTTTCTCTTTCTGCTTGGTTCATGGTATTTTCTCGCAAGACTAGATCACCTATTTGGAATGTTCTTGATTTGATGTGCTTGTTATAGTTCCTTGACATTCAATTCTGGTACACTTTTAAAAGGTCAAAGGCTTGTTGCTATCTTTCATATAGTATCTCCAATCCTTGCAACCTAGCAACCCTATAGTGTTCTTCACTTATCAATCCATGTAGGGAGACTCTTAAAGATGAAATTTCCACCTCCAAAGGTAAAACTGCTTCAGTTCCATAAACTAAGGAAAATGGCGTAGCTCATGTTGGCATTCTAATACTTGTCCTATAAGCCCATAGAGTAGGGTTTATTTGAATGTGCCAATCTCTACCTGAATTATCCACTGTCCTCTTCAATATGTTTAGGATGTTCTTGTTTGTTGCTTCTTCTTGTCCATTACCTTGAGGGTAATATATTGAATATGAATGGTGTATCATGTGGAATTTTGTACATAATTATTTCAAGTATTTATTCTTGAAATGCTTTGAATTATCTGTTATGATTGCTTGAGGTACACCTGTTACAAGTAGTGGTTGCCATTACACCAAAAGATTGATCTGTTAATGCCCGATACAACCACTAGACTTATAGAAGACACAGGAGGCAGTTAAGCCATGTCATGAATCCTGAGGGGAGTGCTGACCATTTTGCCAACAATATCCCCCTCAACATTACCTGAGGGGATTCGAACCTATGACCAAGCTCTGATACCACTTGTTACAAGTAGTGGTTGCCATTGCACCAAAAGATTAACCTGTTAATGCCTGATACAACCACTACACTTATAGAAGACACAGTAGGTGGTTAAGCCATGTCATGAATCTCGAGGGGAGTGCTGACCATTTTTCCAACAACACCATACCGAAAAATTATATCATTTAGTATGAACATGGAAATTTTCTTTCTTGTAGAAGTGGATAAGAGTACAACTTCTACCCATTTGGTAAAATATTCCATTGTAGTAATGATGAACTTATGACCATTTTATGATGGTAGATAAATTTTCCCTATCAAATCCAAATCCCATTGATAAAAGGGCCAAGGTGTAGTCATAGGATGTAGTTCTTGAGATGGGATTAAGTTCCCATGGTACTAACATTTATGACATGCTTTTCCAAAGTGACAAGTGTCTTTTTCCATAGAAAGCCAAAAATATCCTATCCTAAGAAGTTTCTTAACTAGGGTTAATCCATTTGAATGTGACCCAAAAATTCCTTCGTGGATTTCTTGTAAGGCTACAGTTGATTCCTCCTTCTCTAGACATCTTAAAAGCATTCCATCTAGACTCTTGTGATACGTGTTAGATACTAGGGTATAACGAGAAGCTTGTCAGATAAAGCTTTTCTTTTAATTTTTGGTTTGGTCCATGGGTAAGATTTGGTCTTTTAAGTAGGTGTAAGTGGCTCCATACTAGGGTGAGTCAAGTCCCACTAGTAAGAAAATGGTGTGAGGATGGGAAGGGTCAAATGCGGGTTGTCCAACTTCTTCTTCCAAGAATTCATATCTATCATTTTGATCTAGCATTTGGAGAAGTGATGCCAATGTAGCCATTACATCTGCTACTTTATTCTTATCCCTCAAAACTTGCTCAAATGTGATAAGAGTGAAGTATTTCTTGAGATTCACAATCATGTTCTGTAAGGTATCAACTTATCATCTTTAGTTTGATACTCATCATTAATTTGATTAATAACCAGTTGGGAATCTCCATAGATTTATAGCTCTGCCACCTTCCATTCTAATGCAAACTTTATGCCGATGACTAATGCTTCATACTCAACTATATTATTTGTGCATGGAAATAATAGGGAAGGAAATACTAGGGCCAAACATGCTCTTTATATAAATGTGAAGTTTAGCTCATACTTCACTAGAGTTTTGCTTATGTAGTATATGGCCTTTTCTTTTCCAGCTTCATCCTCTTGAGCCAAGAGTGCCCCTAATGCATGTTTTGTCGCTGAGATGTATAAAATTAAGGGGTTGCCTCTTATTGGAGGCATCAATGTGGGTGGATTCATTAGGCACTTTCAATAGTGTGAATGCCTCTTCACATTCCTCATCCCATTTGAATATTGTGTCCTTGTGGAGGAGTTGAGTAAAAGTGTGACATTTTTCTACTAATTGGGAAATGAACCTTTTGATGGATTGAATCCTTCCTTGAAGTGATATCATTTGACTTATTGTTTGAGGTGCCCCCATTTCCATGTTTACTTTTACTTTGGCAGGGTCTACCTCTATTCCTTTGGTGGAAACTATGTATCCTAGTAGCATCCTCATTGTACATCAAATGCATATTTCTTTGGATTTAGCCTCACTTTAAATTGCTCCAATCTTGTAAATATCCTTTCTAACATGGGTAGATGTTCCTCCCTTGATTGGGATTTAGCAAGCATTTCATCTACATAGTCTTTTAGGAACTTGTGCATCATGTCATGAAATATGGTCATCATGGCTCTTTGATATGTTGCTCCAGCATTCTTGAGACTAAAGGGCATAACATTCTAGTAGAATGTCCCCCACGCGCATGTAAATGTCATTTTATCTTGATCCTCTGGTGCTATCTTAGTTTGATTATATCCACTAAACCCATCCATAAGTGAAAACATTGAATATCCTATTGTTAGATCCACATTGACATCTATGCTTGGTAGAGGAAAATCATCTTTTGGACATACAATATTAAGATCCCTGAAGTCCGTGCAAATTATGATAGATTTATCTTCTTTATAAACATGCACAATTTTTGAAATCCACTCGGCATAATCAATGGCTCTTATGAACCCCACTTTGAGTAATTTCTCTAACTCCACTTTTACAAGTAGTTCTATGTTTGGGTGCATCTTTCTTAATTTCTATTTGATTGGCCTTGCTCCCTCTTTGATATTCAAATGATGCACGATTAAATTTGGATCTAGTCTAGGCATATCATTGTACGACCATGAAAAATTGATTTTTCTTTATTTTAAAAACTTTATGAATTCCTCTTTTTCCTCACTTGATAGTGATGTTGCTAAATGAATGATCCTTGGTTCTGATTCTAACCCAATGTTCACTTTCTCTATTTGCTCTATCAAGATGGGTGATCTTTCCTCATAGTGTTTGGGAAAGTATCCAACCTTTCTTCCTTAGGCACCTCTATTGGGTTTTCACCATTGGAAATGTTCTTTATTTATTTTTCTTTTTGATCTAATGCTGCCACAATGTGGTTTTCAACATTAGATTCTTTCAATTTTTCATTTTTTTCATTTTTTACTGAACTGAAAGATTGGATACTTCTCTTCATCACTTCTTCTTGATATTCACTAGTAGAAGAAGGTTCAACTGCATTTAGGTATTGGGACACCAAGTTATCATTCAAAAATGTGGGAAGGATAGTAGGTTCGATGTAATCCCATTCAATGAGCTCTGGATAGATAAGGGACAAGGGATCAATGTTTTGGTTTGGCTCAATAGGGTTTAAGGAAATGACCTAATTGGAAGGTTCAAACATTGTATCGATTAAATCTATAATATGTGCCTCTTCTAGGTGTTCTATAGAACTCAAGCCAAACTCTTCCTCAATTGAATCCTCTTGGGTTTCTATTAGGTAAAAATCTCTTGGATTAAATCTAGTGTTAGATCCTTCTATAGTAGGTATCCATGATGGAACACAAGGCTCTCCTACCCATTTATTTTCTTTGGCTTCTTAATTTTGTACATTTTCCAAGACCTCTAGGCTAGAACTTGAAGCTTGATTCTGACTCAATTATGAGGCTTGTTCTTTTCCTTTTTTAGGAGTATAAGTGTGAATCACATCTACCTCTTTATCTTAGCAAGAATCACTTGACAATGAGTCCCACTCCCAATTGTTTGAATCTTCATCATTTTGGGAACCTAGTTACAAGATTTGATCATAAACCTTAGGGTACTTTTTTTGAGTGTATCCTTGTTCGAGATACCCCAATCCAGTTTTCTCCTTACTATCTCTCCATGACATCTTAATCAGTTCAATTAGTCCTTTGTTTCTTGTACCTAAAGGCCCTTGTCCTTTATATCCCATCTTTTGCATTATTTGAAATCATTTTCCATATTGATGAGTGAGAATGCTTATGTTTTGAATACGTTTTTCATGGGCACTTGATTCCTCATCCTTATATAGCCAATTTAAGATTTAATTATCTTCTTCATCCATGGAAGAAGAAGTGCTTTCCCTTACAAAGTGGTCATTGTATTTATGAGGTAGGTTAGAAGGTTTTCCATGAGACTTTGGAGATAAGGGTAGATCCATCATAGATAAGGAGTATTCACCCACACCTTTCTATTTGATTTGGCATTGCTTCTTGAAATTCTTCATCATGTGATCCATCTTTTGATAATGGGCATCCTTGGTGTAGATTTGAATAGATCTTTCTTGATCTTCTTTTTGTTCATCATTGGTATTTTCCTTACTAAATTTATCCTTTCATTTAGTCAATGTAGTTAAGGTAGCGGGAACTTGGTGATTTTCAACAACAACATCTTCTTCCTTTTCTTTTCCTTTCAAAGATGGAAGATCCTTTGAGCTTTGTCCTTTCTCTATTCTTTTTGACATAGACCCTTCTAAATTATGTGGGACTAAGGAGTCATTTATGGGTTTATGTTATTGCAATATTGGAAAGGGTTCGAATCCCCACTTACCATGACTTATTGTCCCATGTATGGAAATTTGAGCTATTGATGATATTTCGAAGGTACTTCCTACATTTCATT
Source organism: Chamaecyparis obtusa (assembly GCA_027943335.1). Lineage (NCBI taxonomy): Eukaryota > Viridiplantae > Streptophyta > Pinopsida > Cupressales > Cupressaceae > Chamaecyparis > Chamaecyparis obtusa. Next base: position 1,059,214 of record BSBK01004522.1, read on the forward strand.
AATCCACAACCTTCCTAGTAGGATATTGTAGGTCAATTTTAGGTCTAGGAATTGGAAAATGGTCTCCTTTTGCATTGGGCCAACTTGAATGGGAAATACTATGACATCTTTAGAGGCTCTTTCTTTGTCATCGTAAGCTTTAATGGTTATTTTCTTCTTTGGGTCAATAGCTTCCTCAGAAAATCCTAAGGCTTTAACCAAGTTTAAGGTGCAAATATTCAAGCCGACTCCCCCATCAATGAGGACTCTCTTAACCCTATGCTTGTGGATCAAAAATTCTATATGCAAAGGCACATTTTGTGGGTGAGTCAAGGACATATCATATTGTTCTGAGAAGGATAGAAAATGAGGTGCAACAAGATGACCTACCATGTTTTGGAACTTATTCGCATTCAAATTCAAAGGCACATTGGTCTCTACAAGGGATTTTTCCAAAATCTCCTTATGAGTTGGTCAAAGTTTAAGCAATTCTAGGATAGAAATTTGAGTAGGGGTTGTTTGTAATTGGTACACCAAATTGTATTGCTTTGAAGATGGAGATGTTTGATTAGGTAAGATAATCCTAGGGGAACCTTCTTATAGAGTGATCTTTGATGCTTTCCCCCTAGTTACAACATTAGATATTGCCTCCCTTGGTTTTTCTTTCACTACAATCACATTTATTATGTTTTCATCACCACTTAAAGCATTAATGGTGTTATCATAAGTATGGGAGAAATTAACCTTTTCATTACCCCTTTTATTATTGTGATTGGTATTTAATGATTCCATCTTTTCATGATTTGGAAAAGGGTTCTTGAAAGTTGTGTGATCCTCATTATTTTTCAAGGTCCTTCCACTTTTATGGTTCCATCATCAATTAGGTCTTGTACAAGGTGTTTCAATTTCATGCATTCATTCATCTTATGTCCTTTTTTATGATGATATTTTCAATGATGAGAATCATTCCTCCATGTTGTCTTGACTTGTGGTTTGTATAGCCTTGATTCGGGTAGAATAATAATTTTGTTGGTCACTAAAGTTCTCATTGCATTTTCCAAAGGTTCACCTAGGAATGTGAATTTCCTCTTTTGATATGTGGAAAAGAAATGTTTAGGTTTATTGATATTGGAATTATTGAAAGGATTGTTGGTATTTTTGTTGTTGTTGTTGTTATTATAAGGAGCCTTGGTCATTTGGTTGAAATTATACATTGGTTTTGACACGCTTGATAAATTAAAAGGGGTAGCATTCAAGTTGTGTGCTTCCATGCAACTCCATCATTCACAAGATTTTTATTGGTGTTTTTCAACCATAATCTTGGTTTATCATTTTGATTGTTGGCTCCTTTATTATTATTATAATTATAGTTATTGGTATTGTTGGTGTTGGTATAGGTTTTATTATCTTTGAATAATTTTATTTCACCTCTTTTAACCAACACTTCTTCAATTTTGATCCCATTTTCAATGATCTTTTTTAATGTAGGGGGACATTAAAGTTAGAGTCTATAGTTCATCTCCATATTTAAGTTATTCATAAATATCTCCATCTTTTCTTTCTCGAGTATGCTTCATGGATATCGTGCGAAGATTGTTCTCCACCTTTGGAGAAACCCTAGAAAAGACTCACCATCTCATTGTTTAGTATTGTATAGATTGAGCATGGTGATTTTGTGCTCTATGTTGTAGGAATAATGAGTCATGAATTTTGAAGCTAATTCCTCAAATGTTTTAATCCCTTGTGAAAGTTTTGAGAACCATTCCATGGCTTGGCCTCTTAAACTCCTTGGAAATAGCCTCATTAAATAGGTTGTATCATGCATGAATTCGATACTTAGAGCAAAAAGTTCTCTAATGTGGTCTTGTGGGTTTGATTTACTCGTGTATTTGTCATATTTTGGAAAGACCACATTAAGCGGGAAAGGTGCCACAACCAAGATCTTATTAAAAGGAAATGGGCATAAAGCCTCAATGGAAAATGGCTTAGGTTCGACCGCTTTCTTCATTGTGTCTATTTGTGCTTGAAACATTTTCAATTGTTTATTCATAGCACCTAAAGGATTTTCTTCTTCCTCATCTTTCTTAAGGGAAATGATGTCATAGTCATGAGGAATTTTTACCCTTGATTGGGCTAAGTTAAGGAAGTATCATTCCTTATTTCATTCTAGGAGTTTTTCCATAATCTCAAGGAATTCAAGATCTTGAGCCGCCCTATTAGCTTTATCTTTGGTTGATTCTTTAGGCTCTTGGTTTTCTTGGTTAATGTTTCCTTGGTTTGTTGTTCTTTTCCCTTCATTGTGTCCCCCATGAAGGTAATCGTGATATGTTGTGTCTCAATCCAATTGATCAACTCTCTTTTCAAAAATATTTGGGAGACTATCTCCTAGGTTGTGGTTCATGAAAGAAGTTTGAGATTCAAATTTGGGGACCTCTCTTGCTATGCAAGTGTCATCTTCTTGTAAAGATAGTCTAGGTTTGTGAGATCATGTAGAAACTGACATCAACATAGGTTTAATTTGAAACTATTTTCCTCAAATTTGGTGATTGTTCTTTTTATGAAGATATTAAAAATATAAGATGATTTATCAAATGGATATTTCTCACTTGTTCTATGTATCTTCAAACAAATAAACCACAAATACACTTGTTCTTTTTAAACCCTCTAAACAAAAAGTGTTTGAATATGTAAGGACGTTATCACAGGTTTTTCACGATAAGCAACTTCAAGCAATCTACCTACTTGTCAAATTGGTTCGTAAGCATGACTTTACAAGGTAGGCTTTATAAATTAACAAGGTTAGTATTGCAAACACCAAAAAGACCTCACAAAGACCTTACTTTTATCAGGATTAAAAATATGAAATGGATGGAAATATACTTGAAATATGGATTTGAAAGACAGTGTAAATTTTTTCTAAGTGATTACTTGATTGATGAAATCATGTCTTTCCAGAAAATTGATGAAAGTTTTTAAACTAGATGAGCAATGCTGAAAGAATGATATTTTAGTTGATTTATGAATGAGCATCTTAAGGTCAAAGTTTGAAAGTATGCATTATTTTTCTAAGGACACGATCATCAAGGAATCATCAAGGCCATGTACATATAGTAAAACTGAGATCTTTGTTTGTTTACGCAACAGGATACCTTGGATATTTTGATTTTAAATATCATAATACCAAAATCCATTTGCAACATAGAATCTGACGAAAGTGGTATTCATACTCTCATGGTTGATTTCAATTAGTGATAGTTGTATGAAGATTGGGAATGCAACACAAAAAAGGAAAGCAGTATTCATATCATCATAGTCAAACTAGTGATGGTTGTACTAATTTGAGGTCTCACAAATTGCTCAATGATGAATATAAGATCCTAAATTTGTGAATAGTGACAGCTAGCTGCATCCATTGTAGTTTAAATGCATTAATTTGTTTTCTTTTCTTAGCTCAAAAACTGATTTGAAAAAGAGAAAAAGAAAGGGGGTGGAGTTAAAATGAAAATAAAAAATCAAAGGCTCATAAAAAACCTTAGGTGATAGAATGTGTTGGAAATTGAAGATCAAAATCAAAGGTGCATTGCATTGGATCCATTGCATTTAAATCATTTTACATTTCTATATCATTGTAATCTTGAATCCATTCAGGTCATTAGCCTTAGTTGCATTAAATTTCATTCTTAATTGCATTATGGTACAATAATTTTTCACTCAAAACATGTAGTGGCATTCATTGCATCTTATCATTATATTTCATATCATGTTAATCTATACCATTTAGTTGGATTAGGTTTCATCCATTTTAATTCACATCCTTTAGTTAATTTAATTGCATTAAGCTGCATTCATTTTAATTTAAATCATTTAGATATCATTCTAGTTCATATCATTAAGTTCATTTTAGATTGCATTGCATTAGTGTGGTTTCAATTTTAAATCTCATCATCTAATTGCACTAATTACATCATGCAAGTTCACATTAGGACATTATTAATTGCATTGCACTAAATTCATTTTAAAACATTTAATTTAATTCCATATATCATTCACCGCATCTATCTATCATTACATACATCTATCACTACATCTATCATTCATCATTACATCATATAAACAAGTATGGTGGAAATAATAAGACATACTAACCCTATGCACCTAAGGAAGAAAGGTTGGATAATTTTCCCAAATACTATGAGGAAAGATCACCCATCTTGATAGAGCCAACAAAGAAAGTAAACATTGGGTTAGAATTAGAACCAAGGATCATCCATTTAGCGGCATCCCTATCAACCCTATGCTTGTGGATCAAAACTTCTATATGCAAAGGCAGATTTTGCGGCTGATTCAAGGACATATCATCTTGTTCTGAGAAGGATAGACAATGAGGTGAAACAAGATGACCTAACATGTTTTGGAACTTATCTACTGTTGGAAATATTCAGGGATTAACCGAGTTACTGAGAGGGGAGGGGTGAATCAGTAACTTCAAATTTTCTTACAATTACAGATGTATTAGCATATAGTTCACTTTTTCTTTATGCATATAGAAAGCATGAAAAATTAAAAGCATTCACAACAATGACACATAGATTTGGTTACCCAGAAACCTTCCAAAAAGAAAGTAAAACTGGGGTGGGGAGGAAACCCACAAAGCTTTAGTACTGCAGAATAAAGTTGGCCAGTTAAGGCTTACAATTTGATCACTTCTGATGATCTGCCCTGTTAGGAGCAATAAGGATTGCTAAATCCACCTTGTTAAAGGATTTACAAACATACAATGAAGTATGCACTCGGTAAAGAGATTTTACAACAGACTGTTAAGTCTACCTGGTTAAAGGATTTTAGTACTGATTCACCTGTTAGAATGAAGCAGTAGATCTCTTGCTTTGCAACTGGATTGCTGATTGAGATTCCCTAAATGTACTGATCACCTTCTGTGATGAATTTGTCTTTGTTGTTCCCTATACTGCTGTAGCCCTTTGTAATTCGCTTATCTCTGCCTTTTCTTTTTATTCACATACATACTCATATTATTACATCTTGACATTTTTACAACATTATTTATATACAAGTCTAAACAATTAATTACAATTAAAAAGTCAGCTTGACAAATAAACATAAGTGCCACTAAGTCAGCCCAAGTATGGTTACACGGTTCCTGCAAACTAACTCGGTGACTTTCTGATACTCGGCGTCCACTGCATTACTCGGCATCGTCATGCACTCGGTAGAAGTGAAGGCACGGTTCATACTAACCACTCGGTAGGTTTTGAACTCAGTAAATACTGGTGACTCGGTAGACATAATGTTACTTGGTTTACACTATCCTGCTCGGTTTGCACTGTCTTGATCGGTTTGCACTGTCTTGCTCGGTTTGCACTGTTCTGCTCGGTTTGCACTGTTCTGCTCGGTTTGCACTGTTCTGCTCGATTTGCACTGTGAATGCAAATAAGTGTTGTCACTAGTGGCAATTCTACTTAATGCCAACAATCTCCCCCTTTGGCATTAGTGACAAAAACACTTATTGTTCAAAACTTATATACACTTATTGATTTTTTTTTTAAAAAAAATTTGTCTTTGTCATAGAGCTTTATACATTATCTCCCCCTTTCAATGTGCTAAATTTTTCTTCTATACAAATCTCCTAATCTCCTTCTATACATATCTCCCCCTTTTTGACAATAATGCCAAAGGTGTATATACAAGTGATTTACAGAGAGAATCCAAAATTTGATAGAAAATCAGAATGTACCTTCATGATTAGTGCCAGGGTTCTGTCCCAATTTTCTTGCAGAATCTTGCATGTTTGGATTGCAATTTGGACTTCTGCAGAGAGTTCAATCATGTGATCTGCTATAGAGAACTGATTGTCATGAATCAATGTTTTGGAATGTTCAATGTGCTTATACATTGTATTCATGATGGGAAGGATCATGTTCTGGATGTCTAGCAGTGTGGACCGGATCCTTGTGTCTTCTTTTAGTAGATCTGACTGCATATTTGATAGGTATGAGACTTTCATGTGATGAGCAGAGCTTGAACTTGGTTCAAGTTGCAGCTTTTGTATGCTAATCTTCATATCCTCATCCATTTTATTCATTTTATCCTTAACATCCTTTGTGAACTCGGCAATATTGCACAGTCTGGCCAAAAGAGAGGTGACATTCAAATAGGTGGATTCAATATTTGACAAGTCTGAAGACAATTCCACTTGATTAATAGCTATGTGCTGAGCAATGTGCTCAAGCACTTTATTGTTGAATCTCTTCTCGGCTCTTTCAATTAACTTTTCTGTCCCAGATGAATCCTCATTGTATTTATTTACTGCTTCAGCTAATTGTAGCAAAACATGTTGAGAGGAGTCTACTTTAATACCTAATGCATCAGACAAAATGTCTTTAGCATCTTTAATGATTTGATATTCCTTGTCTCTCTCCTCTTTAAGCTTCTTTTGCTTTGCTTTCCTTTGGAGGATTTCACCTATATTTTGCATTTGGTCCGCTGATAGATTTGCAAAATCTAATGTTGGAATCTCTATTTCTTCATCTAGGTCTATATCCTCTACTATATTCTTACCCAAAAATTTTATACTCGGTAGAGCCTTAGGCTTATCTGTACTTAATGCCTTAGTAGTAGTGACAATAGACATAGTTGGACTAGCTATAGAGACTGGCACACTGTCTACTGGAGAACTTAAAATATTTACACTTGTAGAATCAAAAACTGGAATACTTACTGCTGGAAAACTTGATGAAATGGGAGACTGCAACTTGGTAGAAGAAATGGTGGTTGCTTCTGTTGTTGCTATAGGTGATTGGACAAAAGTTGAAGTTGTCACAACCATGCTTGAAGGTGTCTCCGGGCTAGATGTAGAAACTTTTACTGGAGAGGTAGGAAGTGATGCAATGACTTCTGCTGCTATTCTCACAGTATCATCTACCTCAGTGGCTTCTTCTTGTTCATCACTGTCATCTTCAATATCTTTTATTATTACTGTTTCAATACTCAGTTGGTGAAGATGGTATATGTTCTTCCATGTGGCATTTGCAGCCTTCACAACTGATTCAATATTGTTGATCAGAATCAAACAAGTATTGAACCTTAGTGTCATCTTACTTTCATTTTCCTTTAATGCCTTCTTTACTTCATCATTTTTCAAGCTCGGCATTAACTGTCTCAGAGTTTGATCAAATATGTCTATCACAGTTTGCTTTGCATTGCTCCATCTCATTTTTATTGGATTTAATAAGACTGCTAGAACCTGTGGGGCTATTTCATCAGGAGAGTATTTCCACTGTCCCATCTTTTCAATAACAGCATCTTCTATTTCCTTCTGTTCTGTTTCCGATCTGGTTTCATATTTAAAAGATTTTATGTTACTTACTCCAGATCCTGATCCGTCTCTAAAAAGTTTGATCCTCTCTTGAAAGTTTAGAGGAGGCCTTTTGAATACTATGTCTTTGTCTGCCTTGTCTGCCTTATCTACCTTACCTCTTGCACTTCTTCTTGTAAATACAGCAGTGGGAGGCTTAGGTTCCTTAGTAATAAAAACCTTTCCTTTCTTCTTTGCAGGTTCTGGTTCCTCTGTTTTCTCATCCTTTTCCTCTTCTTCTTCATCGTTATCTCCTTTGTCCTCGGTTAGCATTTGCATTTTGGCTATCCTCTTCTTTCCTTTGTTTACCGCCTGTGGAAGTTTTATGCTTAATTCAATTCTCACCTTTGCTTCATCATATGTTCCAAAATATGGAGCTTTGGGATTAACAGGCTGATTAAGAAGGGCTTCAATGATATTCTTGGTTTCATCAATATTTACCTCATAAGGAAGAGGTTTTACATATACAATCCTCGGTTTAGCTTCTTGAATATATACATTGTCACAGTCTACCATGAAACAAATGTCATCCTTGTAATCCTCAACCAACTTCTGTGGAATCCGGAATCTGTCATTCATTTTCTCTTTGAAAGACTCAAAATAACTGTCCATGATGCTTTCAAAATTTTCACCCATTTCTGAGATGTATTCATTTATCTCATAAAGGACTGGCACATCTTTTCTCCATACAACTTTTCCTTTGGAAGGGAAGAATTTTTGAACATAGAAGAATAAACAGACCAGTAGGGATCCAAACTTACATGGATTGTTTTTGGAAGTTTGAATGCTTTCCATGTTCTTGTTAAACTATTTTAACAATAAATCTGCAAGGTCAAATGATAAGTTGTTCTTGACCACTTTGTATGCTAGGTCAATAGCTTCACAAGAGACACTATTCTATCGACTTGAACTATATATCTTATGGGCAATAATGTGTGTACCAAACTTTAGTTCAGCATCGGTAATGCTGCTAACTTTCATGCCTCTACCATCCCACTCGGCTAGGGTTTTCTTTTCCAGTTCCGACCGACCTAGGGTTTTGGTAGTTTTTGCTTTGTTCAACATGGGAAGATCGGTGATTTGATGAATCATCTTCTTGGTGATCTCTATGGGTTGCTCAAGCCAAATCTTACCATCATGTATACGGCTGAGAATGTATCTAACCCATTTCTCTTGAAAGTTTCGAGGTAAATGTGCAATGTGAACTAATCCCTTATCTTCCAGATGTTTGTGCTCGGGTTTCAGAATACCATCCACACATAGTTCTTCACGCACAATATCTAGTTCTAGGTTTCCCATTTCATGAATTGTACAGTTGAAATGATTGCGAATATCGTTAATAAGTAGTACCTTAGGAGGAATCTGAGATTGAGCTCCGTTCGGGTCTAGGGCTGCTGCAATTGTGGGCATGATCTTGAAATCTGGTGCTCTCCATTTCCCTTGGACTAACATTTCGGATCCTTTCTTCACTGAGGTGCTGGATGATGCCATGGTAGCTCACAGAAAATTCTTTTCGCAAAAGGTATTTGAGTTGCTGGATTGCTCTTGAAGTTTCCTGCTCTCAAAGTGCTAAAATTCACGGTGAGAAATTCATATTGCTCCGACCTCGCTCGGTAAAGACTAATACCGACCTTGTTCGGTAAAGACTGGTACCGACCTTCCTGTGATCTTATTGCATCTTGTATGCTGATTTAGATCTTTCTTTTAATTCAGTTCTGGAACTGCTTGAAGTTTGTCTATGAGAATACAGTTCCAGTGCTTTCTTTGAAATTTAGTTTGAGTCAGTAGAGCCACCCATTCCATTACTTGGATTGGTTTGCTCGGTAGATTTAGGAATCCACTTTTGTCTCACCTGTTTCCTGACCTTAGTTGCTTCATTCTTCTTTCCATCTTCAACTTCACTAGCATTCATGCAGTTTCTGGCTATGTGACCGAGTTTAGTGCATTTGAAGCATCTTACGGTAGTATCTCTTTTCCTTAGATGATGTTTTATGGAGTTCATGCCAATGTGTCCATATTCTCCACAGTAATGACATCTACACCAGGTGTTGTAGTCCCATCCAAACATTGCTTTCATAATTTGTTCTGCTGGATTGAATGTCTTGGATCTGCACTCGGATGCTTTGTGACCTTGTTTGTTGCACTTGTGACAATTACCTCTGAATCTTGGTTTTTCCCTGCATTCATTTGCTTTGTGACCATGTTGATTGCAGTTGTAGCATTTTCCATTGAATTCTGCTTTTTAATTGTTCCAACATTTATTTGAAGTATGTCCTATTTTACCACAATGATTACAAGTAGGTTTTTGATTTCTTTGAGTACCTTGCTTAGAAGATTCACCTTCTCCCTTGTATCCAAGTCCTGCTTTTCCTTTCTGCCTATGCAGATTTTGCTCATACAGCTGATTCAAGTCTTCTTGGCTTTTCAGCATTCCTTCATTGATTTATTTTTCGGCGTTTAGGTCATCCACCAATCTTAGATTGATTTCCTTTTCAGATCTTAGTTCTTCTCTTGTGTTTTCTATTTCTGATCTTAGATTCAGAATTTCCTCATTTGTATGGGAGATCTGATCAATTAGGTTTTCTAGCTGAAGGGTTTTATTTTGGACTTCATTGTTCCTTCCATCTAATTCATCTTTCAACTTTTTTCTTTGTTCTAAGATCTCACAAAATCTTGTTGAGTGTAGCTCTTGTTCTTTTTTTAATTTTCTCACTTCTTCCTGCAGAGACCCATTCTTTTCTAGGAGTTCTTTGACAGCATTGTTTGCTTCATCTGAGCTATTTGAGGGAAAAAGATCTTCAACCTTTTCTTCAATGTAATTCTGATCATTCATCTGATTTGCAAGTTCCTTCCTTCTTCTTAGGGATTGGGAAAGATGTTCTTTTGCTTCCTTTAGTTTAGCTATGGCCATTTCCAGATCTAGCTTTTCATTTTCAATCACCTTGTTCAGTTTGAATACCTCCATTTTCCTGGATCTTTGCTCAAGCTAGTTAAGCTTTATCTTGAGAACCAACAAAGCTCTGATATCAATTGTTGGAAATATTCAGGGATTAACCGAGTTACTGAGAGGGGAGGGGTGAATCAGTAACTTCAAATTTTCTTACAATTACAGATGTATTAGCATATAGTTCACTTTTTCTTTATGCATATAGAAAGCATGAAAACTTAAAAGCATTCACAACAATGACACATAGATTTGGTTACCCAGAAACCTTCCAAAAAGAAAGTAAAATTGGGGTGGGGAGGAAACCCACAAAGCTTTAGTACTGCAGAATAAAGTTGGCCGGTTAAGGCTTACAATTTGATCACTTCTGATGATCTTCCCTGTTAGGAGCAATAAGGATTGCTAAATCCACCTGGTTAAAGGATTTACAAACATACAATGAAGTATGCACTCGGTAAAGAGATTTTACAACAGACTGTTAAGTCTACCTGGTTAAAGGATTTTAGTACTGATTCACCTGTTAGAATGAAATAGTAGATCTCTTGCTTTGCAACTGGATTGCTGATTGAGATTCCCTGAATGTACTGATCACCTTCTGTGATGAATTTGTCTTTGCTGTTCCCTATACTGCTGTAGCCCTTTGTAATTCGCTTATCTCTACCTTTTCTTTTTATTCACATACATACTCATATTATTACATCTTGACATTTTTACAACATTATTTATGTACAAGTCTAAATAATTAATTACAATTACAAAGTCGGCTTGACAAATAAACATAAGTGCCACTAAGTCGGCCCAAGTATGGTTACACGGTTCCTGCAAACTAACTCGGTGACTTTCTGATACTCGACGTCCACTGCATTACTCGACATCGCCATGCACTCGGTAGAAGTGAAGGCACAGTTCATACTAACCACTCGGTAGGTTTTGAACTCGGTAAATACTGGTGACTCGGTAGACATAATGTTACTTGGTTTACACTGTCCTGCTCGGTTTGCACTGTCTTGATCGGTTTGCACTGTCTTGCTCGGTTTGCACTGTTCTGCTCGGTTTGCACTGTTCTGCTCGGTTTGCACTGTTCTGCTCGGTTTGCACTATTCTGCTCGGTTTGCACTGTTCTGCTCGGTTTGCACTGTTCTGCTCGGTTTGCACTTTTCTGCTCGGTTTGCACTGTTCTGCTCGGTTTGCACTATGAATGCAAATAAGTGTTGTCACTAGTGGCAATTCTGCTTAATGCCAACAATCTACATCCAAATTCAAAGGAATATTGGTCTATACATGGGATTTTTCCAAAATCTCCTTATGAGTTGGTGAAAGTTTGAGCAATTCTAGGATAGAAATTTGAGTAGGGGTTCTTTGAAATTGGTCCACCAAATTGTATTGCTTTGAAGATGGAGATGTTTGATTAGGTAAGATAATCCTAGGGGCACCTCCTGATAGAGTGATCTTTGATGCTTTCCACCTAGTTACAACATTAGATGTTGTGTCCCTTGGTTTTTCTTTCACTACAATCACATTTATTGCATTTTCATCACCACTTAAAGCATTAATGGTGTTATCATAAGTATGGGTGAAATTCACCTTTTCATTACCCCTTTTATTATTGTGATTGGCATTTGATGATTCCCCATTTTCATGATTTAGGAAAGGGTTCTTGAAAGCTGTGTGATCCTCATTATTTTGAGGTCCTTCCACTTATATGATTCCATCATTGATTAGGTCTTGGACAAGGTGTTTCAATTTCATGTATTCATTTGTCTTATGTCCTTTTTTATGATGATATTCACAAACACTAAATGGATATCCACCCTATGCACCTATAGAGATTAGATTCTTTCAAATTTTCAAATTTTTTCATTTTTTTTTCATTTTTTACCGAATTGAAAGATTGGATACTTCCCTTCATCAATTCTTCTTGATATTGACTAGTAGAAGAAGGTTCAACCACATTTAGGTATTGGGATGCCAAGTTATCATTTTTGAATGTGGGGAGGATGGTAGGTTCGGTGGAATCCCATTCAATGAGCTTTGGATAGGTAAAGGACAAGGGATCAATTTTTTAGTTTGGCTGAATAGGGTTTAAGGACATGACCTGATTGGAAAGTTCAAACATTGTATCGCTTAAATCTATAATATGTTCCTCTTCTAGGTGTTCTAGAGAGCTCGGGTCAAACTCTTCCTCATTTGAATCCTCTTGGGTTTCTATTGGGTAAAACTCTCTTGGATTAAATCTAGTGTTGGATCCTTCTATAGTAGGTATCTATGATAGAATGTAAGGCTCTCCTATCCATTGAGTTTCTTTGACTTCTTGATTTTGCACATTTTCCAAGACCTCTGGACTAGAACTTGAAGCTTGATTTTGACTCGATTCTGCTACTTTTTTGTTTCCTTTGTTAGGACTATAAGTGTGAATCACATCTACCTATTTATCTTGGCAAGACTCACTTGACAATGAGTCCCACTCCCAATTGTTCGAATCTTCATCACTTGGGAACCTAGTTGAAAGATTTGATCATAAACCTTAAGGTACTTCTTTTGAGTATATCCTTGTTTGAGATACCCCAATCCAATTTTCTCCTTCCTATCTCTCCATGAAATCTCTATGGGCTCAATTATTCCCTTGTTTCTAGTACCTAAAGGCCCTTGTCCTTTATATTCCATCTTTTGCATTATTTGAAATTCTTTTCCATATTGATGAGTGGGAATGCTTATGTTTTGAATACGTTTTTCATGGGAACTTGATTCCTCATCCTTATATAGCCAATTTAAGATTTAATTATCTTCTTCATCCATGGAAGAAGAAGTGCTTGCCCTTACAAAGTGGTCATTGTATTTATGAGGTAGGTTAGAAGGTTTTCCATGAGACTTTGGAGATAAGGGTAGATCCATCATAGATAAGGAGTATTCACCTGCACCTTTCTGTTTGATTTGGTATTGCTTCTTGAAATTCTTCATCATGTGATCCATCTTTTGATAATGGGCATCCTTGGTGTAGATTTGAATAGATATTTCTTGATCTTCTTTTTGTTCATCATGGGTATTTTCCTCACTAAATTTCTCCTTTCATTTAGTTGATGTAGTTAAGGTAGCAGGAACTTGGTGATTTTCAACAACAACATCTTCTTCCTTTTCTTTTCCTTTCAAAGATGGAAGATCCTTTGAGCTTTGTCCTTTCTCTATTCTTTTTGACATAGACCCTTCTGAATTATGTGGGACTAAGGAGTCATTTATGGGTTTATGTTATTGCAATATTGGAAAGGGTTCGAATCCCCACTTACCATGACTTATTGTCCCATGTATGGAAATTTGAGCTATTGATGATATGTTGAAGGTACTTCCTACATTTCATTAATCCACAACCTTCCTAGTAGGATATTGTAGGTCAATTTTAGGTCTAGGACTTGGCAAATGGTCTCCTTTTGCATTGGGCCAACTTGAATGGGAAATACTATGACACCTTTAGAGGCTCTTTCTTTGTCATCGTAAGCTTTAATGGTTATTTTCTTCTTTGGGTCAATAGCTTCCTCAAAAAATCCTAAGGCTTTAACCAAGTTTAAGGTGAAAATATTCAGGTCAGCTCCCCCATCAATGAGGACTCTCTTAACCCTATGCTTGTGGATCAAAACTTCTATATGCAAAGGCAGATTTCACAAATGACTCAAGGACATACCATCTTGTTCTGAGAAGGATAGACAATGAGGTGAAACAAGATGACCTACCATGTTTTGGAACTTATCCGCATCCAAATTCAAAGGCACATTGGTCTCTACAAGGGATTTTTCCAAAATCTCCTTATGAGTTGGTGAAAGTTTGAGCAATTCAAGCTTCAAGTTCTAGCCCAGAGGTCTTGGAGAATGTGCAAAATCAAGAAGCTGAAGAAACTCAATGTGTAGGAGAGCCTTATGTTCCATCATGGATAACTACTATAGAAGGATCTAACACTAAATTTAATCCAAGAGAGTTTTACCCAATAGAAACTTAAGAGGATTCAAGTGAGGAAGAGTTTGACCTAAGTTCTCTAGAACACCTAAAAGAGACACATATTATAGATTTAAGCGATACAATGTTTGAACCTTCCAATGAGGTCATGTCATTAAACCCTATTGGGACAAACTGAAACATTGATCCCTTGTCCCTTATCTATCCAGAGCTCATTGAATGGGATTCCACAGAACCTACCATCCTCCCCACATTCCTGTATGATAACTTGGTTTCCCAATACCTAAATGCAGTTGAACCTTTGTCTACTAGTGAATATCAAGAAGTGATGAAGGGAAGTATCCAATCTTTCAATTTAGTAAAAAATGAAAAAAATAAAAAAATTGAAAATTTGAAAGAATTTAATGTTGAAAACCACATTGTGGAAGCATTAGATCAAAAAGAAAAAATAAATAAAGAATGTTTCCAATGGTGAAAACCCAATAGAGGCACCTAAGGAAGAAAGGTTGGATACTTTGCCCGAACACTATGAGGAAAGATCACTCATCTTGATAGAGCCAACAGAGAAAGTGAACATTGGGTTAGAATCAGAATCGAGGATCATCCATATAGCGACATCCCTATCAAGTGAGGAAAATGAGGAATTCATAAAGTTTTTCAAAGAAAGACAAATCAATTTTTCATGGTCGTACAATAATATGCCTGGACTATATCTTAATTTAATCATGCATCATTTGAGTATCAAAGAGGGAGCAAGTCCAGTCAAACAAAAATTGAGAAAGATACACCCACACATAGCACTACTTGTAAAAGTGGAATTAGAGAAATTACTAAAAGTGGGGTTCATAAGAGCCATTGATTATGCTGAGTGGATTTCAAACATTGTGTCTATTTCCAAAGCAGACAAATCTATCAAAATTTGCACGGACTTCAGGGATCTTAATCTTGCATGTCCAAAAGATGATTTTCCTCTACGAAGCATAGATGCCATTGTGGATCTAACAGTAGGACATTCAATGTTTTCACTTATGGATGGGTTTAGTGTCTATAATCAAATTAAGATAGCACCAGAGGATCAAGATAAAACATCATTTACATGTGTGTGGGGGACATTCTTTTGGAATATTATGCCCCTTGGTCTGAAGAATGCTGGAGCGACATATCAAAGAGCCATGATGACCATATTTCATGACATGATGCACAAGTTCCTAGAAGACTATGTAGATGACATACTTGCTAAATCCCACTCAAGTTAGGAACATCTACCCATCTTAGAAAGGATATTTACAAGATTAGAGCAATTTAAAGTGAGGCTAAATCCAAAGAAATGTACATTCGATGTACAATTAGGAAAGCTACTAGGATACAAAGTTTCTGCCAAAGGAATAGAGGTAGACCCTGCCAAAGTAAAAAAACTCATGGAAATGGGGGCACCTCAAAACATAATTAAAATGAGATCACTTCAAGGAAAGATTCAATCCATCAGAAGGCTCATTTCCCAGTTAGCAGAAAAATGTCACACTTTTACTCAACTCCTCCATAAGGACACAATATTCAAATGGGATGAGGAATGTGAAGAGGCATTCACACTATTGAAAAAGTACCTAATGAATCCACCCACATTGATGCCACCAATAAGAGGCAAGCCCTTTATTTTATACATCTCAATGACAAAAAATGCATTAGGGGCACTCTTGGGTCAAGAGGATGAAGGTGGAAAAGAAAAGGCCATATACTACATAAGCAAAACTCTAGTGAAGTATGAGCTGAACTACACATTTATTGAAAGATTATGTTTTGTCATAGTATTTTCTTTCCAAAAACTATGTCATTATATGTTATCTCACAAAATCCTACTCATAGAAAAAATTGATCCCTTGAAATATCTTCTCAACAAAACAACCTTGAATGGGAGATGGCCAAATGGGTCATGGTTCTAAGTGAGTTTGACATAGAGTATATGGATTGAAAATCTATCAAAGGCAAAGTAATAGTTGATCAACTAGTGAAGGCACCATTAATAGATGAACATCCAATCCCCATAGAATTTCTAGATTCTAAAATCATTAATGTTGAAGCAAAAACTTGGAAATTATATTTTGATGGTTCCTATACACAACATGGATCAGGAGTAGGGATACTATTGATTACTCCTCAAGGGTCCACAATTCCAAAATCATACAAGCTATTATTTCCATGCACAAATAATATCCACCCTATACACCTAAGGACATAAATGAAAATAAATGGACATAAGAATCTAATGTATATCCATTTAGTGTTTGCAAATATCATCGTAACAAAGGACATAAGACAAATGAATGCATGAAATTAAAACACCTTTTCCAAGACCTAATCGATGATGGAACAATAAAAGTGCAAGGACCTCAAAATAATGAGGATCACATAGCTTTCAGGAACCCTTTCCTAAACCATAAAAAGGGGGAATCATCAAATGCTAATCACAATAATAAAAGAGGTAATGAAAAGGTGAATTTTGCTATTATTCTTATGTCCTCTGTCCTTCATAGGGTTAGTATTGCAAATAAATGAAAATAATAACTTAATTACCACAAAGAGTAAGCTATTTAAGCAAATAAATGACAATTAAGCACTCTATGGACCTCTATTTAGATTTGCTAATGCAAAGCTCTCAGCAAGCCTCCATTAGTGAAAACTCTAAAATGAGAATTAAATGATATGCAAACTAAGAATTCAATTCCAAAATAAATTAAGCCTTAATTAGTACTAAATTTGCCTTTCTAGCTAAAAAATACAAGAGGTTTGATGCTATTTTTAGATTTGTGGCTGATTATTGATTGATTTATGCATTGCTTTTATAGATTTTGGCAAGGGTAGGGGGTGGATTTGAATTGATCAAGGTTAGGATAGGGTTAAGTCCTTGATTGTCCTCAAAGCTTGGGACAAAGAGATAAAATGGGTGGCCAAGATGCTCTCACCTTATGTGTGATTGCAATTCATTTTGAGCTTGATCCATGTGAGTCCAATCCTTATTTCCCATTGGTTGATGCATATTCCTCCCATTTGGTGGTTGAGGGAAAATAGGGATTTAATAATTGAATTTATTTAATTTGTTTAGCCATGTGTACCCCTTAAATGTGCTGATTTGATTTAAATTGAACTATGCAATTAATTAGATTAATTGCATAATTTAATGATTTAACTTGATTTATTTGATTTAAATTGACTTTATTGGCTTTTGATTTTCAATTAAATTTTGGATTATGGCTTGATTACAATTTTGCTTTGATTTTAGCTTGATTTCAAATTATTGCTTTGATTTTACCTTAGTTGCTCATTTAATTTTGTCTTTTCCATTTTCAGGTGATTACAATCACGATTTCGACGCCCATGATGGTGCCCAAATTGGAGCTACCAAACTCAAGATATGATTGAAATAGCGAAATTGGGAAATAGAATTTAACAATGATAAGATAACTTTTCAAAAAAAAGTAACCTAATTAATGACATACATAAAGTGAATTTACCTTTGTGAAAGATCATTTGGAACATTAGCTTGAAGGTGAAGAAGGAGAAGGAGAAGGAGAAGGGTGTCAATGAAGGAAGAACTATCACCAACGTAGATGGAGTGCTCTGATAGGTAGTGGCAGATGGCACAAAGCTAGAGGAGGTATGTCTTAATTCTTGTGCCTATTTTCTTATGTTTTCCTTCCATTCTCATGCTTTCTATAGATTTAGGAAGTTATTTTTCATGCCATAGGAAGCTCTTTTTTGATAGCTAGGTCGGGAAGTCAACCTGTTCCTAGGAAGTCGACCTGTTCCTAGGAAGTTGACCTATTCCTGGGAGGTCAACCTATTCCTCAAGGAGAAAGCTGACATGTTCCTTGGAAGTTGACCTCTTTTAGAGAAGTTGACATGTTCCCAATGTAGGTCAGCATGCAAAATTATATATGTTAAGAACTGTTATTTGATGTAGAGAACTAATTGAATTTTCCATGTTGTTGTTGTAGGCATTGCTAGTGATGAGAGAGTTCTATATGTCAAATGTTATGATATACATTCAAGAACATATAAGAGAGCTTGACATAATAGAGACATAGATTATGAGAGACATTAGACTCTTCTAGGTAGCTCCACTACCTCACATTCGATAACACAGAGCCATGCTATTAGCATTGATGGAGAGATGGGATGAGGATACATACTCATTCCATCTACCTGTGGGGGAGATGAAAGTTACTCTAGAGGATGTTTATCAGATCTTACATCTTCTAGTTCAAGGACTGATGATTAGACCATGAGTTAACTATTTTGTAGAGGAGATCACCAAAGATTTTGAGTATTGTATGGGGCTGCTACACACACACAGAGAGAGAGAGAGAGAGAGAGAGAGAGAGAGAGAGAGATCCTAAAGAGTATCTTTCTTGGATGAACTCCTTTTCTAAGGAGACTCATTCTTTCTACTTTTTCCACAACAATGATGCCCGATACGAAGGGAACCATCTTCTACACTCCTCTTACACATTTTATTTGACACATAGAGAGAGAGAGAGTCTACAATGTATGCATGGGGTTAGAGCATTCTTGCACACATCTACTATGAGCTCAGGAAGTTCATCAAATATCAAAGGCACAACCTAATGATGTTTACACTCTTACAAGTGTGGGATTTTAAACATTTTACATGTATGAGGCCTATGGGATGTCCTATGGACATACCATCTGAGTCATCAAGATTATTTTCATATACATTGGTCTATTTATGACAGTTTGGTGATGTTCTATACTAGAGGGTAAGACTAGACCGACTAATAGGCACAAAGGTCATGTGGAGGCCTTACCGTCACATGATAGCATGACCAGACTCAATAGTACAAATGAGATTGATGTAGATAAAAAGGCTACTAGAGGTTAGGAATGATTATATAGTGGTTACCTACTATTATGAGAGAGTGATGTGATAATTTTATCTTTAGAAGCCCCCCCCAACATAGGTACCTTGATACTCACACATGAGGAGATACATGCAGAGGCCTGGGACCACACCTTGATCAATTATTAATGATATAGAGATGACATATAATGAGAGTCCAA
The DNA here is from genome assembly GCA_027943335.1 of Chamaecyparis obtusa. Classification (NCBI taxonomy): domain Eukaryota; kingdom Viridiplantae; phylum Streptophyta; class Pinopsida; order Cupressales; family Cupressaceae; genus Chamaecyparis; species Chamaecyparis obtusa. The sequence continues at coordinate 1,078,527 of BSBK01004522.1, forward strand.
ATCATGTCGATGTCCCTCCTACAGTTGAGGATGCAAGAGTGTCAAGGGAGTACTTGCGATACATTAGTGTGTAGGACATGAGACCTATATTCTCAAATCACTATCCTACTAGAGATCCAAGTCCATATTCTAGGGCTCAACACATAGATGAGAATGAGGAGGAGGAGCTACCACCAAGCATAGAGGCCATGAAAATAAAGGGCATGGAGGATGTGCTAGTAATAGGTTGTGTAGCGGATAAGGCACCACCATCTCCCCTAGCAGTTAGGCCCTTATGATCTTGATCAACACATACTCAAGAAGAGATGTCCCACCTTGGATGAGACAAGTAGAGTGAGGAGAGTCTATCTGACCACCACCCACAATAGCCCACAAATACATAAATCCAAACTTCTGTGAGGGAGATCCTAGTATGAAAAAATTGAGAATAAGTTCAAAATTTATGAATATGTGATAAATGATAAATTAATTAAAGAAAAATGTGATGTACAACTAGCATAGAGGAGTGGAGATCCTTCATGAGAGATGTCCTGATGGGAATGGTTGTGTCATCAAGGATTCCTTCCACATCATGAGTTCTCTATGAGGGGACATAAGATCCTAGGAGGCATAGGGATATCTTCGTGCTTGTAGCAGTGGAGCTATAGTTTCTCATAGAGAGGGTGGAGCAGTTAGACCATGATCTACAGGAGAAATGGTACAAATCTCATAGTTGGTCAGAGAGAATCTCATCCTGAAGCCATACCTTAACCTCGACTAGTCATAGATAAACACTATCATCATAGCCTAGATATGAGAGATTCGAATCTCACCATCCTATGGAGATGCATGATGTATTATTTTGATATGGGGCACATTTTTTTAGTACCTTATTTGTATACCAAAATAATTATATATATATATATATATACATATATATACATATATATATATATATATATACATATATATATATATATACATATATATATATATATATACATATATATATATATACATATATATATATATATATACATATATATATATATATACATATATATATATATATATATATATATACATATATATATATATACATATATATATATATACATATATATATATATATACATATATATACATATATATATATACATACATATATATATATATACATATATATATATATACATATATATATATATACATATATATATATATACATATATATATATATACATATATATATATATACATATATATATATATACATATATATATATATATATATATACATATATATATATACATATATATATATATATACATATATATATATATATACATATATATATATATATACATATATATATATATACATATATATATATATATGTATATATATATATATGTATATATATATATATATATATATATATATATATGTATGTATGTATGATGGACTTACATGTTTACTAGTTCTTTTTTCTATTTTTGTGATTAATCTAAGATTAATAACATAGAATTTAAAGGAAGAAACATGAATTGATGACAAAAGATATGCACTTATATTTTAAAGTAAAATATTTTAACATTATACATCACTTTTTGAGAAAACATAAAGAATACTCATGAGGAAAATGTAAGAACATAAATTAAAGATTGAATAATCAAACATAATAATGATGCAACTGCATAATATTAATAGATTCCTTAAGAGGTACACCATTCATATCAGCAATTCTATACGCACTAGAGCCATACAATTCTATAACAATGTAAGGACCTAGCCAATTAGGACTCAACTTTAATTTTTCACCAAGTAGGGCATTCACATTCCTTTGATTTTTATAGAGAACCAAGTCACCAACTGAAAAGGAGCGTTCAATCACCTTGCCATTGTATCTTTTGTTGAAAGATTTTTGATAGGCCATGATATGTTATAAAGAATTAATATGTTGCTCATGTAACATCTTAAGCTCTTGTAATTATTTCTCTCTAAAAGTATCCTTATCAATTATTCCCTTAAACGAAAAACTCAAAGAAGGAATTTGTAGCTCTAAAGGCATAATTGGATCAGTTCCAGAGACTAGATTATAAGGTGATGTTCCTATCACGATACACAAACTTTTTCTATAAGCCCATAAAGCATAGGTTAATTTTGTATTCCAATCCTTAGTATGCTTATCAATAGTCTTCCAAAGGATTTGTTCAATGAACTTATTAGAAGCCTCATCTTGACCATTAGATTGAGAATAATGAGTAGAGAAACATTGGTGGATGTGGTGTTAGGAATGGGAACACTGAGAGGGGGGGGGGGTGAATCAGTGTTCACTATATTTTAACTTTTAACTTTGATCTGAATACTGAATTATAAATGCTTAAGTATTGAATTAAACATTCACATAAACATGAAACATGAAATCAACACATGACACTAATATGGTTACAGGGAAACCCAAATAGGTAAAAACCCCGGTGGTACTTGATACCCACTAATAATCTGCACTAGTGTTTTGTGATCCTTGTTAGAAGATCCTTTACCCTGTTAAGAGTAGCTTTACAATGCTTTTAGTATAGTAGACCTTGTTAAGGGTCAGACCCTATTAGGAGTCTTTTACAATGATCCCTGTTAGGGGAGTGGACTCACTGTCCTAGAGCTCACTGCTCAAATGATGAAGGCTACAACCTTCTGAATCAGATACACACTATATCTGCTAGTGAACTGTTCACTGTGACACTGCTTGTCAGATCAGTTCCTTTGGTGTGCTGATGCTTTAACCTCTAGCAAAGCTTTAATACATCTTATAATCACTTCAAATACCTCTTCTCTACTTATCACAACTCTACTATGACTTCCATAACAATTACAATGGGCACACCTTATATTTATGTGCTCATACCGAATATACAATTAGGTCGTCCCTATAACTAATTACAAACAATGCTTCCAACTGAATTGGCTTAAGCATGCTTACAATTATACATGTACATATGTTGGAAACCTAAATACAATGGGTGCATAGCCTTTACAAAATTAATTTATAATCACAAACAAAAATAGTCACTATCGACTCTATGCTCTATTCTCTACTGGCACACACTAGCTGTGCAACTTCAACTGAGTGTAACTTTCACATCTTTGCATATCTACTTATGCGCTCTTAGACTAAGAATAACTATAGTTTAACAACCTTAAATTCTAGGGAACATACCTTAATTCATTCATACACATGTGCGCTGATGCTTTGAGTCTCTGGTGCTCTGTATGCTATCCATTCTTCAACACTTAACTGAATTCTAATCTTTACACTTAGTGCGCTAACTTCAAACTACTATATGACTTTGTTGCCATAATGAAAACACTATATCTAGTCATATATCTTAGTATAGATAACTTTCCAACAATCTCCCCCTTTGTCATTGATGGCAACAAAGGAATATGGCCAAGTCTCTAACTGTCCCTTTACACAAACTTCTATACATCTTCTATACATAACCTTATATCTCCTATACATATATATACTCCATATTCTATACACAACTCCCCCTTTGACATTAATGAAAAAGGGCATCAAAAAATTGTCTATACATACACTTACTAAGGGAAAACATTTGGATATGCAATCTTGAGTTTCTAGATCTCCTTCTTCCAAAAGGTTATAAGAGAATTGACTATCTATAGATGGGCACACAATGCATATTGAAGCTTCATCATCTTCTCCAATTCTATGCTCGGACCTTGTTCATAGGTTATCATGGTCGTATCAATCTCCTTTATGTTTTGACTGAGAGTGTCTAGAGAGGGCACAAGAGCATTCCTCAATTGAGTCTGTCTAGACCTTATCTTCTCCATTTCTTTTTCTACCTTCTCAATTATATCCAACTATCCTTGATAGACATTGTTGCACATGTTTACATTAGTGGATATGTCTAGCACTGAAATCTTCACCTTCTCAATCATTGCCTCTACATCTTTGATCTTCTTAAGATGGGCATCAGTGAACTTATCTTGATCCATGGATTCTGCAATGACTTTCCTTCCTTGATCTAAAAATTCCTTCAATGATGTCTGACCAGACTTAAGAGAGTTCAAGTCTAGTGCAAAATTACTCATCAGTTCATTGAGTCTCTTCTTTAAGTATTTCTCCTCTGCCACTATGGCCGTAGATTCTTCTAGGCTGGAAAAATTAACTTTGAACTGAGAGATGATTGTGCTCACATCATCAACTGAATGTACATTTTCCATCTTCTTATCCTCTGGCAGAAAAATATTCAAAATATTTATTAATTCCACCAAGAGAGGATTTCTCATTACTTTCTTCTCCTTAGCCTTCTCCATAGCCAGGACACTGAACTTAATCAGGTCTTCTTCCTTCCAGGAGTCCAAACTGCTAGTGTTAGGTGTGAAACTTGACAAAAATGCTGAGGAGGGAGTGATGGGAGTGTTATCCATCACCTCTTGCTTCACCTTGACCAAATCAACAAAAGATTCATCTTTCTTTTCTACCTCTACTCCTTCTTTCTTTTCTTCTTTTTTCTCATCAGATATATCTTCTATGATTACTTCTTCTTGCTGAGTGGGAGGTGTACTGCTACATAGGTTTTTAGCTTCCTCAGTGCTGACAAATGCTTCCTCAAACTTGTCCAACTCCTTATCAGTAGCCACCATGGCTATTTCCACATTATCTATGATAATTGTGCTATCTTTGGGTGATTCTGTCATGGGTGCAGACTAATATGCTTCTGTTTGAGTTCCTGCTATGGGCGTTGAGTCCTGAGGACCTATCATTGGTACATTAGTGGGCTTTGCCACTTTATCTTCCTTGATGGGTGCAGTAGGTGGTTTGATATGTTGTTTAACAACACCTTCTCAAATGCTTTTTCTATTTCTTTCGTTATCAACTCATAATCTTTGTTCATGATATGGAGAGTTCTCATCTTTGTTCTAAGGTGTGGCTTCACCAAATTCAATATCAGATCTACTTCTTCTTTAGAACATACAGGCATAGTGTTTTCTAGCACTTTTTCTCTGATCCTTAGGTCTTCTTCATTTTCTTGTCTCTTAAGGTTTTCTAGAATGTCCCATACATTATCTGGAATTTCTATTTTCAATTCAAGAACTATCTTCTTGAACTTTATCATATGCTTGATAATCATACCATGAATTTTTGACTTATCAATCTCACTATATGACTCATAGAACTTCCCTATTTGATCAATTCTTCCCTCATCAACAATTCTTGTATTCAGAACTTTAAGACTAGGTTGTATTCAGAACTTTAAGACTAGGTCTGAATCCTGCCTAAGGAGGTGCTTGAGTGTTTTTCTTGCTCCTTAATGCTCACGAGGATGGATGAATAGTGCTAGCTTCTTTCTTTCTTTTGAATAAAGGCTTATACTTCATAGGAGTATCTTTGGGCATAGAAGGAGTATTGTCTTCTTTATCCTTCTGACTGCCATCTTTTTCATCTTGGGATCTTCTTGTTCTTCTATTGCGCTCTTCAATTCTAGGGAAATCTTCTCATCCCTTACTTTATCAAGGTCTACTAGTGATACACCATGTATTCTTAGGATCTTTGATGTGACCTTTGCAACCTTTCTTTTTGTTGCAACATTGTTAAGCTTAGCATCAAATTCTCTAGTTTTCTCTTCATAGGTTCCCCACCTAGGTTCATTGTCATCCATAGGGGCTAATAGCAGTACCTATGCATAAGCTTCAAGAACTTGTTCTTCAACCTCATACCCAAGTGGATGAATCCACTTAGTTCTAGGTTCCAAAACTTCCATACATGTAGTATCAATCTCCACCATGAAGCATATTGTATCCTTATACTTCTCTACAATACTCTCAGTAATCCTGTACTTCATCTGCATTCTTGCTCTGAAAGTATTCAATTCCAAAGTAATGTAATCTCTAAGTGTGCTTTCTATGGATGCCTTGTTTGATATCTATAACATGGTAGGAATGGATTTGTCTAGATACAAGTCTGACACTTTACCAACTATATGAAGGTACATATAGATGATTAGAGACCCAAACCTGAATACCTTAGTCTTCTCATGTTTGATAGCCTTGATGTTGTCTATCAACTATGCATGCAAGATCTCACACAAGTTGAACTCAACATTTTCTTGCACAAGTCGGATGGCTGCTAGAATAGTGCCTGCAGACACACAATTCACCCTGCTAGTATGTTGAAATTTGTAACCCGATATCATTGATATCAACTTGATGTCTGGTTGCTCTATAGGCTCAATGGTCATGCCATGCTTGTCACTTCTAGATTTACACACTTGCTCCACCATTTTCTTGACATCCTTACCCATAGGAAGGATGGCGCCTGTCTTAGAAAGGCCTGTCATCTCATGAATTAGGTTTCCTATTATTCTTACTGGTACACCTCTAATCCAAAACAAATCATCATGGATTCTACTCAACAATATCTTTATCCATTTAGTTTCATAGAATTCAAATGCCATGGCATATTCAATAATGGGGTGATCATTCCATTTGGTGTATTCATCCATGAACATTTTGTCTGGTTTCAATATTGTGTCCATGCGTGGCCTTAACCTATCCATTCCAATAGGTTCCTTCTTACAATAGATGTAAACCATTATGTCTTCTACATGCATGAAACCTATCGGTGTGTGGGAAAATGCTCCCTCTAAATCATCTAGGGTTGATTTAAATGGGTGCCTCTTAAAAACATACCTCTTCTTTTCAGTAACACCAAAAAAAATAGGAGTGGCCATGACTTACTTGATATTCACTTTCCAAATGATCTCTGAGATGTTCTGACAACTTCTGAATCGGCACAACGAGCTAGGGTTTCTTGCAATTGATCAAATGCACTACAAACACTAATAATTTAATCTCCAAATCTTCACAACAACTTCCAAGGCTCAATCTTCTCTCTAATTGCTCTGAGTATGAATGCAATGAGTGAACAAACAACTTTTTGTGTACTTAAAGTAAGAAATTTTCCATTAATGCTACTTGCATAAACTAGGCTGTCACTTCAAATTTTCAAACTCAAGTTTTGCTAACAATCAACATGTGCGCTCTTGCACAAAGGTTCCTATACATTCCAATAGCTTAAGTCCAAAGGTGCATACTCTGAGGATGAGTATACCAGCCATGCAAGGGTCTAGAGGTAAATTAGCTCCCCCTATGACCTTGAGGGCCATTCATACAGATGTAGAGGGTGCGTCCACTTGGGATGCATCCTATACATTCTCAATAGCTTTATCCTTCTTTTCTTCTGACCAAATCAAGCTTGCATCCTCTGAGGCTTTCACAAACTTGACTTCTTCTTCAGGATCCAAAACTAGTTCTTCAGCCTTTTTAGGGCTTTCCTAACCTTGCGTCCTAGATCTCTAGAACCTTGAGATATGTCTAGCCTTGTTACAGGTGTGACAAATCACTGGAGGTTTATTATTCCTCAGCGCATTGACATGAGTTACCATTCTACATGTTCTAGCTGAGTGACCATTATTGTTACATATCTGACATGTAACATTCTGAGAACTTCTTGTATTGGTTTGATTCTGATTTCTTTGATCATGCTGAATCCTATTCTTCTTACTAATCTTGAAATTTATTGCTCTATGACCAAATCTATTACATGTATAATAGTAACCATTGAAAGGTTTTACCTCTGTATAGTTCCTTGCAATGTGTCCATGCTTGTTACATGCAAAACAGGTGCGTTCTATAGGCTTGCACTCATCCTTAGGAGCATCACTATTATCTTTGGTTTGATCTTCAGTCTTCTTAGTATCAGTAGAGTTCTTTTGTGAATCCTTTCTTGCTTGCATACTATCAATCTGATTCTATGCTTCATTGTATCCAATGTAGCTAGTGTCTCCTTTGATTCTTTTTGCATACAACTGTGATTCTACCAATTCAGCACTGGTGTATAATTTGTCAATATGATCCTTTGACTTCTTCAATTCAGATTCCAAGCTTTCTTTGATATTCTTTAGCTCCAAGATTTCTAAGTTAGCCTCCCTTAGTTCTTTATTCAGTTAAAGGTTCTCCTTGACTTGTTCATTGTAGACATCTTGATTGTTCATCAGTTTGTCATCAAATTCTTCAAGTTGACTTAATAGAGATGGATTTTCTTCATTCAACTTCTTGAATTTTTCTTCAAGATCACCGTTGGAGTGTCCTTTCAAATCTTTTCTTAGTCTTTTGATAACTAATTGAGCATCACTAACTTTTTCTTTTAGTTCTTCAATTTATCTTTCTGAATTGTCCAGGTCTTCAAGAGCTGCTTCAAGATTCTTCTTCAAATGTTTCATTTCTTCTTTGTCCATGATCTCCTCAAGTGGTTAAACTTATTTGCTGAGGACCAGAGCTCTGATACCAATTGTTAGGAATGGGAACACTGAGAGGGGGGGTGAATCAATGTTCACTGTATTTTAACTTTTTACTTTGATCTGAATACTGAATTATAAATGCTTAAGTACTGAATTAAACATTCACATAAACATGAAACATGAAATCAACACATGACACCAATATTGCTACGGGGAAACCCAAATAGGTAAAAACCCTGGTGGGACTTGATACCCACTAATAATTTGCACTAGTGTTTTGTGATCCTTGTTAGAAGATCCTTTATCCTATTAAGAGTAGCTTTACAATGCTTTTAGTATAGTAGACCTTGTTAAGGGTCGGACCCTGTTAGGATTCTTTTACAATGATCCCTATTATGGGAGTGGACTCACTGTCCTAGAGCTCACTTCTCAAATGATGAAGGCTACAACCTTCTGAATTAGATACACACTATATCTACTGGTGAACTGTTCACTATGACACTGCTTGTTAGATTAGTTCCTTTGGTGCGCTAATGCTTTGACCTCTAGCAAAGCTTTAATACATCTTATGCTCACTTTGCATACTTCTTATTTTCTTATCACAACTCTACTATGACTTCCATACTGAATACAATGGGTGCACCTTATATTTATGCGCTCATACTAAATATATAATTAGGTCGGCCCTATAACTAATTACAAACAATGCTTCCAACTGAATTGGCTTAAGTGTGCTTACAATTATACATGTACATATGTCAAAAACCTAAATACAATGGGTGCATAGCCTTTACAACATTAATTTATAATCACAAACCAAAATAGTCACTGTCGGCTCTATGCTCTGTTCTCTGCTGACACACACTGGCTGTGCAACTTCAACTGAGTGTAACTTTCACATCTTTGCATATCTACTTATGCACTCTTAGACTAAGCATAAGTATATTTTAACAACCTTAACTTCTAGGGTGCATACCTTAATTCATCCGTACACATGTGCGCTGATGCTCTGAGTCTCTGGTGCTCTGTATGCTGTCCAATCTTCAACACTTAACTGAATTCTGATCTTTACACTTAGTGCACTGACTTAAAACTACTATATGACTTTGATGCCATAATGACAACACTATACCTAGTCATATATCTTAGTATAGACAAATTTCAAACATGTGGTATTTCTCCAAGAAAGCTTTCACTTCTTTTCTCTTAAACTAAGTTACATCATTAGAAATGATTCCCATGGTAATACCAAATCGAGCAATGATATTTTGAAGAATGAAATCACAAATAAATTTTGCAATGGTTGAACAAAGAGGGAAAACTTAAATCCACTTAGTAAAGTAGCCAATGGCTATAAGAATATATGTGTGTCCTTGAGAAGAAGGGGGAGAAATATTTACAATGAGATCTAGTCCCCAAATACTAAAGGGCTAGGAAGGCACTTGTGAATGCAATGCATAAGCAAGAGAATGAATTAAGTTTTTATGATGTTGACACCGAGGGAACTTTTTGACAAAATAAAATGAGTCTTGCTCCATATTTTTCCAATAGTACCCCATGCAAAGGAGTTTTTTAACCAATGAATTTCCACTGAAATGTCCTCCAAAGGACCCAACATGAGCTTCTAGTAAAGCCATAGGGATTTCACTTTTATCCAGACATCTAATCAAAATGCCATCATAGGAATACGTATAGAGAACATCTATAAGAATTATATAATGGGATGCAAGCTTTCAGATTTTATTTCTATAATCCCTATTTTTTGACCCGTGCAATAAACCATCTTTCAAGTAATGATAGATATGTTAACACCATTCATCAAGATGCATGTTGAGACAAACTGTATCTAATGGAGGATCCTCAGAGATAGAGGGATTAGACAAATTTTGGATAGTAAACTAAAAATTCACCACTCCATCATCTAGAGAGATTAAATATGCTACACTAGCCATAGCATCCGCGTGCCTATTATCTTTTCGAGGTAATGTTTGAATGAAGGAAGAATAAAAATTTCCAAGAAAGCCTATAGAAAGATCGTGATACTTGGTTAATTTATCATTCTTTTCTTGATAAGTTCCATTCATTTGTTGTCCAATCAATTGCAAATCACCAAAGATTTTAACCACGTGCCTATTATCTTTTCAAGGTAATGTTTGAATGGAGGAAGAATAAAACTTTCCAAGTAAGCCTATAGCAAGATTGTGATACTTGGTTACTTTATCATTCTTCTCTTGATAAGTTCCATTAATTTGTTGTCCAATTAATTGTGAATCACCAAAGATTTTAACCATTTTAATTTGTAGAGATAAATTCATTTTCAATCTTGTGATTAAGGATCCATACTCAGCTATGTTATTAGTACAAGGGAAATTGATGTTATAGGATAAGGGAATAGATTTCTTAGATGGAGGTATCAATATAACATCTATGCCAAACCCAATCTAACACCTAGATCCATAAAAGTAAAATTTCCAAGTATCATCTACTTCAATAGGCAAGACAAACTCATCAGGGAATTTGATAGGTTTAGATATAGAAAGGGATGAAGGAGCCTCAGCTAGGTGGCTAGTTAAGGCTTTCCCTTTAATAGATTTGTGAGAGATAAAATTTAAATCAATTTCTGTTAGGAGCATGACCCATTGATCAAGACATCCTGATAAGTCAATTTTTGAAAAGAGATGTTTCAAAGGATCAAATTTCACGTAAAAGTTAACTTCCACATTAAGGAGATAATGTCTAAGTTTTTGAAAAGTAAAAACCAAATCAAGATATTTCTTTTCAATTGTGGTGTAACGTGTCTCATAATTAATCAAGGTATGACTTATAAAATACACATGACATTCCTCACCATCATTATCAAGCTAAACCAAGACAACACAAAACTTTTGTAGAAGTGGAGGTGTAAAGAAAGAATGACTTATTTGGTTGAGCCGGTTGTAGAATAGGAGGATTAGTGAGATAAGTCTTAAATTGTTCAAATGAAATCTTACAATTCTCATTCCAAGAGAAGATGGTATCCTTTTTAAGAAAGGAAGTAAAATGGATAATATGACTTGCTAAATGAGAGACAAATCTATGAATATCCTATATCTTCCCTTGTAAGATATGAAGTTGCAAAATGTTTCGATGAGGAGGCATGTTAACTATAGCGTCAATATTTTCAGTATCAACTTCGATGTCTCTAATAGAGATAATGAATCCAAGGAGCTTTCCACTATCCACCCCAAATGCACACTTTCATGGATTCAAATACATTTTTTATTTATGTATTGGTTCAAAGATTTGTCCAAGTATAGGAACATGTTCATTTCTTTGCACATATTTAGCTAGAATATCATCCACATAATCTTCGAGGACCTTATGTAGTCATGAAAGATTAATGTCATAGCACATTAATAAATAGCACCTGCATTCCTTAACCCAAAAGGTATGACAACCCAACAAAAGGTTCCCCAAGGAGTAATAATGGCAGTCTTATATTGATCATAAGGAGGAATAAAAATATGATTATATCCTGAAAATCCATCCATAAAAGATAATAATGCATGGTGTGTTATAGAATCCATGATCATATCAATGTTAGGAAGGGAAAAATCATCTTTCAAAAAAGCTTTATTTAAATCCCAAAAATCAATGCACATCCTTATCTTATTTTCACCCTTCAAGACAACCACAATATTCAATATCCAAGGGGAATAATCTATAGGACATATGAAACTAACATCCAAGAGTTTCTCTATTTCAACCTTAATAAGAAGAGAAATACTAGGATGAATTTTGTGAATCTTTTTCTTCACTGGCTTAGCGTTAGGTGCAAGAACAATATTATGAGTAATGATATTAGGATCAATGTTGGGCATGTCCAAATATACCCAAGTAAAAATATCTAAGAATTCAAGAAGAAGATCAGTAAGATGTTTATGCTCACCTTCATCTAGATATTTTCTAATTTTGATAACCTTCTCAAGATCATTAGAATTGATTTATACATCTATAGTATCAATAATCAAGAGATTTCTTTTCTTGTTGTCTTCAGTAGGTGGGATAGGATCAATATATTTCTTAGATTCACTCTTTTCCCAAAAATATCTGTTAGTGTTTAAGCAATATGGTTTTCTATTATTGTGATAAAAAGAAGGCAAATTTTCATATGCTCCTAAGAATTCTGTGATAGCATCATCAGAGGAAAATATGTCCAAAGATGGCTTTTGATCAAATGTGAGAAGATGTGGGTTGGTTAATTTCAAAGGACCAATAAAAATGTGATTAAAATTTGGAAAGATAGAAGGCTACTTATAAGGATTAAATCCTAAACAATAGGTATGTTCACAACCATCATTTGTTAAGGGAGCATGTATTCCTTTTTCAAAATTTCCACGGCCTCAACTATTAAAGCCATGTCTAGCGAGAAAATGATAACTAGGACCATAATTAGAAGCCATATCTAAAAGAGTTAAGGGATCTTCATAGGTCACTATGTCATAACAATAAGGTTTAATAGTTTTAATGGTCTCATTAGTTGATGCAACAAAAAAGTTATTACTCAACTCACTTGAAAGAGTAGTGGAAATCACTTTTTTAGTTTTAGGTTTTTCTTGAGGTTTAATGAGGAGTAAAATCTAAAGTGCCCCAATTATCCTCAGGCAAAGTAGAAGATGAGGGTCCTTTATTTGATTGAGTTTCATCTTCAGCTTTAATTTCTTGTTTTTCCTCACTAGGCTTTGGGTCCCTAGTTGATTCAGTGTTTAAACAACTATTAGGCTTATCAACAACATGGAGAGTGTACATCACATTGTTAAAAATGAATTAACTTTGTGATGAAGCGTAGAGGGAATAACATGTATGTTATGTAACTAAGGTCTTCCCAAAAGAAGGTTGTAATTGAGAGGTCTAGGCATCACATGGATCATGGTATATAGGATGACCAGACTGACTTTAATAGGTAAAGTTATGATTCCCAAAGTCTTCTTAGCAATGTTATCAAAGCCACTAATAGGAATGTTATCAGGTTTAACAATGGACATATCATCTTTAGTAGCTTTAAACATATCTAAAATAAACACATTCAAAACTGATCCATTATCAATCAAAGCTCTACGAATAAGATTCCCATTAATGAGAACAACAACCATAAGAACATCATATTGGTTTTACACTTCCTTAGGAGGAAAATCTTATTGAGTGAAAATAATTTAAGGAGGAGTGGATGTGGCATGCATACACTCCAAAATAGAATTGATGTTGTCTTGATTAGGAGGTGGGACATGAAGGATAGACAAATCCTTTTGCAAAGCCTTGTGATAAGTGGGAGACATTTCAAGAAGTTTCCACAAGGAAATCTTAGCAAGAGTAGCATGTAACTTCTCAATAAGATCATACTCTTTTTCTAAAGGACTAGGTAAATGAGGTGCTTGGGGAAGCACCGATTGAGAAGGAGGAAGCAAAGTAGAAACAATTAGAGTAGTGGGTTGAGGATTATTTTGTGTCTGATAGGCATGCACAATAAAAGTGTAATCAGGTTTTCCTTTAAGAACTACAAGGGGCTCATTATTTTGAGGACAAATTTTAAGAGTAATGGGTGATTTTTGAGGAGGACATCCCTTGAGAGTTATAACTAATTTAGAAAATAGAACTAGTTTAATGGGCTCAATATTACAAATAGTCTCACACAAAGGAAGCCATGATAAAAACCTATCATGGAGGTTATGTTGGAGAGATGTAGATGAAGATGATGGTGGAATAGAATCAAGTAAGATCCCATTCATTACATCCAACACTTCACTACTAGACACCTCATGAGGCTCACTAAAAAATGCATCATAAAAGTACTCATAAAAGAAATCACACACCTTGAAAGTAAAACAAGCTATTTATAATAGAGCAAGTTTTTTTTATTATATATTTTTATGTTTATAAATGTAATACATGTAAAAGAAAGATCTAAATACCAAGATCAAACAAGGTGGTTTCACGCCGGGTTCACCAAAATGTTTAGGGGGAAAATACATCAATGAGTCTAACAATGCAAACTAGGTATATCAAGTTTAACATTTTCTCCCTAAGCCATTCAATACAAGAGAAAGAGGGGCTTCCGAGCATAACTCTCAATATGACCTAGGCTAGATTAGAAAAACCCAAAGGTGATAAGGGATGAAAATGATAAACCCAAGTGATATTAAGGAAGTGTACTAACAAGGCCTCTTTCATGCAATGTAATTCGATTATAGATATGCAATGAAGATGACAAAAATTTAAACAATTGATTAAGACATAAGTGTAAGATGAGTCTAGGAGCCAAGTAAATGAAATCATCCCAATTAAGATACACAAACAGATCTATCCGAATAGATAAAACAAATGATAGGGTACTTACCTCAAAATAAGCAATGAAATATAACTTTTTTCTCTAAAAATCATGAATCTAAGACTGCGATAGAAATTTCAACTATGGATCCATAATCACAATAAAAAACCTAGGAAATGTTATTTTTGTCAAACCTTAAAGAACAGGCTGACCATGTCACCGTGTTCTAGAACAGGTTGACCATGTCACCGTGTTCCCGAGATACTATAGCCAAGTCGACCCAACTTCTTTGAAAATGTCTCAGTGAGTGGATTCCAAATCTGTGATCACCAAACTGATAGCTTGCAAGTTTGTTATAGAATTGGTGTGTGTGGTTGGATATGAAGGGGTTTTCCTTAGTCAATCCCCCATTTTGGTGATTTCTACCTCCAAAAATAGCCATTAGGAAAGATTTTGTGTGTGTATGTAGTGCTCACAAACCCTAGATTGTAGATCTAGAATGTAAAAGAGGTAGTAAATGCTAAGAATCTATTATATGAGTGAAACCCTAGCATGTAAGTGTACTTGTAAATGTAAATTTTTGAAAAATATGAAGAGACAAAGATCATATCTAAATATATCACATAAATCATACCAAGCCCCCAAGGATAAAGTACTCTAACCATCTTCATGATCCCCTTGCATCTCCATGATATCATGTAATGCTTGAATACTTGAATTGAAGAGACGTAAATGGAGGCCTCACTTTGCAATGAAAGAATTAGATCCATCCCTTAGCTTCCACTTTTAAATTCCTCTATGTCAGATTGGGGTGTCCACATGTGATTTTACCTTTATTCTATCATCATCCATTATAAGGAAAATGAGGCATTGGATGCCTTTTTATAGTCAATTTTTGAAATTACCCCTATGGGAGCCGACTATAGTGAGTGGGAAGTAATGAAACTTTGAAATAAGACTGGTCCCAACACTTTCCAACTAGTAGGGAATAGGAGGCCAGAGTCTTGGGTTTGTAACCTAGGCTTATAGAAATGTAGAGGATCTAGGTGTAATGTGTATCGGGGATTGATAAATCAAGGCTAGATTCAGGAAAATGAGGCCTAGAAAGAGGAGGATGCATATAAATTAGATCCCACCCCAGCCTATGAGTGAGAGAAAGGGAAATCTAGGAGGAAGTTTTAGGTCCTACTTCAATTTCACCTAGGAGAGATAGAAATAAAAATAAAAGTGTGTGGTCCGAGTACAAATGTGCAATGCAAACACACTAAAGAGGAGCTAACAGGTCATAAATTGAAGTGCATCCAATTTAAGATGGTACAATACCTATACATATGTTTACATATATGTATACATATACATATGTATAGGTATACATATATGTGTGTATATAGATGCATATTTATGTATATATATATATGTGTGTGTGTGTGTGTGTGTGTGTGTACACATGCACACTTACATACATATTTGGATAGCTATATAAGTATAATGTTTTCATGTTGGAACAATGAATTTAATTCTAGTGTGATATATAATGCAATTAGAGATGCAAATAAAAAACTATGAATTTCATATGCAAATAAAAAACTATGTCAGATTGGGGTGTCCACACGTGATTTTACCTTTATTCTATCATCATCCATTATAAGGAAAATGAGGCATTGGATGCCTTTTTATAGTCAATTTTTGAAATTACCCCTACGGGAGCCAACTACAGTGAGTGGGAAGTAATGAAACTTTGAAATAAGATTGGTCCCAACACTTTCCAACTAGCAGGGAATAGGAGGCTAGAGTCTTGGGTTTGTAACCTAGGCTTATAGAAATGTAGAGGATCTAGGTGTAATGTGTATCAAGGACTGATAAATTGAGGCTAGATTTAGGAAAATGAGGCCTAGAAAGAGGAGGATGCATAGAAATTAGATCCCACCCTAGCCTATGAGTGAGAGAAAGGGAAATCTAGGAGGAAGTTTTAGGTCCTACTTCAATTTCACCTAGGAGAGATAGAAATAAAAATGAAAGTGTGTGGTCCGAGTACAAATGTGCAATGCAAACACACTAAAGAGGAGTTAATAGGTCATAAATTGAAGTGCATCCAATTTAAGATGGTACAATACCTATACATATGTTTACATATACATATACATATACATATGTATAGGTATACATATATGTGTGTATATATATGCATATTTATGTATATATATATATATATGTGTGTGTGTGTGTGTGTGTGTATACACATGCACACATACATACATATTTGGATAGATATATAAGTATAATGTTTTCATGTTGGAACAATGAATTGAATTCTAGTGTGATAGCTAATGCAATTAGAGATGCAAATAAAAAACTATGAATTTCCAAATGAATTGAGTTGACTATAATAGAAGCTAACCAATTGAATATAACTCTATGCATATCCATTTCATGTTGAAAGTAGGAATCAAATTGTAGTGTGATAGATAGTGCAATTAGTGATGCAGATAAAACACTATGCATTTCCAAATGAATTGAGTTGACTATATTAGAAGCTTACCAATTGAATATAACTCTATGCGTATCCATTTCATGTTGCAAGTAGGAATTGAATTGTAGTGTGACAAATAGTGAAATTAGAGATGTAGGGTGTGTGTGTATACACACACAAACATAAATATACACACACACACACACATGTATATATATACATATCTATATATTATATATATATATATATATATATATATATATATATATATATATATATATATATATATATATATATATATATATATATATATATATAGACACGTGTGTATATATATATATATATATATAAATATAGAGAGAGAGCAAGCTACATGTGATTGTATAGATAAAGACATATAAATTATGAATTCACTATCATTATAATTGTTTACCAACAAACATTTGGGTTTAATATGAAATGTTACTACTAGGGTTTATTGGAAAATAGAATAACAATTTGTACAACTATGAGTATCGATTAGTACTCAGTATATATATATATATATCATTTGATATAAAAGTAAGAGCATAAAAGCTGTAGACGCGATTTGATATAGAGTACATTATAATTGTCTACCAAAAAATATTGGGGTTTAATATTAAATGTTACTATGTGGTTCTAAATTGGCATGAAATTATAATTGTAACCAACACTCAATAAACCATTAACTCAAGAATTTATCTACAACTATTAAATCAAATGAACAACTAAATTCTCAAAAGAAGCTTATTGCTTCCTACTTGAATTGAGTTCCTTTTCTAATGCTCATCAGATTGGCATGATGGATTAGTGACTTGAATACTCCAAAATGGAAGATTCAAAGGTGAATGAGATACAACACTTGCATAATTAATACCAAGATGATCAAGATACCAATGCAAATTAGACAACTAGAAATGAAACTAGATTAGTATGAATCTACAATGCAAGATTAATCTAACACTAGCAATGCTACTATTAAAATAAACTAGAATGCAAGTAAACCAATAATGAAAATTACTCTAGAAATGAGAATAGCATGATCTCCTTAAGATGCAAAGGAAAAGAAGGATCTCATAAATGACAAAGATCTAATCCAAATACAAAAGATGGATCCCACAAATGACCAAAGATGGAATCCCTTGAGCCGCTTCCTTTTAAAGAAAATGCCTCAAGAATAGAGGGTGGAGATTAATAGGAAAAAGATGTTAGGTAGAGATGAGTGGTGAGGGAGATCAATCCATGTGAAAGGATCCAAGAGAAATTTATTGGCCAAGCTTGATGAGAGAATAAGACAAAATAGAAAATATCCTTTTAATTACCATTTAATCAAGATTAAGTTGCACACCCATGTAGGAATGGATTATTTTAATAAAAGTGTTAGGACTTTATATTAAAAGTAATATTTTTACAATTAAATGATTTTCAAGCTTTGATTTTAGAGATGATTGACATTAGAAATTGATTTAATTATGCAAGGGGGATTATCTAGGTTGCTCACATAATTATGTCTAGTAACTTATGCCTTAGAATTTTGCTTAAGGAAATTTGATTAGATTAGGATCTTAGGTTTTAGTTAACAAATTTTAGATGGTTACATTTTCCCCTCATTGAATCGATGTGTGATTAGCAGATTGAGTCAAAGAATAGATTGAATCTAAACTAGGGAATAGTCTGATATGAATCAATGTGACTAGTCTTGATAAGGAGAAACTGACTCTAAATGTGATCAAACAAAGATCAATTAAAGCTATCAGCTCCAGACTTGATTGAGAAAAGACTAATGAGTGAGACTAGAGTATCCAACCTTATATGATGCCATGAGACTAAATATCTATCCAATGATAACTAACTAGTTTGAGATGAAGCAATGAAACTGATAAGTGTCAAAGAGATTGAGATAACTAACTTGGCATGGATTATGAAGAATCCAATCATCTGATTAAGAGACCATACTAGATTGATATGAGCCTTAATGAACTTGATATACCTTGGGAATGATGTCAGATTGATATGGATCTTGATGAGCCTGACATGCTCCTAGAGATCAAATAGATGCCTATCTGAGTTACTTGATATGAAGTGACGAGATCACTCTTTCAACAAGAAATAAGGATAATCCTAACTTGATATGGTTCCTGATGAAGCTGAGATGCTCCAAACCATGAAGCCTTGATTGATTTGTCAATTGAATTTGATTGATGAAGAGAATTTTCTATATTGGCCATGCCCCCTTGGGATCAAAATCAAAATTGTGTAGAGGGGTTTAAGCAATATTTTACTGATGAAGAGCATCGATTAAGATTAGAATCAATGTTGAATTGATAAGATTAGATTTTCATCATATTCAGAATGATTTAGACCTTGATTTAAGCTATTTTGAGGTCCTATTGACCAATTTTGACTATAGTTTGACCAAAATTGACCTGGTAAAATCACTTGGATGAGAATGATTTATATTGGATTGAATCAGAAAGGTCGATAAATGAAGATGAAAGTGAGTGTGAAGAAATAGCGTCGATGGTCAACTATATTTTCTCAAGGAGAGTTGACTTTGAAAATTGACCAACTTAGTGAACTCAAATTTTGATCTTGATCTTGAAAATGGATCTAGGACGTCCATTTTATCTAGGGGTACAATTTTTGTGACATTCTGAGAACTTCAAATTTTAGGTCAAAACCTATAAAAGGGGCCTAGAGGGGTCATTTTCAAATCATTTACATGGTTAACTTTTGGTGATTTTAGAGCCTCCAGATAGTAGAAATGTATGTTCTAGTCTATAAATATTATTTTGAGCTTTAGAGTCAGCACAACCAGCCTTGAGATCATGGTGCACCAATAATTATCCGATCTTATCTTTTGATTTTTGCAAATTTTGATCAATTTTTGTAGTCTTTTCATGTTTTAGGGCAATATAGCAGTTTATCATGCGATGAAAAATTGTCATCGCACGACACATAATCCTATATCATATAATAATATGCTAGCCAAAAGTGTGTACGTGGCATGTAATCTTTCATCACACTATGGGTACCTTGGTATTGTAGGATATGAGGAACTTCATCGCATCTAAAAATTATATCATTTATATTGGACTTTCATCGTACAATATTTGTTGCTAAATTATTTCATCACATGACACAAATTTGCATTGTTTTCCTTGATTTTGAAGTTGATTTGATTCCTTATCTTGTACATAGCCTTATAAAATTGCTTGATGATGTATTTTTGATAGTCTTGATACTCTTAATAGATAGATTTTGCTCATGATTTTGATGGATTACTGATGCTTTCCTTTATCTTCCCCTTTTTAGATGTGGTTTCTTGATCTTATCTTTTTTTGTTCCTATCCACATACCTTGAGGCTAGTCTAATATTTTTTGCAGTAGGATTTATCTATATTAGATTAGTGTGGACTTGGGAAGCTCATGACTATCCCATACATCTATGTTAATCATGGGTTTATCACCGCACTGGTAGAGAGATTTCACAGTGAGCACAATACCTTCCATCTCTCCACTAGAGAGATCACCATTACTCTTGAGGATGTGTAAAAGATCCTTAGATTTCTTATAGTTGGTGACTTAGTGTATTATGACCATGATTTAACATAGGGGATCACATCAATGAGATGTATATTTGCTGATGACACCATCCTAGACTACCACATCACATGGGAGCATATGTTGTGGGAGTATGGCTAGGATTATCCTTTAGCTTGCATGCTCACTGGTTTGATAGGTTGTGTAGTGGCACCTGACAAGAGTCAATAATGATTTTAATGTGACTAGGGTCACATTCTTTTAGAGATGATCAACTGACCATGGAGATTTAGTTGGGGAGCCTACTTATTATGTCACATGTACAAAGAGATCCATGATATCATTTATAGGAGATATAGGAGCATGGAGACATGTGTTATTGTACTATATATATGGGTGTGGGAGAATATCCTCATAGCTCATCCAATCACACAGGTTTTTTGTGGAGTGGATGTTCCTTATGTTTTCTAATATACAAGTTATCTACATCAACCCAATTTGGAAAATACCTCCTTCTGGTGTCGACAACTTGATGATCTTTCTTCTATTGTATAACGGCCATATATAAGCTATGAGAGGTGGTTGAGATCTTCTTGAGAGCTATCTTTTATATTTTATGGTAGGCCCCTGATTGGTATGTATGATTCTGTTGTGTTTAAAGTATTGTTGTTTCTTTAGTTTCTCAACTTTGTATGCTTCCATAGACAATTCTCCCTTTTAGTCCTTACATACATCATGAATTTGTAGGTGCATTCCTATAGTTGAGCAATTTTGCATTAGTAGATTCTGGTGGAACTTCAATCGATAATAGGATACACCAATCAAGTTCACAACATATGCTCAGTTTCCTGATGAGGAGGCAAATTGGGGGCCTCATCCCATTTATGCAGTTATCATATAGGAGATGAGAGATCTTAGGAGAGTCTACTGGGAGTACCTACCTGATAGAATGATTGCTAGTGTCACCCCTGAATATAGACAATATTTGATCAACGGTCCCTTCTTGAGATTCACAGATTTGACTGAGTGAGTACCTAGACCTGAAAAGGAGGAGCTATTTGATAAGCCATAGGGTAGAGGATTTGGGAGAGGGGCTAGAAGGGAGAAAAGGGTTCAGAGGTAGGGTCACCTAAGGGATAACAAAAACATGCCTTATGTTATTGGGCAACAAAGACCACATGAAGAGATGGAGTCATTAGGGTCTGTAGGGGTAGTTGTGGTTGTAGAGGAGGGCCTACTAGAGGAGAATGAAGATAGATTAGTTAGATCATAGACACCTTCTTTGCAAAGATAGATAGGGAGAGCCCACTGCAAGAAAGGTTCTGATGGCTGAGGATACACCACTAGAGATACCTAGAGTAGAGGCACTGAGGGAGAAGGGTCCAGATGATAGGGACCATCAAATCACATAACTACACGTAGATCTCAGCAAGGAACAAATGTAGAGGGAAATTGTTAAGGCCTATTTAGCAAAGAGAGATAGGAAGACCTAAGACATAGATAAGAAGGTACAAGAGTTGTAGATTACTCATGATTAGGCCCAACATATGGTCACCTACCAAGGTGCATGGGTAGCTTACTATTACACATTGTATATTGGATCTATTCCTGTAGGGTCAAGAGCGCCATCCTATTCTCAATTTTTTGCAATTTTTGAAGGTGCCATACCTCCTCCTAGACCTGAAACACCTCCCCCTCCTCCCCAAGGTTAGGGGGAGGGTGGAAGCCAGTCTTGAGTTTCCTTCTCTTATAGATAATTATTTACTTATTGTTATATCTATTGGATATTGCTAATGCATTGATGATATTTTTGGATACATTTAATATGTTTAGTCACTACATTATCTTGTTGAGTAATGTTGGAATAACTAATGTTGTCATTTGTGTTTTGTCACTGATGTCAACATATGTTTCTATAGAGAGAACAAGCTGGTTATTACAGTGTACGAAGATAGTACGGATGATTCAGAACATGCGAACACTGTTGTGTGTATAGGAAGGTGTTTTGATCTTATATCTAAGATCACATGGTGTAATATTATATATTGATTGAGTTACAAAAGATTTGGTGAAGACTGGTTACTGGACTGTGACAGTGAAAGTTGACATAGTAAGTCTCTATGTTTTGAGTATATCTTACAGGCGAGATGGATCCAGTGTATGAGAACTTAAGGGATGTCAGATAAAGCTCTGAGGAATGTTCATTAATCTTAGAAAGTCATGGGATGCATGATGACATTAGTTGTGGCCTATTTTTTGGAGAAGACCTACTTGGGGTCAACTTCAAAATTATAGCATGTATCATGGATTGCGAGCATGGATTACAGATGTTGGATATTAAGTATTGAATTATAATTATTGTATACTCATTATAGATACTATGTGTATCTTAGTAAGGAGTTATGCAATTATTTGTATATTAGGAAAGCCTAATTGGCTGACTTGATCATTTATTTTTGTAATAGGGTTATATGTAAAGATCTTTTCTTTTGAAAAAATATGATAGGAATGAATTGCTATAAACAAGGAATGTGGAAGATACAAGCTTGTATCTTCTGTATGTAGAGCAGAGGATATTGTATTTACTAAATTAGAATTGATCAAGCAAAGATAGTTTCTATCAAACAGTTCACAAGGATTGTGTATTTTCCTTATATACACTTATGTTGCGAACAATGAGTTATGGAGGTGGACATAACCTTCTTTGGGTAGTGAGCCTAATATTTTTCTTTGACTCCTAATAGGGTCTATCCTCTAACAAGGAATATGTACTATAATGCTTCAATAAGCTCCTAACAGGGCTAATCTTTTAATAGGGATACTATACTCTCAGTACATCATTAGTGGGTGTTAATTCCCACCAAGGTTTTTGTTAGGGTTTGACATATCTAGAACAATATAAGATAAATAGTTATATGCAGAAACCAAAGAAGAAAATAGTTTGAACACAGATAACATACATATTTAACATGGTTCACCCAAACCCTGAGCTACATCCATGTACACAGCCATCCAACCTTTCTTATTATCCAAGAAAATAGTACACCAACATTACAATGCATTATGCATCTTAGCCTCTTATAACATGCATTTTAAGGAAACCTCTAAAATAGGCCATTTTAGGGTTTTAAAATCACCACAATATCAACACTTACTACATGACCAGTCGCTAATTCCTCCAGAAAACATTGTAACCAAATCATCTCCTTGCTAGCTTTCATAGCAACTACATACTCAACTTTAGTGGTTGAAAGTGAAGTAACCTTCTGCAATCTAGAAATCCAACTGACTGCAGTACCCTCTAGAGTGAAAAGATACCCTGTAGAACTCCTCCTTGTATCAATATCTCCTACCAGATCAGACTCAACAAATCCACTCAGAGAAGAATGAGGTCCTATGAAACATAATGCCTTTGTATTAGTACCTCTCAAATATCAAAGTATCCATTCGAAAACATTCCAATGTTTCATACCTAGATTGCTCATATACCTGCTGATGACTCCCACTGCATGAGCAATATCTGGCCATGTGCATACCATTGCATACATCATATTGCCAAAAGTTGATGAATAGGGGATTTTAGACATTTTATCTACCTCTTCTTGTGCCTTTGGGCACATTTCCTTAGTCAATTTGAAATGACTAGCCAAAGGTGCATAGACTACTTTTGCATCCTACATATTAAATCTTTTCAACACCTTCTTTATATACTCACTTTAGGACAAATTCAAGGTTCTATTTTTCCTGTCCCGTGTAATCCTCATACCAAGGATTTTCTTAGCAACACCCAAATCCTTCATAGTAAATGACCTTGCTAATTTCTATTTAAGTTCATTTACTTGTTTCATATTAGAGCCAACAACAAGCATGCCATTAACATAGAGTAACATGATAATGTAACTCCCATTATCCAAACTCTTAAAATATACATAGTGATCAAAATGACATCTATGGTAACCTTGTTCAATCAATCAAATTTTAAATACCATTTTCGGGGTGCCTACTTTAGGCCATACAAACTCTTTCTTAACCTGCACACCAAATTCTCCTTACCCTTGACCTCATATCCTTCTAGTTGCTACATGTAAATTTATTCCTCCAAATCTGCATGGAGAAAAACTATTTTGACATCTATTTGTTCAAGATGCAATTCATCTGCAGCCACAAGACTTAGTATAGTTCTAATTGAAGTCATTTTTACAACAGGGGAGAATATTTCATCAAAATATATACCCTTTTTCTGTGCAAAACCTTTTACCACAAGTCTAGCCTTATACCTTTTCTTTCCTCCATCTTCCTCCTTCAGCCTATAAACCCATTTGTTAGGCAAGTCTCTTTTTCCTTCAGGTAAAGGGACTAATTCCCAACTCTTATTTTTCAACAAGGAGTCCATCTCCTCTTTCATGCCCAGCTTCCACTATTGTTTGGCATCCACCTGCATTGCTTCTTCGTATTCTTCTGGTTCACCAGAATCAGTCAATAAAATAGAATACAAAGAAGGAGAAAACCTTTCAGGAGGTCTAATTGACCTTGTAGAATGTCTAACACTTACAAGAGTTTGTGGGATAGCCTGTTGTTGCTGAGCATCAGGTACCAGTGGCATTTCAGTTTTAGGAATCTCATCCAACACCACATATTCTTGTTTGACCTGTTCATGCTTCTTTTCCTACAACTAGTCTTTATACATGACCTTCTCATTGAATATAACATCTTTTCTTTTAATTATTTTATGATTTTCAAAATACCATAACTGATAACCATAGTCATCTACTCCATATCCAATGACGGTACATTTTAGAGATTTAGCATCAAGCTTGGTTCTATTTTCTTTATCAATATGGACAAATGCTTCACAACCAAAGGTTTATAAATGAATAATTTACCTTTTTACCAATCCATGCTTGCTCTAGAATACCACCATCTAAAGAGCCTAAAGGTCCTCTATTTATCAAATAGACAACATTGTTTATAACATCTTCCCATAAATCAAGGGGTAGTCCAACATGTAATCTCATGCTCCTTGCACATTCCATGATTATCCTATTCATTCTTTTTAACACACCATTTTCTTGTGTTCCTAGAACCATCTTTTGTCTTCGAATTCCATTGATAGAACAAAAATCTTCAAAGGTTGTGCTGCAATACTCACCTCCATTATTGGATCTGAGACACTTCAACTTATTTCCTATCTCATTCTCAACCAAATCTTTCTATTTCTTAAATATTTCAAAAACATCAGATTTTTGTTTCAAGAAATATACCCATGTTTTCCTAGTTGAATCATCTATAAAAATAACATAATAATGAGAGCCACCAAGAGATGATACCTGAGCTGGTCCCCATACATATGAATGCACTAGCTCTAACTTCTCACTCTTCTTTTCTTTCCCAACTCTCAAAAATATAACTCTTTTCTATTTACCATAAACACAATTTTCACAAAACTCTAAATCAATATTTTTCAGTCCTGGCAATAGATTTTTAGAGTGAAGTATTTTCATCCCTTTCTCACTCATGTGCCCAAGCCTATGGCGCCACATTTTTGAATCTATTTTTGCAACATCTATAGTAGCTTTCCCTGCATTAACATTATCAGTAGTAGTTAAGGTAGAATATGTGTTACCAGTACACAAATATAATGTGCCTACCTTTGCACCTTTAGCTACTACTAATGAACCTTTAGTGACCTTCCAAACATTGTCTATGAACATGACTATGCAGCATCTAGTCATTTCCGCTTGACAACTTGATCTTTATCTTTCCCTTTCCAACAATAGGACAGGCTCATCATCACCCTAATATACATGTCCAAAATCACCTTGAACATAATCTTGAAAATATTTTCTATGGGGTGTAGCATGGAATGAAGCCTCAGAATCTATTACCCAGGAATCATTAACATTATCCAAACATAAGATTAAAGCATCTTGTAAAGTATTACTTGCAACATTAGCTTCCTTATTGTCATCTTCATTTTCGTCTCCTTGTTTACTTTTTTGAGACCAACAGTCTTTCTTTAAGTGACCAGGCTTTCCACAGTACCAACAATCTTTCTTTCCTTTAGATCAAGAGCATCCTTTCTTTGATTTCCCTCATGACTTATCATACAAAGGGCCTTTTCCTCTCTCCCTTGCTCTTCCTCTATTCTCTAGATTTAGAGAAGAATCTGATGAGGTTGAAGTTTAACCTGTGATTTTCCATCGCATTTCCTCAATTAGGATAACACCAACAACATCATTAAATTTCAAAGTATTTGAACTAGAGACATAGTTACTTATAGCCATAACCAAGCTATTCCAGCTTTCTGGCAAAGAACATAAAATTAAGAGAGCCCTAACCTCTTCATCAAAGGAAATTTTTACTGATGACAGTTGACTGGTAACTATATTAAACTCATTTAAATGATTCGCTATAGATCCTCCCTCACCCATTTTCATATTAAATAAATGATTCATAAGAAGTACCCTTTTCGAAGCTGAGGGTTTCTCATATAACTTAGCCAATATTTGCATAAGCTCTAGGGTCATTGTTTCATGTGATATGTTGAATGTTATAGATGGTATAAGACACAAATGAATAGATCCCAGTGCCTTTCTATCCAAAATATCCCAATCTTCATCTGTTTGTGTGGCCAGTTTCTTTGTCTTTGCTTCTAATGGCCGCCACAAATATTTTTGATACAGATAATCCTCCATTTGCATTTTCCATAACTAAAAATTCTGGCCATTGAATTTTTTAACCTTGAATTTGGAATCCTCCATTGCTCCCACTCAAATTTGAATGTCCTGCCAATCTACACCACAAAACCTTTCTCTCATACCAATTGTTAGGATTTGACAGATCTAAAACAATATAAGATAAATAGTTATATGCAGAAACCAAAGAAGAAAACAATCTGAACATAGATAAATCATACATTTAACGTGGTTCACCCAAAACTTGGGCTACATCCACCTACACAATCGTCTAACTTTTCTTATTATCCAAAAAAATAGTACACCAATATTACAATGCATTATGCATCTCAACCACTTATAACATGCATTTTAGGGCAACCTCTAAAATCGGTCGCCACAATATCAACACCCACTACATGATTAGTCACCACAATATCAACAGTTTTACCTTTAACAGGGTTTCCTCGACAAAAAATATTGTGTTATTCTGTTGGCATTCATTATGTTCATTTGATATGGTATTGCTTCTATTCAAAGTTTAAAGTTTAATAATTTGTCATATAACTGATTCATCCCCCCTATCAGTTATATTGGTGGACTATTATTCCTAACAATATCTGCATCGAGGATGCCTCGGTTTTGATGATTATGTGAGACATGTAGTTTGATTGTATACTTTGAGACATTTGATATTTATACATATACTTCTTATTCATACTTGTTGTGTCTCATTTCTTGGTATCTTTTTTATTAACTTTCTTTTGATCATGATATGTCTTAGCTCATGTATATCTCAGTTGAATAATGCGTGTATGCTATGTCCATGTTGATTATGTATCAGAATGTAAATTTGCATGTGATGCTTTACTTTCACCTCTTATATCATGTTGTTCCATTTTATACTCTGATACTCATGTGATAATGATAATTTAGCACTATAGGCCCCTTTTATGGTGAATGATCAATGTTACTGACCTTGGTTTTACAAATAATAGTGGTCCAAGTCAACAAGATATGTTTGTAAATGACTGTCTCGACGAAGAGAAAAGGAAGAATAGCTCAAAGGGAACTAAGATGCAAGACTACATGCAACCCTAGAATGAAATGAAACCAATTATAGGTATAGGATTTATTACTGAGATGGGGTGAAGTAGTAATCACCAACCCAAAATAAATTTCACAGTCCCAATACTTATTTAACAGATTTACCAATTATGATATATTTTAACTTATGACATCATTATCGGTTAAATAATCATTAAACATGCCTGCAATATATAAAATCATTCTCACAACAATAAAACTAGCATTTATCTTATGGAAACCCAATTAGGGTGAAAACCATGGTGTGAGGATAATGCCCACAAATAATTGTACTCTTCTAGAATACACCTGGTTAAGAGCCTACCTTGTTAAAGGCTCCCCCGATTAGGGTTACAAAAGCATTTTTAAATGCTACCCAATTAAGGGATTTCCATGGAGACCTATTAAAGTCTTTTACCTAGTTAGGATTAACTTAGTTAGAGGATTTTATACACTATTTTTTGAATGCCACCTAGTTAGAGGATTTTACAATAAATCTTTTAGGGTCACCTGATAAGGGATTTTAATGTCATAATTGTTAGAGAGTAACATCTAAAAAATGATTTGTAGTTCACACTAATCTTGCTAATTTAGATTCAATGAAGTTCCTTAATACAATAACATACCAATTCAATTCTTTGTTCTTCTCCATATCCTTCTCTGTGTCCTTTGTGATCACAAAAATACATCTCTATTTCACCGATATCTAGTCTTTCACCACAATCTTCTTCTTGTCTCCATTGTGATACCAAAATTCTTAGTTCTTCTTCCTTAAGTATAATTTACTGAATCGTAAACCTAAACTTAGATCCAATGATCTAGATCTTTCATATCAAATCTAACCATCCATATTTATTTTCTTTATATCCTTGTCAACTTGCTAATTGATAAACCATTTTACTCTCATAGAAACTTTCTTAATATGTTTTACCTCGATCTTTGTGTCATCACCTTTCTCCTTAGATTATACTCGAGTCATCCTGCTTTCTTGTTTCATCATCTATTCTTCTCTTGTCTTTCAGTCTTTCATATCTTTGATAAGACTTCCTTTGTACCGATAAGACTTTATTCAGTGTACCGATAAGACAATAGTTTACCAGTAAGTATCTTAGTCAAATTACCTTCACCTTTACTCATATTTGATTAACATATTTATGAATAGAATCCTTTATCTTAAATCCTTAGCATATTATGATAAACAATCAAAGAATTCATCTATCTACCATTGTTTGTCTTAACTGTTACCCGATAAGGTTCTTATCGACATATCCTTTACTTACTTAACTTCTCATTATAACAAAAATATTTTCCTTCTGATAGATATAGTAACAAGTCAAAACATCATGCCAAAATTTTTGAAATCAATGACAAACATTTGACTAATTATCATGTATACTAATTATGTCTTTACCAATAGCAACATAAATCAACAATCTCCAACTTGTTATGCCAACAATCTCCCCCTTTGACATTGATAGAAAAAACTTCTTTCAAACACTTCTTCTAATTCTATTTTTTGATCTTTTGATCTATGCATGTCTCATTCCTTGTCCTAGTCTTCTATCATACTAATTTCTTCCATATCTCATCTCTTCCCTTTAACACTGATATCTCCCTTTATAGTACTTCTCTCCCCCTTTAACATCAATACCAAAGGTGATTAACCTTTCAACTCTTGTCTTTTGATTGTGTACATTATTTATGTATTCTATGCTTCTTTTTTTCCTAGCCTAGACTACTCCCCCATAGAGTAGTCCTCCAATACATCAAGTCATGTTCTATATATTCTAATAAAGTGCTATGAAATGATTCATATTCTATCTCTCCTTAATTTATAGCCAATAGGGGTAGGACCCCTAATCTACCTCTTAGATATTCAAAGCTCTCTTTAGGTAGTGGTTTGATGAAAATGTCCGCAACTTTCTCTTTTGTAGGTATATACTCCAATATCACTTCTTTATTTCGTACCTTCTCTCTTAGAAAATGATACTTGATAGCTATGTGCTTGGTCTTGGAATGCATTACTGGATTCTTTCATATATTAATGGCACTAGTATTATCACAATGTATAACAATAGGTTCATTTACCTTTTATTATATTCATTCCAGTATTTTCTTAATCCATAAAATTTATTTACAATTAATTATAGTAGCCACATATTCTGCTTCAATAATAGATTGTGAAATATAGTATTACTTCTTTCTTGTCCATGACACTAATATGTTTCCACGATAAAAAGCTCCTCCAATTGTACTTTTTATGTCATCAATGTTTCCTTCTCAATTTGTGTCTGTATAAACTTTAAGATCAAATTCTCCTTTCTTTTCATACCATAATCCATAATCTTCAGTTCCTTTTAAATATTTGAATATCCTTATAACTATAGTCATGTGTGAATCTTTAGGATTTGATGAAAATCTAGCAACTATGTCGACAACATGCACAATATCAGGTCTTCTATGAACAACATACTATAATTTTCCTATCATTGATCTATATAATGTTTTATTGACTTCCTTAGAATCATCTTCTTTTAACAATTTATAGCTGGTAACCATAGGTGTATCGACAGGTCTTGAATCTTCCATTCCAAATGTTTTCAATGTCTCCTTGATATATTTAGACTGAGTTATGTATATTCCTTTCTTCATTTGTTGTACTTGTAATCCAATAAAGAATATTATTTCTCCTATTATAGACATTTCAAATTCTTTCCTCATTTATTCACCAAAAGATCTACTTATTAAGTCATTTCCTCCAATTCATTGATCATGTAGCCATGTATTTATCATAATTTGAGAGGTTAGGGACATTGGGGTCAATACAAACTTCACTGGTTCAAGGAAAACCATGGAGATATGAATATGACCCTTATTGGATAAGATTTAGGAAAATCCTATAAGAATCAAGGCACAAGAGCCGAGATGACCTAAACATTATTTCTTGTTTGATATTGTAAGATAGAACCTATACTAAGGCACAAGCTGCCAAGATAATCATGAGTGTTGTCATGGAACACAAAGCAATAGACAAGGAGATAATCTTGACCTTACCTAAGCATCCAAACAAAATGGATTGAGGTATGTGCGACTTTGCAATCATGATGGAGGCTCTTACCACATACACCCATTTTATTTGATAGTTTAGGATCTTTGAAACTATACCCACAAATAAAAATCAAAGAAAAACATTATGCCCCCAGTAAAAAAATTCTAGTCTTTTAGATGTGGGGAAGCACAACAAGCAAAAATCAATGATAAAAGTTAACACATAATAAAAATAGTTCAACATATCTTAGTTAGTTTCCATTTTCTAGGTTTGTGTCTTGTGTTGGGTGTTAAGGAACATCATTGTGCTTGTGTGATGTGAGAGTGCACTATTCTATATGTGTTAAAAAACATAGTCATGTCCAGATGAGTGGTGTTGAGAAACACCATTGTGAGGGTGTTGAGAAACACCAGTATGTGTCAGTGGAAAATTGTCCATCAGGGAGGACTAGTATACTGACTTAGGTTAAGCTCAAGTGAATGATTGAGTGGTGGAGCACTAGAAAAATCAAGTCGATAGTGCAAGGTAACCCCTAGGTTGATAAGGGGAGTTTTCCATAGGTGACAAAAAAAGATCGAGGAGAAAGAATAAGATAAACTCCAATCCATGGTGGTGCAAAGAAAATGAGAAAGGATATGCAAGTAATGAGGATGGAGTTGAGGAAAGCAAAAGAGCTCAACCACACATTGATAGATAGAGCGTTGATTACAAGTGATGCATGTTCCAAGTTTTCACCACTTGGAATTATTTATATTTTTTCTACCTAGGAGCTTGTTTCCAAGTTTTCACCAAGGTACCTTTTTCAATTTTGTAAATTTTGTAAATTTTTTTTGGACTTTTTATAGTTTTTAGGATTTTTGTAGGACATTGTATGATTTTTAGGATTTTTCCAGGACCATAAATTATTGTACAAGAACTTTGCATTATAGCTGTGGGAATCTTTCAGATGGAGAGAATTGATTGGTTCTAGGAGAGTCTCACCTTCTAGAGTGGAAAATTGATAAGTGTAGAGCCAATTTTTTTAGTGATCACAAAGTGATCGAACCAATTAGGTTCAAATTTTCCCTTTTGGTCTTGATATTGCTAATTCTTAGGATTCTCCTTAAGGATGAGGTCTCCAACCTAAAATTATTGATGTTGTACTTTCTTGTTGTGACCTCTAGATATTAGTTTTTGATAGACCCTTAGATGGTCAAATGATTCATTTCTTCATTCATCTAGTAACTCAAGCCCTTGAAGTTGGGAGATTATGTAGTCTTCATCAGTGACAATTACTCATAGAGAGACTCTGAGAGATGGGATTTCAACTTCAATAGGCATCATAGCTTCTGACCCATATACCGATGAAAATGGGGTTGATCTTGTAGATGTTTTGATGCTAGTCTGATAAGCCCATAAAGATGGATTTAATTATAGATGCCAATCCTTGCCAGATTTTCTCATTATGCAATGCAAGATCTTAAGGATTGTCTTGTTTGATAGTTTTTCTTGGCCATTTCCATAAGGATAGTAGAAGAGGAAGAATGATAGGTTATATGAAATATTGTGCAGAGTTATGTGATGTATTTTTTCTTGAACAGTCCCCCATTGTTGGTTATGATTGAGGAGGGAATACCATATCTATAGATAATGTAGTTGAGTATAACCATGGCCACTTATTTTCTTGTTGCCTTGATAAGAGGTACAAATTCAACCCACTTAATAACGTACTCAATAGCTATGATAATGAGCTTATGGCCATTGGAGGATGAAGGACATCTACCCCATGAGATCAAAGGCCCGTTGATGGAAAGGCCAATTGGTGATAAATGGTAATAATTCTCTAGAAAGAGCATGAATCAGATTGTCATGTAATTAACACTTTTTGCAAGATTTGACAAATTGTATAGCATCTGTCACCATAGTGGGCCAATAATATCCATCACTTAGAAGTTTCTTAGCTAAGAAAATATCATTCAAGTGAGCTCCACAAATATCTTGATGGACTTCTTTCAACGCTCATTCAGATTCATCATGTTCTAGACACATGAGGAGGGTACCATCTAGACTTCTCCTAAACAAGTAATTAGAAATGATTATGTAATGTGATATGTTGTTGATAAGGTTTCTTTTCTCATTTTAGGACAAGCCATCAAGGAAAATTTGGTCATTCAGATAAGCATAAATTTTGTTGTACTAGGAAGTATCATGGCTTACAATAGTGCAAAAAATTTGGGATTTAGGTGATTTGTAAGCAGGGAAGAGGAGTTCTTCCACTAGAAAGTCATAGAAAACTTGTTGTTCTTCTAGTTGCAACATAGATGCAAAAGTATCCATATCATCAAAATTTATGTTATTTGTTCTTGGAATTTTCTGGAATGTTATAAACACAAAATATTTTTTGAGATCATCAATCATTCTTTTGTATGGTATCAAATTTTCATCCTTAATATGATATTAATCATTGATATAATTAATGACAAGATGAGAATCACCATAACTGTTTAGCTCTTTAACTTTCCATTTTATTTCTAGCTTTAAGACATTTTCTAGGGCTTCATATTCAGCTATGTTATTTATGCAAGGGAAAATCATCTTGTATGCCTTAGTAATCTTGTATCCTTGTTGTGTAATGAACAAGACTGTGGCACCTGCACCTTGTTGAGTGAAAGAATCATCAAAGTACATTTTCCATGCATGCTGAGTTATGTGAAAAATAGATTCATTTGAGAATTCTATGATTTAAGGTTTTGTATCTTGTAAAGGTACATTAGCTAGATGATCAACCAAAAATTTTCCTTTGATTACTTTCTAATCAACATATGTTATATCAAATAAACTAAGAATCATAACCCATTTTGCCAACCTTCTTGTAAGAGTTGCTTTTCTTAGTAGACACTTTAACAAATTGATCTTTGTGATTAACTAGATAGAATGTGCTAGCATGTATGGCTCTTTCTCTACCTTTCTCACCATGTTGTATGAACATAGATCCCAAAGATGTAACAGTGGCTAAAATGTATAGAAACACAAATTTTCTAGGGATAGGAGCCATAAGGACTGGAGGATTAGTGAGATATTCTTTGACTTGCTAGAATTTTTTTCACAATCCTCA
Organism: Chamaecyparis obtusa; assembly: GCA_027943335.1. Taxonomy (NCBI): domain Eukaryota; kingdom Viridiplantae; phylum Streptophyta; class Pinopsida; order Cupressales; family Cupressaceae; genus Chamaecyparis; species Chamaecyparis obtusa. The sequence continues at coordinate 1,113,078 of BSBK01004522.1, forward strand.
TTCCATTAAACATCACCCCCTTATGTAGAGTTTTTGTAAAAGGTTGTAATTTTTCTTCTAGCTATGAAATGAATCTTCTGATAGATTGCAAATTTCCTTGTAGTGTTCTCATCTAGCTGATATTCTTAAGTGGTGGAATTTTGAGTATTGCTTTTACTTTAGCTAGGTCCACTTTGATTCCTCTAGCTGATACAATGTATCCTAAAAGTTTGTTGAATGTGACATCGAAGGCACACTTCTTTGGATTCAATCTGAGCTTGAATTTATCCATCCTATTGAAGATCATGTCTAGATCAATGAGGTGTGCAATCCTTGTTGCAAATTTTGGGAGAGTATCATCCACATATTTATCCATAATCTTATACATCATGTCATGGAAGATTGTTGTCATAGATATCTAATAAGTTGCACCAACATTTTTCAATCTGAAAGGCATTACATTCCAACAGAACATTCCCCATGCACAAGTAAAGGATTTTTTCTCTTGATCTTCGAGTGACATTCTGAATTGATTATAACCAAAAAATCCATCCATTAGAGAGTACATTTGGTACCCAACTATTAAGTTAACAATCATCTCTATATTAGGGAGTAGAAAATCATATTTCAGGCAAGCCTTGTTCAAATCACAAAAGTACAAACTCTAATTGACTTGTCAGCCTTAGAAAGAGGTACAATATTAGAAATCCACACAACATAATCAATTTCCCTGATAAAATTAGATTTTAATAACTTTTCCAATTTTGCCTTTACTAAGAGTGCTACATGTGGATGCATCTTTCTTAGTTTTTGTTTTACTGGTTTTACACTTGTAGCAATAGATAAGTGATGCATAATCAAGTTTGTGTTGAACCCAATAATATTCAAATATGACCATGTGAAGTTGATGTTTTTTCTCATAAATAATTGGATAAACTATTTCTTTTCTTCCTTAGTTATAGATTTTGCAAGGTATATAATCTGTGGCGACTCATCTATTCCCAAATTAACCTATTGTGTAGGCTTGATCAAAATTGATGATCTCTCTTGGAAATATTTAGGAAGGATATCAAGTATCCCATTTGCTGGTGCCTTGGAGAGGTTTTCACTATTGGATTTATCATTTTTTTTACTATTCTATGATCTGACACTACCACTAAGTGGTTTTCACCATCAAATTTTTTTTTTCTTTTTTCTTTTAAGACCAAGATACTTGATATCCTTGATCACCATATTTATGCTCCTTGCATTGATGGAAGATGGGATAGGTTCAATATCTTTCAGGTAACATGATAGGTCATAGTCATTTGAAAAGAATAGAATGTTTACCAGCTCAGTAGGATTCTAGTCAATTAACTTGGGATGAACTAGTGATAGGGACACAACTGGTTCAAGAGAGAACATCATGTTATCAACACCATCATTTGTGAGTGTTGAGGAGAGGTCCAAAAATTTATCCTCCATAGATTTATCTAAATTACAAGTCATCCAAAGATTTTTAGAAGAGTCACGATGAGTAGTTTGCAAACCTAATCTGTCTAGCCTATTCATAAAGCGTAGATCTTCTTCATGTTCACACATAACTATTTGTTCAAGAAATATCCTCATAGGCACCATTTCAATTCTAGATCTTGTCCAAAAATTCCAATGGGTGTTATTAGGAAAGACCATTCTTTGAGGAGTAGGTGAAGCCTCTTTTTCTTTGATTTGGGTAGGAGAAACCGTGCTAGACTCAATGGTGCGATTCTCTAAATTTTCTTCTTGTGCGTATTGCATACAAGAGTTATCCCCTGTCTCAAAAGTGGGTGCATACTTGTGAATAACATAAATCTAAATATCTATAGTTTCATAAAAAAGGGCATCGCAATCATATTCATGAGATTCAATTTGAATGTCATCAGGTCTACCCAAATATTGTGCTAGAGTCATGGGAGTTTCTTCTTCATCTTCTTGATTTTGAGTTGTTTGAGTAAGTCTTTGGTTATTATTTTCCAAAGATAGAGAAATGATATGAGATTTTTCCTCATAAGTCAATATGGAAATACAAGGTGACATAGGTTGTCTTCCTTCTTTTGATAGATTCATGAAGCGAGGTATGTCCAAGATATGAGAAATATACACTAGTTGCCCTTGGCTAGGGTGTCAAGCTTCTGAAGGATCTTCTTGTTGATGTTTATTGTTATGTGAATCATGCTCATTATTTGATTCCTATTGGAATTTTTTTATAGAAGTAATATTTGGTTATGTTGTGTTCATTGGTAAGTATGGTTCTCCTTGATATTATAGATTTTTAGTCTGTATGCGGAGCTATCTTTCGTAAGGCACAAGGATAATATCTTCTTCATCCTCATCATATGAATCTCTTGATTTATCAAATATAGGACCATTTGAAGAAGATGTATTAAACTTGTTCTCATATTATCCAACACCAATTTTTTCTTTAAGACTTTGAAACTCAGAATGTAAAGGTTCAACAATCCCTTTACCTTTTCCTAGAGGCCCCTTTCCATCATAGCCCATTTTCTGCATCAACCAATAGCCTTTTCCATACTTCTGAGTAGATATTTCTACATGTTTGATTTCCCAATCTGGCTCTTCACCCTTATAGAGCCATTGTGAGACAATTTTTTCTTTATTTTATTCCTCAAGGGATACTTTTGCTTTGACCATTCCTATTCCTTTATGAACGGTAGGAGCACTAGTACTATTAGGTCAAAATGATGAGGAGGGATTCCCATAGGACATAGGAGAGATAGGGAGATTTACCATGGATCATGAAGAATCAATCCCATATTCACCCATTCAATTGTCCTTGATATTTAGCTTCTTCTAAAGCTCATTCATGGTAGCCTTTCTAGCTTCCTCAGTTTCTTGATTTTTTAGAGCTTCTTTATTGTGTGGGACCATATTGTCAACTTGTTTCACATTGTTGCAAGAGTAGGCAAAATTTTCTCATATAGTCACTTTTACTCACTTGTGAGGAAACTTCACACATTGATGGTAGGTTGAAGGCACTTCTTGCATGTTGTGGATCCAAGGGCGGGCAAGGAAAATGTTGTATGTCAGTAGAGATCTAGGACTTGATTAATGATCTCTCTTTTAATAGGACCTACTCGGATAGGTAGTACAATCATGCCCTTGGAGGATTTATCTTCCTCATCATAATCTTTCATTGTTATCTTCCTCTGAGGATCAATATAATGTTTATAAAAACCTAGAACTTTGACATGATTAAAACTACAAATATTCAAACCTATGCCTCCATCTATCAAAATGTGTTTCACTTTGTGCTTGTGGATACACACCTCAATGTAAAGGGATTGGTTATGTGGGTGGCTAATAGAATTTTCTTATTCTTTAGAGAATGTTAGGTAATGAGGAGAAATGATATGACCAACCATGGATTGAAACTTATCAATGTCTAAGTCCTTGGGCACATTTTTTTCAAAGAGGATTTGTTTTAGGATCTATCTATGTGTGAGAGATATTTTTAGGAACTCAAAGATTAATATTTGTGTTTTTGCATGTTGTCATTGATCAACTAGGCTATAGTTATTTGAAGAGGATAATGATGTCAATTATTTGTTTGATGCTAGTTTAGCTGGGTAGCTGGTTGTTCAAAAGAAGAGGAAGAACCTACACCTTGCAAAGTGACTTTGCCTTGTGATCAAACACATTAGATGATTTAGATTCAGATTGGTCCTTGATCTTGATAACATTGACATATTGGTTAGACGATTCAAGAATGTGAGTAACATTGTCATTATCAATGTATGCATAGATGACCTTGTTGTCTTTGGGTTTAGATGATTCTCCTTTCTCATATTTTAGAAAAGGCTTCTTGAATACCTTGTGATTAGTGTTAGTTTGAATTCCATCTACAATGATTATCTTATTATCAATGAGATCTTGGATTAGGTGTTTAAGCTTCATGTAGTCACTTGTTTTATGACCCTTGTTACGATGAAACTCATAGTAGTAGTTGTCATTCCACCATTTTGACTTGATTTTAGGTTCATATGACTTAGAATTTTCAAGAAAGGTTATAATTTCATTAGCCAGAGAGTCTTAAGTGCATCTTCAAGAGATTATCCTAGAGGAGTAAAATCATGCTTAGGCCTAGGCATCCAAGGCTTATCTTTATTGTGATGTTAATCAGGCCTTGAATTTTAGAAGGTAGGATTGCTTACCTTAGGTGCCTAGATGCTAATAGAGAGATTAAAGGTTGGTTCCTTAGGTTTTCTAGTGATAGTACCCACAATTCCATCATTTACCACATTCTTGGTTTTATACCAACATTTGTTCTTATCTCAGGTGCCAAGGTGTTAATGAAGATATAAATCTTCTCAATCTCAGGAATCTATCATGGGTATCTAGAAAACATCCTCCATCTTTGAAGGAAGGTGAAAAAAGGCTCTCCAATGCATTTCTTAGTATCATAAAGATCAATCATTGTGACTTTATGTTGAATGTCATAGGAATATTGTTGTATGAATCATTGGACAAGTTCATCAAAGGTCTTGATTCCTGGTATAAGTGAAGTAAACCAGCTCATGGCTTGACCTCCAAGAATATGAGGGAAGAGTCTCATAAGGTATGTTGGTTCATGTATGAATTCCAAAATTCCTGTACATGATCTTGAGGTTATCCATTTCCATCATATTTATCATACTTAGGAATTTCCACTTTAGAGGGAAATGGTGACATATAGAGATTATGATCAAAAGGGAAAAGATATATAGACTCAAGAGAGTATTTGTTCATAAATTGGTCCTTCTCCTTTATATATTGCATAATTTCACATTGCAAATCTTGTACTTTCTTGTCAAGGATAGCCAGGGGTGATTCTTCCTCTTTTTGGATTGGGATTTCAATATTAAAGTGAGGAGGCAACTTAACACCCATGGATGAAAGATGCATAAAGTATCTATCCTTGTCTTGGTTCATGATAGCTTCTATTACCTTGTGAAAGTGTTTTTATTCTTGGCATTTTATGATTTTTTCTTGCATAGGTTCTTCATCTGAAGAAGGCTCAGAATCATGCTTATTATGGTTTCTCCAATCATACCCAGACATATTGGATTGACTATGACACTCAGTGTATGTAAAGGGTATTGATTGATAAACAGTCTTGATAGGAGTTTGATGTAAAATTTACCTACGAGAGGAAGGTCCAGGAGTATTGTCAATATCTTTTCCTTTTAGATTAGCTATAGCCTTTCAATAATGTCTATGATTTCTAACTGATATGGAAAATATGTGATTGATGTCTTGAAACAACAAGGTTACTAAGACAATATTAAAAGACCAAATAATGATAGATTTGTCTAAATAGGTTGATAAGAGATAAGATTAGTTGAATGAGGTACAAGGTATTGGAGTTGAGGCTTGAATGCCTACTGAGTGATACTTGTAGCATATTTTAGTAAAGTTTGATATTTGATAAGATAGTGTTGAGACAAAAGCTAGACCACTTCAAAGATCTTAAAACAAGGGTCAAGGAGGACCTAGTAGCTAACAAAGGAACAATCAAATAGAAATAACCAAATTGAGTTATGCAAAGGATAATCAAAATGACAAAGAGGTTAAAGGATAACCTGACAAGGAATGATGTTAGGACCTCACGATCAGATTTCAAAAGTTAGGAAACATAAAATGCAATAAAATTTGGATAGTTTTCCACTGATTTTAAGAATTTTGGACTAATTTGGACAATTTGAGTTCAGATTTTGTAGTAGGATCAGAATGTGTCTAGGCAAGTGTTCAAGGTTTCCCAAAATAATGATGTAAACAATCAATAGTCTCCAAACAATCCAAAAAGGGAGAAAGAAACCTTTTGGATACAAATACTTACGTGGTCTAATTTCATGTATGTGTAATGATTTTAAGTTTATGCACTTCAAGAAATATCTACCTAAGGACTTGGCTAGTACCAAAACCTTTTCCCACAAATTGATATTTCTTCACCTCACACAAAGTGATATTGGCTTGTTTCGAGGAATATGCATGTTGTGGATCAAAATAAGAGTCACAATGCTCACATTGTAAAGACTCCCTAATGCCACATTCATGCTTTAAAATATCCAAGGGAATACATATGGTGAGTGTACTCTTCAGGTGATCTGTGTAATTCCACTTGGATCCTTCCTTGCACAAAAATTATGATACTTTCCGAGGTGAACCAGGTAGCTTCTATCCTAAGGTGTCTAGTAAGGACATTTGTTTGTAACTATCCCTTGTATTTCTTCTTAGCGTAATTGAGGTCTATAACCCTACATGTGCTTTAGATAATGGTAGTCTTCCAAGCAAGATTGAGGCCTCACAACCCTACACATTCTCCTTGCCTGTGTTCTTATAGACAAATGAATGACCCAACACATATAATAACTACGTCCTTGAGGCTTTAACCTTCAAGAAAAAAAAATATAGTGGTCGAAAGATTTGGATTTTCTTTATCATACTTGGGTCATTCCCGCAAGATTTTTACCTCAACAATAGGCCCTCTAAAGGTAAATGAGAGCCAAAAATGGATACCAAGAATAATGTTTGGTTTTTTGATTCTGCCTCAGAGAGGAGAAGAGAATACTTCCCTAATTCCCTTATTTCTCCCAAGCACACCAAACACTTTTCAATTTACCACAAGAAGACTACTTGTCTAAGATAAGATAAACATGTTTGGTTTCTAATCCTCTCTAAAGAAAGGAGATAATAGTCCCTGATGCTCACTTAATCTCAAAACCAAGAGTCCACCTAATTAAGCTATGTGCCTAGAAAATAAAACTAATGAAGATACAATGTTTTCTTGAATCTCCAAGGCAACCTGCAAATAAATAGCTTGTAATATCAAAATATGGCTTTGGAAAGCATCCTTCAACCACAAATACATTAGTAGTCTCAAAAATAGTGCAAGATAGATGGCTTTGGCAAGTGAATCTTCTTCAAATATCTTGTACAAAACTATTGGAAACTATAATTAAAATAATTATTATATTGTCATTGATTTCAAACCTTAATTGGTGAGACAATTTCTATCTAGTAGAGTATAATATCTTTTGATTGATTAAGAGGATTTGAAAAGAGGAGATAACAAGAGGATGTAAGGAAATGTTGAGTTATGTGATACTACAATATGAACTTGATTAGTTGGCACATAGACAAGGTAATGTGTTGTTTTTCTTTAACACTAAGTGAAGAAGTCAATATATTTGAAGCATAGGCTTAACCGAGCAAAAGAGAAGAAATTCAGTTTAAGTTGAGTGATGCTAGTGTCGTTCGAGCGCCAGTATAAGATGCGTAAATTTTAGTGTCGATCGAGAATCAGTAATTATCGAGTATCAAATAATTAACCGGTCGAAGACAGTTTTAGATGAGTAGAAAATTTTTAGTGTTGACTGAGTTATTCAGTGATGATTGAGTAGATGAACATAATATTGACTGAGTGTCAGTAATTTACAGTTTGTGAAGGAATTGAGAATCCTAGCTGACATAGTTGAATTCTTAGGATATGTAAAATGTGTTGAAATTAGTAATGAATGATCTGGAGCATTTAATGCATGGTACACCATTTTCTTATGGATTCAAGGAGAAGTTTGGAGAATTATCTAGAAGGATTAGAAGGAGAACAAAATGATGGAAGGATTCCATGAATCTGACCTAAACCTAAGATCTACAAAAGAGATTAATAGACAAAAGATTAATTTATCTAATCAAGGAGGTATAAGGATGACCTAATTGTGGGTTATGAAGTGTGGTGGAAAGAGGTTGATGATATTGACTGACGAATCTAAGAAGAAGGCTAAGAAGAGATGAACATAGTTGAGGTGATTGCTTGAACGGATTTATGAGTAGATCAGAGATGGAGATGGAAATGAAGGTCAACTAGTAAATCAACATATGAGCACATTAGATCTATATTTGCAAAGTGAGTTGTATATTTCAGATTAGAACCTACTGTTACTTTCTAACCATTGTATCAGTCAAAATCTTTTAATCAAGGTTGACCTAACAGTCATTTTATAAACCCTTTAATCAAGGTGACATTCTGATGGAATGTTCTTAAGCCCTCTAACCAGACCACTCTTAACAGGGTGATTAAATCCTTTAATAGGGTTACACCTAACAGTATGTATTGTAAACCTTTAACAAGGTTGGATTCTCATAGAGCTCACTTTAGAAGAGCAAAAACTTAGTAGCATGTTACTAGTGGTTTTTCCCATATTGGATTTCCACATTAAATCTTGGTGTTATACTTGTGTGAATGTTGTTTGATGTGTTATGTTGTTGAAAGTTTTATATTCTACAAGTTGATTACTTTTGGACAGTGGACTGCAAGTTTTATGTTATTGATATATTCTATAAAGACCGAGTGAATTGATGAATATATCTAAGTTTGTTGAAGATTCTAAAAGTTGATTTGGTACATCTGTAACTAAGGATAATTGATTCACCCCCCCTCTCAATTATTCTAAAATCATTCTAACAATTGGTATCAAAGCTGTTGGTTCTTGTAAGGAAAATTTTTAAAGGTACTTGAAGCTAATGATCAAGATGTACAAAAAGGAGGTACCGAAGCTGAACAAGAAGAACTTCCCTGCATAGAAGAGTTTAATGAAATTGCAATTAGTTGGTATTGGTGATTCAACCAAACACTATGTAGAAAATGATTATGTACCAGTTGTTGCACCTATGATAGTCAAGGAGATGAAGGAAAAATAAGAACACAATCAAGAAATGTTGGAGATTGCATCAACCCTAAACTATCCTGAATTTGAAGACATCAAGGACTGTAATAATGCAAAGAAAATATGGGACACACTATTAGTTATCTATGGTGGGGAAAAAAATGTGCTAAGAGCTAAATCTGAAAGCATGAGAGGTAAGTTTGATGAAATGAAAATGCTAGAAGGTGAAAACATTGTTTAGTTTGTGGAAGAGTTAAAGAGGTAGTGAATGATATTAGAGGAGATTATAGAGATATTGATGATGAAACTGTTATTAGTAAATTTTTGAGAACCCTAATTCCTATCTATGCTATAAGAGTTTCTGTAATACAAGAATGTAGATGTACTCCTGGTAATGTCCTAACTTTGGAAGGTCTTGTTGGTAGGCTTACTGCTTTTGAGTTGTCTAATTTTGATAATTTCACTACTCACAACAATGAATCCACATTCAAGTCTTAGATGGTTCTTCATAAATCTAAGAAAGGAAAAGAAAGATATGTGAACAATGAAAGTGAATGTGATACTTTTGATGATGATCTAGATGATATCGAGGGACTTATGGCTAGAAGGATACTGAGAGGAAAAGGAAAATTCAAAGGTAAACTTCCTATAATCTATTTTTCATGTAACAAAGTTGGCCATATTGCAACAAGATGCCCTGACAGGAATAACAAGGATGAAAGAAGGGAAAGCAAGTATAAAGACAAAAGAAATGATAGAGATCAGAGAAGGTACAAGGAGTACAATGACAAAGGTCAGAAGTATTATTATATTACTAAAGAAGAAACTGAGAGTGAAACTAGTGAATTTGATGATTGTGATATAGAAGTTGTTTATGTTGCTATGAAAGATGATTCTGATGAAGATGAGAAAACTACACTTATTTCATATGTGAGTAAAGGTGATAAATGGATTATTGATAGTGGTTTCTCACATCACATGATTGGTGATAAAAGTAAGTTTGAAATCTTAAATCATTACAAAGGTAGGAGTGTTAAGTTTGGTAATGATGCACCATGTCCTGTGAAAGGAAAAGGATCAATAAGATTGACTGATAAGATCAGATGTCATAATGCCTATTGGGTTGAAGGTCTTAACTATAATTTGTTGAGTGTTTCATAGTTGAATAGTACTAGTTACCGAGTTAAATTTCATCAGAAGAAGGCTAAAATATTTGATTCCACTGGGGAACTAATTGGAAGTGGAGAACAAACAAGAGGTAATTTGTTCTATCTATCCCTATATGAGGAAACATGTTTTTTTGCACAATTTGATGATGTATAATTATGGCATAAAAGGTTGTGTCATGTGAACTTTTACAATTTTGTAAATGTTAGTAAGATGAAGAAAGTTAGAGGATTACCAAAATTGAAGAAATTTGATAATGTGATGTGTAAACAATGTCAACTAGAAAAAATGACAGTCTAGTTTCAAGAGAAAGACATATACTTCTGATAATATTTTGGAATTGGTTCATACTGAACTTTGTGGACCTATTGGTGTGCAAAGTTATTGTGGTGATAAATATTTCATTCTGTTTGTTGATGACTATTCTAGAATGATGTCTATAATGTTTTTGAAAGAGAAATCTGATATCTTTCAGTTGTTTAAGTGGTATTTAGAAAAATTTGAGAAAGAAATAGGTAAAAGATTGAAATGTTTGAGATTTGATAGAGGAGGAGAGTTCATATAAAATGAGTTCAACATATTCTAAAATGATAGAGGAATAAAGAGACAAATGTCTTCACCAAGGACACCTCCACAGAATGGTATAGTAGAGAGAAGAAATAGATCAATTATGGACTATGCTAGAATACTGATGATAGAGAAAAATGTTACACAAAAATACTGGAGAGAAGCTATAAGTACAACTATTTATACCTTGAACCAAGTACAAATAAAAAAGGTACAAATGGTAAACCTTTTGAATTATGGTATGGTTATGCACCTAATGTGAAATACTTTAAAGTATTTGGAAGAAAATGTTATATATTGAAGGACAATAGGAATGGAAAACTTGATGCTAAAAGTGATGAAGGCATATTCCTAGGATATTCCACTAAGAGCGAAGCTTACAAGTGTTTGAATTATAACACTAAAAAAGTTGTGGAAACTACAAATGTTAGAGTTGATGAATATGCAGAAAAGAATGAAGTTTAACTTGCAAGAAAGAATCTAAAGATTACAGATCTTTTATATATATGGAAGAAGGAGAGGATAGTAATATATACCTGAACTAGAAAACAAAGAAGCCTAGAAAAAGCATGAACCTGCTGAGTCATAGAAAGAAATTGCTAAGCATCAGGAGGGTGCTTCTGAGAAATCAGGTGAGGAGGCAGAGAATATAGAAGATGAACCTAAAAATCAAGAACAAGAAGAAAGGAGATATGAGCCTACTTTGGCACAATATGTAAGAAGACATCATAAGCCATATCAAATCATTGGAGACAAGGAATCTGGAGACAAGGAATCTAGAGACATGAGAAGAAGTAAGTTGAAATATCAAACATGCTTGTTATGTGAATTTGAGCCCAAGAAAGTAAAAGATGCTTTAGAGAATGAAGATTGGATTCAAGCCATGAATGAATAAATAGAGGAGATAGAAAAGAAAAAAACCTTGACACTAGTGCTATGACCAGAAGACAAGAATGTTATTGGAACAAATTGGGTGTTAAAAAATAAGCTAAATGAACATGGAGACGTCAATAGGAATAAAGATAGATTGGTATGAAAAGGATATGCATAGGAAGAAGGCATTAACTATGGGGAGACATTTTCCCCAGTTGCAATATTGGAAGGAGTGAGAACTCTACTTGCATATGCATCTTTTAGAGGATTCAAAGTGTATCAAATGGATGTAAAATATGCATTTCTGAATGGAATATTGAAAGAAGAAGCATACGTTGAACAATCGAAAGGATTTTTTGACCCAAGCAAGAAGAACATGGTTTGTAAACTACATAAGGAATTGTATGGATTGAAACAAGCCTCCAGAGCATGGTATGAGAGATTGCACACTTATTTGATAAAGATTGGATTTGCAAGGACAAATGAAAACAACAATCTATATTTGAAGACTAAAAAAGGTAAAGGGATATTGTTAGCTAAAATCTTTGTTGATGATATCATATTTGGAGGACAAGATGCCCTATGTCAAACATTTTCAAATGAGATGCAAACTGAATTTGAAATGTCTATGTTTGTGGAGATCAAATTCTTTGTTGGTTTGAAAGTTTATTAGAAGAAGAAAGGTATCTATATTACACAATATAAGTATGTCAAGGAGATACTGAAAACTTTTGGTATGGAAGATTCTAGACCAGTAAATACACCCATGGCTACTAGACAAAAACTATAAAAAATTGATGATATAACTGAAGTGAATCAAACCTTGTACATTTATATGATTGGAAAGATACAATATGTTGTCCATAAAAGACCAGATATTGCCCTTGTAGTTGGTATTATTACAAATCCTAAGGAGATTCATATGATGGAAGTGAAAATGATATTGAGATATCTAAAAGGAACAAAGGACTATGGATTGTATTACAAGAAGAATGAACAGTTTGAATTTAAAGTTTATACTGATGTAGATTGGGTAGGAAATATGGATGACATAAAGAGTACAAGTGGTGGCACATTATTTCTAGGAAAGAGATTAGTCTCTTAGACAAGCAAGAAACAAAAATGCATTTCTCAATCTACAACAAAACTTGAATATGCAACAACAACAATGAATTGTTCAAATTTAGTGTGGATTAAGCAATTGTTAAAAGGTATGAAGGAAGAAATCATCGAGTGAGTTGTTATTTTATGTGATAACATGAGTGTTATTAATATATCAAAGAATCCTATAATGCACACTAAGACTAAGCATATTGCTATCAAGTATCATTACTTGAGAGAGCTAGTTCAAGACAAAGAAGTGAGATTGGAGTGAATACAAAGGAATAGTTAGTAGATATATTCACTAAGGCATTATCTAAAGATGCTCATGAATATGTTAGAGTTAAATTAGGGGTGATTCCCCTAATTGAGGCCACCTAGTAACATTAGGAGCATTGCATCAAATGGTATAAATCAGAATATCTCACAAATTGATGCAAAGGAGGTCACATTTTAGGAGTTACTTAGAGTTGTGAAAATTAAAGCAAAAGATGTTGATCAGTCATAAGCAAGATGATAGAGGGAGTAATAAAATTTAGATAAATGATATGGTGAAGATGAATTTCTTTGGAATTGTTGTCAAAAAGGGAGAGATTTAGTAAACTTGAGAGAAAAGACAAAGTGATCCTAAGAAAAGAGGGAGTGATTGAATAAGAAAAGGGAGATATTCAATAAATGGTTGAGCATACTCTTTTGGATTGTATGGTAGAACATGTGTTGTTTCCATTAATGCCAAAGAGGGAGATTGTTCGAAACTATATTGAAATAATTGTTATATTATCATTGATGTCAAACCTTAACTAGTGAGACAATTGCTATCTAGTAGAGTACCATATCTTTTGATTAATGAAGAGGATTTGAAAAGAGGAGATAACAAGAGGACCTAAGGAAAGGTTGAGTTATGTGATACTACAATGGGTACTTGATTAGTTGGCACATTGACAAGGTAATGTGTTGTTTATCTTTAACACTAAGTGAATAAGTCAATATATTTGAAGCATAAGCTTAACTGAGCAAGAGAGAAGAAATTTAGTTTAAACCAAGTGATGCTAGTGTGGACCGAGTGTTAGTATAAGCCGAGTAAATTTTAGTGTCGACCAAACATTAGTAATTGTTGAGTATTAGAGAATTAACCGAGCGAGGACAGTGTTAGCCGAGTAAAAAATTTTTAGTGATGACCGAGTTATTTAGTGATGACCAAGTAGATGAATACAATATTGACCAAGTGTCAATAATTTACAGTTTGTGAAGGAGTTGAGAATCCCAGCCGACATGGTTGAATTCTTGGGATATGTAAAACATGTTGAAATTAATAATGAATGTGTAGACACCTAAAAATCCACTTATCAATTAAAAATATTTTAGTTGATAAAAGTCTTGATGACATAATCATTAATTAATTAGTTTTTATTATCATTATCCCTTCTATTTTAATTAAATACATTTAATTAAGAACCCCTCCCAAAAACATTTAAATCCAATTTACATTTTTATCCATCCAATTTATTAATTATTTAATAAATTATGTCTAAAAAACCCTTTAAATAAATAAATAATTTATTTAATTCCCAAAAACCCTAGATATCTTCTAGAAAACCCTAAACCTATCCCCACTTTCCTAATCACTCCCTAAACCTACTTAATAGGTGTTTCCTAACCCTCTTAGCCTAAACCCTCATCCTTTGACTTCTGGTCAACACCCCTCATTAATAAGCATTACATGCTCATTAATGACCTCTTACACCCTTAGTAATGGCTCTTACAACCTATTAATGAGATCATATGTCTCTTCTTCCACCTTGGTCCCCTACCACACTTCACAAGTGTTTCTCACACATGTGTGAGCAACCCTTCTCCCTTATCCCTTTGACCATACCTCTAACCATACCCCTAACTCTACCCCTAACCCTGACTCTGACCCTAACTACCCTTTCTAACCCAAGTCCTTCCCCAAATCCTATAAATAGTCTCTCTTCCAAGAGCAATGAACCAATTCACATATCATTTTTATGCATTGTTATAATGAGCATTTTTATCTAGATTCTTCATAGCATAAGCATAATTATTAGATTTAGTTCATTTTTATGCTTTCTAGCTCACTCTAGCTTAGTATAATGGATTTAATATAGTTTATTTCAAGAAATAATAACCATTTTCATTCATTTCATATCCATCCTATGGTTAAAATTAACTTTTCATACTCATCCTTAATCTAGAATCTGCATTTGGCTTCATTTGAACTCTTGGGACTCTAGGGGCAAAACAAATTCACCATGCCTAGTTTTGTGCCATGATGGGGTATCCATAGTTCCTAAATGATCCCAAACCTTCCTAAACAACATTGGAGAAATGATCCTTGTGTTTTGAGAGCAAACCCACATCCCTATTCGAAGAGCAAATTAAACGGTGACATGGTGCTCTTGTTTAAGCTCTATCTGAGGTGTCTTGCAAATAGTTTTTCTATATGTTAGGTATATGATTCTCTCAAATTTTTTTAATGTCTACGCATGTTCTAAATAGGCTAGGTTTACATTGATCACATTTTGGCACACCCGGTGGGACCCCACCATGCTTCACAACTACTTTTTTTAGGGTTATTGAGCCAAAAACCTATATTTTTTAGAAATATCATCCTGTTTAGGGTGAATTATTGTACAATTAAACTCCCTAGGGTTTTTTTTATCATATTTTTACTTATTTATACTTGTACCAGAGGTTCCCATTACTTGTATGAGACTTCTGCATGTATTTTTGGCCTTTTTTGAGCCCTCCAACCCTGTTTGCTTGTACCAAGAGGCATAGTTACTCATATGAGCCTCCATCCTGATTCGTACGAGTAAAGAAAATAAAACACCATGCCTTTTTTATTTTTATGGGAAATAAGGGGGCATGTGTAAGGCCTTAAAATTGGGGTTGGTTAGTTTTTAGGGTTCATTTGGGCCTCCTAGTGCCTCTAGGCTTCAAATTTACAGTTTCTAACTTGGTTGTTTAAAAGTACTCCTTGGAGGTCATGTTAATCACCAAATAATTAAGTTCCTAAGATATATTAACTCTCTTTTATGTTTAGGAACATAATCAACTTCCATTCAAATCTTAAAACATACCTTTCATTCAATCTTGAGTGCTTAAAATGAACTAATATGCATATCTTTCCTAAACGGTTCCTAACCAATCCTAATCAATCCTAAAGTGACCAAGGTCACTTATCACACTTCTTTTTTGGTTAAAAATAACTTCATTTTCAAAATCTTAAGGTTTTGTGCAATCTAGGAACTAAAGAAAAACCTCATTAGGGCTTAAAAAGGACTTTCACCCCCTCTTGAATGCCTAAAACATAAAGAATCTTCATATCTTTCCTAAACTATTAAAAACCAATACTAATCAATCCTAAAGTTTCCTAAACCATATTGATTCTTTTTTTTTGGCTAAAAAGAACCTTAGCTAAGAAATTTTAATGTTTTAAAGGTTTTTTATGCAAGTCTCAAAGTACAAATCTATGAAATTTTCAAAATTTTGAACTAAACACCAAATCTTGAATGACCTTAAAGAAATGAACCAAAGTCAATATATAAGTCATTTAATTTGAGTCCTAAGAAAATAAAAACTTGAATGCACAAAGTGAAAAAAAAGAAATTTTATTTCTCAATCCAATTCAAATTAGGATCCTAAAAAGCAAACTCAATCTTGAATGCAAAAGGATAGAACACTTTTAAAATCTTTCAAAGAAGATTTTTTTGTTTTCAAAGGAAAGAAACAATAAAATCCTAAACATGTGTGTTTGAAGGTATTGGCATGAGAAAAACTATATCAGTTTTGGAAAAATAACTATTCATGATGTGCTTCTAGGAGTTTTTCAAATTTTGCAAAACCTATTTAGACTAAGTAACGTAAAACAAACTAAACTAGGACAAGTTCATTTGTTTTACTTCTAGCAAGGCCTATCTAAAGAGAAAAGAACCTCCTCTTTGGAGAAAAACCTCAAATAGGTACTTCCCCAATCATTATAGAAACAAAACACTAAGTAAATTCTTGCTTCATCCCCTCAATCTTAGGCGATGCGTGTTGATGGTAGCCCGAGGTAGGTGAATATCCCTACTATTTTGGCATGGTAAACTAGGCTCTTAAGTGAGTCACGCACATAAAAATTGATTGGGAGGATGCCACAAACCAAATTAAACACCTATTAATTAGAAACTTCCCTATCTACTCCTGAAGATATCAAAATCTATATGCAAGGACTGATCCAAGTGGTTTCCCAGATCACCTTAAGATTACTCACCATTTGTATCCCTTTTGGGATACCACGTTGTGGGTAAATATTTTGATACTAGCATCTCTTTTAGGTAGTTCTTGATGTTCTTTCTAAATTCCAAACTCAGTGCAAAACATTTGTTAGAACATGTTGGAATGGAAACATAAAGGGACTAAGAGGGGAGGGGTGAATCAGCGCCCTCAAAAATTTTTAACTAAATACTCAATCTGCAAATAGTAGTAAATGATCTATCCAACTGAATCCATTGTATGGATCATTCATTAAATTAACTTGTAAATGTAAATTGCATGAAAACAAACAATAATTCTATCACATAACACAAGTATTTTGGTTACACAGAAACCCTTGTTAGAAGGTAAAAACTACGGTGGGGATGACACCCACAAATTCTTCACTACTATAGATAATAAAGTATGCTAGTTAAGGCTACAAGTTGTGATCACTTCTGGTGATCTTACCATGTTAGGAGTAACAATAAGATTGACTAGATCTACCTGGTTAGAGGATTTAAACAACACTTCTTGAGTGTGTACTCGGTTAAGAGATTTACAACAAAGACTATTAAGTCCACTTTGTTAGGAGATTTCATAAAAATTCTGTTACAATGATTAGATAATAACAATAGGGTATCTAAAAATTGACAACTAAACTTTGTCTAAATTAGATCTATGATATACTGAATAAATATCACCTTTATGTGTAGTAGTTTGTTCTTTGATCTACTCGGTAGCCTTGACCAATTCTGAATAATCTGAATAAACTGTTATCTATCTTGTCATGCAAACCTTGCCTGAATTCTGATATCTTGAAGGTGGCTACTGCTTCAAGATCTCACTCTTGCTTTGTCCTCTCATACACACACACACACACACACATACTTGTCAAATAATGATAATTACAAATATATAGCAAACTGCTATGATTTACATGACCTAATTAGGTTTACATCTCCTTAGGAAAACCTAAGATCTACGGTATACAAAATTAACCTAGATATAACCATTACATAGAGATCATCATCACATTTAATGATTACATCTATAATAAATAATCCTCGATCTTGGTAAAATGTTTATGAATCCATTGTAACCATTTGCATAGATAAATGTGCCAAAACTGATTACTATACCATTTCCTAGATTTCTCGGTAAACACTATCAATACTGCTTGGTGTTTACTGACGCTCGGTATCAGTATACTCTGTTGCTCGGTGAAACTACCCTAGTGCCCGATTAAGCTTATTTCCTTTTAGCTCTCAGTACTACCTTGTGAATACTCAGTATGAAGACTTGTTTGTTTAACTGACTAGCATAATGTAGCATGTAGTTCTTCCTTTTACCTACTGATCCAATTTGATACTAATGACATCACTTAATGCTCGAATAGAGATAACAATCTCCCTGTTTGGCATTAGTATCAAAACCTGTAATGTATATACAAATGATGTCTTCAAAAATATTCTAACTTCTTCATATATAAATAGATAAATCTTCATAAATTTTTTTATTCCTCCTCGGTGCATGCTCCCGGTAAGTATGTAGTACACTTAGCATATAATTATACATTTTGGCATATACATTATTTTCCCCTCTTTTGAGATTAATGCCAAACTCAAAAGTATGTACTTAAAGTTTATCAAAAATGTGTTGATGGATTTTCTATAGTGAATCCAAGAGGTTCTCCCATTCCCCTTTCAAGTTGGTGAGAGAAATGTGCTCAAGACTGACTAGTGAATGCATGTCAAAGATGTTCTCCAACACCAAGATTTCAGGTGTTGTAACTAAAGCTTGTGCTTTGATAATGTGTCACTCAATTATTTTTAGATGGGGAAGCAAATCTACCTATAGCTTGGTGACTTGGTCACTTATTTTGTCCTCCTACTTCCTCAACTTTGCTCTTAACCACCTAAGCTCTTGAGCTTTTAGTATATGCTTCTAAAATTTATTTGGCTCGGTTAAGGCAACATTTGCACTGGCTTGGATTTTGGTATCTAGCTATTTAACCTTTTCACTGATCTCAGTAGTGAAGTTCTCCAAAGTGAAAATATTTACTAACATTTGAATTATTGTCCGAGTAATAGATTGGACCTTAGTTATTACCTCAGATAACTTTACCTTATTTATTGCCACTTCCTAGCTAATCTTTTCTGCTAACTTGTTCTGTATTTTTTACTCTTGCCACTCTTCGATTCTCTTTTTTGCTTCTATGTATGGGGCATTTATTTCATCTAAAAGAGTTTCAAGCTGGTCCATGATCAGTATGTCTTCATTTATTTGGACCCCAGGTACCACTTGTTGCAAGATGTCTATGACATTCTCTAAAATCTCCTTGCTCTTGCACTCTTTTCTCAGCTTTTCCTGAGCTACCTTTCTTGTGCATAGCTCCCCACATTTTCTCAACTCCTTGGGGTCTAGGGTCCTCAGGTCACATTTAGGTATAACAATGACTTCATCTAAGGTGACTGACCCTTTACCATACTTTTTCTTCTTCTTTTTAGGCTCTTGAGGTGAGCTCTAAACAAATGGAGTAATTGATTTTACCTCAACATTCTGCATTTTTTTCCCGGTGGACACATTATCTTCCTTCTTATGCTCCTCGATTACCTATGTGTCAGTTGACATGGATGGATCTTGTGATTTAATATCTGGTGGGGTGGTCTCGGTTGTCTTAGGGTCATCTTGGCCCTATGTTTCTACCTCTTTTTATTTAGGCTCATTTGTCTTAGCAAGTGTACTTGTGCCTTGTTCCCTTGATGTATCCTTTGTTTTCTCGGGGATTGAGCCTTTGGGTTTCTCCTTAGAAATTATTTCCACTACTTCCATTAGTATAGGAAGATCACCTGGTATTGAACTTATTGTTGGCTCGGTAAGTGTACCTTCATCTTATGTTTTTGGTCCAACAATTGTGACATCCTCATCATCATCAATGTCGTCAGGATCACCAATTGTGATATCCTCAATGAGTAAATCAGGTGCATTATTGTCAATCCCTTGGATCTCATCTTGATCTAGTACATCCTGAATTAAGCTTATGTCCTCGGTGGCATCTATTGTATCAGGTACATCAGTATCTGATATGTCAATCTTGTCTTGTTTCAGTGCTAGGTCTGCATCATTAGCATGAATTCCTTTTCCTTTTGTCTTTAATTTCTTTTGAGGAATTATGGCTAAGGCCATCTTTTATGATGCTTTTTGAGCTTATATAATTGAATTCTTGATGAGTTGACTATTCTCATCTATGTCTGCCAGATTTTCATCAAGTATTTGTAGTGCCTGGTTCTTCACTCTAAATATCTTTAAGTATGTTCTCATATACTCGTTAACTTCAATTACTATATATTGAGGCATTTCCAAAACTAGGGATCGTTCACTCATTCTCTTCTCAGCATCTAAGGCATATGACCATTTTTGTAAAATTCTTTCTTCTAGTGCCTTAGGTAAATGTTTGGCAAACTCAATGGGAACTCTTTTGAATCGAATCATCATCTAGATGATTGCCTCTTCAATCTTATTCTGATCCTTGGTTGATAAGATCTCAAACTGACTAATTTTAGGATCACTAAGTCCACCATTCTCAATTATTTCTTCTGCTACTTCATCAATTGATCTACTCTTATTGCTAACAACTTTGAATTTATCAATATCATCATCTTCATCTATATCATCTTTTCCTCTAATTAGCTTTCTTCTTTTCTTGGGGGCCTCAGTAGATGATTTATTACCTCTTTTTGTATATGTCTTGGTCGGTGCTGCTACTTTTGGCCTTGATATCTTCACAACTCCTTTCTTTAGTGGAGGTGAGGCTGTAGTAGTAGACCTTGTGCATGTCCTTGTCTGCACATCTATCTGCCTCTTATTTGGAATTAGTGAAGGGGAAACCGATGTAGAATCTACATCCTTATCAGACTCAGTTCCTTCACTATCATGATGTTTTTCAGTAAGAAGTGAATGACCTTTAGTTGCAACTTCAACCGGTGTACTGTCAGATGATCTAGTATCATCTCCAAACTTCTCAACAAGATTTTTCATCATTTTCTTGGATTTCTTTGTTATCTTATTGATAACCAGGCTTGATTTAATTCTTGTCTTGGCCTCATCATAGGTTCCAAACCTTTTTGCATTGACATCCTTAGGCATAGCCAGTAAAGCCTTTATATATTTGGGTACAAATTCAATATCCATTTCATAACCCATGGGGGTTAACCATTTAGTTCTAGGCTCCGCAACCTTTATCAATGTGTGATTGGTATCAATAAGAAAATATATCTCATGCTCATAATCTTCTACTAACTGTCTAGGAATTCTACTCCAATAATTTATTATGCTCTTGAATTTCTCAAAATAATTGTCAAATACACTATTAAGATTGTTTCCCAAGCCCTTAATCAAATCTAAATTTGTGAAATCACTAGCTTGTCAGTTGACCACTTAATATTACAAACTGATGGGAAAAATCTTTGCACATAGAAAAATATGCACACAAGTAGGGATCCAAACTTACATGTGTTGGATTTTTCCGACCAAATAGTCTTCATGTTCTCTTCAACTTGCTTCAATAGAAGGTCAGCGAGGTCCAACTAGAAACCTTTCTTCACCATTTTGTATGCAATGTCAACAGCTCCACATGGCACACTATTCGATCTACTCAACTGATAAATCTTGTAGCTAATGACATGAGCTACATATTTTACTTCAGGGTCTTTGATGGTGCTAACTTTCATTTCTTTGTAGTCCCACTTGGATTTGGTGTTATTTTCAATCTCTGCCCTAGGTGCACTGCGAAGTGCTTTTGTCTTGTCAGTTATTGGATACCTGGTAACAAACTGAATTATATTCTTAGTAATTTTAACCGGTTCATCCAACCAAAACTTTCCATCATGAAACTAACTAAGAACAACCCTAATCCATTCATTCTTGAAGTTCTTCAAAAAATTTAGGGCATTTACCAGTCCTATTACTTTCAGCTATGTGTGCTTGGACTTTAGTCTTCCATCTCCATAAAGCTTCTAAAAGCTGCATACATATCAAAGTCACCAATCTCACTAATCTTATAGTAAATGTATGACTACACATCTTCAATCAGTAGAACCCTAGGCGGTATGCTTGAGAAAACTCCCATGTTATCAGTTTGTGATGCAACTTCAGGATGAAGTTTGTATCGGGTTTCATTACATGTTGCAGAAATAATGAGGTTTACTTCTTCCTCCTCTACAAACTTGGATTTGTTTGTCTTTGATGCGGATGCCATTTTATCAACTTAGGGTTTTGGTAAGTATTATGAATCAACTCAATAGAAACAATAATTACTTAGAAACAATGATGAAATCACTTGGAAGATTTTGAAAATATGCTTAAGTGCTCTAAAAATCCTTTTCTCAATATCACTCTCTGAAAGTCTTTTCTCTTTGAAATCGTTGGTAAAGAAATGAACTAAGTTCATCGTCTATTTATAAAATTTTTCAAATTCCCACTCAAACTTTTGTCATAAATGCTCAACCTACTTACAACTCGATGACAACTATCATCTAAGTGAATACCGCAAAATACCATCATCTCAGTTAACACAACACTTTTCACTCGGTTAATATTAATACTCGGTTAACCTTGCATAATAGTCACCGATGGGTAACTCCTTACTCTGTCTAACATATATCGACTATGTAACTTTGAAAGCTCATAACTTATAAACCATAATGCATCTTAATTCATGCAAATTTGGTATGTGCTCATCAAATGTAAGGAATTTTATGTAAAATAAAATCAATTTGGAATATCAGTTCCATACATACCTTTTTTAGCTTAGGTGGAGGTACTGATGTCACCCAATCCAATGGATGAGGTTTCACCGACTGCATTGCTTGACTTGACATTATCATTTGATGCCTTTATCCACATAGTACTTCTTATCCTTTGAATATCCTTAATAGTATTTCCATTCTCAAAGATTTGTGCTTCTGGTGCTCGGTCTCTGCAATCTTTACTTAGGTGACTGACTTTGTGACAGTGCAAACATGCCATACCAGTTCTTGTCTAGCTTCAAGATTTTCCAGCCCATCTCTTCCTCATACAATTTTCTACAATATGTCCATACCTTCCACATACAGTATAGTTAACCCATGTGTTATAATCCTAAGCATAAGAATTACCTTGTCTTCTCGGTTGATAAGGTTTATTGTGTCCTTTAGGTGTCTAGACTTGCTTCATCTTTGTTCTGCATTCTTGTGAAGTGTGTCCATGCATGTTGCAAGTGCGATAGTGTTTCTCCATGTAGGGTTTGTTAGGAGTCCTATTCAACTTAGATCTACATTCATATGCTTGATGTCCAAACTTGTTACAATTAAAATAGTGAACATTAAACTTAGGAGTGGTTTTAGGTTTACCTTGTGCTTTACTCCAGCAAACATTTGAAGTGTGGCTTAGTTTACCATAGTGATAGCATGTCAGCATCTTAGATCTTTGACTTTGTTTGATATTCATCTATTCAACTTGCTTAGATGATTCTCCTTTCTTAGTGTAGCCTAAACCCGTAGTACTTCCAAGTCCTCTTTGACTAATCAAAAAATCATCAATTTTCTTGGAATTGCTTTCAGCTTGTTTGATCATTTCATTATGTTGTTGCTGCATCTTTACTTCATTTCTTAATTTTTCATTTTCTTCCCTAAGTACTCCGATATCTTCAATTTTTCTTGATAACTCATTGTTCACTCGATTGATCTCCTGGATTACAACAATCATCTAATTGGATATTTCAAAGTGATGCTCGGTGAGTCTCAGTATCTCAGTTTCTTTCACTTGAAGTTGATTTGTCATTTATCTTCGGTCTTCAATAGCCAAATTTCTCTCTTGTTTAGCTTGTCTAGAATTTTTCATTACATCAATCATCCTTACCATTTGTGCCTCTTGACCGATCGACATGGCTTTCACTTGTTTAGTCAAATGAAGATTTTTCTTAGATAAATCAAAAATTGCACTTTCATAACTATTTGAAATACTGCCTGAACTGGATCTAATATTCTCAAATAAGTCATCAATATCTTGTTCATGATAGTTGATCTCACTTTCCCGAATAGCCATGTTCTTTCTCTCAACTAGTAACTTTTTCAATTCATTCTTAGCTAGCTTCTATTGCTCAACAAGGATCTGCATTTGAATCTTTTGATTCTCTATAGTTTTGTCCAAATTTTATCTCTCCATGATTAGATATTTCCTCTCCAATGGTTAAACCTTCCAATAAGAGATCTCACTTTGATACAAATTTTTGGAATGAAAAGATAAAGGGACTGAGAGGGGAGGGGTGAATCAGTGCCCTAAAAAACTTTTAACTAAATACTCAATCTACAAATATTAGTAAATGATCTATCCAACTGAATCCATTGTATGCATCATTCATTCAATTAAATTGTAAATGTAAATTGCATGAAAACAAACAATAATTCTATCACATAACATAATTATTTAGGTTGTGCATAAACCCTTGTTAGAAGGTAAAAACTGCGGTGGGGATGACACCCACAAAATCTTCACTACTGCAGATAATAAAGTATCCCGATTAAGGCTACACGTTGTGATCACTTTTGGTGATCTTAAATTTTTAGGAGTAACAATAAGATCGACTAGATCTACTTGGTTATAGGATTTAAACAACACTTCTTGAGTGTGTACTTGGTTAAGAGATTTGCAACAAAGACTATTAAGTCCACTATGTTAGGAGATTTCATAAAACTGCTGTTACAATGATTAGAGAATAACAATAGGGTATCTAAAAATTGACAACTAAAATTTCTTTGAATTAGATCTATGATGTAATGAATAAATATCACCTTTATGTGTAGTATTTTGTTCTTTGATCTACTCGATAGCCTTGACCGATTCTGAAAAATCTGAATAAATTTTTATCTATCTAGTCATGCAAACCTTGTCTGAATTCTAACATCTTGAAGGTGGCTACTACTTCAAGATCTCACTCTTGCTTCATCCTCTCATCCACACACATACATACTTGTCAAATAATGACAATTACAAATATATGGAAAATTGCTATCATTTACATGGCCTAATTAGGTTTACATATCCTTAGGAAAACCTAAGATCTACGGTATACAAAATTAACCTAGATCTAACTATTACATAGAGATCATCATCACATTTAATGATTACATCTATAATAAATAATCCTTGATCTTGGTAAAATGTTTATGAATCCGTTGTAACCATTTGCATAGATAAATGTGCCAAAACTAATTACAATCCCATTTCCTAGATTTCTCTGTGAATACTATCAATACTGCTTGATGAATATATTGGTGCTCAGTGTCTAGATTGTTTAGGGTTTACTAAAAATTGGTATGGGTATACTTTGTTGCTTGGTGAAACTGATCTAGTGCCTGGTTAAGTCTGTTTCCTTTTAGCTCTTGGTATTGCCTTGTGAATAATCGATATGAAGGTTTGTTTTTTAACCAACTAGCATAATGTAGCATGCAATTCTTCCTTTTATCGACTGATTTAATTTGAATATACTAATGACAACACTTAATACTCAAATAGAGATAACTTAACATACACATTTCCAAGAACACTATCAGAATCTGTGGTCATGATTTTCTTGCATCCCACAAATTTGCTTTGTCCTTTGTCAGGATTGATTTTAGAGTATCTCTTGAGTCTTTTTGTCCTTTTCGATTGGAGACATCAAAACTGAGCCAAAAATTGATCAAATTTATCCAAACATCCTTGAAGAAAGAGTCCTCAAACTTAGATACCTAAAGAATTGATTCTAAAGATCCAATTACCAAGACCTTGCAAACTATGTCTGATTCAATCAAACATAATAAAGCCAAGCTACCTAATTCCTATGTTTATCAAGAGAAGAAGATTGCAGAAAGAGACCTAAAAGACCACCAACCTTCCTTAAAGGAAATCCAAGTAGAAACCAAGTATCAGGAGAAACTAGACAATATGGGTTATAACACAAGAGTAAAATAATTTGTAGACCAATTCTAGGTCAATTGTCACTTTGTTAACCTAGAGAGTGAAGACTAGTTTGGCCCATCGTACATCCATACATTCTTTTAGAATCTCAATCCTATCTCGACATTCTTTCATCCTAAATCACCCTTAGTTTCATCCTTGTGTCATCATTTATCCTTAGTTGCATCTTTATCATTTCCTTAGTTGCATTCGTGCATCATAGATTTGTTAGGAATGGGAACACTGAGAGGGGGGGGGGGGGTGAATCAGTGTTCATTGTATTTTAACTTTTAACTTTAATCTTTATGTTGAACTTAAATGCTTAAGAAATGAATTAAACATTCACATAAATATGAAACATGAAATCAACACATGACACCAATATGGTTACAGGGAAACCCATATAGGTAAAAACCCCGATGGGACTTGATACCCACTAATAATCTGCACTAGTGTCTTGTGATCCTTGTTAGAAGATCCTTTACCCTGTTAGGAGTAGCTTTACAATGCTTTAAGTATAGTAGAACTTGTTAAGGGTTGGACCCTATTAGGATTCTTTTACAATGATCCCTATTAGGGGAGTGGACTCACTGTCCTAGAGATCATTGCTCAAATAGTGAAGGCTACAACCTTCTGATTTAGATACACACTATATCTGCAGGTGAACAATTCACTATGACACTACTTGTTAGATCAATTCCTTTGGTGTGCTAATGCTTTGACCTCTAGCAAAGCTCTAAAACATCTTATGCTAGCTTTTCATACCTCTACTCTACTTATCACAACTTTATTACAACTTCCATTTCGAATACAATGGGTGCACCTTATATTTATGCGCTTATACAAACAAAACAATTAGGTCAGCCCTATAACTAATTACTAACAACACTTCCAAATGAATTGGCTTAAGCGTGCTTACAATTATACATATAAACATGTTGGTAACCTAAATACAACGGGTGCATGGCCTTTACAACATTAAATTATAATCGCAAACCAAAATGCTAACTGTCGGCTCCATTCTCTATTCGCTGCTGGCACACACTAGCTGTGCAACTTTAACTGACTGTAATTTTCACATCTTTGCATATCTTACTTATGCACTCTTAGACTAAGTATAAGTATAGTCTAACAACCTTAACTTCCAGGGTGCATACCATAATTCATCCGTACACACATGCACTGATGCTCTGAGTTGCTGGAACTCTGTATACTGTCCAGTCTTCAACACTTAATTGAATTTCGATCTTTACACTAAGTGGGCTGTCTCCAAACTACTATATGACTTTGTTGCCATAATGAAAACACTATATCTAGTCATATACTTTAGTATAGAAAACTTTCCAACAATCTCCCCCTTTTTCATTGATGGCAACAAAGGAATATGGCCAAGTTGCTAACTGTACCTTTACACAATTTTTTTTTGTCTTCTATACATCTATACATAACCTTATATCTCCTATACATATATGTACTCCATATTCTATACAAAACTCCCCCTTTGACATTAATGACAAAGGTGCATAAAAAAATTGTATGTACACTTACTCACTGAGGGAAAACATCCTGATATGCAATCTTTAGGTTCTGGATCTCCTTCTTCTAAAAGGTTATCAGTGAATTGACTATCTGTAGATGGGTGCATAATGCATATTGAAGCTTCTCCATCTTCTCCAATTCTATGCTCGAACCTTGATCATAGGTTATCATGGTCGCATCAATATCCTTTATGTTCTAACTGAGAATGTCTAGTGAGGGCGCAAGAGCATTCCTCAATTGAGTCTGTCTAGACCTTATCTTCTCCATTTTTTTCTCTACCTTCTCAATTATGTCCAACTGACCTTGATAGACATTGTTACACATGTTCACATCAGTGGATGTGTCTAGCACTAAATTCTTCACATTCTCAATCATTTCCTCTGCATCTTTGATCTTCTAAAGATGGGCATCAGTGAGCTTATCTTGATCCATGGATTCTACAATGACTTTCCTTCCTTGATTTGAAAATTCCTTCAAGGATGCTTGACTAGACTTAAGTGAACTTAAGTCAAGTGCGAAGTTTCTCATTAGTTCATTGAGTCTCTTCTTCAAGTATTTCTCTTCTACCACTATGGTCACATATTCTTCTAAGCTGGAAAAATTGACCTTGAACTATGAGATGACTATGCTCACATCATCAACTGAATGTATATTTTGAAATTTCTTATCTTCAAGCAACAAACTATTCAAAATATTCACTGATTCCATAAGGAGAGGATTTCTCATGACTTGCTTCTCCTTTGCCTTCTCCATAGCCAAGACACTGAACTTAATTAGGTCTTCTTCTTTCTAGGAGTCCAAACTTCTTGTATCAGGTGTCAAACTTGACAATAATGCTGAGGAGGGAGTGATGGGAGTGCTATCCATCACCACTTCTTATTTTACTATGACTAGTTCAACAATAGTTTCATCTTTTCTTTCTTTTTCATTTTCTCCTTCTTTCTTCTCTTCTTCTTTCTCATCAGAAACATCTTCTATGAGTACTTCTTCTTGCTGAATGGGAGGTGTACTACTACATAAGATTTTAGCTTCCTCAGTGCTGACAAATACTTCCTCAAACTTGTCCAAATCCTTATCAGTAGCCGCCATGGCTATTTCCACATTATCTATGATAATAGTGCTATCTTTGTGTGATTCTATCATGGGCATAGACTTGTCTACCTCTGTTTGAGTTTTTTCTATGGGCATTGAGTCCTGAGGACTTGTTATTGGTACATTAGTGGGCTCTGCCACTTTATCTTCCTTAATGGGTGCATGAGAGATGGGTGCAATAGGTGGTTTTATCTGTTGTTCTAATAACACCTTCTGAAAAGCCTTTTCTATTTCTTTCATAATTAGCTCATAGTCTTTGTTCATGATGTGAAGAGTTCTCATCTTTGTCCTTAGGTGTGGCTTCACCAAATTCAATATCAGTTCCACTTCTTCTTTAGAACATATTGGCAGAGTATCTTCTAATACTTTATCTCTTATCCTTAGATATTCTTCATTTGCTTATCTCTTTAGATTTTCTAAAATATCCCATACTTTATTTGGAATTTCTATTTTCAACTCAAGGACTATCTTCTTGAACTTGATCAGGTGTTTGAAAATCATACTATGTATTTCTGATTTGTCAATCTCATTGTATGTATCATAATACTTCTCTACTTGATCAATTCTTCCCTCATCAATAATTCTTGCATTCAAAAATTTAAGACTAGGTTTGAATCCTGCCTGGGGAGGTGCTTGAGTGTTTTTCTTGCTCCTTAATGCTCGTGAGGATGGATGACTAGTGCTAGTTTCTTTCTTCCTCTTGAATAAAGGCTTATACTCTGGAGGAGTATCTTTGGGCACAGAAGGAGTACTATCTTCTTTACCCTTCTGACTGTCATTTGATTCAATTTTTATCTTCTTCAGCTTAGGATCTTCTTGTTCTTCCTCTACTACTGCTCCTTTCAATTCTAGGGCAATCTTTTCATCCCTTGCTTTATCAAGGTCTGCTTGAGACACACCATGTATTCTCAATATTTCAGATGTGACCTTTGCAACCTTTCTTTTTGTTGCAGCAATGTTCAGATTAGCATCAACTTCTCTAGTCTTTTCTTCATAGGTTTCCCACCTAGGTTCATTATCATCTTTAGGGGCTGATAGCAATACTTGTGCATAGGCTTCAAGAACTTTTTCCTCTACCTCATACCCAAGTGGATGAATCCACTTAGTTCTAGGCTCAACGACTTCCATACATGTAGTGTCTATCTCCACCATAAAGCATATTATGTCTTTATACTTCTCCACAATATTCTTAGGAATCCTGTACCTCATTTTCATTCTTACTCTGAAGGTCTCCAATTCCAAGGTTATATAGTCTCTTAAGGTGCTTTCAGTGCATGCCTTATTTGATATCTGTGGCATGGTTAGAATGGACTTGTCTAGATACAAGTCTGACACTTTACCAACTATATGAAGGTACATATAGATGATTAGGGACCCAAAATTGAATAAGTTTGTTTTGTCATGTTTGATGGCTTTGACATTTTCTATCAACTATGCGTGCAAGATCTCACACAAGTTGAACTTTCCATCTTCTTGCACAAGCCTGATAGCTACTAGAATAGTGCCCGCAGACACACTATTCACCCTACTGGTGTGATGAAACTTGTAACCCAGTATCATTGACATCAATTTGATGTCTGCTTGCTCTATAGGCTCAATAGTCATGCCATGCCTATCACTTCTAGATTTACATACTTGTTCAACCATCTTTTTGACATCCTTGCCCACTGGAAGGATAACACCTATTCTAGAAAGGCCTGTCATCTCATGAATTAGGTCATTTGTGATTCTAACTAGAACATCTCCAATTGAAAACAAATCATCATGGATTCTTCTCAATAAGATCTTTATCCATTCAGTCTCATAGAATTCATATGCCCTGGCATATTCAACAATGGGGTGACCATTCCATTTGGTGTATTCATACATGAACTTTTTATCTAGTTTCAACATTGTGTCCATGTGCACCCTTAACCTATCTAGTCCAACCAGTTCCTTCTTACAATAGATGTAAGCTCTTAGTCTTCTACATGCATGAAACCCATCATCGTGCGGGAGAATGCTCCCTCTAAATCATCTAGGGTTGATTTAAATGGGTGCCTCTTGAAAATGTATCTCTTCTTTTTAGCAACATCAAAAACTATGGGAGTGGCCATGACTTTCTTGTTATTCACTTTCCAACTAAATTTAGAGATGATATGATGACTTCTGAATTGGCACAACGAGCTAGGGTTACTGCAATTGATCAAATGCACTAATAACTACAACAAATCTTGAATAGATTCAATCTCCAAGGCTTCACAATAACTTCCAAGGCTCCTTCTACTCTCTATCACTCTGAATTTGAATGCAATGAGCAATCAAATGACTTCTATGTACTTTAAAGTGAAAAATCTGCCATTAATGCATGTCGCATAAACTGGGCTGTCACTTCAAAATTTTAATCTTGATCTCTACTAACAATCATCATGTGCGCTCTTGCACAAAGGTTACTATACACTCCAAAATCTTAAGTCCAAAGGCGCATACTCTGAGGATGAGTATACCAGCCACGCAGGGGTCTAGAGCTAAATTAGCTCCCCCTATGACCCTGAGGGCTATTCATGTAGATGTAGAGGGTGCATCCACTTGGGATGCATCCAATACATTCTCATCAGCTTTGTTCTTCTTTTCTTCTGACCAAATCAAGCTCACATCCTCTGAGGCTTTCACAAACTTGAGTTCTGCTTCAAGATCCAAAACTAGTTCTTCGACCTTTTTAGGGCTTTCATGACCTTGCATCCTTGATCTACAGAACCTTGAGATATGTCCAACCTTGTTACAAGAGTGAAAAATGACTAGAGGTCTATTATCCCTTGGCACATTGACATGAGTCACCATTCTACATGTTCTAGCTGAGTGACCATTATAGTTACATATCTAACATGTAACATTATGAGAACTTCTAACATTTGTCTGATTCTAATTTCTTTGATCTTGCTGAGTCCTATTCTTCTTACTAGTATTGCAATTCATAGCTCTATGACCATGTCTATTGCATGAATAATAGTAGCCATTAAAAGGTTTTACCTTTGTACAATTTCTTGCAATGTGTCCATGCTTGTTACAAGAAAAACAAGTGCATTCTACCTGCTTGCGCTCATTCTTAGGAGGACCACCATTGTCTTTGGTTTGATCTTCAGTCTTCTCATCATCAGTAGAGTTCTTTTGTGAATCATTTCTTTCTTTCATGTTGTCAATCTGATTTTTTTGCTTCATTGTATCCAATGCAGCTAGTGTCTCCTTTAATTCTTCTTGCACACAACTGTGATTCTACCAACTCAGCACTGGTGCGTAATTTGTCAATATGATCCTTTGACTTCTTCAATTCAGATTCCAAGCTCTCTTTGATATTCTTTAGCTCCAAGATTTCTAAGTTAGCTTCCCTTAGTTCTTCATTGAGTTGAAGCTTCTCCTTCACTTTTTCATTGTAGACATCTTGATTGTTCATCACTTTGTCATCAAATTCTTCAAGCTGACTTAATAAGGATGCATTTTCTTCACTCAAATTCTTGACTTTTTCTTCAAGTTCACTATTAGAGTGTCCTTTCAAATCTTTTCTTAGTCTTTTGATAATTAATTGAGCATCACTGACTTTTTCTTTTAGTTTTTCAATTTCTCTTTCTGAATTGTCCAGGCCTTCAAGATTTTTCTTCAGATGTTTCATATCTATTTTATCCATGATCTCCTCAAGTGGTTAAATTTATTTGCTAAGGACTAGAGCTTTGATACCAATTGTTAGGAATGGGAACACCGAGAGGGGGGTGGGGGTGAATCAGTGTTCACCGTATTTTAACTTTTAACTTTAATCTTTATGCTGAACATAAATGCTTAAGAACTAAATTAAACATTCACATAAACATGAAACATGAAATCAACACATGACACCAATATGGTTATAGGGAAACCCAAATAGGTAAAAACCCCGGTGAGACTTGATACCCACTAATAATATGCACTAGTGTTTTTTGATCCTTGTTAGAAGATCCTTTACCCTGTTAGGAGTAGCTTTACAATGCTTTAAGTACAATAGAACTTGTTAAGGGTTAGACCTTGTTAGGAGTCTTTTACAATGATCCTTGTTAGGGGAGTGGACTCACTTTCCTAGAGCTCACTACTCAAATAGTGAAGGCTACAACCTTTTGATTAAGATACACACTATATCTGCAGGTGAACTATTCACTGTGACATTGCTTGTCAAATCAGTTCCTTTGATGCACTGATGCTTTGACCTCTAGAAAAGCTCTAATATATCTTATGATGACTTCACATACCTCTACTTTTCTTATCATAATTTTATTATAACTTCCATTCTGAATACAATGGGTGCACCTTATATTTATTCGCTTATACAAACAAAATAATTAAGTCATCCCTATAACTAATTACTAACAACACTTCCAAATGAATTGGCTTAAGCATGCTTAAAATTATACATATAAACATGTTGAAAACCTAAATACAATGGGCACATGGCCTTTACAATATTAAATTATAATCGCAAACCAAAATGCTAACTGTCAGCTCCATGCTCTACTCGCTGCTGGCACACACTAGCTATGCAACTTCAACTGACTGTAACTTTCACATCTTTGCATATCTTACTTATGCACTCTTAGAATAAGCATAAGTATAGTCTAACAACCTTAACTTCCAGGGCGCATACCATAATTCATCCATACACACGTGCACTGATGCTCTGAGCTGCTGGAACTCTGTATACTATCCAGTCTTCAACACTTAACTGAATTTTGATCTTTACACTAAGTGCACTATCTCCAAACTGCTATATGAATTTGTTTCCATAATGAAAACACTATTTCTAGTCATATAATTCAGTATAGACAACTTGCCAACAAGATCATCACCCTAGATTGCATCATAGGCCATTCCCCTAGATTGCATCATAGCTCATCCTTTCAAAGAATTTAAGTCATCCTCCATAAATAACATCATTTGGTTATCCTTCATCATCCTCACATTAGCAATCCAAAATCCAAAATCTAGAATCCAAAATCCAGGTTAGAATCTAGAATCCTTGAACCAAATCCAGTGATCCACCATCCGCTTTGTGTCATATCTTTTGAGTTGATCAATCCTTATCCTAAATCAAAATCAACCCAGCACTACCCTCTAAGCAAGAATTTTCTAGGGCATCTTGTACTTGTATTTGTAGGCCTCATTATCTCGAGCAAGAGATTAGCCTACACTGGCAAGGATCCCATCTACTAGAGATCATCAGTCTATCTTAGCTTGACAATCCTATCCTGTTTGATCCTACATCATGAAATAACAACTCATTGTAGATACTTAGATAATCCTCCACCATCCTTATCATCCAAAATCTTCCATCATTCTCAAACCAATCAACATTCCACCATCTTCCAAATCCTTGCATTTCATCCTTAGGTTTGCATAGGCCTATCCTAAAACATCCTTAAGTCTCTTTAGATATGCATCCACCATCCTTAGAGTTTTCCTTAGGAAATATCTTGCATCTACCCATCATTAGCATCTTCATCCTTAGGTCTACATTTCATGCCTACTGAGATGCGAGCCAAGAAGAGAAGGAATATGGATCTCAACTTGGCCAGTAGTTCACTTGATCCCAATGATCCTAATAGCACCATGGTGACCTATAATCCACAACCTGCACAGGTCAAGAATGTATGGGAAGATCCAACCAAACCACCCACTTCATTATCTATGGAAGAATTCATAAGCAATCTAGGGAATGCAAAATTGGTAAGTCCAATCATCGACCAGAATTGACAGGCTATATTGGTAAACTTTGCATAAGAGGGTACTCCCATCCCTCAACACCTTCAAAACTTTAGCCCCTCAAAACCCATCCATATCCTGGCTAAAGCATATACCCTCATTGTCCAACAAATACATGATCCTAACTTATAAATATCTCAGGTAGATTCACCTAGCCCCCATCTCTTTTAAATCAACTTTGCCAGTCCCACGATATAAACAACACAATCTACTCCCTTTTCTGTCATGGGAATACCACCATCATCTACAACATCCCAAGCTGCCACTCAGGCCCAAAGCATTGCACAAACTCAACCTCCACCTCCCATGCAAGCCAACACACAAGAAGTTCCTCCACCTCCTATGAGCCAAGCAACATCATCCTTTTTGGGGGAAATGTAATTGTTCCCCTCTCTTACTTAGCAAACTTCCGCATCAATACCATCCTTTCCAGGGGCAACACAACTATTCCTATCTTTTACTCAACAAAATTCTACATCAATACCTTCCTTTCCAGGGGAAACACAACCATTCCCCTCTTTTACTTAGCAAGCTTCCACATAAATACCATCCTTTCTAGGGGCAACACAACCATTCCCCTCTTTCACCTAATAAGCCTTCTCATTAGCACCATCCTTTTTGGGGGTAACACAAGCACCTTCTTCTATTTCTCAACAAGCATTCACCCAAGTATACATTCTACCTCCACCTTTCATTACTCACGTACAATCTTAAAAAACTACCTTCACAATAGAGATTCCCTTCATGGGCCCTCAAAATCCACCATCCACATCACAAAATCCCATCATCACTTTTGCATCCTCTGCATTGCAACTCCCGCCAAAAATAGGCTCTCATTGGGGCCTCACCCAAGCACAGATGTATGCATTGGGTATATTGACCCAAATCCCACATATCCATTCCCACAAACCAAGAAGCCACTTTCCCTCAAGCAACACAAAAACAACCATCACAACCTCCACCAACTTCATATTTTCCTTTGTATACCAATTATCTATCCATACCTCCCACCACTTCTCAAATAGTTCCGCCACCCCAACAATAGAGTTCTACCCATCTCTCCAGCTACCTCGCACAACTACCTCCTACTACCAGCTTCCAAATAGCCACTCTACCACTCAGCAATGGAGGAATGAATCCCACATACATTAGCCAATCTCAAAGCCAAGTACATCAAGGCCAATCATATCAAAAAGTTGCACCATTCCATCAACCTCCTCCACAACAAGAATCATCCTATCCATTGTAGCAACAACATCCCATTGTCCCCCAACAACAATAAGCAACTTTGTATCCTCCCCCAAAAACATCACTCCAATATCCATTCCAGTCTGCCTATCTTGCTGGAAAATCCCCCTATCTCACTCCACAATATCCTCCACAAAATCATCTATATTCACCAACACCATCAGATCCTTTCCCAATGGGAGTACCTACTCCAATGCTAACCAGTACTAAATGAGAAGAAATAAAAAATGCTCTTAAGGATCTTATAGCCAGAATAGAGAGAAAATCTTTCAAATTCGAGGAGGTATGTCCCTATACCTTTGAAAGATCAATCTCAACAATCCCCTTTCCTAAACACTTCAAGACACCCAAGTTTGACAAATACCAAGGGAAAGGAGATCTAGTTAGCCATGTTAAAGGATCTTATATGGATTTCCAAGAAGTGGCTTATAATGATAATTTCCTCATGCACCTCTTCCCCAAGAGCTTGGGAGGAATTGCTATTGAGTGGTTCTACAAGAAACCCTATGGGACAATCACAACCTTTGCTGAACACTCTGAGAAGTTCATCACTCAATATGCCCATAATATTGAGAATGAGTTATCTTTTTAAGACCTTTTCAAATCAAAGAAGAAAGGAGGTGAGACTCTAGCTGATTACTTTCAATGATGGAAAAACCTCACCACAAGGTTATCATATCAACCACTTGAGAAGCATCTCACTAAAATCTTTATTAATAATCTACATCATAAACTATCCCACTTCATGATGATGAACTACATCCAAACATATCAAGACATCAAAGGCAAAGGGATAGACATCAAAAGAGGTCTCTTAGATGAAGGAACCATCTAGTATTACAAAGATGATTCACATAGAAAACCCAGTAATGACAAGCCTCGCTACTGGAACTAGAATAAGAATGCTGTCATAGACGGAGCCATAGATACTAAACATGTCCAAATTATTGTGGCCAATCCTACACCAAATCCTACATATCAACAACAACCCCTAATCAATCAACAACCTATACACCACTATCAACAACAAGAAAACCAGGAAAATCAGGCTAATTCCATATCCGTTACCCCAACCTAGAACAGGCCTTGAGTCCAGACTCATAAAAAATTAACCTTCACCTCTCTTGGTGAACCCTTGGATGTAATCTTCCATCGAATGGCTAAAGCCAATTTGATTACCTATCCTCCAACTCAATAATTCGATGATGCAAATACCAAGCCAACATGGCACAAAGAGCATGATTACTATGACTATCATCATGTTAAGGGACATGCTACCCTCAGGTACATGAAACTGAAGCACTATATCCAAGATCTCATTGACATGAAAGAAATCCAAGTGGACACACCAACCTCACATTTTCCTAATGCCAATCTAAAAATCTATCAGAATGTGTTCCCTCAACACAATGCTAGGAAGAGCCAAGTCAATACCAATCCTCCACCCTAGAACCAAGGCAAGGCCAAACAAGGAAACCATGATGATAGAAAGGAATATACTACTACCTACATAAACTATGAAGAATTTGTCAAATGCTTAACCCAAGTTGAGCCCGCTGTTAATGTCATCCATGTCAAGGGAGAAGATAGTCAATGTGTCGTTACCATAAGAAGAGACCAGATATCTATCACCAACGCTAATCCAATTCTAGCTCACAATGTACAATATAAGCTTCTATAAAACCTTGGGAATACACTTTCCCAAATCTCCATCCTCAACCTTCTCTACACTTGATCCATCCATTAAGAGATCCTTAATTGAGCCCTCCAAGAAGGACATGTCCCCACAAACATAAATACCATCCAGTTTGAGAACCTTATAGGAAACCTATCTGCATCCTATGCACTTTCCTTCAAGCCTTCTAACATACCATCTATCAAGCCTGACCATAACCTCCCCCTCTACATCCCTACCATGGTTAGAGAATTTACCATCAAAAGGGTCATGATAGATAATGGATCAACCCTAAATTTGTGTACCCTAAAGTTCATCTAGCAAGTGGGATTAAAAAAGGCCAACATATTGCAAGATGTTATCACTATCAAGGCCTATGATAGCTTGGAGTGTACCTCAGAAGGTACAATTCTTTTTACAATAAAGTTAAGTCCAACAATCCAAGACACCATCTACCATGTTGTTGATCTAGACCTACCATATAACATCCCCCTTGATCGACCATGGATTCATTCCATCAAAGTTGTACCATATAATTATCACCAACACCTCAAATTTATGCATCAAGGCAATAAGATCACCATCCATGTAGATCCCCAACCATTTGCATACTTCCGTGCATTGGAAGATTCATTCCCCCATTACACCCATTATCTTGGAATTAAAATTAGCACTTCTATTGCTAGCTCATCCCGATCCCATAGCGATCCAGAGACTATCCTAGCTTCCACCCTTTATTTCATCAAGATCAACAACTAGGGTTGTGGTGAGTATATCCTAAATGATGCATTTGTAGTAGGGGCCCTACCACTTGATCCATGTACACAAGGTCACCCAAGCCACCAAAGCAAGCCTACTCTAGCCGATCTTGAAATCAAGCAGTTGGGACCACTAAATTTTATCTCCCATAGAATCATAAACAATTTAGAGATGGATCTTGATATCAATAGGTGGCTATACAAAGATCCCCCACCTCTTGACACTAAGATCCTTAAATAATTCAAGGAGAAATATCCATCATCGCACAAATATGCCACAGAATAATGGAAATACCAAGGTGGTGTTCTAGGACCACAGGAAGGTGACAACAAAGATCCAATAGAGGCCTCAAAAAATCATAAAAATCAAGGCCTTGGATTTAAAACCTCTTTCCTACATGTACAAGGAACCAATACTGCAACTAGGGGCACCAACTTGCCCAATGTTCCCCTCTTGAATATCCAAGATGACCTTGTAGAAATTGAAGACATCCCTGAAGAGGAAGAAAAGAAATCCTATGATGACATCTTTGATGATGATACCCTCCTGGACAATTGTGTCCCCCATCAACTCACCATTAACCTCATTGAACTTCCCCTCATCCATCCAAAAATCATAGAATGGGGACAACCAAGCGTAACAAATATCGATGAGTTCCAAAGCACATAAGCACTCCTAAGATTCAAAGGAGCATCATGACAACAATAAAATCAAGAACATGAATCAACCTATGTCTGCAAGCTCAACCCTAAAGGATACTTCAGGGAAGAGGAAGTCTTTAGCTAAAAATTTGAAAAAGAAAAAGAAAAGAATGAGTCCTTATGTGAAAACCCCTCTAGGGAACATTTTGAATCTAAAAAAGTAAAAATAAAGGGTGTATCTTCTGGTGAAAACCTTTCTGAGGTGCTAGAAGATGGAGACTTGCCTCTTCCTCCCATCTAGGACTATATACTAGAGAAATCACCCATCATCATTGAGGAAACAAAGCCAATAAAATTGGGCACTATAGGATACCCAAGAATTACATACATTGAAGCATCTATGACTGAAGCAGAAGAACTAGCATTCACAATGCTTCTCCAAGAAGCTACCATCAATTTTGCATGGTCATATGCACATATACCTAGGCTTGACCCAAATCTTGTTGCCCATAATCTAGTAGTGGATCCCAATGCAAAGCCAGTTAAGAAAAAGCTCTAAAAGATGCATCCTAAAGTAGCCCTCCTGATAAGGACAAAACTGGAGAAGCTACTACAAGCCAAAATCATCAGAGCTATCGACTACTCAGAGTGGATCTCAAACATGGTGCCTGTGACTAAACCTTCAGCTAAGATCAGAATTTGCATAGACTTCAAAGACTTGAACTATGTTTAGATAAAACCTAACATGTTTGAAATAGGTGTATACATTCAAACATCAGTCTAACAACATATTCCTAACATATAGTAAAATATATTTTCTAATACACCTCAGATAGAGCTCAATGGGAGCACCCTGTCACCGTTCAATTTGCTCTCAATTTAGGGATGTAGGTGTGATCTCAAAACACTTGGATAAATTCCCTACTATATATTAGGAAGGATTAGGATGGATTAGGGACCATGAGAACTCCATAATGATAGAATATCAGGTATAGAACACCTGATTTGCCCATAGAGCCTCAAGGAGCCTAATGAAGATGAAATACAAATTTAGCTACAAATGATTAAACTAGATTGATTTTAAGACCAAATGAAGTGTGAGATGATAAAATGAAATGAAAAATAATGAAATAAACTAGGTTAACCCATATTATTTCTAAGCTAGGATGTGAGTTAAAAGTCTTAGAAAATAAACTACTACTAAGAAATATGATTAAAAGCTTATGATCTAGAAAGGATTAAACATTATAACACTACTTAATATGATGATGTGAATTGGTGTTTTTCTCTTGGAAGAGAGGAGTATTAATAGGATTTGAGGAAGGGCTTGGGTTAGGAAGTGGAGTTAGGGTCAAAGTCAGGGTTTGGGGTAGAGTCTGGGGTTGAGTTAGAGGTAAGGTTAGAGGTATGGTCAAAGGGACAATGGTTAAGGTTGCTCACACATGTGTGAGAAACACTAGGGATGTGTGCCTAGGGAAAAAGGGTGGAAGAGAAGACATGGGATTAATCATGAGGCTATAAGGAGCCTTAATGAGTGTGTAAAAAGCTATTAATGAGTCTGTAAGGATCATTAATGAGGGGTGTTGACCAAAAGTCACAGAAGATTGGATTAGGCTAAAAAAGTTAGGAAACACCTTCTAAATAGGTTTAGGAAAGGTTTAGGAAAGTTTAAGAGGGTTTAGGAATCTCTAGAAGAGTCTAGGGTTTTGAAGGATTTAAATAAATATTTCATTTATTTAAAGGATTTTGGGTCAATTTATTAAATAATTAATAAATTTTGGGGGGAATGATGTTTAAATTGGATTAAATTTTTTTTGGAAGGGATTTCTTAATTAAATGTTTTTAATTAAGATAGGAGGAATTAATGGCATAATAGTAAATTAATTAATTAATTAATTAATTAATTAAATAATTAATTAAATAAATAATTAATTAACAAATAATGATGTCATCAGGGGTTTTACAAAATAAAATATTTTTATTTTGTCAAAGGTATTTTAGGTGTCTACATTTTTCCCCTCTTTGATGTGATGCCGCAAGTGGCATGACGTCAAAGACAAGAAAATAAGATGCCCCAAGCTAGAATTTAGAGGATAAGGGGTTGTGTCACCTTGAGAAAATAATGCAAAAAGGAAACTTAGCAGAATTTTCTCGAAAAGAATATAGAAAGGAAGGGAAAGGATGAAGAAAGACAGTAAGGGGGGATGAATAGACGACCTTCCAAAAGAAAAGATCCATGAATGCAATATGATGTGAGATGCAGGATGCATCCATATGAAGGATGCAAGATGCAAAATTAATCTATATGATGTAGGATGGGGAATTTGAGGAGCTCCATGTGTAAATGTGGAGATCACAACCTAATTTGATATAGCAACATTAGAGACTGGTCAAGGTTATGTGGAATACAAGGCCATGTCACTAGCATTGCAAAGGACTAACGTGAAAAAGACACACAAGGGTTGCCCTAACATCATGCATGAACCCAAGAGGAAGCATGGTGGAAATGATGCTGGAGAAACCACAAAAAAACAACATTTCCCAAGTGCACCATGTAACCCAAAAGATCACATGTGAAACATACAAGGTTCATGTGCGATTGAATCACATGCAGAAGAAAAAGATCAAAAAGACCTTGCCCCAGATTGCCCTCATTCATAGCGCACCATGATATAAAGGATCATGGCCACTTTGAGGAGAGGAACAATGAGAAGCCATAAAAGATTAACTAGATCCAAATGAAAAAATCCAAGACCAAAATGATAACTCCAAAAGACATCCTTTGCAAGGAGAGAGATTGATTTAAGTGGTGGGGGGAAGATTTGGTCTAAACATGAGGAAGGATACATCTGAGACAGACCTAGTTTGATTGATGGAAGATAAGGATAGACATGAGGAAGGATATATCCTCAAGGACCCACTAATTGTTGAGGAGAATGTGTGTTGTTTGTTGGAAAATGGTAAGTCAAAGAGAATTGCTATGATCAATAATAGTCGACAAAAGATATTGCTGAAGTACAAGGCTGAGTGGGACAAGATATCTAATCAAATGTTGCTACAGGACTAAAGAGCGTATGTACAACAAGACGTGACGATATGTACAATAGACGAGGAGAGATTTACAATGGATATGGACAAAAGCACAAGGATTGGGATAGGAAGATCTCGTGATACAGAATATATATAGGAAAGATTACGCTATAATAGATATATACAGGAAGCTTAGGATTAGGGATAGTAATTAGATTGTTGTGTTGGATAAGCTTGAGGATAGAACACCTTGGGATGAATGGGCTGGTGGTGGGGATGGGGATTGGATAAAGAGAACTGGGATTTGGGACGGGGGGATGGGAGTTTGATAAATAATGACTCAGTCCACTATGTATGGTGCCTCTTTCTAGGTTTTCACCAAAATACTTGTCCAAGGTGCTTAAATTTCCAAGTTTTCACCATTGGATGATTATTTTTCTTTTCTTTTTTTTCTTTTTGATTTTTTTGTATTTTTCTAGATTTTCTAGATATGTAGGATCTCGTTCAAGCATAGAACCTCTTCAGATGTATGATGTTGATAGGATCAATCATGAGCTCACCTTCTAGTGTTGATAACAAATAGGATCCAGAGCCAAAGCATGCTATGACAACATAAGAGCCCAACCAAGTAGGTTCAAACTTTCCCTTTTTCTCTTGATGTGTTTGTACCTTCTGATTTTCATTTAGGACCATGTTGCCAACTTGGGAGTATCTTAGATGGACCTTCTTGTTATAACTCCTTTTTAGTTGATTCTAGTATGAAACACGGTGATCATATGCTTGCTGCCTCTTTTCATCTAATAGGTTCAACTGTGTGAGGTGTTCCATGCGATAGTCTTCATCTGTGGTATAGTTTTTCATGGAGACTTGCAATGAT
This sequence comes from Chamaecyparis obtusa, assembly GCA_027943335.1. Classification (NCBI taxonomy): domain Eukaryota; kingdom Viridiplantae; phylum Streptophyta; class Pinopsida; order Cupressales; family Cupressaceae; genus Chamaecyparis; species Chamaecyparis obtusa. The sequence goes on from BSBK01004522.1 coordinate 1,155,306, forward strand.
GGGAGCTCAACCTAGATGGGTAGAATGGCTTCAACACCATATACAAGGGAATATTGGGTGGTGCCTATGGGAGTGTGATAAGAAGTTCGATAGGCCCAGAGGGCGAGATTTATTTGGAGGAGCCAGTCACGACCATAATCATTGAAAACCTTCTTTAATATTTTTAGAATGGTTTTGTTGGTTTCCTTAGCTTGTCCATTTCCTTGAGGGAAGCATGGGCTGGAGAAATGATGTTGGATGTGGAGTTTGGCACATAGATCATCCACATGCTAGTTTTCAAAAGGTGTGTCATGGTCTGTGAAGATGGTAGATGGGATGCTGAAGCAACAAACGATATGGTAGAGGATGAACTTGGATATCTGAATACCAGTAGTGAGGATGAGCAAAATTGCTTCAAGCCACTTTGTAAAGTACTCTATGGCTATTATTTATGTCTATCAGAGGAAAGGGGAGTGATTAACCCAATGAGGTTAAATCCCCAACATGAAAATGGCCATGGTGGTGCAATGGGCTACAAGTCTTGAGCTGGAGCATGAATCAGATTCTCATGCTACTAAAATGGTAAACATTTCCTGATGAATTCATAAGAATCATGTTCCATTGTTGGCCAATAATACCCAACTCAAAGAAAATACTTTTCTAGAATCATTCCACTCAAGTGGGCACTGCAAAATCTAGCATGAACCTCTTGTAAAGCCATGACAACCTCATTTGAATCTAAACACCTAGAGAGGATGTTGTGATATCCTCAACGATAAAGGGTGTTGGCTACAAGAGTGTATCAAGAAGCTCTACTAATTAGGTTTTGGCATTGGTTGTTGGTGAGATGAGGATATATGATACCATTTTTAAGATATGCATGGATGTTGTGGTACCATGGGGACTGGGGACCAACCAAGATGCACACAATATTAGAATTGGCATTCTTATAAGCAGGCATGTGTAGCTGCTCAACTAAGAAGTCATATTGTGTTGAGTCATGAGGGATATCTAGTAAGGATCTGATGGTTTCCATTGCGTCGGCTACTTTTTTCTATAGCCTAGATATCTGCGTGAACTATAGGCTTAGGAAATGCTCTTTTAGTCTATCCACCAGTTCATTGTAGGATAGAAGCTTGTCATCCTTTGTCAGGAATTCATCTAGGACTTTCTTGATAATCAAATGAGAATCTTCAAACACTTGGCATTCTATTATGTTCTATTGGATAGCTATTTTGAGGCTTGAGATGAGTGCCTCATACTTTGCAATGTTTTTAGTACATGGGAATCCCAATTTAAATGATTTTTGAATATAGTCACCTTGAGGTGTGACAAATAGGATTCTTTCCCTTGATCCATGCGATGTATAGGAGCCATCAAAGTATAGCTTCCATATTGGTTGTCCTTCGGTCATACATAGATGCTCATCAGGGAATTCCATGATTAGTGGATATGCAACCACTAGAGGTGCTTCTGCCAACTGATTGACAATTACTTGTCCTTTGATTGCTTTTTGATCTATGTACTGAATGTCAAACTCATTGAGTTGCATGAATCATTTTTACATATGGCCTGTCAGTGTTGTCCTTGATAGTAGATATTTGAGAGGGTCCACTTTTGAGATTAGCCTGATTGTATGGCTAAGCATGTAATGTCTGAGATTTTGGGTGGTGAAGACCACTGCAAGGCATGGTTTTTCCATTGGTGAATAATTAAGATCATAACCAAAAAGAGTTCAACTGACGTAATAAATGGCTCTCTCTTTGTTGTTATCATCATGCTGTGCTAATAGTTCCCCCAGTGCTCTAGTGGTTTTCATGATGTAGAGTATGAGAGGGCATCTTGAAATTGGTGGTATGAGGATAGGAGAGTTGGCCATATATTCCTTTAGCCTCTCAAAGCTTCTTTGACAAATAGGATCCCATTTGAAGCTTTTTTCCTTGTGGAGTAGGTGCGTAAGAGGTTGGCACTTGTTTGCCAACTATGATATAAATCAATGCACTGATTGGAGCTTTTGTTGTAGGCTTCTAAGCTGTTTGAGTATCCTAGGAGGATGCAGTTCTGTTATATCTTTGACCTATTTAAGGTCAATCTCTATGCCATGCTATGATATGATGAAGCCTAGAAGCTTTTTGGATGTTACACCAAAGAAACATTTCTTTGGATTCAGTTTCAAGCCATAATGATACAAATGATCGAACACACTTTCAAGGATATCTAGGTCTTCATATCGTGTCTTAAATTTTGCAAGGATGTCATCCACATAGTCCTTCAATGTTTTGTGTATCATGTGATAAAAGATTGTTGTAATTTCTCTCTGATATGTAGCTCCTCCATTCTTTAGGAAAAATGACATCATGTTGTAGCAGAAGGTTCCCCATGGTGTGGTGAATTCTATTTTGTGTTGGTCTTCTTCTACTATTTTGATCTGATTGTATCTTGAGAAGCCATCCATTAATGACAACATCTCATGGCCTACTGTGAGATCCATGATTATGTCAATGTTAGGTAGGGGAAATAATCTTTTAGACACACTTTGTTTAGATCTCTAAAGTTAGTACATATTATGATCTCACTTGAGGGCTTAGTAACATGCACCATGTTGGAGATCCACTCTGAGTAATCAATGGCTCTAATGATCTTTTCTTCTAAGAGCTTTTCTAGTTCTATTTTTACTAATTGGGACATTTTAGGATGCATCTTTCATAGCTTCTACTTTACTGGCTTTGTGTTAGGGTTTATTGTAAGATTGTTCATGACTAGATTTGGATCAAGCTCAGGAATGTGTGCATACAACCATGAAAAGTTGGTGGTGGCTTCTTGGAGAAGTGCAGTGAAAGCCATTTCTACACCCTCAGTTAAAGATGGTACAATGTAGGTGATTCTGGGGCATTCTTCAGTGCCCAAGTTGACTAGTTTGGTTTCCTCGATGAGGATGGATGGTTGCTCAGGTGTGTAGTCTTGGATGGGAGGAAGATGCAAGTATTCATATTCTAATTCCTCAAAGAGGTTTTCACTAGAAGATACACCCTTTATTTTCTCCTTTTTAGAGTTGAAATGCACCCCATAGGGGTTTTCACATAAGGACTCATTCTTTTCTTTTTCTATTTTAATTTTTTGGCTAAAGCTTGCCTCCTCCCTGAAGTATCCTTTGGGGTTGAGCTTGCATACATGAGTTGATTCCTTATCTTCATCTATTTGTTGGCTTGATGCTCCCATGAATCTTAGGAGTGCTACCATGCTTTGGAACTCATCGATATGTGTGACACTTGTTTGGTTCCATTTTATGAGTTTAGGGTGGATGTGGGTAAGTGATATGATGTTAATGGCAAGTTGGTGGAGGACAAAAGTATCGAGGAGGGTATGATCGACAAAGATGTCATCATAGGATTTATTTTCTTCCTCTTCAAGGATGTCTTTGATCTCTACAAGGTTGTCCTGGCTATTCACGAGGGGAACGATGGGAAAATTATTGCCCCTAGTTGCGGTATTGGGTTCTTGTATGCGCAAGAAAGGGGTATTAAAGCCAAGGCCTTGACACTTTGGATTTTTTGAGGCTTTTATTGGATCTTTACTTCCACCTTCTTTTGGCCCTAGACCACCACCTTCATATTTCCATTACTCTATGTCATACTTGTGTGATGCTGGGTATTTGTTTTTGAAGTAATTGGGAAGCTCAGTGTTAGGAGGTGGGAGATCTCTGTATAACCATCGATTGATGTCAAGGTCCATCTGGAGACTATGTATATTTCCATGAGAGACAAATATCAATGGTCCCAACTATTTGGTTTCATGCTTGGCTTCAACAGATTTGCTTTGGTGACTTGGGAGCCCTTGTATATGTGGATACATAGGTAGGGCCCCTACTACAAATGCATCAGTTAAGCTATACTCACCACAACCCTAGTTATTGATCTTGATGAAAGAGAGGGTGGAGGCTAGGATTGTTTCTAGATTGTGATGGGACTGGGATGAGCTGGAAACAGAAGTGCCAATCTTCATTCTAGGACAATGGGTGGAATGAGGGAATGATTTTTCCATCACATGAAAATATGTGAAGGGTTGGGGGTCTGCATGGATGGTGATCTCAATGCCTTGATATAGAAATTTGATGCACTGATGATAAGTAGATAGTAAAAATTTGATGGAATGGATCTATGGTCGGCCAAGGATGATGTTAAATGGTAAATCAAGATCAACAACATGGAAAATTATCTCTTGAATTGTAGGGCCTAGCTTGATAGGTAGAAGAATGGTACCTTCAAAGGTACACTCCTAGTTATTGTATAACTTGATGGTGATGAAATCATGTGATATGTTAGCCTCTGTGAACCCTATTTGCTGAATGAACTTCAGAGTACACAAATTTAGGGTCGAGCCATTAAATATCATGACTCTTTTAATGGCAATGTCTTTGATCACGATGGCGATGTAGAGAGGGAGATTATGATCAAGCTCAATAGCTGGTATATTAGATGGCTTGAAGGAAAGAGCACATGATGCTGATGAATGTCCCACAAGGTTTTCAAACTGGATGGTATTTATGTCTGTGGGGACATGTCCTTCTTGGAGGGTTCACTTAAGGATTTCTTGACAGATGGGTGAAGTGCGGAGAAGGTTAAGGATGGAGATTTGGGTGGGCACATTCCCAAGCTGTTCTAGAAGATTGTATTGGCATTGTGGGCTGACCTTGGATTAGCACCAATGAGAGATATCTAGCCTCTATGATTAGTACCAACACACTGACTATTTTCTCCTTTAATATGGATGACATTGACTGTGGGCTTCACTTGGGTCATACATCCAACAAATTTATCATACTTGATATAGGTAGTTGTATAGTCTTTATGGTCAGCATGGTCTCCTTGTTTTCCTTTGCCTTGCTTATGGGGTGGAGGATTTACATTGGCTTGGTTCTTCATGATATTGTGTTAAGGGAACACAGTCTGATAGATCTGTAGATTGGCATTAGGTGAGGTTTGGGCTGGTGTGTCCACTTGGATCTCCTTTCTATCAATGAGATCTTGGATGTAGTGCTTTAGTTTTATAAACCTTAGGGTAGTGTGTCCTTTGACATGATGATAATCATAGTACTCATGCTCTTTGTACTAGTTAGGATTGGGAGTAGCATCATCAAATTGCTGAGTTGGTGGGTATGTGATTAGATTGGACTTAGCCATTTGGTGAAAGATTACATCCAATGATTCACCAAGAGGTGTGAAGATACATCATTGATGGGTTTGGACTTGAGGCCTATTCTGATTTGGAGTAGTGGATATGGCATTGGCCTGATTTGCTTGGTTACCTTGGTTTTCTTGCTATTGGTAATTCTGCATAGGCTACTGATTGATGGGGGCTGATGTTGTTGATATGCAGGAGGAGGTGTAGGACCAACCACAACTATTTGGACATGATTAGTGTCAGTGGCTCCATCAGTAACATCATTCTTGTTTCTATTCTAGTAATGCTAGATTGTGCCTTCGTTATTGGGTTTACTTTTAGAAATAGGGAATACTGAGAGGTGGGGGTGAATTGGTATTCTACAAACTTTTACTTTTGCCCAATTATGGATATAAAAGATTAACTTGATGCTTGCAAAACAAAGTAAACTAAATAGCATGCATAGCAATAAAGAAAATGAACTCATAACACATTATTTGTTCTCGAGGAAATCCTGGCCAAGGGAAAACCCCAGTGGGGATGATACCCACAATGATCCACTAATCAAAAGTATCCTGTTAAGGATGTTGACCCTATTAGGAGCCTATGGGGATGATACCTGGCCAAGGGAAAACCCTAGTGGGGATGATACCCACAATGATCCACTAATAAAAAGTATCCTGTTAAGGATGTTGACCCTGTTAGGAGCCTCTTACATACATATAGTGTCTCAGTCCTGATTAAGGGACTCTAGGACTTCTTAGAAGCCTCAACCCTACTAAGGGTTGGTAGTACAATTTGAAATGATTATAAGATGAGCCCACTGCCAAAACATGTAATGTACAAAGATTTATGATTACAAAAAAGGAAAGCTATATAACCTTTTACTACTTCGCTTGCATATACAAAGTCTTCTTGCTTGACTATCACAATTTACAACTAATATCTTTCGCATACATATGTTCTTCTTTTTTGCATTACATATGTCTTACATTTATACAAGTTATTAGGAGTAATAACTTTTATAGTCGGCTTTACAAAACATAAAGCACTTCACAAAAATACATATTAACTTATTTTTCCCAAGGGTTAACATCTAGGATTTCATCCCTTTATATGATTAAGTTATTATTTTGATAAACAAAATAATCCCTTAACTATTTGCTAATTTTGTCTTCTTTCTTCATCCTATCGGCTTCAACTCTATTTTTGTAATACTGCAATAAATTTTTCCGTACATGCCATACAGACTTGCGCTCTTAGGTGATTCTTCAATATACATCATAGTATCCATGTTCAAGTGTGCAGGCACTGAACTTACTTCTATTGACATCACCAATCAAAACTATCTCTGGTTAGATTGGGAAAATGCGGCTTACACTTAGACAATTTTATTCTGCGATCTGTCATAACTATTCTCTATCATATGCGGTCTTCATATAGATCATATTTTTCCATAATGACAACATCTAGATATCTAACTCAGCCAAATTGCCAACAATCTCTCCCTTTGTCATTCGTGGCAACATATGAGAAAATTGGCTAAGTCATATAAAACTTCAAAATTGTGGCCATAAAAAATAAATCTTTACTGTCCTTATATCTCCATATATCTTATATATCATCTATACCCCCCCTAGGAATATACTTCCATATATATAACAATATATCAATTTTCTGCTATCACTCCCCCTTTGACAACAATGACAAAAAAAGTGCCAAAACTGTGTTCTAAAAAATGTTTACCTTTGATTCAAAATTGCAGAGCTGGTAGGCTTGCAACACAATCTGCAAAATTTACTTTAATGCTCTCTAACTCCTTCTCCCATGCCTTCTTAACGGTGTTTTCAACATTGAGTAGTGCACATAAACCATAAGATGTGATCTCACATGCATGAAGGTTTGCAAAGTTGAATTTCTCATAAGATGTCTTGGATGAAAGACATTCTTCTAATTATCCTTCAATGATGCTTATCTTAACTGAAATGTGCTCTCTTAGAAGAGTGAATCTTCCCAATTTCCTTTCTCTTTCATCATTAAGAATTCTTATATCATCATTCAATTTATTGATTCTCTTTTCACAATCTAATATCTTTGCATTTGGACTGGTTAACAATTTTACCTCTATTTGAATTTGTCTCTTTTTCTCTTATCTTCTCAGTCACTTCTAATACATGATTTTCAGTATTTTTACAATGTATATACAAAGATTTTCCTCTGTCCAAATTCCTTCTTAAGTCCTTTATACACACATCCAAATTATTGATATCATTTCTGATATTTTGAAAAATATCATGAAATACTTTAGCCTCATAGGCTGCCTGAGCCTTTATTGTAGCTATGTTTGACAAGTTAGTGAATTCATTGTCAAATGCCTTCATAACTTCTTTAGCTTTTACCTGTGGATCTACCTCTGTTATTTGACTAGTCACAATACTGTGCAACTTCTCTGTTACTTCTAGCAATGATCCTTCAAGGATTTTTACCTTCTTGTTCTTACCAATAATTTTGTTAAGGGATGAGATCAGCTCCATTTGATCATCATCATCGACTTCTTTCCCAAAATTAGCAAAAATTGATTCTATCTATGGTTTCTTTGCTGCAATCTTAGGGGTAGGACTGATTTCTACTTTTCTTTGTGCTCCTTTCTATCCTTCAACCTCTGTATTTACTTGAATCTCTGCTTGTTTCTCTTCTTCTTTCCTTGTTTCCTTCCTTTCTTCCTCAACTAATCTATCATGTTCCTCCAAGGCCGAATTGTAAAAAATGTTCTCAAGGTTGCTAAAAGGATTGTCATCACTATCCAATGTGATATGAGTTCCTTCCACATTCATTGATTGATCTTCAATGTTAATTGATGGTGGTGGAGAGGGACTTTTTTGGTGCTCAGCTTCCAAAGCTTGATCTACTGCACTTGAGTTCTTACCAACACCTGTAGTCATCACCTTTATGATTGCTTGTTTAGTTTCCTTATTGATTTCTTCATAATTTCCTCCCATTATCTAAATTGTTCTTCTTTTTATTCTTAGATGAATACCAAGATCTTTCATGATTTCCTTGAAGTGGTCTTCATCTCTAATATCATAGAGCTTTCTCACAAAATTTTCTTTGATCTTATTGTCTTCTTCAACTTCTCTCTTCTTCCCATTTACTAATTTCTCAAACAAATCATTAGGTATCTTCCCTTGAATAGTATCAAATTTCTTATCTGCTAAGATCATGTGCCTGACAATGACATTCTCCAAGTTTTATCTTTCTGACTAATTGTATAGCTCATAATATTTTTTCATTTTGGAAAAGTCTCCATCATTAATAATTTGATCATTTACCTTTCCTATCTTTGTTTTCCATTCTTCTTGACTTCAGTATCTTCATCATCTTTAATTTTTGATACTTTCCTTTGTACTGGGGCAACTATTGTTTTTTGTCTTTTACCTGGTCCAGTAGCCATTTCCTTTACCCTTTTACCTAGTGGAGTGGTGGAAGATCTTGTAGATTTTCTTGTTTCTTATTCCTTTTCAACTTTCTCTACTTTCACTACATTCTAAATATTTTCAATCTGATCTACAACTAATGATAGGGGTGGAATAGACAAAACTTCTTTTTGTCCAATGTCTCTTAGTGTTGCTACGGTATTCTTTGCAATTAGGAATTCTTGTTCTGACATTCTTGTATCCTTAAGAATTTTCTTAATGGTGCTTTCCACTCTCTTCTTTGATAACTTTTCTTCTTGTATAAACTTTGTGGAGTTAAAGTTCTCCTCAAAAGTCCCAAATCTAGTGCTATTTACATCCACTTTACTTTTCAACAATCTATTCACATATTCTTCTACTTCAACTTCAGAAATTTCATATCCAAGAGGGTCTATGAATTCTACTCTAGGTTCATTTGCTTCAATAAAGGTAAAGTCAGTGTCAACCATAAAACATATTTCATCTTTGTACTTCTCAACTATAGCCTTTGGGATTCTTGATCTTTTCTTCATCAAGTTCTAAAATGATTTGATTACTAAGGTTACACTCTCATTAACCTTGTCTATAGGATATATTAGATAATTTTTCTTAATTCTGTCCATGGTGGTTCTATTATCATTCTAGTCTTCTCCAATAGTGAATGGAAATCTTCTCAGAAAATGGAAAAACATATATGTAATCAAGGATGAGAATCTAAATTGTGAGCTTTTAGTCTTCTTTATCTTCTCAAGGTTCTCAAATAACTGAATTCTCAAAATTTCACACATATCCACTTGAACTTTATCAACACACATCAAATAGGCTACATGAATCATTCTAGCTACCATGTCATCATCTCTAGAGTTAGCACAAAACTTAGATGTTAAGATCTTGCATAAATATCTAACATCATCTTGTTGTGTCTCGCTAATTACTATTCCTCTACCATTGTAGGATGACTTAGTATTGTCTAGTATAGTTTTCTTCACATTTTTCTCATTAAATGGTATAACTCCATATTTTGATAAACTAGTTACTTCATGAATTAGGTCTATTGTTATATCAATCACTCTATCATGTAACCAAAACTTCCCATTATGAATTCTGCTCAAAATGATTTTGGTGCATTCATCATCATCAAATTCATGTTGTAGTGAATACCTTACGATTTCATTTTTATTCAGATGTTCAAACCCTACTTTCAATGACATATCCTGATTGTATAGTTTCTCATATTCCTTAGTAAAATCACTTTCACTAAGGGTTTCAAGTTTACATCCCAAATAGCCTCTAACATTCTCTAAATGTAGAACTCCATTTGGTACAAATGATAATGCTAGTCTAGGTTCTTCTTCCAAGGGTTATACTAGTTCCCTTTTGATCTTAGGTCTAATTGTATCTCTTATGTTGTGAAAAAATGAAACATCCATATCTTCTACAAATTCTCTAATTGATTGATAGATTTTCTCAGTAAAATACCTTAATTTCATGATTTAGGGCTTTGTGTAGATCCAACATGAAGTTCTTTCACCAAATATTTCAAACTGCCTTCAATCACTACTACTTCGATATCCTTAACACTTGTAGTCACTTGAATGATTAACTAATACCAATCATAAGCTTTTAAATTCAAGATTCTGACATCACATTCAATTCTTTTGCTGCTTCTTTCTAAAAAGTTGTTCCTGCTTTCCTGCAAAACTTCAAACTTCTTGTGAACTCACATAACTTCACATTAGCTCATGCACTCTTAACCATAGCATCATTACATCACATACTACCTTACATTAACTACACAAGACTCAATTCATCCTATACTAACTTCTACACTATCCTAAGTTCCTATTCTAATGCATTCTTTATGAATTAAGTACTTTGAGATGGGTTAGGAAGAGATTCACTCTTACCATTAGATACTTCACCTTTCATATTACCTTCTGTGCTGAATGTGTCTCCTTGATCTGTGGCTTTAACAAATTTCACTTCTTCTGAATTACTACAACATCCTCTTTGACTGTTGCTTGCATTCTCATTTCTCCTTGTATTACTTCTAGGATTAGGGTTTCTCATGTTATTCATTTTGCAAAACCTTGTTGTATGACCAGACTTGTTGCATATCTGACAAACTATTCCATTGTTTCCATATCTCAATCTAGTCTGGTTGATTTGTGATCTACAATTCCTGGAAATGTGTCCAATCTTATTGCAACTATAACATACTACTCCATTTCTTATGTTCATATCTTCAGTAGGTCTCTTATCTACATGGTTAGTATCTCTAAACATTCTACTATTACTATTATCATTAGATCTAGGCTTCTTACATTCAATAACTCTATGTCCAAAACCATGCCAATTTTAACAATAACCATTAAGAGGTTTAAATTTCTTACCTATGCAATCTTTCTTCATATGACCAAAAGTATTACATGCAAAACATCTACCTTTAAATTCTCTTTGCATACCTTTAGGTGATTCTTCTTATTTAGGTGGTTCTTCTTCTTTAGGTATATCCTCAGATTTGTTAGCTTCATCAGATTTCTTTTCATCTATGTTTTTTAGAAACTTTTAGATTTGGTTCCTTGCTTTCTTCACTTACCTTAGATGAGTTAAATCCAAGACCAGTTTTATCATAGAATGGATTTTGATAAGACATTTGTTCATCAATCTTCTCACTAGAGGAATATAGTCTCTCAAGCTATTGCTTAGACTAAGTCAGTTCACCTTTCACAATTGTATTGTACTTTTCAAGCTCAACATACTGCAATTTTGTTTTCTCAAGTTCAGATGTCACTTTACAAAGTTTAGATTTTAGATCTTCATTCTTAGATTTCAGATTTTCTTTATTCTTGTCATATTTCAAACTCAACTTCAGATTCACTATCTTTAATTCATGTTTAAGGATCTCATTTTCTTTTTCCAGATTTTCATAACAATCTTCAATTTGAATTATAGATTCCCTCTCTAATTTCAGTTCTTCCAGCTTCTTTTTCAATTTCTCAATGAGGTTCTTTGCATCATTATATTTTCCTTTTAGAGTATCTCTTTCTTCAGTAAGTACATTAATCTGTTGAAGAAATTCTTCAAGATTCTTATGTAACTAATCCATATCCATAGAGATCTTACTCAAGTTGGTAGGCTTTCTCTGAATGATTATTTTTCAAGTAACTATGCTTTGATACCAATTGTTAGAAATAGGGAATACTAAGAGTGGGGGGGGGGGTGAATCAATATTCTACAAAATTTTACTTTTGCCCAATTATGGATATAGCAGATTAACTTGATGCTTGCAAAACAAAGTAAACTAAATAGCATGCATAGAAATAAAGAAAATGAACTCATAACACATTATTTGTTCTTGAGGAAACCCTGGCCAAGGGAAAACCCTAGTGGGGATGATACCCATAATGATTCACTAATCAAAAGTATCCTATTAAGGATGTTGACCCTGTTAGGATCCTGTTACATACATATAGTGTCTTAGTCCTGATTAAGGGACTCTGGGCCTTGTTAGAAGCCTCAACTCTGCTAAGAGTTGGTAGTACAATTTGAAATGATTATAAGATGAGCCCACTACCCAAACATGTAATGTACAATGATTTTTGATTACAAAAAGGGCAAGGTATATAACCTTTTACCACTTTGCTTGCATATACAAAGTCTGCTTGCTTGACTTTCACAATTTACAACTTTGCAACAATATCTTTTGCATACATATGTTCTTCTTCTTCGCATTACATATGTCTTACATTTATACAAGTTATTAGGACTAATAACTTTTAGAATTAGCTTTACAAAACATAAAGCACTTCACAAAAATACATATTAACTTGTTCTGCCCAAGGGTTAACATCTAGGATGTCATCCATTTATATGATTAAGTTATTATTTTGATAAAAAAAATAATCCCTTAACTATTTACTAATTCCGTCTTCTTTCTTCATCCTATCGGCTTCAACTCTATTTCTGTAATACTGTAATAACCTTTTCCGTACATGTTGTACAAACTTGTTCTCTTAGGTGATTCTTCAATATACATCATAGTATCCATGTTAAAGTGTGCAAGCACTAAAATTACTTCTATCGACATCACCAATCAAAACTATCTCTAGTTAGACTGGGAAAATACTACTTACACTTAGACAATTTTGTTCTGCACTCTATCTTAACTTCTCTTTGTCATATGCAGTCGTCATATAGATCATATGTTTCCATAATGACAACATCTAGATATCTAACTCAACCATATTGCCAACATTTACTGTGGGAATCATCCTTGTAATGCCAGATTGTGCCTTCATCTAGGAGGCCTCTTTCATTATCTATCCCCTTGCCTTTGATATCTTGGTAGGTTTGAATGTAGTTCATCCTCATGAAGTGGGATAGTTTGGGATCCAGGTTATCGATAAAGATCTTGGTAAGATGATTTTTAGGTGGTTGATATGATAACCTGGTAGTGAGGTTATGCCATTGTTGCAAGTAATTGGCTAGGCTTTCTCCTCCTTTCTTCTTTGAGTTGCAAAGGTCTAGCAAAGACAACTCATTCTCAACATTGTGGGCATATTGGGAAATGAAATTCTCAGAGAGTTTGACAAAGGTTGAAACTATCCCATAGGGTATTTTGTAGAAGCACTCAATAGCAGGTCCTCCCAAGCTTTTAGGGAATAGGTGCATAAGATAGTTATCATTGTATGCCACTTCTTGACATGCCATATAAAAATCCTTTACATGGCTAACTAGGTCTCCTTTCCCTCAATATTTATCAAATTTGGGTGTCTCCAAGTGCTTAGGAAAGGGGATATCTGTGAGTGGTCTGTCGAAATGATAGGGATAAACCTCTTCGAATTTGAAGGTCTTGCTCTCCATTTTGAGTTTTAGCTCCTTAAGAGCATTCTTCACTTCTTCCCACTCAACATTGATTAGCATTGGAGTGGGTACTCCTACTGGGAAAGGATATGATGGTGCTAGTGAGTAGGGATGATTTTGTGGTGGATATTGCAGAGTGGGATATGTAGACTGTCCAAAAAGATAGCCGAGTTGGAATGGATGTTGGGGTGATGGTTGTTGGGGAGGATATTACTACTGAGGTGTGGGAGCACATTGTTGTGGAGGATATGGAATGGCTAACTATTGCTAGGGGATGATGAGAGTTTGTTCCTGCATTGGATAAGAGGATTCTTGTTACTGTTGGAGGATAATGTGATGTTGTTGCTATTGTGATGCGAAGTATTTCTTTAGTGGAGGAGGCTTATGGAATGGTGCAAATTTTTGATAGGATTAACCTTGGTGTACTTGGCCTTGATCTTGGGTGATGTAGGTCAGATGCATTCTTGCATTTCTTAGGGGTGGAACAGATGTTGGGAAGCTAGTGATAGGAGGTGGTTGAACAAGGTAGCTATCAAGATGAGAGGAAATTTTCTATTGTGGAGGTGGAACTATTTGAGAAGTGGTGGGTGGTATATATAGATAGTTAGTGTATGAAGGAAAGGATGAAGTTGGTAGACAAGTGCCAACCTTTCACACATCTACTGTGCAAGGACACTAGTTTCAAATGGTATCCCATCTATTAGAGAAGATTCAAGAAGCTAAAAGAATATTTGGCCAACTCTCCTATCCTTGTACCTCTAGTTCCAGGATGCCCTCTGATCTTATACATCTCTACAACCACTAGAGCATTGGAGGCACTATTAACAAAACTTGACAAAAATGAAAAAGAAAGAGCCATCTATTACACCGATCGAACACTTATCACTTATGAGCTCAATTATTCACCAATGGAAAAATCATGCCTGACCATGGTCTTTTCAACTCAAAATATTTGAAATTATATGCTTAGCCACACCATCAAACTCATCTCAAAGGTGGATCCACTCAAGTATCTTCTATCAAGGACAACACTAATAGGTCGAATGGAAAAATGGGTCATGTTGCTAAGTGATTTCAATACTCAGTACATAGATTAGAAGAAAATCAAAGGGAAAGTAATTGCTGATTAGCTAGCTGAAGCACCCCTGGTAGTTGCATATCCACTAATCATTGAATTTCCTGATGAACATCTATGCATGATCAGAGAACAACCAACATGGAAGATATGCTTTGATGTCTCCTACACATCACATGGATCAGGGGTAGGAATCCTATTTGTCACTCCTCAATGTGACTACATAACTAAATAATTCAAATTGGGATTCCCTTGCACCAACAACATTGCAGAGTATGTGTTGGTGCCCAAAAATGATGGACCATTTTTGTCCAACTGACAGGCACAAACTTGTACCTTTACAATTCTGGCTTGATCTAGTCAAGGCTGGTAGCCCTGATTTCACCTTAGATTATCAAGTTCCCTATGCTACACAAATGCATGCACATACAAATGAAATTCCTTCCAAAGGGGTAAATGATCTTTGGAGGGAAATGATACAATCTCCTGATAGCTTTAATTCTATGAAATCTAAACTAAAATTGAATTATCACTAAAAAACCTAATTGCAAATGCTTTTAGAAAAGTAATCAGATTTATTTATAAACTACAAAAGAAGAACCAAATAAAAATTTTCAAGCAATAATAAGATTTGTGCCTAATGAACATTTAGGTTATAGAGTCAGAAATTTCCAATCCTATGTATAATCAGAGACAATTTTAAGAAAAATTACTTTTAATAAAGCAAGACTATCATTCCATAGCCTTCCGCTTGATTCACAATTCAAATCAATTTACACAACTAATCTTATCAAATTTAACTCAAATTAAGAGACCGATAAGAACAATGGTAGATACATAGACCATACAATTGATACTCAAGTTGTATATATTAACTTTGAATTACAATATTCAGGGAATAGAACACAGTGGAACACTCTAATACACAAAGTATCTAAAAAACTAATTGAAAATAATAACATATAACTTCAAATAAACATAAGATAACTTATCTCATTTGTATTTGAAAAATTTGTATATAATGGTTCAAAATTTGTAGTTGCTGGAGATTTTTCCCCTATTGTCATGTTTTTTGATTTCAAATGATTCAGTATAAATATCCTATTCAAAGGTTTCCTGTGAAAAGACACACCTTTTCACAAAAGCCTAATCCTATAACTAACCCTAAAAATTACAAAATTAACCATATAAATGGTTTGAGGGAAAAAACATTCCCCGTATTACAAATATAATTTTTCATATCTTCGAATAATTGGCTTGATAATCCACATGTTTATAATGTAAAACTCCTGCACACAAAATCCAATATTAGATAACTTTTAATAAATTTTAAATTTAGGGTTCATTATATTTAATAATGTTTTCAAATTCCCAAAAGATCCCTATTTAAAATTTATTAATTTTAATAACTAAAAATGTATCAAAATAAATAATCAATAAACCCATGACATAATGCATATAAATGTATTTGATAATATAAGCAAAAATACCAATAAGGTTTAAACATTTAATCAAAGGTATCCTCTTTTAATTATCAAAGTATAAAAATCCGTTTAGCAAGATAAAACCTAAAATCCACTAATAAGAATATAATTTTATATTTTAATTGAGAGTTTTACCTTCAAATATTAACCAAAATGTATTTCCTTTTCAAAATACCTTTTCCAAAATATGAAACAATATTAATTTCATACAAATATGTTCCTAGAATCTAGGGTGCAATAATTGTAAATATTATAACTCACCCTAGAAAATAAAGGGGGAATACTTACCCTAAAATGATATTTTAAATAATTTAAATAGGGTAAGGTTGTTAATATTATAGAAAATGGATAAATAAAAAGACAACCTTAATATCATGTGATTCACCCCAATGTAAAAATAGAAATACATTTTCACAACTCATTTTATGAAAATAAAAATGCATTTAGATTTTAGGGAAAAATAATTTTACACTCTCTAAAATAAAGCCCTAATTATGCATCTCTATGAAATAAATATAAAACATAATAATAGGAGCATATATATTTAAGTCACCTAGTTAGTATTTGCAATAACAAAACAGGTGAAAAATAAAAAATTAAATAAGGTAGAATCAAATCCTTTACACCCTTTTACCCTAATAATTGATGTTAAAATCACTATAGGGTAAAATGTGATATTATATTTAAGTATTTTGAAAACTTAAATTTATGCCAAAGATATTAAAATAATTTCAAAACACATAAACATAATAACACTTTCCAAAATGAATTACCTTATTACATTATTTCACTTTAGTAATTTAGGGTAAATTAAAATAAGCCCTAAAAAGAATTACATTAGTGAAAATCTAAATTTCATCAAAACGTAAAATCATTTAAAACACATAACATAAAAGAAATTCAATTACATTTTCGTACCCTAATAATTTATTCCTATATTTACTAAAGGGAAGAAAATAATCTTAAATCTATCCCTTTTCTTCTACCCATATTCCCAAGGAATACAATAGGATAATCAGTTAGGGTAGGATGGGTAGTTAGGATAGGAAAAAAGGGTGGGTTGAGAGGTCGAGTGTTCAACTTCCTCTCCCCACTCTTTTTCTTGAAATTAATTTGGTAAAAAATAAATAAGCAATGAATATTCATATTTGAAAATTAAAATTATTTTGATAAGATATACTCCTTGTGTGAGAATTTTGTCTTGATTTTCTCACCTGCACACGAAAATGTAAATAAATTAATTCCACTTCCAAAGCCTCTTAAAGAATAAGAATAGACTAACTGGTTAGAGGGTAGAAGAGTAGGTAGGTAGGAAAAAGGGTTGGCTTGAGAGGTCGAGTGTTCAACTCCCTCTCGCCACCTTTTTTACCCAACCACCTTATTATTTTTTATAATTATTTTTATTTCAAAATATACATGTATTTTAATTCATTGAAATAAAATAACTAAAAGTTGATTCCATGAACATGAAAATAGAATAATGATAAGTATTTAGGCCTTTTCAATTGTTCAATTTAAAAAAAAAAAAGGGAAATAACATGAAAATAAAACTAGATATTATATTTCCCTGATATTTTGCATATTTAGGATCTGAATTTTCAGGTGTCAATAATGACTCTTATTGGGGACGTGCATTGATACTTGGATGCAGTGAGAGTCCAATTATCTTTGGAAAAATAGACCATAGTAAGAAATGAATCATGAGGCTAAGATAAAATAAAATAAAATAACGTGCAAGTTTAGAGAATACTTCCTGTTTTAAGAGAAAAAGGGCTTCAAATACTGACCACGAGTTGGGAACTCCTGAATAGTTTCATCAGTATCCTGTAAATGCTATGAATTCTCACCCACCTTTGAGATGACCATGTAAGGTCCTAGCCACAATGCATTGAACTTGCCATGCTTTCCTTTATCTTGATCTTTTGCATTGCATTTTAGTACCCAATCACCCTCTCTGAAAGGCCTATCTGATGCTCTCTTGTCATGAAGGGTCTTAATCTATCAATGTTGTTGAATATTCATTTCTTGTGCTCTTCTTCTCATCTCATCTAGCTCTGATAATTGGCTCAACTTGTCTTCCATAAAATTTATGTCCTCAAGCTCTTCTTCCTAAATGAATATGTAAACTGGCAGAAGATTATTTAATGGTAATTCCATAAACTAGTTCATAAGGGGAAAAACCTGTCGATCTTTTCACTATTACCTTGTCTTCCCATAAAGCTAGGCCTATCTTCTAATCCCATGCCTTCTTATTTCTCAACATTCTCCTCATGATCTTTAGTATATTCTTATTTCTTGATTCTGCTTGACCGTTTCCTTATGGATGATATGGGGAAGAGTATGATAGGTTGATACCATATTTATCACAAAATTCAAAAAATTCCTTAGATCTAAAACACATTCCATTGTCACAAAGTATCTTGCAAGGTACTCCAAATTTGGTAAGTATGTTGTCTGTCAAAAACTTGATGACCACCTTGCTTATAGCTTGTCTCATAGGTATAGCTTCAACCCATTTCGTAAAGTAGTCAGTTGCAACCAATATCCACTTGTGACCTCCACTTGAAGCATCTACAATTTCCCCAATAAAGTCTATTCCCCACATTTTGAAAGGTTCCTTAATTTGTAAAGGAATAAGGGGTAAAGCACCATTGTATTTTAGTTTTTTGGAGAACTTCTGACAAGATTCACACTTTTTAACATATTCATAACAATCCTTGAATACATGGGGCCAATAATACCCAACTTGCAATATCTTATGAGTTGTTGTCTTAGCTGAAAAGTGACTGCCACACACCCCATCATGTAACTCTTTAATAACTGACTTAGCCTGATAGGTGTTTAAACAAAATAAGAGGACACCATCATTATTTTTCCAATACAAATCTCCTTGAATCAATATGTATCTTGATGCTTGTAACTTTATAGTTCTTTTTTGATTATCACTTAGACCGTCTTGACATTTCATATGCTTTAAGAAGTAGACTATGTCTGTGTACCATGGACAATGTTTAATGCTAGCTTTTGAATTTTCCAAATCTACTTGGTTTATCTGGGTTGCATCCAAATTTGTCTCTGCCATGAGTTTAGCCAACCCTTGTCCTCTCATTAACTTAGTGATTTGAATTTCAATGTCAAATTCCTTCACCTAATTAATCCATTGACATCTTTTACCTGTGACTTCTGATTGCCTCAGTGTCTTTAGTTGCTGCATTAGGTACATATGCCACAATCTTAGCTCCAACTAGATAAGGTCTAAATGATTTCACTTCTTTAACTAATGCATAAGCTTTCTTTTCATGTATATCATAGTTCATCTCAGAAGATTGTAAGGTTTTACTGAAGAAAGCTATTGGTTTCTCATGTCCTTCATCATTTTTCCGTAATAGAATCACTACGATGGTGTGAAAAGAAGAAAAAGAGAACAATTGAAATGGTTTTGAGAAATCAAGAGATTTCAAAATTGGAGCTTCTTTGATCACTTTCTTAATGTGGGAAAAAACTTCTAAGGCCTCATCTGTCCAATTTAGAACTGCATTCTTCTTTAACATCTTTACAATAGGCTTGACAATTTCTAAAAAAATTGGAACAAACCTCCTCACAAAGTTAATTTGTCCAAAGAAATATTGAATCCCCTTAACATTTCTAGGAATCTAAATCTTATCAATTGCTTCAATCCTTTCTGGGTCTATTCCGACTTCTTCTCTAGAAACAATGTGACCGAGAAGTTTACCCTCAGTTACCCCAAAATGACATTTCTTTGGATTTAAGGATACTCCATATTCAAGGGTTTTGAATTTTTTTTCTAAATTCTTGCAATGGTATTTTGTCCTCTTGGAATAAGTTGTGATGTCATCCTGATATATTACAATAATAATATCAATGAAATACCCAAAGGCCACATCCATGGCTCTCTAAAATGTAGCCCCGACATTTGTAAGTCCAAATGGCATTCTTGCATAAATGTATGTACCCCATGGCATAGTGAATGCTATTTTATACTGTTCCTATTCTTTAACCTTCACCTAATTTTACCTAGAGAATCCATCCATCATAGATAACAATTCATTCCCAGTAACCTTTTGTAATAATGCCTCCAAATTAGGTAATGCATAATTGTCCTTTAATGAAGATATGTTTAGGTTTCTATAATCCACACAAAGCCTGATATCTCCATTTTTCTTCCTAACAGGTACCAAGTTTGAAACCCAAGTAGAGTGACTAATTGGCTTGATGATACTGGCATCCCTCATCTTGATATGTTCCTCCTTCATCTTAGGGGCTAAAGTCTGATTGATCAGTCTTTTCCTTTTTGTAAAGGGCTCTGCATCAGGTCTTAGGGGTATCTCATGTTGGAAAGTCTTCTCTATATGCCTTAAGATCATTGTAAGACCAAGCAAATACATGTCTGTACTTTCTTAATAAACTAATGATATCAGCTCTAATTTTAGGAGTTAGTTTTTTTACCAAGGAAAACCTCTTTAGGAGTGTGTTCATTTCCTAAATTTATGATGCAAGAGCATGTAGGGTCCTTGGAAATCTTGTGTCACCAAAAATAATTTGGAGTTTGTTTATGTTTCTTGGTTTCTACTTTAATCGAGTTGATCAATTTCCTTTGGTTACTGAGTATGGTCGGTTCTCTCTTGGGTGGTCGATTATTTCACTGGCCCTCGACATTGTCTGTTTGCTGCTCGGTTATCATGCTTACTGATGGGTTTAGTTTTGTTTCCTATTGTGGCCAACTTGTGCATTTATATTGGATCACAAATTTAATGTTGGAATCTTGCATTGGGAAGTGTGTGGTCCTAGATGTGACCATTCTTCCATTGATTGTGGATCTAAAGGCCAACTCAGCTTAGTAGCTTCTTGTATAAATGTAGATGTTTGGTTGTAGTTTAGGGAGTCAGTTTTTGGATAGAAGATAGTAGACATTAGATTGGAGATTTGTAATAGATCCTCACATGTTTGAGGACTTCTGAGATTCATTGTAATATTAGGCTGTAATCGGGAAGGACTTACAACCTGACATGTATGGTTTAATTGATGAAAATATATGAAGGATCTTGCATTCTCTCTCTCACTCTTGTGTTTTTTGGCTTCTGCATGTTTTGAGTAGGCTTGGATCATCAGGGTGTGCCATTGTTTGGCCCCTCTTGCATCCCTACTTTGCATCAGGTGGTATCAGAGCGAGGTTAGATCTTGATCTAGTTCTGTGGATCTAGGTTTGTAGGTTCCTCTTGAAGCCCTAGTTGATTGTTGTGTGGTAGTAGATTGCGATCTGACTTGCAATTGCAAAGGGTTGTCAAGATGGTTCGTGGGAGGTGAGATGCAGATCCAGGATTGGTAGATATCATAAGGTAGATTGCTGCTAGGTTAGAAGCTGTTGAAACAGCCCAAAGAAGAGGCAGACATCTCGAAGATGTTAGTGATGATGAAATTGAGGAAGAACAGGTGAATGCAGAACCTGCACCTGTTATGGATCAATGTGAAGAAATATTTTTGAAGGCTTTGACAAGTCTGAAGTCAACACCACATTTCAATCCTCCTGAGTATGGTGGAAAGTTGGATTCTGATGAATTGGTGGACTAGATCACCGAGATGGAAAAGTATTTTGAATATGAAAATATCACTGAGGATAAGAAGGTAAAGATTGCAAGCACAAAGTTGAAAAGTCATGCATGCTTATGGTGGGAACACCTGCAATTGGATCGGAAGAGGAAAGGAAAATAAAAAATCAAGGTATGGAGTAAAATGGTGAATAAATTGAAAGGAAAGTTCTTACCCTGTGATTATCAGATTAAACTAGTTCGGTGAATGCAAAGTTTGAGATAGAAAGATAGATCGGTAAAGGAGTATATTGAGGAATTCTATAGATTGGATATTAGATTTGGACATGATGAAGATAATGTGGAAAGAATCGGCAGATACTTGAATGGTTTGAGAGTTTCCATCCAAGAGGAGATTAGCATGGTCAAGTTGGAGAACATTAAAGAGGCTTATCAATTTTCTTTGAAAGCCGAGGAGAAATTGAACAAGAGACATGAGAAAAGATAGAGAGGTTGAGGTGGTAGATTCCCTAGAGGAAGAGGTAGATCTAATGGTGAGAATTGTAGATCTGAACTAGAAAAGACAAATTTTGACAAAGGTAAGACTAAGTGGAAAGGTGAAAGTTCATCTAGAGGTAGAGGTAGTAACTACCAAGGTGGTTATAGTAGAGGAAGTTTCCAAGGAACTTGTTATAACTATGGAGAAGAAGGACATAGATCTTTTGAATGTACACAAGCTAGTAAGAAGGCTGGTAGTAGTAGAAATTCTTTGGTGCAAGAAGAGTCATCGAATGAACTTGAGAAAGAAAATAAATTGATGGTAAGGAGAGCACTATGGAATGAAAGCAAAAAGGAAGATACAGTAAGAAAAATTTTGTTCAAAACCAGATGTAGAGTTTTTGATAAAGTTTGGAAGGTAATCATTGACAGTGGTAGCTTAGAGAACCTGGCATCTGAAGAGATGGTCACAAAATTATAGTTGGAAAGGTTGGTACATCTGAAGCCCTATCAAATTTCATGGATCAAAGATGAGCATACACTCTTGGTAAGTGAACAATGTTATGTGAATTTGAAGATTGGAAAATACTATGATAAGGTATTATGTGATATCATGCCTATGGATTGTTGTCATATTTTGTTGGGTATACCTTGGCAATATGATAGACATGCTATATATGATGGGAGATTGCATAAGTATACTATTGTGGCTGATGGAAAGAAATAAATCTTGTTACCATTGATGGAAGAACCTGTTAGTAATGTTTGCACATCTGTGAAAGTTTGTTTGATGGAAGGAAGAAATTTTTTTAACTCTTTGGAGAAGAATGATGTATGTTTTTCTATGATTCCTAATAAGATGAGTAAGAAAACAAAGGATAATGTCCCTAAGGAGATTGATAAGTTACTCACCGAGTACAGTGATATCATTTATGATAATGTACCTAATGGTTTGCCACTGAAAAGAAGCATTTATCATTGTATGGATCTAATCCCTGGAGCTAGTTTACCGAATAAGACACCTCAACCATTGACACCTACTGAGAATCAGAAATTGAACCAATAGATTCAAGAGTTTCTAGAGAAAGGTTTGATCAGAGAAAGTTTGAGCCCTTGTGTAGTACCTGTTGTATTGGCACCGAAGAAGAATGGAGAATGGAGAATGTGCACTCATTCCAGAGAAATCAATAAGATAAAAGCAAAGTATAGGTTTCCTATACTAAGAATGGATGATATAATGGATAGTTTGACTGGAGAAAAGTATTTGACAAAGATTGATTTGAAAA
This sequence comes from Chamaecyparis obtusa, assembly GCA_027943335.1. Taxonomy (NCBI): domain Eukaryota; kingdom Viridiplantae; phylum Streptophyta; class Pinopsida; order Cupressales; family Cupressaceae; genus Chamaecyparis; species Chamaecyparis obtusa. The sequence continues at coordinate 1,178,652 of BSBK01004522.1, forward strand.
GTGGGTATCATCAGATCAGAATTAGAGAAGGTGATGAATGGAAGACTGCTTTCAAGACAAAAGAAGGTTTGTATGAGTGGTTGGTTATGCCTTTTGGTTTAACTAATGCACTGAGTACTTTTATGAGGTTGATGAATGAGGTTTTGAAGAAATTCTTGGGTAAGTTTGTGATTGTATATCTTGATGATATTATGATATTCAGTAAGACCAGAGAAGAACATTTGTTGCATGTTAGACAAGTTTTGCAGAGATTGAAAGAGGAAATTTTTTTGATAAATCTAAAAAAGTTTTCATTCATGAAAGAGGAGATTGTATATTTGGGATTTGTGATCTCAGCTGATGGTTTGAAGATGGATCCTGAAAAGGTTGAAGTTATTTTGAATTGGCCTACACCTGTGAATGCTATAGAGGTAAGACCATTTCATGGTTTGGCAAGTTTTTACCGAAAGTTCATAAGGAATTTCAGTTCAATTTGTAATGCTATGACTGAGACTATGAGAGGAGACAAAAGAGAATTCAAGTGGACACAAGGAGCTGATAAAAGTTTTGAGACTCTGAAGCAGAAGGTTGCTGAGTTACCTATTTTGGCATTACCTGATTTCAGTAAAGTATTTCAAGTAGAATGTGATGCAAGTGGAAGTGAAATTGGAGTTGTGTTGAGTCAAGAAGGTAAACCTATTGCTTTCTTTAGTGAAAATTTGAATGATGCTAGAAGGAAATATTCTATGTATGATCAAGAATTCTATGATATTGTTCAAGCATTGAAGAAATGGAGACATTATTTGATACTGAGTGAATTTGTGTTGTATACTGATCATAAGGCTTTACAATATTTGGGTAGTCAGAATAAGTTGAATCAGAGACATATGAAATGGGTTGAGTATTTGCAGAGTTATACATTTTTGATCAAGCATAAGAGTGAAGTCACTAACCGAGTTGTTGATGCATTGAGTAGAAGAATATCTTTGATGACTGAGATGAAAATTGAAGTTCTTGGTTTTGATGAGATGAGAGATTCTTATGAGTTTGACCTTGATTTTTCTGAGCCATGGAGAAAGTGCAGAGCACCTATTCAAGATCAACAAGATACTAAATGGGATGAATATTTTATTCAGGAAGGTATGTTGTTTAAAGGTATTCAGTTGTGTATACCGAGAGGAGTAATGAGAACTAATTTGATAAAAGAGAAATATAGTAGTGGTTTGGCTAGATATTTTGGTATTGATAAAACATGGAATTTGATTAAGGAGAAGTACTATTGGCCGCAGTTGTATAGAGATGTTCAGAAATTTGTGAAAAGTTATGGAATTTGTCAAGTTGCAAAAGGAGTAAGTTAGAATACTAGATTGCATACACCGATTGCTATTCCTAAGAAACCTTGGATTGACATCAAAATGGACTTTGTTCTTGGCTTACCGAAGACATTAAGAGGTAATGATTCAATATTTGTTGTTGTGGATAGATTTTCTAAGATGACACATTTTATACCATGTAGAAAGACATCAGATGGAGTATATGTAGCAGATCTTTTCTTTAAGGAAATTTTCAGATTGCATGGATTACCGAGGAGTATTATCTCTGACCAAGCCAGTAAATTTGTTGGATACTTTTGGAAAACACTTTGGAAGAAATTTGGCATTGAGTTGAAATATAGTTCTACATTTCACCCACAAACCGATGGACAGACTGAAGTTGTGAACAGAAGTCTGGGAAATCTTTTGAGATGTTTAGTTGGAGACACACCAAGAAATTGGGATTCTATGTTAGCATAAGTAGAGTTTGCATACAATAATTCAATGAATAGGAGTACTGGAAAGACACCATTTAAGATTGTGAATGGCACACAACCGAGAGGAATATCTGATTTGAGAGACATTGTTGACGAGAATAAGAAAAGTGCTGAAGGAGTAAAGTTTGCTAAGTACATGAAAAAATTGCATGAAGATGTGAAGCTGAAGCTGGAAGATAGTAATTAGAAATAAAAATATAGAGCTGATAAATCAAGGAGGCATAAAACTTTTGATGTTGGTGATGAAGTGATGGTTCATTTGAAGGAAGGCTGATTTCCTATTAGAACATATGGGAAGATGAAGATGAAGAAGTTTGGACCTTACAAAGATTCTGAAGAAATTTGATAGTGGAAATGCATATGAAATTGAGTTGCCTGATGACATGGAGATATCACCTATTTTCAACATTGCTGATTTGTATGAGTATCATGAACTTGATGAAGAAGTGACAGTACCGAAAGAATATCCTAAGAAGCAAAATGATGAAGTTGAACAGATTTTGAAGGAAAGAGTTGGCAAAAGTACAAGAGGAAAAAAGTATATGGAATATCTGGTTAAGTGGAAGAGTAGAATGATGGAAGATAGTTCATGGATTTCATAGTCTGAGTTGGATGCAGATCAGACCAAACCTACCAAATGATTCAGAGAATCATTTCAAAATAACCCCAAGTGTCTGATGTAGGAGCATCTTGAGCCCTTGGCAATCCTGTGTCACCAAAAATAATTTGGAGTTTATTTGTGTTTCTCAACTTCTACTTTGATTGAGTTGGTCAGTAGTTGGTCAGTTTCCTTTGGTTACTAAGTGTGGTTGGTTATTTCACTGGCGCTCGGCATTATCTATCTACTACTTGGTTATCGTGCTTACTGACGGGTTTAGTTTTGTTTCTTGTTGTGGCTGACTTGTGTATTTATATTGGATCATAGATTTAATGTTGGAATCCTTCATTGGGAAGCATGTGGTCCTAGATCTGACCATTCTTCTATTGATTTTGGATTTGAAGGCTGACTCAGCTCGGTAGCTTCTTGTATAAATGTAGATGTTTGGTTGTAGTTTAGGGAGTCAGTTTTTGGATAGAAGATAGTAGACATTAGATTGGATATTTGTAACAGATTCTCACATGTTTGAGGACTCCTAAGATTCATTGTAATATCAAGCTATATCTGGGAAGGCCTTACAACCTGACATGTATGGTTCAATTGATGAAAATATATGAAGGATCTTGCATTCTCTCTCTCACTCTTGTGTTTGTTGGCTTCTGCATGTTTTGAGTAGCCTTGGATCATCAGGGTGTGCCATTGTTTGGCCCCTCTTGCATCCCTACTTTGCGTCAATTTATCTTCTCTACTTCCTCTATAGTAGTATTATCCATTTTAACTCTACTATTAGAATCCTTATTATGAAATATTCTCTCTAATGCCACAAGGCCCTTAGGGATTTTATTAATCTTAAGTTGAATTACTTCTTTTCCAAATAAAGTATCCTTTTCTTCTATTGTTTCAACATAAGCATTCAAATCAATAAACTAATCCTCATACCTTTCTTCACATGCAAGGAATTTTATGATGTCGCTATCATCCTCAAAGACTTGCCAATTATGAATGTTATCAAGTATTGCTGGTCTTGATTTGATCTCTACCTGTGCAATATCTTCACATGGAATATCATTATGCTTAACTGCTAAGTTAGCCATAAAATCAACAAGAATATTTTTAGACCTATCTATCCAAATTATTGAAAAAGCATCAAAGCACTGTATGGAATCCCAAACCTCATTTTTGTACCTCTTTAGGTTATGATTCTTAGTAAAAAAAACTTATCCTGAATTTGAGATACAACTAATTTAGAATCCCCATAAATAGAAAGAAGTTTGATACCATGCTTACCTACTATTTTTAGACCTAGTAGAAGTGCTTCGTATTCTGTAGTATTGTTAGTACAATCAAAAGCCAACGAAAAGGAATATTTAAAAGATTTCCCATTTGGGGATATGAAAACTACACTTGCTCCATTACCACTTTTGCTACATGATCCATCAAAAAACATTTTCCAAATGAAATCACTATTTTCCTTAGCATGTATTTCAATAGGATTAGTATTTTCAACAACATCTTTATGAATAATTACCTGGAAATTCTCCATGTCCGTATGGAAAAAGTATGTAATCTAGCTTGGATCAACATCTTCAATGATATAAATAGATCTTGGTTCCCTGTCGATCCTTAAAATCCTATCATTCACTGGGATAGAAGCATAAGATAGATCTAATTAGACATTACCACCTAGTAAATTAGACCATTGTCTATATAATAGCATCCCATAACTAGGTGGTACTTATACAACATTAATATCAATTTTATAAGACTTTTCAGGACAAGAAGGAAACTTGAATTCAACTTGTTTCATTATTCCAATAACTGGGACAGATCTATTATCCATAGCATAACATTTTCCATAAGTAGTATCCACATTTATTCCTAATTCCTTCATTACTCCATCAGGCATGATATTAACTACTGCTCTAGAGTCTAGCATACAATTTTTAACTAATTTATTGTTTATCAACAAAGTCAAAAAGAAAGGATCTACTCTAGTAGCATATTCATTAACAAAAGTTCCTAGATAAATAATTGGTAGTTCTTCATTATCCTTTTGTTCTTTTGAGTCCTTTTTAACAACATCATTTATTATTTTGAGCGTTTCATTCTTGCAATCAGTTAATTTCACTATTTCCATTAGAGGGATAGAAATTTTTACCTAAGATAATGCTTGAGACATGAATGAAGTACAAGTAGAAACCTTCTTACCACTACTTTGCTTATCCACTAGTTTTCTTATCTTTAATGTTTGATCAACTTGCCTTTTGGGGATATCCGCCTTTACTTTCTTTATCTCACCATTCTTGTTTCAAATTTTGAACATTCTTGCTACTTGTTCATTGCTGGAGTTTACAGTCATGTTCCTTAGGCGATAGTTGCTATGAACCTGTTCCATTGCTACCATAGTGTATGCCTTTTTTTCTTCTTTTATTGTCCTTCTAATATTCAAATTCTCATCACTATTTGAAAAAACTTTCTTCTCCTATTGGTAGCCTAACCTCCTATAACCTTCATATGGCATATAATCTCCCTCGGAGTCATCACTATCTCCTGACCAAAAGGGGGTAGATGACAAAGCATTTATCATAGGTCTCTCCTCACACCCCTAGTATTCTTCCTCTAGAATCTTTTGTGCTATAAGGCATTGTTCTTGGGGGTGGGGCATCTTACAAATGTCACACCAAAGCTCATCCTCTATAAAATGATTATTCTTTTGAAGTGGGTTTGGAGTGTCCATTTGTTTCTTCAAAGGTTTTCCATCTTTCCATTTGATGTGATAGGGCATGTCTTGTAACCTGTACCTATCATTCCTGTTGAAATTTCTATCATTCTTTCCTGCTTGAAAATGATTTTTATTTGGTTGTAAATTTTTCATCAAGCTCACTAATTCATCCATCTTATCACCTTCTTCATTCCTTTTCGGGGCTATAGGGTTGAAAAGCCTGGGATCATTTCTCTTATCTATTCTCCCGACAACTATTATGTTATTTTCAATAGTTAATGCAATTTTAAAAGCTTGTTGTAATGTTCTCGGGTTATGAGACCTTATCTCATAATTTGTTTTGACATCAAAAGCTATCAAATAAAAAGTTATTAAAAAGGAATCAATAGGGAGAATATCTTTTGGAATTTTATTTAATACCCTGCTAAACCTTTTGTTAAATTCTTTCATTGTCTCATTTACATTCTTCTTCATACTAGTTAATTCGTGAGATGCAAAAGATGGATCTTTGTGATCTCCAAATTCTTCCAAAAATTGATCCACAAAACTTTGCCAACAATTAATAGACCCGTCAGGAAAATTTCTATACCATTCATCTGCACTATCTTTGAGCGACTACACAAACATCTTCATACACACATCTTCGTAGGTTATGTCAAATTCATACACAACAATTTTGACATTTATTACATGTTGTTTTGCTAACTGTGACCCATCACCAGTAAATTTAGGGATAGAAGATTTTAACTTATTCAGTATTGGGTCAGGAGAACATATAACTTTTGAAAGATCTAATTGTCTATATCTCTCATTAACCTCTTGAAATCTGACATCAGCTAGATTTCTAATTTGATTATTATTTCAAAAACATTGATTTTGAAAAGTAGGGTTACCTCTATGATTCTAACCTCCTTGATTAACATATTGGTGCATATAAGGTTGCATCATACTTCTAGGTTGTTGACGTTGCTGCTGTCCATAATACCCAAATTATTGATTTCTGCCCATATCATACTACTGTGCATGGTTTTGTGTCAAATTATTATGATGATGAATGTATTGGTTTTGATCTCCATTCAGATGAATTGAACCTTGCATTTGTTGTGCATATTGATGTTGCATAGGATTTCTCTGGTGCTGTGCATGAAATTGTTGCGTAGGATTTCTACCAGGCTGCACATTAATATGATGGAACTCTCCTCTACCCTGCATGAGTCCCATAAGGCTGTGAGTATCCATCACCCATGCCATGCTCAAGACTATGTTGTTGATGTTCCTGCTTGTGTGTGTGTTGAAATATACTAGCATTCATACCATGCATATCTCTATAACTTGCGTGAGTATTTTATTTATAATGTTCATCTTCATTTTGTAACCCACATGCATATAAATTCTAATGCTGTGCATTACATTTTTGGTAACATATCTCTTTATTGTGCAAGCCACAAGTGTATTTATCTGGCTGCCTACTCACGTTATTTCCTCTAGTATTATCATACTGGTCATTTGCCCTTTTAAAATTTAGCATATCTTCGTATTCACAACCAGTTTTCATGTGCTCACCATTTACTTCCTTAAATTTAGGAAAAATTTCATATTTACCTTTGTTTTCAACATGCTGGCCATGTTTTTCTTTATCTGGCTATAAGTTAAAATTACTTTCACCCTGCACACGCGGGTCTCCAAACTGCTCTTGCATTTGATGTTTATTATAAACATTATTGTTCCATTCAAGCTATTGTGGATCCATTCGATATCCCTTCCTGTGTGTGTGTTAAAATACACCAACATTCACATCTTGCATATCCTCATGACCTGTGTGGGTATTTTCTACATAAGGCTTATCCTTATCTTGTAATCCAAACACATATTCATATTGCTACGCATGTTTATCCCCTCAGTCACCATAATTATGTTGCATTTTCTCACTGCATATGCCATGCACGTGTAAATCTGGATGATTTATATTATGCATTTGTATTTCCTTATTGCATAAGTTACACACATATTGATTTCCCATATCATGCATTAGGATATTAGCCTGCTGGTCATCAAATTTATGGCAATGTTTTTCCCAGCCATGCCTAATTTTAGATGGCTGTGTATTCCATTCTCCTTGGTGCATGTATTTTGGTTGTATTGTGAATTGTTTTTGGTTTTGCGCAAAGTTATCTTGAGGCTGCGTGAGTACCTCTTTGCTACACTGGAGTTGATGCTATGTATTAAGATGAATGTCTTGCACTTTACCTTGCTCGCATTCCTCATAAAACTGTAAGTTATATTCTTGCTCATTTTTTCCTCCTTGCTGCTTATTAAAGACATTACTATTTATTTACGCAAGGCATTTTGGATACAAATAAATCTCAAGTGGCTGGGCTTGATTACATCTTCCATATTTCATATCATCATCACATAAGAAACATGTGTCCCTATATTGAGGTGAGTAATTGATATGCTACATAGAATGCTCTTGATAATGAGCATTCTTATTATGCAAGTCGACACCAACTTGCTGGCCGCGTAAATCCTCATCTGATAGTAGGTAAGAATCATTTTTAGCCTGCATATAAACTCTCTGATGCACATTGTGAAATTGTTTATTATAATTATTTCTTTCTATATCATTTTGTATATGGCTTTCACATTTTTTTCTATTATTAACATGCGGGCCAAGTTTTTCTTCATTTGGCTGCAGGTGAAACAAATGAATATTATCTTGCCGAGGCACTTTATTAAAATGCTCCTTCATTTCATCAAATTGCTCTTGTCTACCTTCACCATACTGGGTGTGAATGTTTTGATGATGCTTATCACCATTTAATACACCATGGACATTCATTTCATTGTCGTGATCATGCTGTTCTCTATTGCTCCTTTTTCTCCAATGATCTTCCTCTCTCTGATCATTACTATTTCTTGCAGTCCTTCCTCCAAAATTTGGCTCGAACAAGGGATTGATATGATTATTGAAGAGATGTCCACCATTTTTCTTATGGGGAGGAGTGTAAAATTCATTTCTATCAGCCTTAAGAGCTCTTATGTCTTTGGGTGATATGATTTTATCTCTTGTTATTCCTATTCTTTTTAATATCTTTTTTGGTTGTCTCTCAAGGGCCACAACCATTTCCTCATCTCTAGTTTCAACCATTTCACAAAATACAATCACCCATTTATTAATTCTTTCTTCTCTCTGAGTCATTTCCTGATTTGGATCATCCTGGGGCTCATGTATCCAATTATTATTTTGAGAGAAGGGGTTACAATTTTCATCACTGCCTTCTCAGCTATGATGGCTTAAATTAGAAAAATTATTCACAAGCAAACTCCCGATCATCTTTGTCAGGCTGTGTTTTTGGCGGCACATACAACATTTTCTTTTCTGACTTCATATTTCTCCTTATTGGTTCTAATTCAATGAATAAATTATTCTTTAGAGATCTTTTCCCTAAAATAAGCTTTTCCCAATCTTTCTGAAATTGAGTTTTAGAGTTGCCACCTCACCTTCTGTGAGGAAATAAACTATTATGAATCCTTTATCCCAGTAGAGTCTCACAATTGTAACCAAAGATTCTGTAAATGTCTTTCACTGATAGCGTCCCCAGCAGAGTCACCAATTTGTTGGTGCCCAAAAATGATGGACCATTTTTGGCCAACTAACAGGCACACACTATTACCTTTGCAATTCCCGCTTGATCGAGCCAAGGCTAGTAGGCCTAAATTCACCTTAGATTATTAAGTTCCCTATGCTGCACAAATGCATGGACATACAAGAGAAATTCCTTCCAAAGGGGTAAATGATCTTTGGAGGGAAATGATACAATCTCTTGATAGCTTTAATTCTATGAAATCTAAACTAAAATTGAATTATCACTAAAAAACCTAATTGCAAATGCTTTTAGAAAAGTAATCAGATTTATTTATAAACTACAAAAGAAGAACCAAATAACAATTTTCAAATGATAATAAGATCAGTACCTAATGAACATTTGGGTTATAGAGTCACAAATTTCCAATCCTACATATAATCAGAGACAATTTTAAGAAAACTTACTTTTAATAAAGCAAGACTATCATTCCACAAGCTTCCGGTTGATTCACAATTCAAATCAATTTACAAAACTAATCTTATCAAATTTAACTTAAATTAAGAGACCGATAAGAACAATAGTAGATACATAGACCATACAATTGATACTCAAGTTGTATATATTAACTTTGAATTATAATATTCAGGGAATAAAACACAGTGGAACACTCTAATACACAAAGTATCCAAAAAACTAATTGAAAATAATAACATATAACTTCAAATAAACATAAGACAACTTATCTCATTTGGTATTTGAAAAATTAATATATAATGGTTCAAAATTTGTAGTTGCTAGAGTTTTTTCCCCTATTGTCGTGTTTTTGATTTCAAATGATTCAGTATAAATATCCTATTCAAAGGTTTCTCATGAAAAGACACCTTTTCACAAAAACCTAATCCTATAACTAACCCTAAAAATTACAAAATTAACCATATAAATGGTTTGAGGGAAAAAAAATTCCCCGTATTACAAATATAATTTGTCATATCTTCAGATAATTGGCTTGATAATCCACATGTTTATAATGTAAAACTCCTGCACACAAAATCCAATATTAGATAACTTTTAATAAATTTTAAAATTAGGGTTCATTATATTTAATAATGTTTTCAAATTTCCAAAAGATCCCTATTTAAAATGTATTGATTTTAATAACTAAAAATGTATCAAAATAAATAATCAATGAAACCATGACAGAATGCATATAAATGTATTTGATAATATAAGCAAAAATACCAATAAGGTTTAAACATTTAATCAAAGGTATCCTCTTTTAATTATCAAAGTACAAAAATCCGATTAGTAAGGTAAAACCTAAAATCCATTAATAGGAATATAATTTTATATTTTAATTGAGAGTTTTACTTTCAAATATTAACCATAATGTATTTCCTTTTCAAAATACCTTTTCCAAAATATGAAACAATATTAATTTCATACAAATATGTTCCTAGAATCTAGGGTGCAATAATTGTAAATATTATAACTCACCCTAGAAAATAAAAGGCGAATACTTACCCTAAAATGATATTTTAAATAATTTACATAGGGTAAGGTTGTTAATATTATAGAAATAGGATAAATAAAAAGACAACCTTAATATCATGTGATTCACCCCAATGTAAAAATAGAAATACATTTTCACAACTCATTTTATGAAAATAAAATGCATTTAGATTTTAGGGCAAAATAATTTTACACTCTCTAAAATAAAGCCCTAATTATGCATCTCTATGAAATAAATATAAAACATAAGAATAGGAGCATATATATTTAAGTCACCTAGTTAGTATTTGCAATAACGAAACAGGTGAAAAATAAAAAATTAAATAAGGTAGAATCAAATCCATTACACCCTTTTACCCTAATAATTGATGTTAAAATCACTATAGGGTAAAGTGAGATATTATATTTAAGTATTTTGAAAACTTAAATTTATGCCAAAGATATTAAAATAATTTCAAAACACATAAACATAATAACACTTTCCAAAATGAATTACCTTATTACATTATTTCACTTTAGTAATTTAGGGTAAGTTAAAATAAGCCCTAAAAAGAATTACATCAGTGAAAATCTAAATCTCATCAAAACATAAAATCATTTAAAACACATAATATAAAAGAAATTCAATTACATTTTCTTACCCTAATAATTTATTCCTAAATTTACTAAAGGGAAGAAAATAATCTTAAATCTATCCCTTTTCTTCTACCCATATTCCCAAGGAATACAATAGGACAATCGGTTAGAGTAGGATGGGTAGTTAGGATAGGAAAAAAGGGTGGGTTGAGAGGTCAAGTGTTCAACTCCCTCTCCCCACTCTTTTTCTTGAAATTAATTTGGTAAAAAATAAATAAGCAATGAATATTCATATTTGAAAATTAAAATTATTTTGATAAGATATACTCCCTATGTGAGAATTTCATCTTGATTTTTATCACTTGCACACAAAAATATAAATAAATTAATTCCACTTCCAAAGCCTCTTAAAGAATAACAATAGACTAACTAGTTAAAGGGTAGAAGGGTAGGTAGGTAGGAAAAAGGGTTGGCTTGAGAGGTCGAGTTTTCAACTCCCTCTTGCCACCTTTTTAACCCAACCACCTTATTATTTTTTATAATTATTTTTATTTCAAAATATACATGTATTTTAATTCATTGAAATAAAATAACTAAAAGTTGATTCCATGAACATGAAAATAGAATACTGATAAGTATTTAGGCCTTTTCAATTGTTTAATTTTTTTTAAAAATAGGGAAATAACATGAAAATGAAACTAGATATTATACTTCCTTGATATTTTGCATATTTAGGACTTGAATTTTCAGGTGTCGATAGTATGAGGCACTCATCTTAGGCCTCAAAATTGCTATCCAGTGGAACATTATAGAACTGCAAGTGTTTGGAGATTCTCATCTGATAATGAAGAAAGTCCTAAATGAATTCCAAACAAAGGATGACAAGCTTCTCCCCTATAAGGAACTAGTGGACATATTGAAAGAGGACTTCCCGAGTCTACAGTTCACACAAATACTGATGATTCAAAACAAAACATCTGACGCAGTGGAAACCATAAAATTCTTACTATATATCCCTCGATACTCATCATAGTATGAATTCTTAGTCGAGAAGCTCCACACACCTGCAAATGAGAATGCCAATTCAGAAATGGTGTGCATCTTGGTTGGTCCCCAGTCTCTGTGGTACCATGAAATTCATGCATATCTTAAAAATAGTATCATATCCCCCACCTCACAAACACCCAAGGCCAAAACCTAATTCATAGAGCTTCCTACTACATTCTTGTAGCTAACACCCTTTATTGTTTAGGATATCACAACATCCTCTCTAGGTGTTTAGATTCGAATGAGGCCATCCTGGCTTTACAAGAGGTACACATTGGAATTTGTGGTACCCACATGAGTGGCATGGTCCTAGAAAAGTAGTTGCTTTGATTCAAGTATTATTGGCCAAAAATGGAGCATGATGCCAATGAATTCATCAAGAAATGCTTACCATGTCAGCATCATGCCAATCTGATTCATGCTCTAGCACAAGAATTGCAACCCATTGCGCTACCATGGCCCTTCTCATGTTGGGGCTTTGACCTCATTGGCTTAATCAATCTCCTTTCCTTAGATGGACACAAATATGTCATAACAACCATAGAATAATTCACAAAGTGCGTTGAAGTGATTCCTCTCATCCTCACTATTGACATTTAGATATCCAAGTTCATCCTCTACCATATCATTTTCTGCTTCGACATCCCTTCCACCATCTTCACAAATCATGACACACCTTTTGAAAAAAATCATGTGGATGATCTATGTGCCAAAATCCACATCCACCATCATTTCTCTATCCCATACTTCCCCCAAGGAAACAGCCAAGCTGAGGCAACCAATTAAACCATCCTAAAAATCCTCAAGAAAGTTATCAATAATTCTGACCTCATGACTGGCACTTATAAATAAATCATACACTTTGGGCCTATCATACTTCTTATCACACTCCCACATGCACCACCTCATATTCCCTTTTATATGGTGTTGAAGCTATTCTACCAATCAAGGTCATGCTCCCATCATTGCGAGTATCCATGAAGAACTATACCATAGAAGAAGACTATCATGTGGCATGCCTTAGACAACTTGATCTATTAGATGAAAAGAGGCAACATGCATATGGTCACCTGGTTGTCTACCATAATCGACTCAGAAGGAGATATAACAAGAAGCTCCATCCTAGACAATTCCAAGTGGGTGACATGGTCCTCAAAGAAAATCAGAAAGTATAAGCACATCAAGAGAGAAAAGGCAAGTTTGAACCTACTTGGTTGGGTCCTTACATTGTCACAACATGCTTTGGCTCCAACACCTATTAGCTATCAACACCCGAAGGTGAGCCCCTAAATGATCCTATCAACATCATACATCTGAAGCAGTTCTATGCTTGAACTGTATCCTATAAAATCCATAAAAATTAAAAAAACAAAAAAAAACAAAAAAGATAAGAAAAATAAACCGTCCAATGGTGAAAACTTGGCAATTCAAGAGCCTTGGACAAGTATGTTGGTGAAAAAATTGAAAAAAACACCATACATAGTGAACCGGGTTATTATCTATCAAACTCCCTTCCCCCACCCATCCCCATCCTAATCCCAACTCCTCTTTATCCAATCCCAATCCCCATCCCCACCACTAGCCCATAACTCCCAAAGTGTTCTATCCTCAAGCCTATCCAATGCAGCCATCTGACACTCTCCTCAATCCCAAGCTTCCTATATATATCTTGTATAGTGAGATCCTCCTATCCCAAATCCTAAGCTTTGTGTATTCGTGTCCCATCCCAATCCCTAAGCTTATGTAAATATCTATTGTACATATCTCCCCATCTATCATACATATCATTGCATCTTATACATATCCTCATCAGTCTTGTAGCAACTATGATCAAATAACTTGTCCCACCTAGCCTTGTACTTCAACAACATCTTTTGTCGACTATCCTTGATCGCATGATTATCCTTGATTCTTCATTTTCCAAAAATAGCACAATACTCTCCTCATCAATTAGGTCCTTATAGGATGTATCCTTCCTCATGTATGACCTAATATTCCTTCATTCATCAAACTGGGTCCTTGTAGTATGTATCCTTCCTCATGTTTTGACCTAATCTCCCCCCATCAATCAAATCAATCCTTCTCCTTGGCAAAGGACATTTTGTGGAGTTATCACTTTGGTCTTGGATTTTGTCCTTTGGATCTTGTTTATCTTTTATAGCTTCTTATTATTCCTCTCCTCAAGGTTGCCATGATCCTTTATATCATGGTGTGCTTTGAATGAGGGCACTCTAGAGCAAGGTCTTTTGATCTTTTGCTTCTTCATGTGAGTTCGTTAGACATGACCCTTGCATGTTCCACATGTGATATCTTGGGTTACATTGTGCACTTGGGTCTCCAATGTGTAATAAATGGAATTAACTCCCTAGATGGAGAATGTATCAGGTTTCCATGGAATTGATATTTATTGCATGTTTTGGCATAATGAATAGCATCTTTCTCCATTGTAGGTTAGTAGTATCCCACTCTTAAGAGTTTCTTGGCTAATGAAAAGCCATTTGAGTGAGACCCACACACATCTTCATGGACTTCCTTTAATACACAATTTGAATCTCATATTCTAAACATCTAAGTAGTGTACCATCAAGAGTACATCTATACAAGTCATTTGCAATGATTAAATAATGCGATGTTGCTCTTATTAGGCATCTTTTCTCATTTTTAAAATAATTTTCAAGAAAGGTTTGATCTTTCAAATAGGAATAAATATGGGCACATTGGGATAGGACTTGGGTTTTAATAGCACATATGATTTTGGAATTAGGGGAATCATAGGATGGAAAGAGTAATTATTCCACCAGGAATTCATAGAAAAATTGATGTTCCTCTAGTTGTAACATTGATGCTAAAGTAGCCATCGCATTGACAACTCTATTCTCTGACCTTGGTATTTTTTCAAATGTGATGTAAACAAAATATTTCTTGAGATTGCCCACCATCCTTTTGTAAGGAATTATCTTATCATATTTTATTTGGTAATCATCATTGACTTGATTGATTATAAGCTGTGAGTCTCCATAGATATGTAACTCAATGATTTTCCACTCTATTGTTAGTTTCAATCCATTGACTAGGGCTTCATTTTCTACTATGTTGTTTGTGCATAGAAATATCATTTTGTATGCCTTTTGTATTTTGTATCCTTGAGGTGTAATGAATAGACATCTAGCTCATGACCCTTATGTAAAAGTCCCATCAAAATACATCTTCCATGGGTGTTCTGTGAGATGCACGATTTCTTCATTAGGAAACTCTATGTGTAATAGCCTATCATCTATTAGTGGTGTCTCAGTAAGCTGATCAACTATTACATTTCCTTAAATGGATTTCTTATCATTGTATTAAATACAAATTCACTCAATATCGGGACCCATTTTGCTCAGTAAGACTATTTCTTTCTTATGTTGCACATAAAGACTTTAAAGTATATCGGACAAATGTCAAATTTGTATTTCTGAATGGTGATCTTGAGGAAGAATTTTACATTGAGCAACTTGATGGATTTTCATTGATAGTGAATGAGGATATGGTATGTAAACTAAAAAAGTCATTGTATGGACTAAAACAAGAACCTAGAGCATGGTATGCGAGATTGGATAAGTATCTATTAAGTCTTTATTTAAAAAAAGGTAATGTTGACAATAATTTATATTTGAGAACTAGTAAAGGAATTCTAATTGTTGAAGTTTTTGTGGATGACATTATTTTTGGAGGAAATGATGAGATGAGTAAGAAGTTCTCTAAGGAAATGAAAAATGAATTTAAGATGTCAATGATAGGTGAAATGAAATTCTTCCTTGGCTTACAAATTAATCATAATAAAGATGAAGTTTTCATTTCTTGGGAAAAGTACCTTAAAGAGATGTTAAAGAAATTTGGAATGGATGATTGTAAACCTGTTGGAACACCCATGGTTACTAGTTATAAACTTATTAATATTGATGAAAGTGAAATTATTTTTCAAAAAAAGTACAGATCAATGATTGGAGGCCTACAATATCTAACTCATACCAGACCTGACATAGCTAATGTTGTTGGAATTGTGGCAAGATATCAAGCAAATCCTAAAGACACTCAGCTTACTGCTGTGAAAAGGATATTCAGATACTTAAAGGGAACACTTGAGTATGGATTATGGTATGGAAAATATGATGATTTTGTGTTACATTATTTTACTTACACTGATTGGGAAAGAAGTGTGGATGATAAAAAAAAGTACTAGTGGAGGTACATTTTTCCTTTGGAAAAGATTGGTTTCATGGCTAAGTAAGAAGCATGACTGTATAGCTTAGTCTAATAGTGAATCAAAATATGTTGCTACTGCTATAAACCACACTCAAATTGATTGTATGAAGTAGATGAAATAAATTGGAATAATCTTTGAAGAACCTATGGTTATACATTGTGATAACACTAGAATAGTGAATATGTCAAAGAATCCAGTTATGCATTCTAAAACAAAGCATATATCAATAAAGTATCATTTATTAAGAGATAAGGTAGCAAAGAAAGATATCAGATTGTAGTATATCAGTACAAAGGAACACATAATAGACATATTTAAAAAACCTTTTCTAAAAGATACCTTTTAATATCTTAGAGGTATGCTAGGGGTGAGATCCCATCCTTGTGAGAATTAATTGATGCAGGAATGCATTTGTCCAGTGGTTTTTAGAGCTATATCACTTTTGGACTTGATGCTTGGATCTACTCCTCAGAGGGAGTGATCACATGAACAAAATAGAGCACATTTGGGTGATTTTTCTCCTGAGATGAGATAATCAGAGATTGGATAATGACACCCTTTTCCATTGATGTCAAAGGGGGAGATATTAAGTGAAAATCCATACTATTTTAGGGGAAAGGATATTTAGAAGATTGTAAAGTGGACACTGAGAAAGTTGTACTTTTGGGTTGATGGATTTTCTCATATATTACCATTAATGATAGGAGGAGATTGTTGGAATTGATTCTATAATATGTGTTGACTCTCATTATTTTTCATTGTTGTCAACATATGTTTCAAATGAAGGTATACAAACTGGTTAACAATGATATATGGATGACTGACAAAAGTGTACAGATACTGTATGACTATTTTAGAGCATGCGAAGATAGGAATATGTACAAGGATGAGTTGTGACCTTATGTCTAAGGTCTCTTGGATTAATATTAAAGAATAGAGTGAGTTACAATTATTATAGTGAACTAGTTACTAGACTGTGATAGTGGATAGTGACAAAGTTAGTCTCTATATTTATAAGATAACTCTTATGTGAGCATGATTTGTGACCTGTGAGCTTAAGGAATGATAGAAGACATATTGGAGAATATTATTTGTGATTATGGAGTTATTGTGTTTGTGGTGACATCAGTTGAAGTGTGTGGTCTTGCAATACCTATTTGGAGCCAATTGGAGATGTGTAACGTGTTGAGAATATGGCAAGCATGAATTTCAAATCCTAGAGTGTATTTGATGTATTGTAACTATTGTATACTTGTGTAAGGTACTGTGTATATCTCAGCAAGGGTCTATTTTGTTATTTGTTCATTAGGGAATTCTTAATTGGTCAACCTAATTGATTATTGTAATAAGGTATAAAGAAGAGTTGTTTTTGGAGGATAAAGGTGGGTGTGTAAGCTATGAGCTTGTATTTGTGAAGTCTTCTAGATGTAGAGAAGAGGTTTTGATTAAGGATCTTCATCAGAACTAATCAAACAAAGACAATTGCTAGCAAACAGTTCACTAGATTGTATATCTTCTATATAATTGTATTTCAGACAGTGAGTCCTGAAGGTGGATTTAACCTTCTTTAGGCAGAGTGCCTAGAAGTGAGCCTACCATTTATTTCTCTTGACTCCTAACAAGGTTTGTCCTTTAATAGGGAATATGAACTGTATGCATTAATAATCTCCTAACAGGGCTAAATATTTTAGCAAGGATACTATACTTTCAATCCATCATTTGTGGGTGCTAATTGCCACCAAGGTTTTACCTTTAACATGGTTTCCTCGACAACAAAATATTGTTTTATGGTGTTGCATTCATTGTGTTGATATTTTGATTAAGTGTTTTGGTTTATAAAGATTAAAGTGTAATATTTTGTCTCACAGCTGATTCACCTCCCCTCTCAGTTGTGTTGGTGGACTATTATTCCTAACACTAAAGACCCAATGACAAGTTCCATTATATCTTAGATGAAATCAAGTCTCTGAGACCTGACTACATATTAACTTACATTGTCTACAATTGTAAACATGTATTAAGAACCCAATTACATGTTGAATCCTCTCATACCCCCTTTGCACATGCAGTCAAGTTTCTAAAACTTGATTTCATATTGGTCCACTTCTTTCTATGCACTGATGTAGTGAAGTTTTATAAACCCGACTCCATGTCCAAACACCTTGCATTTTTGTGCGATCAAGTTTCTAAAACTTGATTACATGTCTCCTTTCATTGCACACACTTGTAATGAGGTTTCTAAAACTTGATTACATATTAGACCTTTTACACTTTTACTAGTGATTCGGGTTCTGAAACTTGAATTACAATTGTCTTTAGAATTATTCATTTTTTACCCTTTCTTACATTTTTGGGTTTTTCCTCCAGCATTACATATTTGTTTGTCATGTATTTGTCCAACTTTTGGAAACAACCAAGTCTATTGTTGCAACTATATTCTAGATGTCATCATCCTCATATTGGGACCTAAGGATCCTGAAGCATGTGATACCAAGTGAAGACATGAAAACTCTATTGGAAAAAAATGTTGGCAACAAATTTGTGTCTCTAGACACTTAGTTTATTTTCATTCATGCATAATGTAATTTGGATTTGACACATTACATGAATATTTGAAAAATGCAATTATATGTGATCACATTACAAGTCAAAATAGTTTAGAACTATAATGTGAAATAAGTCAATGTTGGTTAGAAATATCCTACTTTTTTCTTATAGTCCCTCACCTATATATATGAGGGAGCTCATTGTAATCTTTTATATTTTTTGGGGAATGCAACAAAACTTTACTAATTTGGGAAACACTCTAAAACTTTGATTTTAGATGTAAATCAAGTTGCAATCAAGAAAAGAGGTAAGTTAATTTCAATCTTTGTGTTGGAATATGTTGTTATGTGATGACATTATCCAAAGTTGATTGTGAGTGTTGTGGTGCTATCTAATAGGGTTTTAAACCCATTCTTGTAGTCTTTGAACTGCTTATTGTGTTTAGAGATACAATTATATTTTCAAACTTAATCTTGTAGTCTTTGAAGTTTCTTTTTGAGTTGGGACCTAGTGTTATATGTTCAAGCTAAGAGATAACCTGTATTATTTGTGCCACCTGTATCTTCTATGTTTGTATGTTTAAGGTGAAGTGTACATTGGAGTCTTTGAGTTGCACATATATTTCATCTTTATTTTTGAAAATTTATAAGACGTCATGAAAAGGCTTTGAGCTTTCATGAGCTTCTTGGTTACTAATGCTACTAGATTGTACTTGAAAGTTTATTATAAGAACAAATCATCTATTCTAAAAGAAGAGGATATGATGAAGGAAGACCACCTATTCTAAAATAAGAGATTATGGTGAAGATAACACCATGTTGATTAGCTTAGTGTGTACATAATCTTAGATCCTAGTTAGTGTTAGTTATTTTTAGTAGCAATAAATAGGGGAGCCTCCCTTACAAAAAGGAGAGACTATGTCTCACACACTATGGTTAAAACTACTATTTTGCAATTGATTGAAAAATTGACAGTTGTAAAATATTCACCAAACAATAATTATTATATATGATATGTCAGGAATGGGAACACTGAGAGGGGGCAGGGGGTGAATTAGTGTTTATTGAATTAAATCTTTTTACTTAGCTCTTTAATTTTAACTTGAATGCTTACGTACTGAAATGAACATCAACATAAATAAGAAACATGAAAACAACAAATAACACCAATGTGGTTACGGGGAAACCCAAATAGGTAAAAACCCTGGTGGGAATTGACACCCACTAATATTCTATACTAGTGTTTTATGATCCTTGTTAGAAGATCCTTAACCCTGTTAGGAGTTGCTTTACAATATATTTAGTATAGTGACCTAGTCAAGGGTCGGACCCTATTAGGAGTCTTTTACAATAACCCTGTTAGGGGTGGGGACACACTTTCCTAGAGATCGCTTCTCAAGTGGTGAAGGCTACAACCTTCTGATCTCAGATACACACTATATCTGCTGGATGAACTGGCATTGTGACACTGCTTGTCTGATCAGTTCCTTTGATGCACTGATGCTTTGACCTCTTACAAAGATATAATACATCTTATCAACTCTTCACACACTTCTACTCTACTTATTTCAACTCTATATCAACTCCCATGCATAATTACAATGTCTCATCTAATATTTATACGTGCATACAAAATAATTAACTCGGTCAACCCTTTAACCGATTACATACAACGCTTCCAATTGAATTGGCTCAAGTGTGTTTACAAAAAAGTTAATTACATGTATATAACCTAATTAAAATAGGTGCATAGCCTTTAAACAACAATAATATAACTACTAACCGAAATACCAACAGTCGGCTGCTTGCACTGCTCATCTTTGGCATTCACCATCTGTGAAACTTGAACTCTCTGTATCTTTCTCATACTGAATCTTCTGATCATGCGCTCTTAGATGTAGCATGAATATGATCTTACCAAATTAACTTCTAGGGCACATACCATAATTCTATCGTATGCACGTGTGCTGATGCTCTGACTCTCGGGTACTCTGTGCACTGTCTAGTCTTCAACACTTAACTAATTTCTGATCTTCTTATCAAGTGCGCTGACTCCAAAGCATCATATTAATTTGTTTCTATAATGAAAAAACTATAATAAGTCATATACACTAGTATAGTCAAATTTCCAACAATCTCCCCCTTTGTCATTGATGGCAACAAAGGAATATGGCAAAATTACTAACTGTCCCTTAATACAAAAACACTTAATCATACTCCATCTTATATCTCCCTTATATCTTCTTACTATAAATTTTATTTACATAGCTATATCTCCATATTATATACATACTCCCCCTTTGACATTAATGACAAAGGTGTTACAAAACTAAATCTGTACAAGTAATTACACTGAAAGTACATCTGGGTATGCAATCTATAGATTTTTAATCTCTTGCTTCCAAAATGCAATCAGTGCTTTGATTGTTTGGAGATGGGCGCATAAGGCATATTGTAGTTTCTCCATCTTCTCTAAATCTAAACTAGGACCTTGATCATATGTCACCATGGTGGCATCGATCTCCTTGATATTTCGATTCAGCACATCTAGGGTGGGCATAAGAGCATTTCTAAGCTAAGTCTGCCTAGCCCTTATTTTTGACATCTCTTTTTCTGCCTTCTCAATTTTGTCAATCTGTCCTTGATATACATTGTTACACATGTTTATATCAGTAGAGGGATCTTCTATTGACTACCTCACCTTTTCAATCAAGGCCTCTGCTTCTTGAATCTTCTTGTAGTGGACGACTGTCAACTTATCTTGATTCACACAGTCAGCAATAATTCTTCTTCCTTTTGTTGCAAACTCTTTCAAAGTTTCTTGTCCATCTTTGAGTGAACTAAGGTCAAGTGCAAAGTTACTGACCAATTCACTTAGCCTTTTCTTTCTATACTTCTCTTTTGCAACTTGAGATGCAGATTCTTCCAAGCTAGCAAAGTTAGTTTTAAAGGCTGTGAGGATGTTGCTAACATCATCAACTATACTGACCTTGGACACTTTCTTTTCTGAAGCCAACAAGCTATTCAATATGTTCACTAACTCCACAAATAAGGGATTCCTCATCACTTGTTTCTCTTTGGCTTTTTCAATAGCTAAGACACTGATCTTGATCAGGTCTTCTTCTCCCCATGAATCCAAACTAGTTGTGTCAGGTGTCAAACTTGACAACAATGAAGCTGAGTGTACTGGAGTGATAGGAGTACTATCCATTACTTCCTGTTTGACTCTTATTTCAATAGATGATTTATCTATTGGTTCATTTTCTTTTATCTCTACTTCTCCCTTTTGTTTTTCTGCTTCCTTTTCTTTTTCTATCTCTTTTTCTTTTCCTTGTTCTTTCTTTTTTGTCACATCCTCAATCAGTACGTCTTGTTGACTGGGAGGAGTGTTGCTACATAGATTTTCAGCCTCTTAAGTGCTTATAAAGGCTTCTTAAAACTTGTCCAAATCAGTATCTAAGGCTGCCATTGCAATCTCAACATTGTCAATGAAAATTGTTTCATTCTTGTGTGCTTCTGTCATAGGTGTAGACTTCTCTGCCTCTTTGGGTGCATCAACTACATGCGTTGAATCCTATGGACTTGTAGATGGTATATTTATGGTCTCTGACTCTTTTTCAACATTTTTGGGCACTTGAGCTATGGGCACAGTAGCTAGATACATGTGCCTATTCATGAAGACCTTCTCAAAGGCTTTCTCTGTTTCCTTTGCAACTAACTCAATTTTTGTCCATTATATGTAGGGTTGTTATTTTTGTTCTGAGGTGTGGCTTCACCAGATCTAACAACAAATTTTTCACCTCTAGAGAACATACTGACAAACTCTCATCTAAGATCTTCTCTCTTATTCTCAGATCTTCCTCCATTGCTTGTCTCTTTAGGAATTCTAATATGTTCCAAACATTATCTGGAATCATAGTCTTCAGTTTTAGGACTATCTTTTTGAACTTCAGCATATGCTTGACAATCATTCCATGAATTTTAGATTTATCAATTTCATTATACTTCTCATAGAACTTCCCTACTTGATCTATCCCACCTTCATCAATAATCCTTGAACTTAGCACACTAAGACTGGGTTTGAAACTTACTTCTGGAGGTGCTTGTGTATTCTTCCTGCTTCTTGTTGCTCATGAGGATTGATGACTTGTGCTGATCTCTTTCTTCCTCTTAGGCATTGCCTTATACTCAGGAGGAGCAGTAAGGTCAATGGTTTCCTTGGGCACAAAAGGGGTATCATCTATTTTACCCTTCAGATCATCAGATTTCTCAATTTTTACCTTTTTCATCTTTGGATCATCAGATTTTGTCTTTGTTGTAGTTGTGCTCTCTATTTCCAAAGTAATCTTCTCTTTCCTTTATTTGTCTAGGTTTGCTTGGGATACTCCATGAATTTTTAGAATCTCTGAAGTGACTTTGGCAACCTTTCTCTTTGTTGCTACGTTGTTTAATACAACATCTACTTCTCTTATTTTCTCTTCATAAGTTCCCCATCTAGGTTCATTGGGGTCCTTAGGTGCTGACAATAGAACTTGAGCATAAGCCTCTAGAATAGGCTCTTCAACTTCATATCCTAGTGGATGAATCCACTTTGTTCTTGGTTCAACAACCTCCATGCATGTTGTATCAGTTTCCACCATGAAACAAATTGTGTCCTTGTTTTTCTCAACAATACTTTCTGGAATCCTATATCTCATCTGCATTTTGACCCTAAATGTCTTCAATTCTAGAGTCATGTAATCCTTAAGGGTACTTTCTGTGGATGCCTTAAAGGATATCTGTGGCATAGTGGGAATTGATTTGTCTAGATACAAATCAGACACCTTTCCAAGAATATGGAAGTACATTATTAAAGACCCAAACCTAAATATCTTGGTCTTGACATGCTTGATGGCTCTTATGTTCTCTATTAGCTGTACATGCAAGATCTCACATAGATTGAACTCTCCACTCTCTCTTACCAACCTTATTGCTGCTAGAATGGTGGCCCCTGACACACTATTCACCCTGCTGGTGTGCTGGAACCTGTATCCCAGTATCATGGACATCAATTTGATGTCTTTCTCATCTATAGGCTCTATTGTCATTCCACACCTATCACTTCTTGATTTGCAAGTTTGTTCTACAAGTTTTCTGACATCCTTGCCCACTGGAAGAATGACACCTTTCTTAGAAAGACTTGTCATCTCATGAATTAGGTCACTTGTCATCCTTACTAGAACTTCACCTATCTGGAATAGGTCGTCATGAATCCTGCTAAGTAGAATATTTATCCATTTAGACTCATAGAACTCATATGCAGTCACATATTCAATTATCAGATGGTTTTCAAGCTGTGCATACTCATCCATGAAGGTTTTATCAGGTTTCATCATTGTTTCCATGTGCGCTCTTATTCTATCCAAACCTATTGGTTCCTTCTTGCAATGTATGTATGCCCTAATATCTTCCACATGCATAACACCCATGGGAGTGCGAGAGAATACACCTTCTAGGTCATCTAGTGTGGACTTAAATGGATGCCTCTTAAACACATATCTCTTCTTCTCAGCCACATCAAATACAATGGGAGTAGCCATTACTTACTTGTATATTGCTTTCTAAATGAGCTCAAAGACTTCTGAATCGGCATGACGGATTAGGGCTTCTGCAACCGATCAAATGCACTTGCTAAACACTAGTGAATCAATCTGCAATCCTTCATACTCAAATGCTAGGGATCCTTTGCTCTGCAATCACTCTAAATTCAAATGCAATGAGAGATCTAAAAGCTTCTATGTACTTTAAAGTTAAAATTCTGCCATTAATGCTTACCGTGTAAACCAAACTTTCATTGAAAATCTCTAACTTTTGTTCTGCTATCATTTAGGAAGTGCACTCTTGCACAAAACCTCTATTATTCTCCAAAAGGTTAAATCCAAAGGCTCATACTCTGAGGGTGAGCATATCGGCCGCACAGGGGTCTAGAGCTAAATTAGCTCCCCCTATGACCCTGAGGTCCATTCATCCAGATGTAGAGGGTGCATCCACTGTGGATGCATCCAATACATGCCCATCAACCTTATCCTTCTTTACCTCTGACCAAATCATGCTCGCATCTTCTGAAGCTTTCAAAAACTTGACTTCTCCTTCGGTATCGAGAATTGATTCTTCTAACTTTCTAGGGCTTTCTTGAGTTTGCATTCTTGATCTACAGAACTTTGAGATGTGTGTAGCCTTGTTACAAGAGTGAGAAATGATTGGAGGCCTTATATTTCTTTGTGCATTAACATGGGTTACCATTTTACACTATCTAGCTCAGTGACCATTATAGTTACATATCTGACATGTAACATTCTGAGAACTTCTTATATTTGACTGATTCTGATTTCTTTGATTATGCCGAGTTTTGTTTTTCTAACTTATCTTACAATTCATAGCTCTATGACCAAATTTATTGCATGAATAACAGTAACCATTGAAAGGTCTTACCTCTATACAGTTCCTTGCTATATGTCCATTCTTGTTACATGCATAACAAGTTTGATCTACTGGCTTGCACTCATTCTTGGATGGTTCAACATGATCTTTAGCTTGAATTCCAACCTCCTTAGCATTTGAGGTGTCTTCTAGTGCTTTCATTCTTACTCGCATGTTATCAATCTGATTTTGTGCTTCATTGAATCCAATGCCATTGGTATCTCCTTTAAGCTTCCGAGCATACAGTTGAGATTAAATCAAATCCTTGCTTGTGTGTAGTTTATCAATGTGATTCTTAGCCTCTTTCAATTCAGATTCCAAGCTTTCTTTGTTGTTTCTTAACTCCAAGATTTCCATGTTAGCTTGCCTCAATTCTTCATTCAGTTGAAGGTTCTCTTTGATCTGTTCATCATAGACTTCTTGATTGTTGGTTACCTTATCATCCAATTCTTCAATTTGTTCTTTTAAGGATGAATTTTCTTCATTCAACTTCTTGATCATTATCCCTAAATCACTAGTAGAGCATTCTTTCAAATCTTTTCTTAGCCTTTTGATGACTGCTTGAGCATCACTGACTTTTTCTTCCAGTTCTTCAATTTCTTTTTCAGATCTGTCCAGGTCTTCAAGAGCATCTTCAAGATTTCTTTTTAGATGTTTCATTTCTACTTTGTCCATGATCTCCTCAAGTGGTTAAAATTATTTGTTGAGGACCAGATCTCTGATACCAATTGTTAGGAATGGGAACACTGAGAGAGGGGGGGGGGGTGAATCAGTGTTCACTGAATTAAATCCTTTTACTTAGCTCTTTAATTTTAACTTGAATGCTTAAGTACTGAAATGAACATCAACATAAATAAGAAACATGAACACAACACATAACACCAATGTGGTTACAAGGAAACCCAAATAGGTAAAAACCCCAGTGGGAATTGACACCCACTAATATTCTGTACTAGTGTTTTATGATCCTTGTTAGAAGATCCTTAACCCTGTTAGGAGTTTCTTTACAATATATTTAGTACAGTGACTTGGTCAAGGGTCGGACACTATTAGGAGTCTTTTACAATAACCCTATTAGGGGTGGGGACACACTGTCCTAGAGCTCACTACTTAAGTGGTGAAGGCTACAACCTTCTGATCTCAAATACACACTATATCTGCTGGATGAACTGGCACTGTGACACTGCTTGTCTGATAAGTTCCTTTGATGCGCTAATGCTTTGACCTCTTGTAAAGCTCTAATACATCTTATCAACTCTTCGCACACTTCTGCTCTGCTTATTTCAACTCTATATCAACTTCCATGCATAATTACAATAGCGCATCTAATATTTATATGCGCATACAAAACAATTAACTAGGTCGACCCTTTAACCAATTACATACAACGCTTCCAATTGAATTGGCTCAAGCGTGTTTACAAACAAAGTTAATTACATGTCTATAACCTAATAAAAATAGGCGCATAGCCTTTACACAACAATAATATAACCGCTAACCAAATACCAACAATCGGCTGCTTGCACTATTCATCTCAGGCATTCATTGTCTGTGCAACTTGAACTCTCTGTATCTTTTTCATACTGAATCTTCTGATCATGCGCTCTTAGATGTAGCCTGAATATGATCTTACCAACTTAAATTCTAGGGCGCATACCATAATTTTATTGTATGCACGTGCGTTGATGCTCTGATTCTTAGGTACTCTGTGCACTGTCCAATCTTCAACACTTAACCGATTTATGATCTTCTTATCAAGTGCGCTGACTCCAAAACATCATATGACTTTGTTGCCATAATGACAACACTATAATAAGTCATATACACCAGTATAGTTAACTTGCCAACATGATATATATATATATATATATATATATATATATATATATATATATATATATATATATATATATATAATAATAATAATAATAATTTTTTTTTTTATAGATTATTTAGAAATATTCTTATATAATTTTATTATATATATTACTGATAAAATATTATGATATATGTAATATTATTCACACGTATTTAATTTATATTATTATCATCATTATAAGTATTTTATTATTATCATTTTATGCATATTAATATAATAATTTAAACTAATAAATACATACCTATAATAATTACTATATACAATAATTTTATTAAAAAATCTTATAAAATACTTATAAATATGCTCATATATATAGCACTAATAAATTATTTTAATATTTATATTAATATTAAAATAATAACAAGTACCAAACATTATTAGTATTTTATTGTTTATATTATAAATATAAATGATATATTATAAGTATATAAATATAATTAAAATATTATAACTATAACAATAATAGTAAATTATCTCTCCATTAATAGAGATAAGAAGGATGACGTTCCACTTTATCCAAGAGTTGGGGTGTGTTCAATGGTACTAGAGGAGGGATGGATCAAGATCATCTTTGATGGAACATCAAAAGACAACCTGAGGCCTAGTAGTGCTAGTTGTATTGAACACAATCATAAAGACACAATCCCAGCAAAAAAAATTTAGAATAGTTGAGGGAGGCCACCTATAATTTGGTTGAGTTCATAGCAGCACTAGGCTTAAAGCTAAAATCAGAACTAAATATGAGTTGTTTACATCTCAAAAGAAACTCCCTTATTAATCTAATGTCATTAGACAAAATTCTACATTGAATTAGAAGACAGGTACCTGGCTAAAACCTATGAAATAATATGTTGGTGAGCTAACCAAGGGAACAATTGCATGTGTACTGCAAAGGGAACAATTATGTTGGTGAGCTAACCAAGCATGCAATAGAGAGAGCTCCTAGTCGATGTGGCATTAGACCCATCAACATATAGGAGATGAGTAGGGAATTTTTGTAACGATGACATAATCCCATCATTACTATTTAAGGTGGTAGAGGGAGAGGACATGAGGATGCCTTTTCACACAAGAATCAACATGCTAAAAGTGTATTAGTATCAACTAATGATTGAATAGAACATTTTGAATGTTTCCTAAAAGATTGTTTTTTTAATGTATCCTCAATTTTGGTTCCCTCGGGCCCCGAGCATCAATTTTGGGAACAGAGAATGAAATTTAAGCACACGAGAAGGAGCTATTAAATATCTGCCTATGATTCACATTTTAAAAGATTTAGAATGATATGATCAGACTAAGGTGGCATCATTGCAAGGACATCTGGATTTTGGCTGTTAGCCGATGACATTGCTAATTCTATTTTAATCCTCTTAGCAGTCCTTAGTGAATCACATATTTTAATCTAAGTGCAGAACTGTAAGTTGTCGACTATGGACACCCCTTTTAGGCTAGTTTCAAATAAATGTCTGATGTCCTTTTTGGGTGTTGTCATGAAGAGACACTTCAAGGCTATTATCAACTCTGCTCACTGCTTGGTCATTCATGTGGTGGAGGCCATTCTAAGGGAGGCTTGTCACCATCATTGTGTCAACATTTGTACCTCTCAATGTTCTTGGTAGTCACCTTGAAAATGGGGGAAACGAAGGCAGGGCCCAAGCTTTTGTGCCAAAAGGTTTTTGAAAACTAATTTCTTAGTGAAATTGAAGATGTTCTAGAGAACATAGAGAAAATAATTCCTCTCATCATAAAAGAAGAGAATGACATGGACGAGGATTCACGTTGGATTGCTGAGCTGGTCACCCATGAGAACTGTGCTCCAAAATGTTTGGTTAAAGCCCAAGCAGAAAAGGAAAAATAAGACAACATAAAGGTCCTTCGCTAACATTTTTGTATAGTGATAGTATATACTCAAGTATTTTTTGGCCCTAGCTTAGAATAACTTATAGGCTAGCTTGATATTTTTGAGTAACATTTGTAGGCTAGTGTTGAGTTTTGTGTGTTGTCTAGTTTTGGGTCCTCGGTGGTGGGTGAATGATGATCGGTGTAATGGCCATAATTTTATTGACAGTGCCGTGCCTCAGGACTTAGCCCTAGTTTACCGGTTGGAATTCAAATACTGATTTTGTTGCCAAAGGTATAAAGTTTTCCCTTAATAGCTATTAACCTACCTACACCCCCCCCCCCCCCGGGAATAATTAATACTTATAAAAAATGTAATATTCATTATAAGCAATAATATTATTATTTAATACAGTTAGTAAATATCCGACTTCTATTATTATTATTATGATTTTGTTTTATGTTAATAACTGTAATGTCAATGGAAAAAATAATAGAAAATGATGAGAGAGACAAGACAAAATCCATGGTCTCGGTGAAACTTTCATCTGAACAGTCAAAGGCATTCAAGGAATGGCTCTACACTTCGAGGTGATGGGTTTCAAGAATTCAAATATGGCAGGAATGGCGAGCTCTTTACAAGAAGGCAGCAGAGAAGACATCATGAGGGACCTCTCAAGACATGGTCTTGGAGACAGGATCCAAGAGACAAATTATGACAAGGCCAGTTTCATCAAAACAAAGAAATAGGGGAAGCCCAGAGAAATTTAAATTTTCACCAAGTTCAAAATAAATGATCATTTTCGAAACTTCCAAAGTTTGGGACAAGAGAGAGGAGCAAAATGATTTTACCCATTAATCCAAATCTTATTCCAATCTTTCCAACTACTCCTCTGGGAAGACCGTTCAAACCTCCTCTCCCCAAAAAAGCTTGGATGAGAATTCACTGGGTAATCCATAGAAAAAGGAATGAACTCCTTAGATCAAATAGGATTCCAGGATATCCTAAGAGAGGCAACGGTGCTCCCAGAGTATCTTCCAAAAATTGGAAACCGATACAGAAAAATCTTTAGGAGAAAACTTTTTCCACAAATCTACAAACTCTTTCCACAAATCTACATCCAGAGGGTTCATGGAGCGATCTTGCAATTCAAGCTAACTCTCCACATCTTCCTCTAGATAAGGATGATACTCTAGCAAGAGAACAGGTACCTTCTATCACTTTCTTTGATGAAACTCTAAAACAAAGGAATTTTTTCCTCTTACAGCATGCAGTGATCTGCAAATTTTGGAATGCTAACATGTCTTACATAGAGCTCAATACCCAAGCTTCTGCAAACTGGCATAACATCACATAGATTGATTTTCTAGATAATGAATCAGGGTATTTTCTAGTCACATTCCAAGATAAACCCAATAGAGACAAGATTTTCAAACGAAAAGGGTGGTTCTACAAAAACTCTGGTCTCCACATGCAACATTTGAGTCCAAATTTTGATAGTGTAAAAAATGTCATTAAGTTCATTCCTATGTGGATTACTTTACAAAATCTTCCAATGAAATAAAAAGATAACGACATTATACAAATCCTTGCCAACAAATTAGGAATCTATCCTAGTCACCACTCTAAAAGGACCTCGGCATCAATCATGATATGCTTTCTCACGAGTCTTGAGAAAGAGCTTCCCAAATCTATCAAAATCATATCAAAATTTTGAACTTGGGTTCAGACCATTTCGTATGATCCCTACAGGTATCCTCCCCTAGAGCAGGGTACTCCTGGAGATGTAGATTCGATAGTCCTGGATACGCTCCCAATGCAAAATCTTAAACACCAGCCATCCACATCATATCCTCTTCCAGAGGTTGGAGCATGGGTTTCTATGGTCAACAATAGAAGAGTATTGGTCCCGGACATGTTTTCAGAAAGTATGAAACTTTTTCTCTGGCTCTTATTCTAGAATGTTAAAAGGTCTTTGAGCCCTCAATATGCACCTAACACATATCTTTTACCATCAACTTCTACTTGGATGGAGGAGCCCTTAGCCATTGAACCAATCTCGACATCAGTTTCTACCTAGCAACCACCTAAGGCAGTATTTTTGCAGAGTACATTCTCCTCAGTTAGATGCTTCTTGAACAAACATAAGATCTCTCAAAGTGGTATTTGGGAAAATATGGTTAATAGATAACTCTAATCCCCTCCCTTTAGAGAATGCTCTCAATCAATATGTCCCAAGATTCAACTACAATATTATGGAACAAATAATATCTCATTGGTTTATGGAAGTCCAAATGGAAATGATAGAGAAAATTGCAGATCAAGTGCTTCGAGAAGATGCAACATCTAGCCCAGATAAGGATGGGACATCTGCAAATGCGGAGCTTCCAAATGACACTTTATCACCGACAATAGAGGATGATATTATCAAAATAAGGATATGTGATCTGACAGACTCAGCAAAGGCTAAAGCCTCTCCTTTCCCATTAACTACCTCACAATCTTCTCAAAATTCACAAACTCTAGAAATTTATTCCTCCAATAAAAACTCGAGCTATAGGAAGTCTTCCAGGCTAAGAAACAAAGCACAAAAAGACTTGAAGAATTCCTCTCCACCTAATCAAGGGAATCACTCAAAAAGAAATAAAATTAAAGGTGGCATTATCTTGCTCAAACCTTTAAAGCACAAAGCCCAGGTTAGGAGTTCAGAGAGTTTCTCTAAAGAACTACCAAAGCCTTCCCAATCAGCATTAGAGACCCTAATTTCTCCAAGATTACAGGTAGTGTATGATCTCTTCAATAGTGCAACTAATGATTATCTCATGGATTATTCTCATTCATCCTCCTTTGTAGAAAGACTTCTAGAAGAAGATTATGTGAAAGAAGAAGAGAGATTGATTGATATAGAAGACCTAATAGGTTTTAGAGAGCTCAAAGAGAAATTACCTTTGGCTCTTTAGAAAATGGATCAGATGACTCCTTCAGCACCGCATTAAACAAGATTACCAATAATTTAGGTATCCAAAAATCAGCACACAAAAGGTCATTGGATTGTGGGGTGATCAAGAAAAAAGGGAGAGGAAGAAAATCCTTAGCTAACCTCAAAGCGGAAGATGGGGAAGATCATGATCAAACTAAAATTACAACATACTTAAATGTAGGGAAGGGGAAGTTCCTTCCCAAGTTACAATGAGAATCATATCATGGAATGT
This sequence comes from Chamaecyparis obtusa, assembly GCA_027943335.1. NCBI lineage: Eukaryota > Viridiplantae > Streptophyta > Pinopsida > Cupressales > Cupressaceae > Chamaecyparis > Chamaecyparis obtusa. The sequence continues at coordinate 1,210,662 of BSBK01004522.1, forward strand.
TAGGGGCCTCAATGCCCCTAACAAGTAGCGGGTGGTGAAACACTGCATAATAACAACCAAAGCTGAGGTTGTTCTGCTTCAAGAAACAAAAATGAGTAAAGCTCAGTTATCCAATTTCACATTGACTCTAGGTGATTGGAGAGTTGTAGGAGTCGAGGTGATAGTATCTTTAGGGGGGATGGCTATCTTATGGAACACAAGACTTTCCTCCTATATTCATTTAGAGAGCAATATGAACTGGATTGGAGGTAAAATTGTTAGCACTCAATCAAAGCTTAATCTATACACTGTGAATGTATATGGCCCTATTCTGAGAAGAAAGAAACTAGAGGTTTGGGAGGAGATTAGTAGATGTTTTGCAGCCTGGCCGGAAGGTAATTTCATATTGGGAGGGGACTTTAATGCCATCATTCACACATCTGATAAACTGGGAGGTTCTCTTAGATTTTATCAATCTCAAACAGATTTCAAAGATTGGTTACAACAGGAAAATTTAATGGAAATTGAGCCAGAGAATGGTTCCTTTACCTGGTCAAATAGAATAATTGGGCTTAGTAATATCTCAGAAAAGATGGATATATTCATTTTTAGAGGAGATCTCACAAAATTCCCTTTTGATTTAAAAACATCTATATCTCCTACCTTAGGTTCTGATCATTTTCCCATCCAGCTAAATATACTCGAGGAACATAAACCTCCATGTTGTCCATTCAAATTTGAAAATATGTGGCTCAAAGAGGAGAAATTTGTTGACATGGTAGCTGATTGGTGGTCGGAGGTCAAAGTGAAGGGATCTACATTATTTTCCTTTGTGTCTAGACTAAAATATATCAGACAAAATTTACTCATCTGGAACAGAACTCACTTCAAGAACATTTTCTCTTCAAAAGTGGAGATAGAACAAAAGCTTGAGCCATTGAATGAAACCATAATGCAATCTAGGATGGATCAAGACCTCTTTGTTGCTGAGAAAGCTTTGTTAAGGGACTTAGAAGATATTCTAACTCAAGAGAAAATCTTTTGGAAACAAAAATCAAGAGAAAATTGGTTGGCAACAAGAGACAAAAATACCAAGTTCTTCCATTCTAGCACCAAGAAACGTAGGAGTGTGAACAAGATTCTACAAATTGCCAATTTGGAGGGTGCTCTCTTGCAAGATCAGAAAGATATCTAGAAGAAATAGTTATCTTTTGTTGGCAATTTGGCTGAGTTGATTACATAGATGTTGTCATTATGGCAACATATGATCCACATGAAGATCGCACAGGTCAGAGAGCTAGTATGACAAAGCGCAATGCAAAATTGTCTAAGTACGAGACAATATTTTTACCAGTGAACCTGGACACATTTTTTGTTTGTGATGTTGATTGGAGTAAGTTCAGTGCTTGCACACTTGAACATAGACTCTATGATGACTATTGAAGACCCATCTCAGAGCGCAAGTCAGTACGACATGTACGGAAGAAGTTATGACAGTTTTACTAAAGACAGTGTCAAGCCGACAGGACAAAATATGAAGATAGAATTAGTAAAGAGTTAAGGGATTATTTTGTTTATCAAAATAATGACTTAAAAATATAAAGGGATGACATCCTAGATGTTAAATCTTGGATAAATTTATTTGTATAAATGTAATTGTAATTATAATTGTAAGAAAAGAAGTAATGAAATGCAATGAAGTAGTGACATGATGCGAAATATATGATGCATATGTACTAGCGATAGTAAAAGAGAAGTGAAGAGATATTGATGCAAGCAGTATAAGGTTATGTACCTTAACCTACTTTTGTAATTAGTGTATATTGTACATTACTTATTTGGGCAGTGGGCTCATCTGGTAATCACATTTTGTACTGCCAACTCCTAACAGGGTTGAGGCTTCTAACAAGGCCTATAGTCCCTTAATCAAGACTGATACACTATATGCTTGTAATAGACTCCTAACAAGGTCAACATCCTTAACATGATACTTTTGATTAGTGGATCTTTGTGGGTACCATCCCCACTGGGGCTTTCCCTTGCCTAGGGTTTCCTCGAGAACAAATAATGTGTTATGAGTTCTTTAATTTTATTACTATGCATGTTGTTTAGCTTCTTATGTTATGCATGTATAAAGATAATCTGTTATATCCATAATTGGGAAAAAGATAAAGTTTGTAGAATACTGATTCACCCCCCCTCTTAGTATTCCCTATTTTTAACAATTGGTATCAGAGCTTAGTTACTCAGAAAAGAATCATTCAAGGAAAGCCTAGTAGCTTGAGTAAGATCTCTATGGATATGGATCAACTATAGAAGAATCTTGAAGAAGCTCTTGAACAGATTGACTTGCTTACTATTGAAAAAGACACCTTGAAAAGAAAATATGATGATGCAAAGAACCTCATTGAGAAACTAAAAAACAAGTTGGAAGATCTGAGATCTGAAAAGGAATCTGAAGTTTTTATTGAAGATTGTGATGAAAATTTAGAAAAAGAAAATGAGATCCTTAAGCATGAACTGAAGATAGAAAATCTGAAGCTTAGTTTGAAAGATGGAAATGTCAAGAATGAAACAAATCTAAAATCTGAGAATGAAAGTCTAAAGACTGAAAATGAAGGACTAAAATCTAAAATTGGTAAAGTAACATTTGAACTTGAGAAAGTCAATTTGCAGTATGCTGAACTTGAGAAATACAATAAGATTGTGAAAGGTGAACTGACTCAATCCAAACAACAACTTGAAAGGCTATATTCAACTAGTGAGAAGATTGATGATCAAATATCTTATCAAAAACCATTCTATGATAAGACTGGTCTTGGATTCAACACTTTTAAAGAAAATGATGAAAGCAAGGAACCAGATTTGAAAATATTTGAAAGCATAGATGAGAAGAAGTCTGATGAGATTAACAAATCTGAAGATACACCTAAAGAAGAAGAATCGCCTAAGTAGGAGGAATCACCCAAAGGTATGCAAAGAGAATTCAAAGGTAGATGTTTTCTTGTAATACTATTGGTCATATGAAGAGAGATTGCACAGGTAAGCAATTTAAACCTCTTAATGGTTATTGTTATAATTGTCATGGTTTTGGACATAGAGCTATTGAATGCAGGAAACCTAAATTTATTGAGAATAATGATGGTAGTAGAATGTTTAGGAATACTAACAATGCAGATAAGAAACCTACTGAAGATGTGAACAGAATAAATGGAGCAATATGTTATAGATGCAACAAGGTTGGACACATTGCTAGAAACTGAAGATCACAAATCAATCAGCCTAAACCAAGAATGAACAATAGAGTTTTTCATCCTAATCCCAAAAATCATGCAAGAAGAAATGAAGATGCAAGTAACAGTCAGAAAGGATGTTGTAGTAATTCAGATGAAATGAAGTTTATCAAAAGCACAAATCAAGGAGACATATTCAACATTGAGGGTAATCAAGAAGGTGAAGTATCAAAAGGTAAGAATGAATCTTTACCTGACCCATCTCAAAGTACTTAATTTATGAAAATTGTAGTAGAATAGGGACTTAGATTAGTGTAAAAGTAGATATATGATGAACTGAGTCTTGCATAGTTAATGCAAGGTAGTATATGATGTTCTAATGCTATGGTTAAGAACGCAAAGAAAAATATTATGTTTTGTGAGATCGCAAGAAGTTTTAAGTTTTGCAGGTTAGCAGAAACAACTTTTTAGAAAGAAGCAGAAAAAGAATTGAATGCAATGTCAAATCTAAGTGAGGTTGAATTAATAAAAGGTCATGATCGGTATTATTTGATCATCAAAGAGAATTCAAGTGTTAAGGAGATCAAAGAGCAGTGATTGGGAGCATTTTGCAAGGATTTGGAGAAGACTTTTGTGTCGAATCTACGCAAGCCCTAAAATCACAAAATCAAGGTATTTTACTTGACAAATCTTTAAATTAGTGAAGGAATTAGAAGAAATCATGGATGTTTCTTTAATACACAATGTCAGAGATAAGAATAGACCTAAGTTGAAAAGGGAACCAGTAGAACCCTTGGAAGATGATCCTAGGTTAGCTTTATCATCCGTACCAGACAGAGTTTTACACCTAGAGAATGTTAGAAGTTATCTTGGATGCAAATTAGAGACTGTCAGTGATAGTGATTTCACCAATGAATATAAGAAGATCTACAATCAGGACATGACATTGAAAGAAGGATTTGAACATTTGAAAGACAATGAAATCATTAAGTATGCATTACAGTATGAATTTGATAATGAAGAATGTACTAAGATTATCTTAAGCAGAATTCATAATGGGAAGTTTTGGTTAGAAGATAGAGTGATAGATATCACATCTAATTTGATTCATGAAGTCACTGGATTATCTAAAACTAGAGCCATTCCTTTAAATGAGAAAAACATGAGGAAAACAGTCATTGACAACACAAATTCATCCTATAATGGTAGAGCAATTGTGATTAGTAAGATCAAACAAGATGATGTCAGATACTTATGCAAGATCCTAACCACTAAGTTTTGTGAAAATTCAAGAGAGGATGACATGGTAGCTGGAATGATACATGCAACTTATCTGATGTGTGTTGACAAGGTACAAGTTGATATGTGTGAGATTCTGAGAATTCAACTTTTTGAGAATTTGGAGAAGATTAAGAAAACTAAGTATACATAGTTTAGGTTCTCATCCTTAATCACCTATATGTTTTTTCATCTATTGAGAAGATTTCTTGACACCATTGGAAATGACTAGAATGATGGCCAAACTACAATGGAAAGGATTAACCTAGTATACAAAAGGCATGTTATTGACAAAGTGAATGAGAGTGCAGTACTGGTAATCAAGACATTTTAGGATATTGTGTCTAGCAGATCAAGAATCCCAGTCTCTTGTGGAGAAGTATAAAGATGACATATGTTTTATGGTTGATACTGACTTTACCTACATTGAGGCAGTAGAACCTAGAACAAAGTTCATAGATACTCTTGGCTATGAGATATTTGAGGTAGAGATAGAGGAGTATGTTAGCAGGTTACTTAAGTGTAAGTTGGACACTCATTACAACAGGTTTGGAACCTTTGAGGAGAACTTCAACTCCGCAAAGACCTTACTTGAAGAGAAACAGTCTAATAAAAGAGTTGAGAGTACTATAAAGAAAATCCTAAAAGATACAAGGATGATAGAGCATGAATTTTTAGTAGCAAAGAAAATAGCAACAATAATCAGAGATATTGGACAAAAAGAAGTTTTGTCTATTCCACCTTTATCATCAATTGCAGCACAACAAGAAGTAACACAAGTGAAGGTGAAAGTGGAAGAAATTGAGAAGGATCAAGAAGAAAAGATATCCACTAGATCCACTTCCTCCACACCTAGTAAAAGAGTAAAGGAAAGTGCTACTGGACCGGGAAAGAGGCATAAGACATTAGTGCAACTAGTTCCAAGAAAAATTTCAAAAATCAAAGATGATGGAACTTCTATTAAGAAGAAAGCTTGGAAACCTAAAGTTGAGAAGCTTAATGAGAAGATCATTGAGGATGGAGACTTTACAAGAATGAATAAGTACTATGATCTTTATGATTATGCATAAATACTTAATCTGGAAAATGCAGTAGTAAAGCATATGATTTTGTCTAATAAGAAGTTTGATACAATTCAGGGTCAGATACCTGATGATTTGTATAATAAACTTGTGAATAGGAAGAAGAGAGCATCATAAGAAGACACAACTATTAGAGAAAAGCTTGTAAGGAAGCTTTGTGTAATAAGAGCTGAAGCACATTTTGGTCAGATCATGAAAGCCTTAAGCACCCATTTGAGAACCAAGAAGAGAACCATTTTGATTATGGGAGGTAGATATGAGGAAGTTAACTCAGAAACAAAGCAAGCAATTATCAAGGTTATGTCATAAAATGTTGGAGAACCATCAGTTGCAGTAGAGCAAGTAGGTGTAATAGAACACGAGGACATTCCCTCTCCACCAGCCATTAACATTGAAGATGAAGTCATGAATATTGAAGGAACAAAGATCACCTTGGATACTGATGATAATGTATTCAAGAATTTGGAAAACATTGTTGACAATTCGACCTTTGAAGAGCATGAAACTACAAAAGGAGAAGAGAAAATAGAGACCATAGTTGTAGAACCCTCAGTAACAAAAAAACAAGCACCCATTCCCACTAAAGAAGATATCAGTCTTACTCCTGAGACTGTAAAGAAGAATCAGATTGGATCTATGATTGAGCATTTGGGAAAGGAAGTAGATGATGATGATCAGTTGGAATTGATCACATCCTTAAACAAGATCATTGGCAAGAACAAGAAAGTGAAAAGTCTTGAAGGATGCCTGAAGGAACTTACTGAGAAGTTACAAAGCACTGTAACTACACAAATTACAGAAGAAGATCCTCTGGAGAAAGAAAAGAAGGTAATGAGCACTTTTGACAATGAATTCATAAATCTATCTGATATAGCAAAAGTGAAAGCTCAAGCAGCCTATGAGGCTAAAATGCTTTTGAACATCAGCCAGAATATCAAGAATGATATCAACAATCTTGATATCTGTATAAAGGACTTGAGGAAGAATTTGGAAATAGGAAAATCTTTGTACATCTAGTGTACAAAATTAGAGACCTTGACAATAGAAGAAGATAAGAAGATGAAGATGAAGGAAGCAGAGATTTAGAATGAAACTGACCTTCTTTCTAGCCCCAGTGTGAAGGTATCTGATGTTGAGAAGAAAATTTTGAACTTATATGATGAAATCAGAGTTTTGCAAGATGAAAGAGACAAAAAAATGAAAAGATTCACTCTTTTAAGAGAGCACACTTCTATGAAGTTAAGCATTATTGAGGAGCAGTTGGAAGAATGTCTTTCAGCTAAGACATCTTTTCAAAAGTTTAACTTTGAAAACCTCCAAGCATGTGAAATAGCATCTTATGGACTGAGCGCACTACTCAATGTGGTAGATTCCATTAAGAAATCATGGGAGAAGGAGTTAGAAGCAATAAAGATTGACTTTGCAGATTGTGTTACAAGCCTACTGGCTTTGCAATAATGAATTAAGGTATAATCTTTTTGTGATACAGTTTTGTAACCCTCCTTACCTTTATTTTGTCATTGTTGTCAAAGGGGGAGAGATATATAGCAGAAAATTGATAGTATTGATAAGGATTGATACTCTTAGGGGGAGTATTGTATTAGAGATAAGATTTTTGAGGAGTTATAAGGATAGTATATATATTTTATACTATGGCCACAATTTTGAGATTTGAAGTTGTACACTTAGCCAATTTTCTCATATGTTGCCACCAATGACAAAGGGGGAGATTGTTGGAAATTTGGCTGAGTTGATTACATAGATGTTGTCATTATGGCAACATATGATCCACATGAAGATCGCACTAGTCAGAGAGCTAGTATGATAGAGCGCAATGCAAAATTATCTAAGTATGAAACAATATTTTTACCAGTGAACCTGGACATAGTTTTTGTTTGCGATGTTGATTGGAGTAAGTTCAGTGCTTGCACACTTGAACATAGACTCTATGATGACTATTGAAGACCCATCTCAGAGTGAAAGTTAGTGTGACATGTACGGAAGAAGTTATGATAGTTTTACTAAAGACAGTGTCAAGCCGACAGGACAGAATATGAAGACAGAATTAGTAAAGAGTTAAGGGATTATTTTGTTTATCAAAATAATGACTTAACAATATAAAGGGATGAAATCCTAGATGTTAACTCTTGGATAAAGTTATTTGTGTAAATTTAATTGTAATTGTAAGAAAAGCATAGCAGTAATGAAATGTAATGAAGTAGTGACATGATGCAAAATATATGATGCATATGTAATAGCGATAGTAAAAGAGAAGCGAAGAGATATTGATGCAAGAAGTATAAGGTTATGTACCTTAACCTAATTTTTTAATCGGTGTATATTTTACATTACTTGTTTGGGCAATGGGCTCATCTGGTAATCACATTTTGTACTGCCAACTCCTAACAAGGTTGAGGCTTCTAACAAGGCCTATAGTCCCTTAATCAAAACTGATACACTATATGCTTGTAATAGACTCCTAACAAGGTCAACATCCTTAACAAGATAATTTTTATTAGTGGATCTTTGTGGGTACCATCCCCACTAGGGTTTTCCCTTATCCAGGGTTTTCTCGAGAACAAATAATGTGTTATGAGTTCTTTAGTTTTATTGCTATGCATGTTGTTTAGCTTCTTATGTTATGCATGTATAAAGATAATCTTTTATATCCATAATTGGGAAAAAGATAAAGTTCATAGAAGATTGATTCACCCCCCCTCTCAATATTCCCTATTTCTAATAGCTTCTACACAAAACTATTGAACAATTCAAACTGCTCACCTCTCAAGATCCAACAGGATTTATTGACTAACATCCCTAAGATCATAACTGATGCTGGCAATCAAATGTTATCAAAGGAGTTCTCTGAAAGTGAAATTCTACAAACACTATCACAAATGGCTCCAGATAAAGCCCCTGGCCCTGATGGTTTCCCTCCTAGTTTCTTCTTGCACTGTTGGAGTGTCTTGGGGAAAGATCTCACTGCAGTTCTAGAGGCTGCCAGATCATTAGGTAGATTCTTATATGAAATCAACAATACTTTCATTGCTCTAATTCCTAAAAAAGAACAATTTAATTGTATGGATGAATTTAGACCTATTGCTTTATGTAATACAATTTACAAGATATTATCAAAGTCTCTAGAAAATAGATTAAAAACTATTCTTGGTAAGATTATTGGGGAAGAACATACAAGTTTTGTGCTAGGGAGATCAATCTTGGATAGTATAATCATTGCTCAAGAAGCTATTCATTCCATACAATGCAATAAACAACCTAGCATGATCATCAAATTAGACATCAAAAAAGCCTATGACAAAGTGAACTAGAGATTCTTAGCTAAATGCATGGAAACTTTTGGCTTTTCTAAGGCTTGGATAAATTTTCTATTCTATTGTATTTCCACTCCAAAATTTTCTATTCTTGTGAATGGATCTCCTCAAGGGTTTTTTGAAGGTTCCAATGGAATCAAACAAGGAGATCCCCTATCCCCCTTTCTTTTCATTATTATGGTAGAAGCTTTGGGTCACATTTTAATCATCCTTCAAGATCAAGATTGCATTAAAGGGATTGAAATCACTTCTTCAGTAAGAGTAGTCACTCATAAAAAATTTGCAGATGACATTCTTCTCTTTAGTAAAGGCACTATTTGGGAGGCTATCCAGACCAAATTAGTACTTGATAATTATGCTGAGACCTCTAGTCAAGTAGCCAACAAAGATAAATCAGTGATATTTTTCTTTCACACAAAAAAGAAAATTCAACAAAAAATGAAAAAAGTACTGGCCTTTAAAACAGGCTCTCTCCCATGCTCTTGTTACAAGTAGTGGTTGCCGTTGCACCAAAAGATCGACCTGTTAATGTCTAATACAACCAATAGACTTATAGAAGACACAAGAGGTGGTTAAACCACATTGTGAATCCTGAGGGGAGCACTGACCATTTTTCCAACAATCTCCCCCTCAACATTACTTGAGGGGATTCGAACCTGTGACCAAGCTCTGATACCACTTGTTACAAGTAGTGGTTGCCGTTTTACCAAAAGATTGACCTGTTAATGCCTGATATAACCACTAGACTTATAGAAGACATAGGAGGTGGTTAAACCATGTCGTGAATCCTAAGGGGAGTGCTGACCATTTTGCTAACAGCTCTTACTTGGGAATCCCCATAGAAAAGACCCTAAGAACCACATCGGTTTGGAAACCTATCAATGAAAGAATGGATATGAAGATGGACAATTGGAAATCAAAATGGCTATCTTGGGCGGGCATAATTGTGATGATCAAAGACACCTTGACTATAATTCCTATTTATCTAATGTCTTGTATCTCTCTTTCCATGGGTGGCTATATGGATATTGTCAAGAAGTTAAGGAAATATTTTTGGTAGGGAAAAGACACAAACAAGAAATTTTTTCTTATATCTTGGGATAAGATTTGTAAACTAGTAAATGTAGGGGGCACTAACATCAAAAATCATTTGTGGCAGAATCAAGCTCTCAGAGCTAAACTATATTGGACAATTATGAAGGATCAGAATTTCAAATGGGTCAGAATTTTAAGGGGCAAGTATCTTGGCAACAATATTGAAGAAGAGGTATTTCGAATTAGGGATCTCCTAAGAGGCTCTAGAATTTGGAATTTCATTTCCAAGTCTAGACATATTGTGGATAAAAACATCACATGGAATATTAGAGAAGGCAATTTAGCTCGGTTTTGGGAGGATTCATGGGGTGGGTGTCCAAGTATTAATTTGTTGTTGGGGCAGAGTCAAATAAGTTAGATTTGTTCAGCTTCTTGGGGACCCTTTGTGAAAGACTACATTACTCCTACTTGTCCTCAACAGATGGCTGCTAGCAGTGGAAATAATTTTCAAAACTTAGTCTTGATCCACTGGAATTATTCAGATTGAAAATGCTTCTTAAAGATAGATCCTTCTTTCTCAAGTAGGGGCCAGATGAAATTATCTAGAATGGGGCTAAATCAGGAATCTACAACATTAAGGATGGTTATAAGATTCTGTCAGGGCCTATACAAACAAAGACAAATACAATTCCAATAATTATGTTGGAATAAGGTATTTCTTCCTAAGGCAAGTTTATTCACATGGGTAGCTTCCCAAGGCAAAATTTTAATTGCAGATCGATTCCTTAAGATGGGCTATTATGGACCATCTAGATGCTCTCTATGTCACAAATGTGAAGAGGATACCAATCACCTATTGCTATCATGTCCCTTCACCAATGAATGTTGGAATTGGCTATGCACAAAATTAGGATGGTTTTTAGCCTTCCCTCAGGAGATCCTTTCTCTTCTGTTACCTTGGCCTAAGCTCTATGCAGAAATTTTATGTGGCAATTTATTGATTATATCCCCGTCCATTCTGATATGGGAAATATGGAAAGAAAGAAATAGAAGATTTTTTCAAGATAAATCAATGGAAATTGCCTCTATTCTCAACAAAATTGTAGTTATAGTAGAGGTCATGAATTCTCACATCCAAACTCAATCATTCCAACACAAGTTTTACACTAGCTGGGATGACCAAATGATTAAAAGGTGGTATGGCCTCAAGACCCCAATCACTATAGGTAGAGGCTGCAAAGCTAATTATATTCATAGATCTTTTTGCATGTGGATGTATCCATATTTGGGGTGGTTCAAGCTCAATTTTGATGGAACTTCTAAAGGAAATCCAGGTCCATCAGGGGCTAGTTGCATCATACACTCTTCAGATGGTAGGGTCATAGCGAAATTGGCTAAACCATTGGAAATAGATACCAATAACATGGCTGAATTCAAAGCTTTATTGTATGGTCTTTCTTTTGCACATGATCTAGGTTTGGCTAAATTGGAGATTGAAGGGGACTCCATGATAACTATAAATATTGTAAAAATAGGGGCGACACCAAATTGGCTCTTACAAGCTTCCTTGGAAGTCATTTTGAAGTTGACAAGAAAATTTGAATCCATAACGGTTAGTCATATTTTTTGTGAAGAAAACTCCAAGGCTAATGAGTTAGCCAATATTGCGGCCAGTGGTGTATTTTTTAAGACTATTTCAGGGGAGGTACAACCTAATCTTCTATGACTTCATCTTTAAATTTTTTCTTAAATCCCACCATTTCCTAGCAACAGTCTCTAGTTTTCAAAATATGTTTAAATCCCAAGGCTCCTCGGTAAGATGCTTCGAGTTTGGAGAATGTCTTATCAAGTCATTTTGTCATCTCATCATCTTTCCTGAGTGCACATTGTTTATGATTTCTTTGAATATGAAGAAATCCAACTTGAAATCTAACTATGAGTAGTCAGTGTACTTCAATGGAAATGAGGTGGAAAATACCCTTTTTTGGGAGCCAAATGAGCACTTTTTGTTAGAGGATTGAGTAAGATGAAATCTTCTCCCTTTCTCAGAAGGACGTGATGGTTTCTTGGTTCAGACACCTATAGTTTGTATCACATCTTGAGCACTTGGCCTCTTAGTATATCATATTTTTCAAAATTTGGTCTTCATCTTAGCAACATTTCGGCCGGTTCACATCCTATCAATGTTTTGGAAAGTTACTATCTTTAATAGCTATATTGGGGGATACCTTTAACGGTCTAATAACTGAATGATGTAGATGATAAAATCAATGCAATATTTGACAATGAGCTAGAGCTACTCATTATCATATGTGTAGAAAGATGGTAGTCTTTTTTCAACAAAGAGTGAATTTAGGGTGTTGTGGGATTCATTCCATTGTAGTCAGACTGGATTCTCTCTTCATAATTTTTTGTTCTATGATAAAATGGATTCTCCCATCAAAATGAATGTGAGTGTGGATTAGATAGCCTTTGATTCTCCCATCTATACTGATAAATTGAAGGAATTCTGCATATATCATCAAAGAGTGGTCTTACACGCGGTTAAGGAAATCCTAGGCACTAACTTTCTGTGCACTAACCACATATTTAGAGTGAATACAAACATATGCTCTGGTTTCTTGGCAAGCATCCTTGTAGCAGGTGCTCATAAAAATTTGGCAGAGGAAATCTGTGTGCATCTCTTTGATGGTAGGTATCTTTTAGGCCTTCACAATGCAATTGTGGGTATTTATGATGATTTGTATACTTCCTTTCCATGGGATCTCCCAATAGTAATGACTGTTGGCTCCCCCTTCCCTAGGCTGGGTACCAATACTAAATGTAACTTTTATGGAGGTCCTCCCAGAAGGTTTTTATCCTTTGGGGATGGGAATGTGAACATCAACCATAGAGGCTTTCAATGATGAAGAAGGGGTTGAAATTCCTCACCAAATTCCTGAGAATAAAAGAGGGTTTGCACTCTCTATATGGAGATGACTTGGATGAGATATGGACTGCGTATACTAGTATAGATATGATGAGAAAATAGATAGACTTGGGAGTGTGGATTCCTCAGATGCTATAGAGGAGGAGGAGGACAAATCTGATGAGGCTGTGGATGAGGAAGAGGATGAAGAGGCCGAGGCTGATGATGAGGAGGGTGGTGCTGATGAAGAAGAGGAGTAGGAGGAGGATGAACATAAGTCTTTAGAGGAAGAATCCATGGACCAGGGGAACAAATCTGGTTCCCAAAATGAATATGAGGATAGACATGACTCTTCCTCAAATAGCTCAAAGCAGGACTCAACCTCTGCTTCGGACTAGCATTGGTGCAATGTCCCTTTATAGGTTTTTTTTATGTTTTACAGCTTATAATTTTAGTATAGTTTGAGTTTAGCTTTACAGTTTTAGTTGGATTTTTGACATATATTTTTTGGATGTTTGTGGAGGTACTGAGCAATGATGCTCACTCTCTGGGGTACCCTTGATACTTTATTGGCAAGTATCTACTTTGAACTTATTAATTGTTAATACTTAATATTATTAATAGTAATCCTTCAGCTTTAGCCCCTTATTGATTAAAAAATTCTAATGTCAATGGAGGCTTCATCACATTGTGTGATGGTTAAGTAGTTGCATTGTTAATGGTACAATCAAGGTTCAAATCCTCACAAGGATTACACAATGTTCATGATGTGATTGAGCTCTCTTGGTAGATGTGTTGGTGATGGTTTTGAAGGAGGAGAAATAGAGGATTAATAAGGAGACAAATGATGGGAGGGTTTCCCCATTGTAAAAAAAGAGGTGTTATTGCCTTAGTTTATTCCTAGGGATGGGGTTTCCCATTGTGATCCCACTAGTTCAAAGCTCTAGTCAAAAGCAATTATCACTAATAAAAAAATATAATGTCAATGGGCTCTTGGTTTGCTGGTGTAGTTGAATGGTCCTTAATGAACCCCCCCAATGATAAAGTCTTGTTGAGTGCAAAGCTTTGACATCATAAGGAATGAGGTTGTGATTGTTCTTGTAGAAAATGTGGAAAAATGAATATACCTTAGTCATTGGTTCTTAGCTGAAGAGGTTCAACCTATGGCTCATGCTTTCATATCAGGTAGCTACACATTATTGGTCTTGTATAAAACCCTCTATCAAAAAATATATAATAGAAAACATAAAGTTATTTTTAAAAAGTCCTACAATATAAAACCACATTCTGTAATAGTTTTAATTAAAGTATATTTTTATGTTTGGCTTCAAAAAAATACTTTACAAAAATAATTTTTTTAACTTTGAGTAAAATTTATTTGTTAATGAATTAAATAAAACTATAAATCTAGGACAATGAGGACCTACGTGTTTTTGGAAGCTTTCCCAAAATTCTAATTGATATTATTTGAAGTTTAAATTTCACTGTGTAATCACCCAAAGATAGCAAGATTCCAATGCACAATGTAAGCAAAAACTGAACACTCTGTATTGGAATCTTTGTTGGAAAAATGGTCAGCGCTCCCCTCAAGATTTGTGACATGGATTAACTGCCTCTTGTGTCTTCTATAAGTCTAGTGGTTGTATCAGGCATTAACAGGTTGATCTTTTGGTGCAATGCCAACCACTACATGTAACAAGTGGTATTAGAGCTTGGTCATAGGTTCAAATCCCCTCAAGTAACATTGAGGGGGAGATTGTTGACAAAATGGTCAGCACTCCCCTCAGGATTTGTGACATGGCTTAACCATCTCTTGTGTCTTCTATAAGTCTAGTGGTTGTATCAAACATTAACAAGTTGATCTTTTGGTGCAACAACAACCACTACTTGTAACAATCTTTCTATCTTTTCTAGCTCTCGTTTGATCAAGTTCAGGTTTAGTTGTCTCTCTGTGCTTTATTCGATCAAGTTCAGAGTCAAATCTCTATGAGTTACCTTGACATCATCATTCTTTGACTCAATGTGTTCCCAGATCATTCACACATTAGTCAAAGAGGGGCAAATGTAATCACCCAAAAATTTTCTAGTAAACTATGAGCTCCTCTCTAACATTAAAATTTAAATACTAGACTACATCTTGTACTTAATCAAATTTTCACATTTATTTAATCTCTTATTTCTTGATCAAATCATCATTTTATCATTTATTTAAAGATATCCTAAAGTTTGACCACTTTATCCTAAGCTTTATTTGATTGAAAGAACATGTCCCCTTTTAATTAAATAAAATCCCTTTTATCCTATGTGTGCACATGAAAAAGGAATTTCCTAATTCAAAAAAAGAAAAGAAAAAGACTTTTTGTCTACACATTAAATGCACATTTTTGTATATGAGTGGAATCTCCTTTTGCCTCTTAATATTTTCTACACATCTTTTTTCCTCTTAACTATGTCCATTTATTTTTCCTCTTGAGAATCTTGTGCACCAAATTCAAAATTAGGATTATTCTCCACCCTTAGATTTTGCTTCTTAATCTCTCACTGTCTATTACTCTTTAAAAGGAGGCTCTCTCCTCACTTTTGCATTCCTAGATTCTTAGATATTTCATGCTATTTTTATGCTATCATTTTGTTTACTTGCATTCTTAGACTTGTATTTCCTTATTGCATTTAGCTTCGATTACATAGCTTAATTAGGACGTATTGTAATCTTGCTAGATTAAATTTTGTTTCCTTTTTATTGCATTTGCATCATAGATTAGTTCTTGCATTTCATCTTAGATTACTTTCATTTGCATTATCATTTTAATCTTCCATTCTATGGTGCACTTTGCAAATGGTATCTCTTTAAGGTTCATTTGAGAGCCACCATTCATAATATCTAGATTCTTCCATGTCATAGATAGGAAGCTATAAGCCGCTTATTGAGATTTCCTTCTTCATGTATTCTCTCAAGTGTAATGGTTTATAGAAGGGTATCATATTTTCATCACACATTTTTGGCACCCACCATGGGGCTCAATTCTAGGATTTAGCTCCATTTCTCGCATTTCTTGCATTTTTCATCATTTGGTTGTCACAGGTTCATGTCTCTATTTTGCAGGCCAGGAAAATTGAATGAAATTTCAGAGTATATGGGACAAAATTTTATAATACTACTAGATGACCTTTGTCATTTTATAGAAAATCATTTATGTTTTGTGTGGTATATCCGCTGCCATCTAGCAAAATATCATCTCTGCTCATTATACTTTGTTGTCTTGTATTGGAATATCATTTGGTTTTTGCAAGCATATTGTATGATTTTATGACAGATTGAGAGAGTGTCACCCAAATTTTATTTCTTGCACAATCTAAGTCTTTTAGCCTATTTTTCTTGCATTTTCCTTGCATTTCGAGTTTTTTGGTTTTCTAACAACACCTAGCAAGTGGTTTTGCAGGGTTATTAATTTCATTTGCATAATTTTTTGGCTTAACTTGTGGTTTTGTAGGAATCAATTTCCAAAGGAATTGCATTGCTAAGACTACTAACATTGTGGTTTTGTAGGTTTCCTTAGAGATACAAATAAACATTGTGCTTTCATAGATATGATTTTCTAGACACCTAGCTTAATTAGTTATCTTTTTGTAAATGAACATGTGCTTGATGTGTTTGGGAGACACTATGGAGTAGGAGAGTATGCTCTTTTCCCTTGGGGAAAATCAGAAATCTAGACCTCCATTATCTATCCATTTTCTTTCTTGCATTTACCTTTAGAGGGCCTACCAAGAGAGCAATTTTTTGGGAATGACCCAAGTGGGGAACAAGCGAACCTGACTTACTCCATCCCACTATAATCTAAAGCTTCCTTCAATATAAAGAGAGGTAAGGATTGGCTATTTTCTACTTCTAATTCTTCTTCATGTGTAGGGCCAATTTGCCTCAATCTTTTTTACAAGACATCACTTGACTTGGTTCTTGTAGGACCTTCATGGTCTCAATCTTGTTTACAAGACTACAAGGGGGGTAAATTCAAATTGTATAGGTCCAAGAGGTCTCAATCTTTCTTGAGAGACTATACATTTTGGGTTATTTTAGGGCTATAGGCCTCAATTTTGCTTGCAAAACTACAAGGGGTAGTCATGAATGAAGACCCTTACTAAACACCTTAGGAATTAGAGGCTAACCATTTTGGCCATGTGACTTCCTTTGTGCAAGGATTGATCCAAGTGGAATTACTTGGATCACCCCAAGATAGTCACCATATGTGTTCCCTTGGATGCTAAAGCTTGAATATGGAAATATGGAAAGACATGTACTGTGACCATTGTTCTCCTCCAATTGATCCATAAATTGCATAGTCCTAGGAAAGGCCATTCAACCACTTAATTATGGGGCGAAGAACATCAAGTTGTGGGTAAAGATTGAAACACTTCCCTTTTGACCTTAGGTATAATTTTCTTGATGTGTCTTCATTTTATGCTAGACCTGTGGAAATCATTGGAACATACACATGACAGTTGTATTCATAGGGATTTTCTTTGAGACCTCCCAAGTGTTTGTATGATGCAAGATTTCTTTGTCTCTTTCTTGATTGTTTGAAAACTATTCTATGCGTCACATTTGATTGGCTTTGAATTCAAAACTTGCAGTGAAAATTGAAATTGCATACTATCACAATGATTTACATTGCTAGACCAGTTAAAATGACCAATCGAAATGAGGATTTTGAGTCAAAAGTTGGTCTTTTTATGTTTTCTGACTTAATATCATCTACTATGGTCAGAAATATTATGTACGAAAGTTTAGAAAATTATTTTCCATTCAAATAAATATCATCTTTGAGTACTGGGTAATATCATCTGGTTTTCTTACTGAATATCATCTTGTCCTGGAGTATCATCAGGTTTATTGTGAAATATCATATGACTTATTATCTCTGTCTAACTATCATCTATCTTGCTAAGGTTTATCATCTAGTGATTCATCCAAGTTGGTTTGGCCTCAAATTTTCTCTTAGCTTGTTTAGGAGGCTTATACTTGATTATTTCTAGTCTCTTATTCTGAAACTAGTAGGTTGGGGACTATTTTTAGCTGAAAAGGATCACCTAGATACCTTAGTTACATTCTTGATTAGTAAATTTGTTCACTTGTCTATTTCTTTTGGCTACCTTTATCTTTACTTTGACGTTATCTCTTGACTCGAGTCACAAGTTTCATGCATAGGGAACTTACCCATAGCTTGGGCACTTTGTGATAAGTTGTCTTGGTCTCTTTTTTCTCTCTTATTTTTTGACAAGTGAGCACTTTTCTTTTCTACTGTGGACATCAAGTTGTCTTGTGTCATCTTAATTGGCTCTTTACATTCTCATTCATGCCAGTAACAACTAGATATCAAATTGGTCAAGGGAAGAAACCTCCAATTAGCTTTGATGAATTACCTTTTCCTACTAGGCATCAATGTCATCAAGACAGAGAACCTCAAATTACCTTTGACAAAGAAGGGGATAATATTGAAGTTTGGTTTGATCCTTTTGGAAGTACCTTTGAGACACTTCTTGCCTCATCAAGATCTAAAAATAGTTTATCTCTCACCATGTCTAGGGAAGAACATAACAAGTGATTGAATGACCTTTTTGAGAATAATGAGAGGTTAAGACAAGTTGAGTTAGGGAGAAAAGCTTACATGGATGAATAAGAAAATCATTTGGCACAACAAGTCAATTCCAATTTCTTTGGAAATAATGGAAATAACACACCTCCAAGATCTCCCCCAAGGTCACAACATAATGGATTTGACTCACCTCCAAGATCTTCACATTCTAGGCATAACTCTCAACATGGCAATAACACAGAGCATGAAATTACTGAAGAAGAGATCCTAAACTTTCAAAAAGATGATCATTATGAAAGACTCATGTTGAAAATCTTGGAACAAAATGGTGATAAATATTTCATGCACTTGGATTATAGAGGGTTAAAACTCCCCCATGACTTTGATGTTGATGGGTTGATTTGAAGAAGGGAACCCTCACCTTTGGGAATTGCCATTAAGGGAATACAAGACCTGGAAAATGAAATGTCAAGCTTGAAAAGAGAAAAGGAGAATCCTAAGTCATCATTTTCTATGGAATCCATATGCACTCTACCTTTTGACAAAATTCTATACATGATGCCTTTTCTAAGAGATTTTGAGATTCCTAAGTATGACAAGTATGATGGAAATGGGGATCCACATGACCATGTTACACAATTTTATGCTTTGAGCATGGAATTTATACATGATGACACTTACCTTATGAGAATTTTTCATAGGAGTCTAAATGTACAAGCTATGGATTGGTTCACAAAAATCAAACCTCCACTCAAGTCCTTTGATGAGCTAGCTCAAAGGTTTATTGAATAATAATCTTACAATATTCAACACCCCGTGATAATGCTTGACCTATGCAACATCAACCAGAAACAAGGTGAACCTTTTGTTACATTTTTACAAAGGTGGAGAAAGCTGCACTCAAGATACCCATGAAAACTTCCAGAGAGTGAGAAGATTGATATCTTTGTTAATAATCTCATACCTGAGTTTCATTATGATCTTAGAAAGCAAGTCTTTTTCACCTTTAATGACATGATTGAAAGTTCTTTTTGAATAGAGGATGTTTTTTGTCAAAAAGGGTGAGATCACATTAAGAAAGGATAAATTCAATAATGGTAATGGCTATAAAAAAGACAAGAATATGCCTTTGAATAAGAAAAAGAATGTGGTCAATGATGTTGTTGTTGATGAATCTAAGCCTAAAGATCCCATTTTCAACTTGGCTAGTGCTATCCAAATAACCAAACAACAAGAAGCTACAAAATATAATGATTCTAATAAGGCTAAATCTTCATGGGCACCTAAGCCTAAATGTGATTTTACCCCTTTGGGAGAATCATATGATGTGATACTTAAGATCTTACTTACCAATAAGATTATCACAATACCTAAATATTCTAAACCTTACGAGCCATAGGTGAAACCCAAGTGGTGGAATGACAACCATTATTGTGAATATCATAAGCACAAAGGACACAAGATTGAAAAATACATAAAATTAAAAGATGTCATTCAAGACCTTATCAAGGATGGGAAGGTTGGAGTAGATGGTCTTGTTAAGAATTATGATCATAAGGCTTTCAAGGAACCACTCCCAAAGTATGAAAAATGCGAAACATAAAAGAAAGATGAGAGACCTAAAATTAACTATACTTATACGAATAATGAAAATGTTATCAATATGCTTGAACCAATGAATGAAAATGTTAAGATAGTGAGACCTAATGGACCTAGCTATGATTTAGATATTGATGAGGTTCCTAAGGTTATCTTGAAAGGTGTTGGCTCTTCCACACAACCCTAATCTTGCAATGAGCATAACCACATGGTCATGCTTAGAGTTGTCAACTCTCCTTCACATAGAGAAAGCCTAAATACTATCACTAGGAGTCAACCCAAGGTTATTCTTAGAGGTCCAAATTATTCCAAGAAAGCTAATCCTAAGAAAGTGGCATCCTCTTCCAAGAAAGCCCCTACTTCCTATAAGTCAAACTATAATCTAGTAGATCAAATTTAATGTACTCCAAACTAGATTTCAATCTTTGAGTTTCTAGAGTTATCACCTATGCACAAGGAGATCTTAGAAAAATATTTGCAAACAACAAGTTTCCCCAAAGATATTGATACTAATAAATTTAAAACCATGGTTAATCACATTGCTTCTCCACATGACCTTTCAATTTCCGAGGAAGACAAAAAGTCTTTAAGTCACCCACATAACCTTGCCCTACATATTGAAATCCAAATATATTGAACCCAAGTCAAACACGTGCTGATAGATAATGTCACTAGGTTGAATATTTATTCTTTTAATGTGATGAAGCAACTGGGATTGTCAGAGTTCACCACTGATCCAAGGAAAAAGATTACTATCAAAGCCTATCATGAAGTTGAAAGGTCTTCCAAAGGATTGATTGTGTTACCTATTCAGGTTGGTCTAGTTAAAAAAGAGGTGGTGTTTCAAGTTCTTCATATCCATCTTTCTTACAACATATTTCTGGGAAGACCATGGATCCATGATATGCAAGCGGTCCCCTCTACCTACCGTCAGTGCATAAAGTTTCACTTCAACAATACTGAGATTTCCATTCTAGGGGATAATTCTATGTCTATCAATATGCTTACTATTGAATCCTTAGTACCACACAATAGAGCTTCTAATGAGACTAAGAATAATCTTTCTGATCATGAAAATAAGTTAAAGATATTGAATCTTGGGATGGGAGAATAGAAACTAGATTCTATTGCTACACTCACAGTATCCCCTCGATCTTATGGTCAACCTTTAGAGGATAAGAATCCTTCATCTTCATCCATGATAGTTTTTGGGACCTTTTTATAGTCCTTAGTATCTCTAGAAGATGAAAAAGAAGAACAAGCTATTAGAGAATGGGTCTATAGAGGGAAAGAACTTGAAGTTGTTCTTATTGTTGTAGTCTCTCCCAAAATATATGAAAAAGCTTATGAGTTCCTAGCTAAGATGGGTTACCCAAGTCATGGTCCTTTGAGAAATAAGAAACATGCTCTTGTTGAATCTTTTAGTCATACAAATAGAAGGAATTCTAAGGACAAGACTTAATTGGCATTTTATGATACACAGCCGGTTTATGACCCATCTCCTGATAATAGTGAATCTGAAGAAGAGATTGTGCCTACTCACACTTTTGATCAAGATGAGGAAAATTTTGTTCCCTCTACTCTCATTCTAGGGAATGAAGAAGGATCTCCACTAGAACATGATGATGAAGCTTCCACATCTCACCAATGTGAAGAGTCATATGTTGAAGATCCTAGTAGAGAATGCATTTGCAAGAACATAGCACAATTATTACAAATAGAAAGAGATGTTGACTCACATGAATATGAATGAGATTCCCTCTTTGTCAAGTCAAAAAAATTGAGAATAGATGTGGTGCATACTTATGCTAACTAAACCAAAGTGGTAGATGAGTCACCCTTAGGTCGTGACGAGTCAAAATTACATGTTTCTTTCATTGATCAAGTTAATCACTCTAGGAATTAGATGGATTTAGGTACTTTTGAGGGAAACCTTATAGATTCTAAAATCTTGTCATTAGAGATGACTTGTACCCCATATCAATGCTTTAGAACCTATCACTTCCCTCCCACTCATGTACCCTGACCTTATTGATTGGTCGCAATGGAATCAACTGTCTGCATTACCTTCTATCCAAAATGACTATGAGATAGTCTACTACCTCAATGCTATTGATCCCATAGTTTCTTCCACCAGTGAGCCACCAAAAAACATGATTGAGATAAATATCAAGTACTGTAGTCATAAAATCAAAAGAAAAATGAAAAATAATAGGCGCTTTGATGGTGAAAACCACTTTGTGGCGGTGTTAGAGCCTAAAAAAAGTAAAAATAATAGATATATCTAAGGGTGAAAAGCTCTTTGAGGCACCCAAGGATGAGGTACTTGGTAGTTTACCTAGTTATTTTCAAGATAGATCTTTAGTCTTGATAGAGCTGACACAGACTATAAATCTTGGGGAAAATGAAGCACCTCAGCTCATACATTTAGCTCAATCTTTGTCAGCAAATGAAAAAAAGAAAGTTTAGTGAGTTCTTTAGAGAAAAGAAAATCATTTTTTCTTGGACATATGTGGACATGCCATGGATGGACTCTAGTCTAATTATGCATCATCTATCCATAGCTCCTAGTGTTAACCTAGTCAAATAAAAATGATGAAAGATGCATCCACACATAGCTCTCTTGGTCAAAGCTAAATTAGAAAAACTCTTGAGTGTTGGATTTATATGAGCTATAGATTATGCTAAATGGATCTCAAACATTGTAATTGTATCTAAACATGACAAATCAATTCGTATATGCATAGATTTATGGGATCTTAACAAAGCTTTCCCAAAGGTTGACTTTCCACTTCCAAATATAGACATGATAGTGGATATGACTGCGGGTTATGAAATGTACTCCCTCATGGATCATTTCTCAAGATATAACCAGATTAAAATATCCTTTGAAGATCAATAAAATATTTCCTTTACATGTGTATGGGGAGCCTTTTATTAGAATGTCATTTTATTTGGACTAAAAAATTCTATAGCTACCTAGAAAAGAGCCATGACTACCATCTTCCATGACATGATGCATAAAAATATAGAAGATTATGTGGATGATAGTTTCAAAAAATCCAAGAAAAGGAATACAGATCTTGAATATTTATGTTTGATCTTAGACAGGATGAAACAATTTCAACTAAGATTAACTCCTAAGAAATGTGCTTTTGGAGTCACCTTGGGAAAACTACTTGGATACATCATTTTAGCTAAAGGAATTGAGGTTGAGCCTGAAAAGGTCCAAGCTATAATTGAGATGCCACCTCCCAAAAATATAAGTCAACTAAGGAGTCTACAAGGGTGCCTTCAGTGCATGAAGAGGTTCATATCCCAACTTTCTGATAGAGCTCAACCTTTTGACAAGAATCTACATAAAGGAGATACATGTACATGGAATGAGAAATGTGAGAAAAGTATCAATTAAATCAAGGAATATTTGGCCAAACCTCCAATCTTAATGCCTCTTATTCTAGGGAAACCTCTTATTTTGTATATCTTAGCTACAACTACATCCTTGGGGGCATTATTGGCACAACAAGATGAACATGGGAAGGAAAGAGCTATATACTACATCTTTAGAACATAAGTATCTTATGAGATCAATTACAACAACATTGAAAAATATTGCCTTGCAGTGGTGTTTGCATCTCAAAAACTTAGACATTATATGCTGGCACATACTATATAGCTTGTCACAAAAATTGATCCTTTGAAATACTTACTAAATAAAGATACTCTTATTGGTAGACTAGATAAATGGATGATGATTCTCTAATGTAGGATAGGTAAGGAGGATCCAATTAAGGACAGTCCTCACAAGAAGCCAAACACCACAATGTAGAATTACACGACAAGACAATATTTTTAACTAAATTTTCATTAACATGCCTGATTGTAAGGCCTTCTGAGTTAGGGGCAAATACAATCAAAATTATTTCTGCAATCTCTCAACTAGTCTAGCTTTGAAACAAATCAGCAACTAATGGAAACCCTAAGGAAGATCTAAACTTGAGCTCGCAAGCATCCAAGCATGCAAACCACTAGCTCTGATATTACAAACTATTAGATAACAATCTGATCTTCAAGATCTCATAGGATATAGATCTAATCACTATCAATTCACTTCCATTGACTCCAATCTACCCTAAAAAACTACCCAAACACTCCTTAAATACTAATCTTCAGCTACAAGTCAGTTGGATGAAATAATTAACTCCTAAGCCAAGTCGACTCCTATTACAAACAAATATTAAATGCAATACCAGTCGGCTCTCAAATAGCCTTACAAACATTTAATTCTCCATTTCAGCCTCAGGATCTACATAGGAGAATACAACAAAAGATACCAACAATAAATGCACCAAGTCGGCCAATGAAACCCTTAAGAACTCTAGTTGGTAAACCATAACTACTCAGTGCTAGAGAAACAACCGAGCACTAGTGAAATAACCGACCAAGCCAAGAAACACTGAGAAACACAGGAATCACTGAGAAAAAGTTCCACTGAGCACAAGAGGTTTCAACGAGTTCCTTCAGCAAACAAAGCTTCCTTCAATAATCGAAACCGTCGGTTAAAGCTGTGACTGAGTACCACATAATGAAAACAACACACCTCCATGTAGACTTATCGAGTACCCTAGAATGCCCCTGCATCAGACACCCTAGGTTCAAAAAGATGTTCTCATAGGTTGGAAGAACATCTTCTGGGATTCAGCACATAAACCTCAAACTGGTTCTTCACATACATGTCCTCCAACTTTTCAGCTTGCATACTCTTCCACTTAAGCTTCCTCTATCTTTTCAAGTCTTTCCTTGATAACACATATGCTTGTTCTCCATATTGATCATCATTCCTGTCAGGATCCACCAACTCAACTCGGCTATCAATACTCAGACTTCTCTTACCGAGTGTTGTATCCAACAAAGGCATCAGGGAAAACTTCCTGTCATCCTTCTCAAAAGAAAACACATTCTTGAGACAATCATACATATCTCTGCAATTATATTGCCAAGGTCTACCGAGAAATATATGACAACTATTTTGTTAGAAATGGGAACACTGAGAGGGGGGGGGGGGGTGAATCAGTGTTCCATATATTATTACTTTTTCTGATATCTTGAAACTTAACTTAATTGCTTCTTAAGTACTGAAATGAATATCAATGCAAGTAATATAAACAACCATAACACATAAAACCAATTATGATTAAGGGGAAACCCAAATAGGTAAAAACCCCAGTGGGTATTGACACCCACTAAGAACTGCACTAGTGTATTATGATCCCTGTTAGAAGATCTTACAACCCTGTTAAGAGTTGATCTTTACAATGCAATAAGTACAGTGACCTAGTCAAGGGTCAGACCCTATTAGGAGTCTTTTAAAATAACCCTATTAGGGGTGGTGGCTCATTTCCAGAGCTCACTACTCAATGAGAAGGCTACAACCTCCTGGATATCAGATACACACTATATCTACTAATGGTGAATTGTTGCTTTGACACTGCTTGTCTGACCAGTTCCTTTTGTGCACTGATACTTTAACCTCTTGTAAATATCTAAAACATTCTAACTTCTCTTTGCATACTTCTTCTCTTTTTCTATCAACTCTATATCTCATCCCATGCTCAAATACAAAGGCGCATGTCTTATTTATATGCGCAAACAAAACTATTCACCAAGTCAGCCTATAACTAATTACATACAGTGGTTCCAAATGAATTGGCTCAAGCGTGTTTACATACAATGATATTAACATGTCTATAACCTAAATACAATAGATGCATATCCTTTACAAAACAATATTATAAGCGCTAACCAAATTACCAACAATCGGCTCCATGCTGTGTTGTGTTCTGCTGCTCATTGTCTGTGTCACTTCATTTGGCTGTAACTTCTTCATACTAGCTCATATGATCATGCACTCTTAAAATTAACATGATTACAAATTACTAAGAATCTTATCTTTAAGGGAGCATACCATAACTCAGTCATATGCACATGCGCTGATGCTTTGTTCATATGATGCTCTGTTGTTTGTCTAGTCTTCCATACTTAGCCATTTTTTGATCTTATATGTAAGTGTGCTAACTCCAAAACTCCATATGACTTTGTTTCCATAATGAAAACACTTAATTATAGTCATATACAAAAGTATAGTCAACTTTCCAACAATCTCCCCCTTTTTCATTAATGGCAACAAAGGAATATGGTGAAGTTACTAACTGTATCTTTATACAAAACTTTCTAACATATATTCTATCTTATATCTCCCTTATACTATATACTTTACTCCCTCTTTTCATCATATATATTGCTCCATATTATCCCTTCTAATATATACTCTACTCCCCCTTTGACATTAATGACAAACATGCTAAAAAATGGAACTTCAAGTACTTACATTGATAATACATCATGATATGCAGTTTGAAGGTTTGCAATTTCTTGCTGCCAAAATGCCTTCAGTGCATCTATTGTTTGGAGATGGGTGCACAAAGCATAAGTCAATTTCTCCATCTTCTCCAAATATGAACTCAGACCTTGATCATATGTCACAATAGTGGCATTGATCTCCTTGATGTTCTTGTTTAGTACATCCAATGAGGGCACAAGAGTATTGCTTAGCTGAGTTTGCCTTGCCCTTATCTTGGTCATTTCTTTTTCTATTTTCTCTATTTCTTCTAATTGTCCTGATAGACATTATTGAACATATTTACATCTTGTGAGGGATCTAGCACTGATTTAATCATAGCTATTATCATAGTTTCAGCTTCTTGGATCTTCTTAGAAAGGTTTACAGTAAACTTATCTTTATTCATACAATTTGCTATTATCTTTCTTCCCTTAGCTGCAAAATCTTTCAGCAATGCTTGACCAGCTTTCAGAGAGATAAGATCAAGTGTGAAGTTACCTATCAATTCACTCAATCTATTCTTAAGATATTTCTCCTTGACAACTTTTGATGCTGATTCCTCAAGACTAGAGAAATTTGTTTTGAAACTTGATAGGATGGAGCTGACATCATCCACTGAGTGTACACTAGACACCTTTTTATCTGCAAGCAGTAAGCTATTTAGGATGTTGACTGATCCAACAAACAATGGATTCCTCATAACCTATTTCTCCTTGGCCTTTTCCATTGCAAGAACATTAATCTTAATCAGGTCTTCTTCTCCCCATGAATCTGAGCTTGTTATGTCAGGAGTCAGACTTAATAACAATGACATTGATGGCATAGGAGTGAGAGGTTTAATGTCCATCACTTCTATCTTTACCTTTATAGGAATTTCAACAGAGGGTTCATCTGCAGGTTCATTTTCCTTTTCTTCTTCTTCTTCTTCTTCTTTTTCTTTTTCTTTCTCCTCTTCTTTTTCTTTCTCCTTTTCTTTTTCTTTCTCTTCTTCTTGTCTAGTTATGTCTTCAATGAGAACTTCTTCTTGCTTCTTGGGAATTTATTTAGCGCATAGGAATTCTACTTCTTCAGTGTTCACAAATGCTTCTTCAAAGTTATCCAAATCCTTATCTATTGCCTCCATGGATATTTCTACATTATCTATCATAATTGTGTCCTCCTTGGCTTTAGGCATAGGCACAAAATCCTATGGACCCGTCATTGGTGCATTTGGGGTCTCAACTACTTTTACTTGCTCAATGGGAACTTGGGTTGTGGGAACAGATGATGGATGCATGCGTTGTTCCAAAAATACCTTCTCAAAGGCTTTTTCAATCTCCTTAGCAACTAGTTCATAATATTTATTCATAATCTGTAAACTTCTCATCTTGGTTCTGAGGTGCGGCTTTACCAAATTTATTAACAAAGATTTTTCTTCAAATGAACATACTGGTAGGTTAGCATCTAGTGTCTTCTCTCTTATTCTGAAATCTTCTTCAACAGCTTGTCTTCTCAATGTATCCAAAATTTTCCAAACTTTATTTGGAATGACTGTCTTAAGTTCCAAAATAGTCTATTTAAACTTGATCATATGCTTGATTAACATATCATGGATCTCATATTTGTCTATCTCATGATATTTGTCATAAAACTTAGTTATTTGATCAATTCTACCCTCATCTACTACTCTTGTTCTCAGTACTTGCAGATTTGGTAGGAATCCTACCTCAGGAGATGGTTGAACATTTCTTCCTCGACTTCTTGTGGATCTAGCTGATGGATGGCTTGTGATAGTCTACTTCTTCCTCTTAGGTACCTTTCTTGTCTTAGGAGATGCTTCAATGGACTCCAAGTCAATTGTATCTATGGGCACAGGAGTGATATCATCTATCTTACTCTTCTTTTCCTTGGGATCATCTATTTTCTCAATTTTTACTTTCTTCTCCTTAGGGTCATCAATCTTCTCTATTTTTTCTTTAGAAGAGGGTGTACTCTCAAGTTGCATTGCAATATTGGCTTCCCTTGCCTTATCTAGGTTAGCTTGAGTGACACCATGAATCTTTAGTATCTCAGAGGTGATTTTAGATGCTTTCCTCTTGGTTGCAACACTATTTAGGACTGAATCAACCTGTCTAGTATTTTCTTCATAATTAACCCATCTTGGTTCATTGGGATCTTTGGGTGCTAATAGTAGAACTTGTGCATATGCTTCCAAAACCCATTCTTCCACTTCATAACCAAGTGGATGGATCCACTTAATCTTAGGCTCTACAGCTTCCATACAAGTTATGTCTGTCTCCACCATGAAACAAATGGTATCCTTGTACTTTTCAACTATGTTCTCAGGTATCCTATACCTTCTCTGCATCTTTATTCTAAATGTCTTGATTTCTAATTCCATGAAATCTTTCAAAGAACTCTCAGATGATGCCTTCAATGAAATTTGAGGTCTTTTAGGAATAGTCTCATCTAGATAAAGATCTAACACTTTACCAACAATATGGAAATACATGTAAATGATCAATGATCCAAATCTAAATAATTTGGTATTATCATGCTTAATGGATCTTATGTTATCCAACAACTATGCACAGAAGATCTCACACAAGATGAAGTCTCCATTTTCTTGTACAATCCTTATGGTTGCTAGAATAGTGGTTGCGGACACACTATTTACCTTGTTTGCATGTTGGAACCTATATCCAAGTATCATAGACATGAGCTTGATGTATTTCTCCTCAATCGACTCAATGATCATTCCGTGCTTATCACTGTGAAACTTACAAGCTTTCTCTACCAGTTTTCTAACATCCTTGCCAGTGGGAAGGATGGCGCCAGTCTTAGGTAATCCAGTCATCTCATGAATGAGATCAGTAGTTATTCAAGCTGGAACTTATCCTATCCAAAATAGGTCATCATGAATTCTTCTTAATAATATCTTTATCCATTTTAATTCGTAAAACTCATATGCTGTGGCATACTCAATAATAAGGTGGTCTTCCAAGTGTGTGAACTCATTAGTGAATGTTTTGTCTGGATTCATCATGGTTTCTATGTGCGACCTGATTCTATCTAATCCAATTGGTTCCTTCTTGCAATAAATATATGCACACATGTCCTCTATGTGCATAACTCCCATAGGAGTCCTAGAGAATGCTCCTTCCAAATCATCTAGGGTAGACTTGAATGGATTCTTCTTAATAGGTACCTCTTTCTTTCAGCAACATCAAAAACAACTGGTGTAGCCATAACTTGATTAAACAATTCAAAGAGGTTTCCAAGGGTTTCTGAACCATCGCGTCCAAACTAGGGCTTCACAACAAACTTAACTTCCTTTTGTTGATAATCCAACTGCACTTCTTAACAACTCAACTGCTTGAACTCATGTGATCTTCAGATGCTCAAAACTAAATGCAAATGTATGAATAAAGTATCTTCGACAGTGACTATAAAAACAAATTTCCTCCATTAATGCTTGCCGCGTAAACAAAGAATGCAATACAGAATTTCAATCTTCATCTCTACTATCAATCAAGTAGTGCGCTCTTGCATACTGCATCAACTAGTCTCCAAATAGTTATATCCAAAGGTGCATACTTTGAGGATGAGTATAACAGCCACGCAGGGGTCTAGAGATAATCTATCTCCCCTTATGACCATGACGGTCATTTAACCATGAATAAGAGGTGCGTCCATCACGGATGCATCCTCAACTATTTTATCAACATTATCCTTCTTTTCTTCTATCCAAATCAAGCTCGCATCTTTTGTAGCTTGCACAAACTTGACTTCTCTTGCTTCATCCAATATTGATCCTTTTGACTTTTTAGGGCTTTCTTGTCTTTACGCTTATGATCTGCAAAGCTTTGAGATATGTCTAGCCTTTTTACAAGAGTGACAAATAACTGGAGGCCTTATATTCCTTGGCACATTGATGTGAGTTACCATTTTGCACTATCTATCTATGTGACCATTATAATTACATATCTGACATGTAATGTTCTAAGGACTTCTAATATTCTACTATGGATGACTTCTCTTATTTTGTTGAGTCTAATTTATTTGACTAGATCTACAATTCATAGCTCTATGACCAAACTTATTGCATGAATAACAATAACCATTGAAAGGTCTTACCTCTTTACAATCTATTTCTATGTGACCATGCTTGTTATAGGCATAACAAGTTTTGTTTACTAGCTTGCGCTCATCTTTAGATGGTTCTGCTTTAGCTTTAGTATGATCTTCAGTCTTATTGGATTTTGTAGTTTCTTGTGGTGCTTTCATTCTTCCTCACATATCATTGATTTGATTTTGTGCTTCATTGAATCCAATACCAGAGGTATCTCCTTTAATATTTTGTGCATACAATTTTCTTGTGTGCAACTTGTCAATATGATTCTTTTCTTTAGTCAATTCAAATTCCACTTGCTTCTTGATGGTCTCTAACTCCAAGATTTTCATGTTTGCTTTCCTCAGTTCTTCATCCAACTACTTATTTTCTTTGACTTATTCTTCATAGGATTCTTGATTGTTAAATAGATTTTCATCCAATTCTTCAATTTGATCCTTTAGAGATGTGTTTTCCTCATTTATCTTTTTGACCTTTTTCCCTAAATCATTGTTTGAACAATCCTTCAAATCTTTTCTCAGTTTCTTGATGAATACTTGAGAACCACTAACCTTTAGTTTCAATTCTTCAATTTCCTTTTTAGATTTGTCAAGGTCTTCAAGAGTTGCTTCAAGATTCTTCTTCAGATGTTTCATTTCTTCTGAATCCATGATCTCCTCAAGTGGTTAAACTCATATTCAGAGGACCAAAGCTCTGATAGCAATTTTTAGGAATGGGAACAATGAGAGGGGGGGGGTGAATCGGTGTTCCATATATTATTACTTTTTCTGATATCTTGAAACTTAACTTAATTGCTTAAGTACTGAAATTAATATCAATGCAAGTGAGATAAAAAACCATAACACATAACACCAAATATGATTACAGGGAAACCCAAATAGGTAAAAACCTCGGTCGGAATTCACACCCACTAAGAACTTCACTAGTGTATTATGATCCCTGTTAGAAGATCTTACAACCCTGAGTTGATCCTTACAATGCAATAAGTAAAGTGACCTAGTCAAGGGTCAGACCCTATTAGGAGTATTTTATAATAACCTTGTTAGGGGTGGTGTCTCACTGCCAGAGCTCACTTCTCAATGAGAAGGCTACAACCTCTTGGATATCAGATACACACTATATCTACCAATGGTGAATTGCTTCTTTGACACTGCTTGTCTAATCAGTTCCTTTTGTGCACTAATGCTTTAACCTCTTGTAAAGATTTAGAACATTATAAATTCTCTTCACATACTTCTACTCTGCTTCTATCAACTCCATATCTCATCCCATGCTCAAATACAAAGGCGCATGTCTTATTTATATGTGCAAACAAAACTATTCACCAAGTCAGCATATAACTAATTACATACAACGCTTCCAAATTAATTGGCCCAAGCGTGTTTACATACAATGATATTAACATGTCTATAACCTAAATACAATAGGTGCATAGACTTTACAAAACAATATTATAAGTGCTAACCAAATTACCAACAGTCGGCTCCATGCTCTGTTCTGCTCTACCACTCACTGTTGGTGTCACTTCATTTGGCTGTAACTTCTTCATACTAGCTCATATGATCATGCGCTCTTATACTTAGAATGATTACATACTCAGAAACTTATCTTCAAGGGAACATAACATAACTTGGTTATACACATGTGCACTGATGCTCTATTCATCTGGTGCTCTACTAATTGTCCAGTCTTCCATACAACCATTTTATGATCTTATGAGTAAGTGTGTTGGCTATAAAAATCCATATGAATTTGTTGACATAATGAAAAAAATTAATTATAGTCATATACAATAGTATAGTCAACTTTCCAACATATTCATCTCCACAATATCACACAACACTAGATCCTTATAGTAGCCAATCTGAAAATCAACAAAGCAGTTCTCCCTCACTTCCAGAGCATGAACATTTTACAACCAGCCAATCCTATAAGGATGAGGATGTTTCATTCTATTCAAACCAAGTTTCTGAACCATGTCCTCAACAAAAAGGTTATCAATACTACCACTATCCACAATTACATCACAAAGTTTAACTCTAGACTTTCACTGAGTTCTGAACAAGTTACTCCTCTAACAAGGTTCCTCCTTTGCACTGAGCAATGTTCTCCAAACTAGAAAGGTCTCAGATTTAGGTTCATTCTAAATGTTCTCATTAACTACAGAAGTTCATCGGTCACCAAGCTTCTTCTGTGTACACTCAAAAGAAAGGTGTCCTTCTTCACCACAATTATAACAAGTACCCTTAAAGATAACTCTACCTATCTTCTTCAATTCCATAGGTTTTAGTTCATCTTCAATAGTCAGTTTATCCTTCACAAAGTGAACAATATTTTCCTTCCCTCGGGGATTACTATGTTGTCTCCTTTTCAACTTATCTTCTACCTTCAGAGCATACTGATAAGCATCTTCAACTGAATCAATCTTCAGCATACCAAGCTCATCCTGAATATTAAATCTCAAACCATTCACATACCGAGCTACCTTTTCTTTACCAAGTTCTCTGTGTCTAGACCGAATAGTCAACTTATAGAACTCCTCTGTATAGTCTTCCACAATCAAATCTTTTTGCTTTAGATTTTGCAACTTCTTAAACAAGTCAAGCTCATAGTCGGCAAGTATGAACTTAGCTTTCAATTTAGTCACCATCAACCTCCACTGATTGATCTTCATTTCATCTTCATCTTCTCTATCTCTTTATAATCCTTTCCACCAAAGAGCAACATGTCCTTTCAACTTAGTCTATACCAATCTTACTAGAAGAGGATCTTCAATTTCTTCAAGCTCAAAGAAATCTTCTAATTCACCAATCCAATCAATCAAGTCCTCAGGTTTCAAAGTACCAAAGAAAGTAGAAACTTCCATTCGGTAACTAGTACTTAATCGAGCTCTAGATCTATGTAACCGACCAGTTTTGTCTTCACTAGATCTATCTCTCTGGTCATCACCACTAGATCTAGTAGCTTCAAAGTCTTCAACAGATTCCTCATAACCATCATCAGTACCAATATTCCTCAGCATACCAACAATAGCTCTCATGACCTCAGCAATCATGTCATTCTTCATCAATTCCATCTTAGATCTGAAATCAACTTTAACTTTCTCTGTAATCTTCAATTCAACAACATCACAGAGATCTATAATCACTCTAGGGTCCAATATTTTTAGAGGCATCCTTCAAGATTTTTGAAAACTGAAAGCAATAAGTCAGCAACAAGGTCCTGGTGTAAATAGCCTCAACCAGAGATTGGCTTACACACTTAAGATATTCAATCTCTAATACCACTTAACGCAAGATAGGTAAAGAGGATCCAATTAAGGACAATCCTCACAAGAAACCAAACACCACAATGTGGAATTACACAAGAAGACAATGTTTTCAACTGAATTTTCATTAACATGCTTGGTTGTATGGCCTTCTGGGTTAGGGCCAAATACAATCAAAAGTATTTCTATAATCTCTCAGCTAGTCCAGCTCTGAAAAAAATTAGAAACTAATGAAAACCCTAAGGCAGATCTAAACTTGAGCTCGCAAACCTCCAAGAAATCTCCTTGTCTCCAAGCATGCAAACCACTAGCTCAACTATTACAAACTATTAGATAACAATCTAATCTTCAAGATCTCGCAGGATCTAGATCTAATCACTATCAATCCACTTCCACTAACTCCAATCTGCCCTAAACAACTACCCAAACACTCCTTAAATACTAATCTTCAGCCACAAGTCAGTTGGATGAAATACTTAACTCCTAAGCCAAGTTAGCTCCTATTACAAACAAATATTAAATGCAACAACAGTCAGCTCTCAAATAGTCTTACAAACATTTAATTCTCCATGTTGGCCTCAGGATCTACATAGGAGAATACAAAAAAAGATACCAACAATAAATGCACCAAGTTAGCCAACCAAACCCTCAAGAACTCTAGTCGGTAAACTAGAACTACCGAGTGCCAGAGAAAAAACTGAGCACCAGTGAAACAACTGACCAAGCCAAGCAACACCGACATCACTAAGCACAAGTTCCATCGAACACAAGAGGTTTCAGCGAGTTCCTTCAGTGACTGAGCTTCCTTCAATAACCAAGACCATCGATTAAAGCTGTGACCGAGTACTATAGAACCAAAACAACACACCTCCAT
Source organism: Chamaecyparis obtusa (assembly GCA_027943335.1). NCBI lineage: Eukaryota > Viridiplantae > Streptophyta > Pinopsida > Cupressales > Cupressaceae > Chamaecyparis > Chamaecyparis obtusa. Next base: position 1,245,355 of record BSBK01004522.1, read on the forward strand.
GCAGATTTATCGAGTACCCTATAATGCCTCTACATCATTTTCTCTCAATTTGAAAATAACTATGTTGATTGTAAGGCCATAAAAGGACAAGCAATTTTTGATCAACTAGCTGAATTCCCTCTACAAGATAATACTCCTATGCAGATTGACTTTCTTGATTCATCTATTGTGTATGTGACTAAGAGAACATGGAAGATGTTCTTTGACAAATATCACACACAGAATGGTGTTGGAGCTAGTATTTTTTTGTTACACCTCATGGTTACACTATTCCAAAGTCATATAAGTTGTTATTTCCTTGCACAAACAACATAGTAGAATATGAGGCTTTGACAAATGAGATTAAACTAGCCATTGAATAGAGGATCACCGGACTACATATTTTTGGAGACTCTCAGCTTATCATTAATCAAACTAATAATGACTATCAAACCAAAGATGAGAAATTGATTCCTTACAAGAAGCTAATTGATGATCTCAAGAGTTATTTCTCCTTTGTTACATTCTAATAGATCCCTAGAGTTGAAAGTAGGGTGGATGATGCCATGGCTACTTTAACTTCTATCTTATAGTTGGAAGAGCACAAGTCTAGATTTCAATTCCCAGTGGAAGAACTACAATTCCCTACCTATGATTCTCTTGAAAACCATGTCATATGTACCATGGTTGGTCATTATTCCTCTCAATATGATAAAATTTACTCTTACCCGCATGACCAAATCATTCCTGATAACTTAACCCATAATAAGAAACAATGAATTATTCACAATGTTTCCATCTATACCCTCATCTGTGGTGACATGTTTAGGAGGGGTCTAGATGGAACACTTCTTAGGTGTCTAGAGAAATATGTGTCTGAATGTGCATTAGCTGAAGTCCATGATGGTGTGTGTGGGTCTCACTCTAATGGTCTTGCACTAGATTGAACATCATACTATTTAGAAATCAATAACATGCTATTTCTTACCCTAGCTTGAACATCATACTATTTCTATAAAAGGCACACTCCACTATACTATTTAGATTATTGATAGAAACCATGAAGGAGTATTTTAATAAAATGATATTAGCGAAATGGAATAATGAGAACTAAGGATGAACAATTTTCTATACCTGTATTAAATACATTCATCAAGAATTTAAGAATCACTTGAAAAGAAGTGTAGAATAATACAAGTAAAGGGCTGATGCAAAAGAGAGAGAAGTACATTTCAAGGTTGGAGACTTGGTTCTAGCCTATCTTAAGGATAAGAGATTTCCCAAAGGCCATTAATCCAAGTTTTATATAAATAAGATAGAGCCTTTCAAGGTTGTTCACAAGTTTGGGTCCAATGCCTATGAGATTGAATTACCAAGTGGTATTGGTATCTCACCCATATTTAATATTTCTCACTTGTACCCTTATAAAGGGGATGTTTTTGAAGGTAATTATATATATTTACAATAATTTTTAGATGAGGAATGTATCCAAGGCCTACCACCCAGAAAACCCATGGAGTTGGAGTTCATTATTGATAAGAATGAACTCAAGAAGATAAGAAACAAGACCTATTTGGAATAATTTTAAAAATGGAAAGGTATCCCCATGGAAGATTGTTCTTGGATTACTAAAGATGACATTCTAAAGTATGGGTAGAAAGGTGTACATCTATACTCAAGTAGGACTTTACTTTTTCTTCTCTTAGAAGTATGGTGTAGGAGCACTCTCATGCTCAAAATGATCAAATTTGGGGTTTCTATATATTTTTTTTTTCATTTTTACATGTAAGTTCGTTCATTTTGGACCATTAATGATCATTTTGAGTCATTTTTAAAAGTTTCGGGTCATTTGGATAAAATTTGCAAAACTTGCTAAATTGTTGTCAATGTTGTCAATAACAACGTTGCACTTGTAATGAAATTTTTTCTTGAAAGTTCTTAAAAGTTAGTTGGGGGTTGGTTATAAGATTTAAAGTGACTTTAATAGAGTAAATATACCTTGAAAACATTACCCAAGGGGTTGATGAATGTTCAAATGAAAATTTGAATAATTTTTGTACAATGTCCTATGTGTTTCTTCTATATAATTCATATTATTGTTCCTTTTATAGATTGTACAATAGAAATAATATCACACACTTCAAAAGCTTCCCAATACACTATTTAAAAATCAATAACATATTATAATATAATTGAAGATCAAGCTTCTCTTAGGAGTATCACAAACCAAAGATTTAGAGGTAACTGAATAACTATAAGACTCTTACACAAACCCTCTATAATACCCACCTCTTTACTGTCATTTATGTTTATTCAATGCCTACCCTTTTAGACCACTTTTTATGTATATTATATCTTCAATTGTATTTAATGATTCAGTGTTATGATAATTTGATCATTGGATTTATATTATGTTAGCTAGATGATGATGGTTCTTTGCATGTGATGATGTCATTTATATTTATGGATTTACTAACCCCATACTTGGCATGTGTATGGTTGGTGTTGTAATACCTCCTACATCAATAGATCAATCAAAATTGACATAAAAGTCCTAACCTAAGGCACATCGGCACATTAAATCATCGAAACCCTAATCGATTCTATCTAAATTTTGCATCAGGGAATATTATTAAATATTCCTAATTTATCCTAATTATCTTTAATTAAATATTTTTTGGCCATAAATGACATTATTTGTCCTAAAGTTAATTAATTAAATATGTCAAATATTTGATTAATTGAGTTTAATTCTGCCACTTAATTATTTAATTAGATTTAATTACATTTATTCCTAATTAATATTATTTTTATTTGACAAAAAATCAAAATTCTAAAAATAATCAATTGAACATTTATTTAATTGATTAAATGAAGTTGTCAAATTTAATGATATAGTTTTGGGATAAAGTTTGATTAAATAATTGATTAACCCATAATCAGTTATTTTTATTCAAAAATCAGTTAAGTTGAGAATAAATCACTTGGACTATTAAATAAATTTATAATTATCCATGCACATTCAGAAAAGCAGTTAAACTTTAAATCAACAGATCAATTCAATTTGTTAACTTTTTGAACTCAACATGTGATTGTGAGTTGAAAAAGTGATCTGAACTCCTGATTTGAGTTAAAAAGTTATTTTGCATGATTTTATGAGTTAACTCTTTCTAATTTTATGATAACTCAACAATCAATCTAAGTTGATTAGGGAGAGTTTTTTGGCTTTTTCCATGCATTCTCAAACCCTGGATTTCTATATAATTGAGGTTTAGTCCTTCACAAACAGACCTGCGAATTTGGAGAATCTGGCTTGTGCGATCTGGTGATTTGTGAGATTGTGTTATTTCTTGGATTCTTATTTTCATTCATTTTTCATAACAATTCCCTATCATTGATAGATTAGATTGCATTCATTTCAATTCATTTTGAGATCAATTCTCATACAATTTTTCATACATATTGCATAGAAAAATTTAAAAAATAGATTAATCTACATTTATCTTTCATCCATATTTCATCATTAAATCCTTCATTTAGGTGTTGCATTGTCACTATTCTCAGTCTAATTCTGAGAATACCATACTCACACTTACTAGAAGGTAGTAAATTTCCTGGTTAGCAATAGTTGTTTATTTGTAGATTTTTGGATTTTCTAACCTCTAATGTTTTACTGAAGTGTTGTGTCTCTAGCTAGGTACAATTCTCACACACATTTCTGGTGCCACTGTGGGGCCCTGCAATGGGTTTTCATTCTGATTTTACAATTTTTCTACCACTTTTATTTCAAAGCTTCAATTTTTATTTTCTATTTCGAACAATTTCGTACGATATTTTGTAGATTGTCGTATTAGGATACTCTATCTATCGTATGACAAATGAAAATATGAAGTGTCGTGCCAGTTGTATGAGCATTTTTGTATGAGAGCTAAAGTGTCGCATGTGCAGGAACCCATTGTCGTATCATTTCTATACAATTGCATGGGAAGTAGTATATTCTCATATGAGTTTTGGTTCTAGTATTGCATTGTCATATCAAAATTTTGAGCAGTCTTTCAGATTTGGATTTCAGATTTTGATTGACAGCTAACCCTAACAATTGATACTTGCTAGTTTTTGATTATTTTTGATAGCCTAATGCATTTGTGTAGGACGAGAGATGAAGACTGAACATAAAACACATCCTTTTGACCTCTTCTTGTCTTGACTTCTAAGCTCATCTTTTGTAGATAACCTAATTTTTTAGAAAATGCTTGTCAAAGATAGCTCAATCAACCAAATTTATGACAAGTGGTTTTGCAGGTTGCCTAAATTGTCTACGAGCAAATATTCTGTTTGCTTAAATTTCATTTCATTTTCATAGGCACTTAGCTAAATAGGTATGTGCATCTATTTCTATTAAGGAAAATACTGAGGGGATTATGCTCTTCTCCTTCTTAGGAGAATCAAAAACCTAGAAGGTGTCTTCCTTGGTACCAGTTTGCATACTATCTTTGGATTAATCTTCTTGGCGTGTCTTGGATAGGGAAAAGGACAAGGTTAGGGGATTATGCTCTTCACTTTTAGAGAATCAAAAACCCAAATCCTGTGGTCCCCAACCTCACATTTTCTTTAAATCTTTAGAGGGCCTACCGAAGAGGTAAAAAGCTCCCAGGAATGACCCAAGTGGGGACAAGTCTTACGCCGAATCTTCCACCCCACTATAAAATTTTACACTTCCTTGAGGTTAAAGCCTCAGAATACATAGTTGTATTTGTTCCTTGGCCTTATGCTATGAACATGCTTTGATTTTGTGTAGAACGGAGCCGCTTAAATCTTGCTTGCGAGACTACACTTGTCAGAGTGCTCATATGGTTAACAGCCTTAATCCTACTTGTGGGACTATGTGAGATAGTTGTGAACAAATTCCTTGATTAAAATCCTAAGCTAGTTTTTCCACCGATCCACCCCCGAAGGATTTGTAGTGCTTGTGCAAGGTGAATAGTAATCACCCCAAGAAACTTGTCACATTGAGCCCTCTTCGATGCTTGAACTCAGCTAATATGGGCTTCAAAATCAATTGCATGTTGTTGGACTTGCATTATCTAAGGAGTCCATGAGTGTGTTCCTAAGTCAACAAGCAAGTAATACATCTCTTCTCCTAGCTAGTGTAAGATAGGTGTGATTGATTCATTGAGTCAGTTCCCTCTATTTTCTATGATTGTGAGCCTATTGCTATATTAAACAACCTCAAACAATCCAATACATAGATTTTAAAAACCAAGGATAGAGAAATTTGCAAACAATCTAAGAACGAAACATCAAACAGCTAAAAACTTACAAAAATCTAAGAGAAAATCCTTTTCTAGTACAAACTGTCATCCTGGAAATCCAACTATCGTATGAATTTTGATGTGAATTACAATTGTCGTATCAGAATCCCTAGAAACTCATACATGAATTAGTATTATGTCATACGAGTCTTGTCAAGAAACCAAAGAAAAAATATATCCTGGAGTCATTTGTTATACAAGTCTCTACAATTGTCATGCCATCCCTGTTTCTGTGTCTTACAAGCTTGGATAAAGTCATACAAGATTTGACCAAAAAATGTCAGAATATCCCTATTTTTGTTAGAAAATCAACCATTTGCAGTCATCATTTAGATTCTATCAGAGAATATCCCTATTTTTGTTAGAAAATCAACCATTTGCAGTCATCATTTACATTCTGTCAGAGAATTCCCTGTTTCAAGAATAGAACAGAGCCAATAAAGAATCCAACTCATTTTCCCAAAGTGATCTTTTAGCTTGATTTTGTCTTCCAATTCTGGATCTGAATCCCGTCTCATCTTGTGTCAAAAACTTGTCAAAGTAATCTCAAAATTTGTCCTCAAAATGACTGTGTTGTGAGCTTGTTTTCATCATCTCTTGGGCATCTACCCATACACCTAGGGCACAGTATCCTATGCTTATGTCCAATCAATCTTCTCACCAAATCTTGACAAGGTTGCATCATTTGATTTTTCCTAAATTAGATCATCTATCAGTTGTCTTATCTTTCTCTTCTGATTCACCCAAGGTTAATGGTGGAAACTAGAGCTTCTTCACACATAAAATTGAGAGAAGAACCTAAAATGTCAGCATCATCTTCTTTGATTATTTAGACCATTCATCAACCTTACAATACCACTCATTATGAAGAAGACGCCTTGGGAAATCTACATCTGATACAAGGTTTCTCTAATCCTCCTCATTCAATCCCAGAGGAAAATCAAAGTGTCAATATGTCTCAAGGCCACCAATCCAATCATGGTGCAGAACAAGAAGCCACACCATCAGAAATTGCATGATTTCATGATGATGACCTCTTTAGAAGAATGATGAGACATTTCTTACAAGAAGACATAGAGATGTACTTCCTCAAATTGGCAAGACAAGGAGCAAAACTTCCTCCCAACTTCAATGTTGATGATATCGTCATGCAAGAGGAAGAAAATACCATAACAACTATGATGAAATAGATGCATGCCATGCAAATCAAACTTAACAAGTTGGAAAAGGAGAAAGAACCTAAATAATTCTCTATGGAAGCCTTATTTCCATTTCCATTTGACCGTAATTTGTACATGCCACCCTTCCCAAAGAGAGTGGAGCTCCCCAAATATGATAAATATGATGGAAATTCTGATCCCCAAGATCATGTCAGATAATTCTATACTTTATCCATGGAGTTTATGCATGAACCTACATACTTAATGCATCTCTTCCCTCGATCTTTGGGAGGGGCAGCCATCAACCGGTTCTCTAAAATGCCTCCAACTATCAAAACCTTTGAGGAGTTAATCAAACTATTTTATCAGCAATACTCCTACAATATCCAACATATGGTCACCATGATCAATATATGTAATCTGAAACAAAACTCAGGAGAACCCTTCCCAACTTTCCTCAAACGCTAGAGGAAGAAATTTTCACTCTATGCTTGACCGATTCTAAAAAATGAGAAACTAGAAATCTTTATCAACAATATGATTCTGGAACTCAATTATCATCTGAAAATGCAAAATCATTATCCTTTGATAAAATGGTAGAGAATTCCATAAAGATAAAAAATGTGCTTGTTCATAAGGGAGACATATTGCTTCATAAAGAAAACAAGTACGAATCAAGATCTAGTTCCAACAAAGACAAAGGAAAAATCTAGAACAAGACCAAAAACATCGTCACATATGGTGTTGTTGATCATATCAGTGCTCCATCTTAAGCACTTGTATTCAATCTCACCATTAGCACCCAAGCCATAAAAGCTTTCGAGATGAAAGCAACCGAACTAGCTAAAAATTCAACTGATTACAAACCTTGGGTTACAAAACTAAAGCGAAGGTTCACTCCTTTGGGAGAGTCCTTGGAATCTTCCATGAAAACTCTCTTGGTGAATAATATCATCACATTACCTGAGATAAAACCATATGATCTTGAAGTCAAACCTAAATGGTGGAAAGAGACTAATTTTTGTGATTTCCATAGAAACAAGGGTCATAAAACCAATAACTACATGTGTCTGAAACATCTCATTCAAGACAAAATTGACATTGGAGAAATTGTAATTGATAACCATAAATCCAATAATGATCATACAAAATTCATGGAACATTTTCCAAAGCATAATCAAGGAGATTCATCTTCTAAACCTAATATGGGTGCTAAAGTCAATTATAATTACTCTGTTAGCAATGATGTTATCAACATGGTAGAACCATGCCTATCTGAACATTGAAATATTATCACTATTGTCAGAAAGGACATAGATAACCAAACAACTAATGCAGTTACTCGATCTCAAGCTCAGGAAAATCTCCAAGGACAAAACTTGGGTTCATCAAATGCCCTGAAGGTCCCATTTAATTTGGCTTCTGCATCTAAACAAAGGACTAATTCCAAATCTTCCAATTCTAAAGAGTCCAAAGAGATATCTTATAGTATTATCCAGAAACTACAACATACAAATGCTAAAATCTCTATATTTGAGTTGCTTCGCATTTCTCCTGCTCATCGTGCAATTTTGGACAAATCTTTGGCTGGCTCTAATGTTCCTAAAGATCTTGATCTTGATAGATTCCAAACAATAGTGAGTCACCTGATGTCCCCTTAGTACATATCCTTTTTAGAAGAAGATGAAAACTCACCGAGTCACCCACATAATCAACCCTTACATATTGAAGTCTTAATCCAAAACCGTCATGTCAAATGTGTGTTGATAGATGGAGGTGCTGGTCTAAATATCTGTTCCTACTAATTGGTTACACAACTGGGATTGTTAGAAGATGCTATTGATCCTAAAAAGAAGATAACCATAAAAGCATATGACGAACAAGAAATTCCAAAGGAGTCATAGTGCTGCCCATCTGAATAGGACCTGTCATCAGAGATATCACCTATCAAGTACTGGATCTTCCCCTAGCTTATAAAATTCTTCTAGGAAGACCCTGGATACACGAGATGCAAGCTATTCCATCAACTTACCATCAATGTCTAAAATTTCCCTATGATGGAGTAGAGGTCACCATACTAGCAAACACATCAACATCTTGTAATGCATTGAAGGAAAGTGCCGACAAACTTGTTCCACACAATAGAGTAGAGTCTCCTACTAAACAAATAGACATAGCTTCTACATCTAAAATAGAAGACCTATCAAAAAGAGTCAAGATAAAAGATAATGGCATGGGAGAATACACAATGGAACCAGTCCTATCTCTCACGTCTCTCCCACTTTCACCCAAATCTTATGGACAACCTTCAGAAAAGGTGAAATCGATAGCTAAAGAACCTCAAATCATATTTAATGGGAGTTTTGTCATAGAACAAGTATCCAAATAGGAATCTAATGAGGAAGAAGCTATACTAGTATGGTTGTACAAAGATGAGTCTCAATCATAGATAGTCCAAAAATGTGACTCTAAAACACCAAATATTCCTACAAAATCATATGGATCAGGTCACAAGATAATGTCTAAAATGGGATATACAAGAAAAGGACCTCTAGGAACAAGAGGAAAAGGTATTATAAAACCCATTGAACACTGTGGGAGAACAACCAAGGATACTATAGGATTAGTATATCAAAAGAAGTCTTTCCATCTTGGTAGAAGTTCTACACATGTCCTAGAACAAATAGAACCAAATCTTTAGCAAAAGGAAGAAGCTAAACACTCAGATAGTGATGATTCAGATAGAACTGATGTTTTTCCTTATGAACATATACCTTAGCATATATTATACCTTCTTGAAAATGAAAAAGAACCTAAAAGGATTAATGTAGTAGACACACAAGAACCTACTACTAAACAAGAGATAGTCCCAACACAAGAATCGGCTGATCCTGAAAACAAGCAAGAAGAAAAAGGTGAAAATATGACAATAGATGAACATCTGGGCCACAATAGTGATTCTGAGATGTACTCCCATGAATATGAATTCCGCTTAGACTCTGAAGGTAATCCTGCTTGGGAAATCTATCCTAACTTCACACATGTTCTTAATTTTCCCAGAGATCCAAATGAAGAATCAAATGACTGTGAATGGGGAATTGTTCCAAAAGAGGATGAGCTTATAATAGAAAAAATACATAGATGTCATTCACCGATACAAAACTACGTCTAAAATGAGTCTAGAACAAAATGACAGACCTCGTGAGTCTGATTCACTTATTACTAATGCAGGATCCAATGATGATGGTGATATGCTTAACGAACTAAACATCTTGAGTAGTAATGTCATCCTTGAATTTGAGAGTCAAATCAGAGCCAATGATGAAAACACTATATGTGTAAAAATGGTTACTCCATCCTTTCCCACACTTACCATCCGACACCCTGAGCTTATTGACCAAACATCTACTGATCCAAGCCAAGACATCCATACCTTCCAATCAGACTATGCTCTCGCCTACTACCTAAATGTAGTAGAACCCATGACAACTTCCATCAGCAAACCTAGCGCCAGCATGACAAAGTCGGATATCAAATATCTCAGTCAAAAGAATAAAAGTAAAAAGAAAAGGAGTTCTGAGGGTGAACACCACTATGTGGCAGTCTCAAAACCTAAAATAGTAAAAACAAAAGATGTATCTGAAGGTGAAAACCTTTTTGAGGTGCCTAAGGATGAGATATTTGATGTCCTTTCAAGTTATTCACAATAAATATATCCATTATTGATAGAGCCAACTCAATCTATCAATTTGGGCACAATAGAAGAACCACAGTTGATTCATGTAGCACAATCTCTATTAGATGAAGAAAAGAAAGCATTTACAAGTTCCTAATAGAAAAGAAGATTAAATTTGCATGGAAATATTTAAATATGCCTGGATTAGATCCTGATCTCATAATGCATCATCTCTCCATTACTCTAGGAGTCAAACCAATCAAGCAATAGTTGAAAAAAATGCATCCTCATGTGGCACTCCTTGTCAAAGCTGAACTAGAAAAACTGCTAAAGGCTGGATTTATCAGAGTTATAGATTATGTTGAGTGGATCTCCAACATAGTTCCATTTTCAAAACTAGAAAAATCTATAAGAGTATGCAAAAACTTCAGATATGTAAACAAAGCATGCCCTAAGGATGACTTTCCACTACCAAACATCGATATGATAGTGGACATGACTATGGGCTTTGAGATGTACTCTTTAATGGATGGTTTCTCTAGATATAACCAAATCAAGATCACTCCAGAAGATCAATATAAGACAACTTTCACCTGTGCATGGGGTACTTTCTACTGGAATGTAATGTCATTCGGTCTTAAGAATGCTGGTGCTACATATCAACGAGCTATGACATCAATTTTTCATGATATGATGCATCAAACTATGGAGGATTATGTTGATGAAACCCTAGCCAAATCAATGATGAGATCTGAAAATCTATCTGACTTGAGCAAAATACTAGATATAATGGAAAAATTTAGTCTCCGACTAAATCTTAAGAAATGTGCTTTTGGTGTCACTTCAGGGAAGCTTCTAGGGTACATTGTTTCAAAAAAGGGAATTGAGGTAGATCCAGCAAAGGTCAAAGCCATCATGGAGATGCAACCTCCTAAAAACATCAGTCAAATGAGTACCTTACAAGGAAGAGTACAATCAATCAAGTGTTTCATATCTCAGCTAGCGGACATATCACAACCTTTCACAAAGACATTAAATAAAGGTGTGACCTTTGCATGGAACGAGGAATGTGAAAAGAACTTCAATCACATCAAGAAATATTTGGCTAATCCACCTATTCTCATGCCCCCTATACAAGGGAAGCCATTGATATTGTATGTCTCCACTACAGATACTTCACTGGGGGCATTGCTAGAGAAACATGATGAAAATAAGAGGGAGAGGGCTATCTACTACATCAACAGAACACTGGTAGCTTATGATAAAAACTATTCCATGATAGAAAAGGAATGTCTAGCTATCATATTTGCATCACAAAAGCTATGACACTACATGTTAGCTCATACTACGCAATTGATAGCTAAAATTGACCCATCGAAGTACTTATTGAGCAAAGCTGCCCTCACAGGTAGACTAGCTAAATGGGTCATGCTATTGAGTGAATTTGAAATAGAATATGTTGAAAGAAAAGCTATCAAAGGAAAATTGATTTCAAATTAGTTAGCTGATGCTCCAATGATCTATGATCAACCAATGTGAATGGAATTTCTAGATTCTTCTATCATGCACCTATCCTGTAGAACGTAGAAATTGTTCTTTGATGGATCCTACACACAAAATGGATCTGAAGCAGGCATATTGTTCATCACACCACAAGGTTAATCTATTCCAAAGGCATTCATAATCAAATTCCCTTATACCAAAAACATAGCTAAGTATGAAGCTTTACTAAAAGGTATGAAAATAGCACTTGAATGGAGAGTAACAGAACTACACATTCATGGAGACTCACAACTGGTCATACACCAAGTCAATGATGTGTATCAAATAAAAGATGAGAAACTTGTTCCATAAAAACACATGGTAGATGACCTAAAGAATTATTTCATATCTATCACGTTTGAATAGATTCCTAGAATGGAGAACAAGGCTAGTGATGCCATGGAAACACTATCATCTTTACTATAGCAACCTAAACATGAGTTACGCTAGGAGTTCCTGGTGGAAGCATTGTCATTCCCTGCCTATGATTATCCAAAAACTTGAATGATCTGCAACGTTATTGGTCATGATTCCTCCTGCTACAAAAACATATACTCCTATCTTTGAGACAAAATTATTCCCGATACCTTTAACCATCATGAAAAACATTACCTAATTTGAAACACATCACGGTATGTCATCAATGGTACTGATTTATACAAACAAAGTCTGGATGGTACATTTCTTAGGTGTTAAGAATGTGAGGAGTCACAATGCACATTAGAGGAAGTCCACAAAGGTATTTGTGGATCACATTCCAATGGTTTGACACTAGCTCAAAAAATTATTAGGGCTGGGTACTATTGGCCAGACATGGAAAAAGAGGCCGTCAAATATGCTAAGAATTGTCAAAAATGTCAAGTCCATGGAAACTTGATTCATGCTCCAGGGAGAGATCTGATTCCCTTTACAACACAATGGCCTTTTCAATAGTGGGAATTTGATCTCATTGGTGCTATCTATCCTCATTCTTCTAGTGGTCATACCCATATCATAACAGCTATAGACTATTTCACAAAGTGGGTAGAAGCAGTTCCTTTGACACAAGCCATAGGAAAACAAATATCAATGTTCATATAGAATTACATAATTTGTAGATATGGTATACCACACTCCATTATCACAGGCAATGAAGGCCAATTCAAGAACAAAGACCTAGATTCCTTATGCTCTAAATTCAAAATCACTCAACATTGGTTGTTTATTTACTATCCTCAAGGGAATAGACAAGCTAAAGCATCCAATAAGAACTTATTGAAAATCTTGCATCGAACGGTCAACAAGACAAGAAGAGACTGGCACCTAATGATCAATCTGACTCTTTGAGATTACAGAGAAAGTATCAAAACGTCCAATGGGGCTACTCCTTTTGCTTTAGTTTATGGGTCTGAAACAGTACTGCCTATTGAGGTTGAAATACCATCACTAAGAATCATAATGCATGGTCTAGTAAATGGTGATGATTACAGAGTATCTACGTTGCAAGAACTTGAACTACTAGATGAACGTAGACAAGACATGTATGATCATCTTAGAGTATATCAGAAATGAATGTCTAGAGGCTACAACAAGAAAGTCAGACATAGAGAATTTTAGGTTGGCGATCTAGTCTTGAGAGAAAATACTAAAAATCAATCCCATCGAGAATGCAAGGGGAAGTTTGAACCCAATTGGCTGGGTCCCTTTGTTGTCACTGCTACTTTTGGATCTGGAGCCTATCAAATCTCAACAACTAAAGGAGAATAGCTCCAAGAACTCATCAACGTTCTCCATCTGAAGAATTCTATGCCTAAGGCATTTAGTCTGTAAAAATGTCCTTAAAAAAATCATAAAAATAAAAAAAAGTCCTAAAAAAAATGATCATCCTGGTGAAAACCTAGCAATAGGCGCCTTGATGAATTACAAAAAAAAAATAAAAAAATGGAAAAATCACAAAAAAAGAAGAAAATGAAAAAAGTACCTTGGTGAAAACCTAGTAAACAGGCACCTTGGTAGCAAAAATAGAATCTCTGCCAAGATGGTGAAAACCTGGAAAATGGGTGCCACTTGTATCAAAATGCTCCATCTATCAGCGCAATCTTGGTCCTTCCCAACTTTTAGTTTGCTTTAGTTTGTACATATTTCCTTGTTTTCTTTTGCATCCCATTTTCAATAAAGTTGGTTAGTATACCAAGCTCAACAATGTCTGCATCCTATCAATGTCATATCCTATGGTCTCCAGTATACCTTAGGCAAGTCATATCCAGTCAAAGTCCTTCCAAGCTACATCTGAGACATTTTGTTTGTCTCCCTACCAGAAAAGGATTTTTGCACAATAAACGAACACCAACAACAAACAAAAAAAAACAATCTTGGCACAAACACTTTTATCTCCTTGTATTCTTATCAATTCACATTGAGATTTCTGCATATTCTATCCCTTCGAGCTCCTCGATGATGTCCCTTACAGGATTTAGAGAGTGATGACTGGGGCTATAATCTTTTCTTTTTCTTTTGTTTGTATGTGAAAATCTAACAACTTTGGAAATTATGGATTGAATTGGTGTCCACTATAAGTGCCCCCATCATGTATTGGATGGCCATGTGTACCTCGACCATCGATACCCAGATGCTTCAAAGAAGTCTGATCTAACTATTATCTTTTTGAGTGATTTCTTGCTCCTACTGTGAAATGCAATTCTACACAAGGATGTGAACGACAAAGGGTCACTGCGGGTAATTCACATTGGAATCAGAATGATCTCCCAACTATTTGGTGTGTTTGTACGCAAGGCATATTCAGGTCATCACAATGTTTATGTTTTGATGTTTATACAAATTGCAAAATCAAAATGGACATGATATTTAGGTCATCCTAGCTTTTTGTGCCTTGGTGCTTATATCTAATCTGACATTTTTGACTAACAGTCAATATCCATATGTCTATGGTTGTCTAGCCAGTGGACATTGTATCGACTATCTGGTTACCTAATAAATTCAGTGATGACAAAGACCGACACATGATCAATGACTAAGTCCTAGGTCTTGCATTTCATTTGCATTTTTCACTTTGCATGGTCACATTTCTCATGGTTTTCCTATAGATCAAATGCTTAAATTCTCCTAATTTTCACTAAAACATGTTGAAAGGATTAAACATCGTATGAAGGTCTCCTTAACTAATCAACAAGTAGTTGCCTTCCTAGGTTACACATCCATTTTGACAATGACTAAGCACTTTTCTTCTTCATATACATGCAAAAACATGTCATGTGTATCGCTGCATTTATAGTACATTTCATTTCATACATCCATTGCTACATACATAAGCATCCATAATAGCATACATTTTCATTTATTCATCCACTGTCTATCATTGCATTGCATATTCATATATTTGAAGGAAAACATTCATTACATAATCCATACATTCCATGATAAAAGAAGAATTTCATACATAAGTATCACATGATATTACATCATAAACTGAAATGACAAGTACAATGATGTCAACCAAAAATTGATCTCATAGACATACATACACACACACACACACACACACACACACACACACACATATAGATATGTATATGTATATATATATGTATATGTATATGTATGTATATGTATACATACATACATACATACATATACATATACATATACATATACATATACATATACATATACATACATACATACATATATATATATATATATATATATATATATATATATATATATATATATATATATATATATATATATATATATATATATATATATATATATATATATATATATATATATATATATATATATCAGAATATCGATAGAGTACAAGGGGTTGCACTAATGGAATTGTATACAAAGGAATGAGCTATAATGAGCTATGAGATATAATCAAAATATCAAAAATAGAGAACTATAACAGATCAACTATCTGCCTGGTCCTTGGCATCTGGTGCAACTCCTCTGGCAAGTGGATCAGGGGGTGGCTCGGCACATGGGGCCCTAGCTCCCTCAGAATCTATCATATACTAGGAGTAGGATGTCATCCTCTATCCAGGTGGTACAATAGAATAATACGCTAAAACATAATAGGCTGCATGACCCATCCGGTGGATCACCTCAGCCTACAGATGTCTAACATCAACCTCTCAATCACGCAACTATCTCTCACGATCTCAGAGTTGGACCTCTAATGTCGCACTGTGAGTCCTTTCATCATGTAACTGCTGCCAGAGTCACCTGATAACATCCTATGGCTTCGATCTCAAGCCTGGATCTACCTCAACTACTACTATCTCTGCATCCTCCATAGGTTGATCTGTGCTAGCCTTTGTAAGCACCTTACGACAATGAATCTCAACACCCAAGTCAAAATTAGGATCATCCTATGCCTCCTCCATTGGAGCATCCTATTGAGCTCCTAGAACCTCATCTGCACTACGAATCCCGCCCAAGGTACCACCCTCACCTCTGGTATATCTATGTTGTAACACTGCATGCCTACCTACTGGAACTGTCTGTGGCCCGGGAGGTCTCATATGTCCTGATGGCCTAGGAGGGGTCATCACTACTCTGGGCCTAGGTGGTGTCACATGCACCATTGGTATCTGCACCTATCTTTGTCTCTGTCCTCTACCCATAGGGGTACCTGTAACATCCTCAATGTCCTCCATGGTAGGAATAAGCTCTGTGGGATCAGAGAAATGCCTCATCAGATGCTCCACCAAATATGCAATGAAAGCATCTGTCACTCCAACATCAGCCACCTATGGTCTATAATCCCAATCTCTACTGATAAGCCCATAGTACTCAAGGCTACAATCTGCATAAGAAAGCCTGGCTGACCATCCCAGACAAATCTCTTGCACCAATCATGCGTAGGCAGAAAAATCCTATGGTGCATCCTGAATGATGTCATACTAACGCCAGACATGTGTAATAATAAATCTCTCAAGGACTATGGTCGATCATCCCATCAAGACCCGACTCTAAAAAAAAAATCCGAACTGGACATGTCATGCCCCACAAGGGAACCAGGGAAGAGAACAAAGATTCTCTTAACAAAAGAAAACCTAAGTAAAAATTTATGAAAAATTTTAAACTTTGAAAAGAGTTATGTAATCAAAACTTAAACTTAGATTCCTCCTAGGTTCCCTTCTTATTAAATCCATGATTCATTTAAGTTCATAATTAAACTAACAACAAGATAACTTCTCAAGAAAATTACATCATATCATTAGAAGATTCTTTATGAAATACAAAGTACTTTCATTTCAATTTTTTTATTTTTTTTTCCCTTCTTAACACCATCTATATTCCTAAGAATCTTTTATGAACATTATAACTTTTAAATCAAATAGAATTTATCTAACTCATTTGATACATTACAAATATACTACATTTTATTTTTCAAAAGCTTCACTTAAACAACAATAATGAAAACATACTACATAACTTGAAATTTTTCAAAATCTTTCTTTCTTTCCCAACATACATCTTAATCATAAAGTTCACATTTCCCTTTTACCTTCTTCCTAAGTCTACCCATTCCAAATACA
Source organism: Chamaecyparis obtusa (assembly GCA_027943335.1). Lineage (NCBI taxonomy): Eukaryota > Viridiplantae > Streptophyta > Pinopsida > Cupressales > Cupressaceae > Chamaecyparis > Chamaecyparis obtusa. Next base: position 1,262,573 of record BSBK01004522.1, read on the forward strand.
TCATTTTGAAATACATTACTGATTACATTGCATTCAACTCCTCATGAGAGGTAACAAGATTTTACATCATGAAATATAATCACAAGGCCTTCATTCTTCAAAACTGGTACATAAGTAAGCATGAATCTTCAATCACTGTATCTGCAAAAGATACCTCGATAAAAATGTTTACCACCCAACCACGTGGATACCTATAAGGCCCACTCCCCCGTGCTAGGAGATAAACACCAAGGTCCACAAAGAAGGAATAGCTAGGCCAAACCTAGGGTTAGGTAATCTTTCCCAAAATAGCAAATGAAAAGAGAGTCAAAGTATAGATCTTTCCCAAAAGGTTCTAAGGCTTGGTAGAAACTCTAAGCAACAACCTAAGTGAGTGTCATCGCATAGCCCTCACCCCTTGGGTTGTCCTGGTACTAGCCACTCTAGGCCCCGACCCCCAAGTAGGCACATGTAGGATCGAATGCCTTTCGTACTGACAAGCATCATTCGATCGTACCTACGCATAGGTACCTTCTCCCACTCCCATCCATAGCCTTTACTAGCGCTAATGGCATGGGCGAGGCATATTTAATCTTTTTAATGTTTTAACCCATTCCCATAAGTTTAATTAGGTTTTCACTTGTTAAATAACTCTTCAGTCGGTTATCCTGGTTCTAGCCACTTAGGGCCCCGGCCCCGCACTGAGAGCCACTCACTAGGTGTCGTTAGGTTTTCTACCCTCAAACCACATATCACAATCACATCATACACATAGTAAAAGCATATTATAAACACATTTGAGAACTACTACAAAGAATTGAAAATAATAGGATAGTTATGTATGTTTAGAGAAATTAGGTGCGTTAAGAATGTTTAGAGAAATTAGGTACGTTAAGAATGTTTAGAATGTCTTGATCCTCTTAGAAGACTCTAAACCCTAAAATGCTCCTTACAAACATTCTATCTCAATAAAGGCATCTAAATGTACTGAACATAATCTCCACTAAACAAGGAATGAACAATCTTCAGGTTTATACAATATTTCTTTCTAAACCTAAAACTTGGCTAATCTTGAAAATTGACTAAGTCTGATTTAATTAAAAATCTAAAATTTAAAAGTTACAACTTAACTCCTAAGAACCCGAAACCTATTCCAATGGATTCAAAGGGTACCTAATCCCTTTATACAAGTATAACTTAAAGTATAAGAAATTATTTCTTATACTTAAATGTTATACTTGTATAAAGCAAAAGTATAATTATTGTGCTACTTGGTCTAAAAATTTTACTTCGGTTTTAATATTAAAATTCTTCCACCCTAACCCTAATATACATGCAGCAACTAAACGCACGTAAACAATGTAGGCAAAAAATATTATTCGGCCAAATGACAGAGATATTCATTCCTGATAAACTTCTACAACAGCCTGGCTGGCCTCACGGAATGTTATCTTGTTTATATTGAAATGACAGTGTATTATAAACGGCTGGCTTTCTATAAATGATAGAGATGGCTGGAGAATGCAACAATAATATATGTCCTAAACTTTAATGGCCTATTTGCATAAACATTTTGCAACTTGTAATTTGTACACACGGAAACAGAAAACAATCCCACGGCATGAACATTGAATGGCTAGCATTGCACATTAATATATATGTATATGACCAGCAATAATATATATAACCAGCAATGATGCAATATTGTATCAATATTTTGTAATAATACATTATTACAGAATACCTTAATATGTTATTACATGGTATACTAGTGTATTAACATTCCGTAAAAGTAATACACAATATAATAATAATACATTAATGTACACACAGACATTCTGCAATAATATTACACAAAATAATAAATTTAATGCACACACAAACACTCTGCAATAATATTACATAAAATAATTCTGCAATACTATTACACAAGATAATAATACTACAATAATGCATATATATATTTTGCAACCATAGTACAATATACAGAAACTTTTCAAGAAATCTAAATTTTACATTCATTCTACAAAATAAATCTACTTCACAGGATGGATTCCAACCTGGAGTCCTGCGAAGACTAGTTGGAGAAGAAGGAAGATCAAATCCTCTCCAATGTTTTCAACACTCCTTTGAATCCCTTTGCTTGCAATCTTCCAGCCTCTACCCGTAACAATCCAAATGCCAAACTCACAGACTACGGGACTTCTCTCTTTAAAAATATAAATTTTCCTACATTAATAATAATAATCCTCTTCTCGAAATCAACTCTTCTCCCAACTCCTTTTACATAGGAAATCTTTCCTGTAAATAGAATGGAGGAGGTGGTTGCACAGGTAGTCCAACCGGTGCAACCATCTCAACTATCCATCCATTAATGAGATGGTTTTGAAAACTCATTCCCGTAAAGGAATAAATAAACTATAATCTAAGTCCCTAAATTTAAGGATATTAAAATAAATATTATAATCTTAAAAAATTTTATTAAATTATTTAACTATGGTAATAGGATAATCCTATTTACCATACCGCTAATTGATCTAATTATTTATTAATATAATAAATAATTACATGGTAATAATTATATATGTATGCATATGCATATGTGTGCACCCATATGCCTATGTGTACATATATTATTATTATTATAAATATGATTACAAGCATAATATTATTATTATAAAACATATTATTATTTTTATTGCTATAGACTCTTTGTCGTTATTTAGTATTATAAAATAATACCATAAATAAGGTACATTATTATTAATGTTAAACATTAGAATAACATTATTATAAACTATATTGTTTATTCATACCTTAATCCCCATTCTAAAATATATATGTATATATTAAGTAGCCACTAACATAGGTTAGAATTTTACCACTATTATTTAAAACCTTTTTTTTATTAATATTTCCTTAGACATTAAAATACCATAAAATTAATCCTTATCATGGGTATTAAAACCACATGGTTTAATTGCACTCCAAATCGCTCCTAATGAGATATGCTACTAAATCATACCCTCAAATGAACAATAATCTACATCCATGATCTACTAACAGAATTGAACATATCACGAAGGCAAGAACTAGCTACAAGATCCACAATTCCATCAACTACAAAACCACATAAGACATTCACACAAGGGACTGACTCAACACTTCCCACCTAAGGATAAAAGGATCAAAGGTGAATTTTCTTCCTGTGGACCTGGTGATACCTTCGTAACAACAACAACGATCGAGGATTTTGAGGGATCGCTCAGACCTGTGAAGCCAGGTGGAGATGATACCCGGTACCTGCAATCCTGCATCACCAAGAAGAGATACATATATATACATATGGAGATACAAATTAGATATATGCAAGCAGATGACCAGGATCGATACATTGTGTGGACCTCAACTAAGTGAGTAACTATGACTTCGTCCTGGAGTCATGAAAAAACACATCAGACACATCCATGAAACATAAAACATCATGATAGTGGTTAGATTCAAATAATTGGGTTAGATCCATAAACATATAAAAATAGATAATTTTCTAATCTCATAAACATGTAATTACTAACCATAAATGAACATATTCATCATGTCATCATCCACAAAACATAAATGTAAATGTATAGTCTTGACCATAATAATAATAAAATGTCCAAATCAGAAAAGTCTAAGTATCACCATAGGAGAGGTATTACAGGACATGAGCAGCTGGCCACACCTCAATCTACAAATAAGGTCTCCAAATGACAAAGGTCATATCATCCAACACACACCGCCAGTACTTAGTGCAATCCATCTAGACCTATGTAATGTATCTAGAATATCTGTATATCAGTGGCTCCTAAGGTTGTCACTCATCACCACAGATCGGTCGACATATAGGGATATGCTCCCAAGCCCAAATCTAAAGAACTAATGCACTAGAAGAAAATGTCTTCCCCTCATGGTAGATGATCTCATGCATCGCAGAGAACATATGTGCTAATAAGCACTGACCCCATCCGAGCTTAGCAGGACTCGCCATTAGACGTACAACCATCGAGACCCATCCCATAAGAAGACCATTCTGCTAATGATCAGACATAATGATCCCTCTGATCATCCTAGCTATAATGCACTCTAATAGGTGGGACTCTCCATATCTCTGTACAAGTATCTCCCACGATATTTGTTGTGCTATTTGCTCATCATCACTAAATAATGTATAGAATGCATGTAGTCTGGTATTACCCACACTGATATAATCTTGGTGCGAGGCATGAAAAGGTATCCTGTAGACATCCTCAGGTGTAAAAGTGATCTACCCTGTCAGGAGATGGAATGTCTGCATCTATGAATGAAAACTCTCCATCAAGGCAGTCAGAAGGTCGTGGTTTACCCGAATATCAGGTAACCAGATCAAGAACTCAAAACTACAGGCTGCTAGATGGACTTTCATGGGGTCGGGCAATGACAAATAGAGTCTTTGTGTAGCGGGGTGTGAGATGCGAACGTGAACATCTGGGTAATGGACCTACACAACACAAAAAATGGGACACCCTATCAGTAATTTTCTCAGAAATCAGACTAAAGGAACATAAAATGAGAAATTGAATACTTTAGAAGGTGCATTAAAGACTACTAAAATCAGCTACAAAATTAAAAAAGTTAAAAATTTGGCTTAAGGGCTTAAAAAATGGTCACTGTTTTCCATACGACAATTTAGGAAATTAAAGACTAGCACGAAGACTCGTACGAGTTTACACATCTTCCCATACAACACTTTATGGTCATACGACATTGTGCATGTTCACACATGACACTTGAGGGACCCAATGAAATGTCATACGACAAATGGGTCCCTCTCATACAAGTTACAAATATTTCCTACATGACACTACATGGGATTGAAAACTCGTATGAGCCTAAACAGACTGTCGTACGAGTTTATGTGATGCAAAAATTAAATATTTCAAAAACGTGCTAAAAAATCCTAAAAAGCATAAAAAGATGCAATATTTGAATTCAAAAAGAGATACAGAGGTCCAATTACTGGATTACCATACTGCTGAGGTCTCTGGTATCATCGGGTACACTCGAATCGGTGCGAGGAGACAGGAGCTTTCATTTTCACTCAAAGGGCTCCACAAGGTTTATAAAAGTCAAAGGTGAAAATGATTTGAAAATGACCCTTTTGGTCCTTATATAGGTTTTGACCTAATTTTTCAAAGTGCTACGTTTTACGTGAAAATTGCACCTTGGCTAATTTTGACATTTTGAACCCATTTTCGGGATCAAAATTGAAATCTTAGATCGTTTATAGTGTCAAATTTTGGATTTAAAATTTTCGGACCCAGGACGATCGACTACTTGCATAATCGACCTTCATCACCTCCTAGAAATCCTTTATTCAACTTAACTGATTATCTCACATCAAATTCTTCAAATTTCAACTTGGTTAACCATGGTCAACTCATGGTCAAACCTAGTCAAACTTGGTCAACATGACCTCCAAATGATGCATAATGCATCTACAAACATGCGTAACCACTTATAAATTTGATTACATCACCTCTAAACCATTTCACGCTGGCTTTCTTGCCAGATTTTAATTTTCATCCCGAAGGGGGCATGGTGTTACACATCATTATCAAATATGTCAAATCAAATTTCTTTCAGTAATCAAGATAACAACCACGTCTAGTTGCTGACTCATCAAAGTCCTCATCGCTTGGGGCACATCGCTTGGGGCATATCAAATTTATCGAAATTCATATCAATCTGGTATTTTCTTTATCTTGGAAACTATATTAGCTCTTCGTAACCATCGGTTTAGTTGTGTTATTTCCTTGATTCTTCGTAACTGAAGGGTTCAAATTTGACATCCTTTCGATTCCTTTGGACAATCATGTCTGGAGTCAGGACAGTCACTTCCTCGCTCGTAATCATAGGTTTAGAATCAGGCATTTTGACACTTCTTCGTAATCACTGGTTCATTGTTGATACCATTAACATCATCTTGATTCTTTGGTCAACCACAACCTGAATCAACATCTTCAAATATTTCAATCAGTTTCTGTCTCAGAATCGGTTAATATTTCAGAATTAGTTTCTCCACCACATAACTGAGTCTGCGCCATTATCAGAAACAGATTAATCTTTGAACCACTATGCTTTGCATAGTAATTCAAAGAGGGGCAAAATGTAATACCCCAAAAATGGGCTATAGGACCATTGACCTCCTACATCAACATATCGTTCGAAATCGACATAAAAGTCCTAACCTAAGGCACATCAGCACATCAAATCATCGAAACCCTAATCGATTCTATCTAAATTCTGCATCGGGGAATATTCTTAAATATTCCTAATTTATCCTAATTATCTTTAATTAAATATTATTTGGTGATAAATGACATTATTTATCCTAAAGTTAATTAATTAGATATGTCGAATATTTGATTAATTGAGTTTAATTTTGCCACTTAATTATTTAGTTAGATTTAATTACATTTATTCCTAATTAATATTATTTTTATTTGATAAAAAATCAAAATTCTGAAAATAATCAATTGAACATAAATATTTAATTGATTAAATTAAGTTATCAAATTTAATGATATAGTTTTGGGATAAAGTTTGATTAAATAATTGATTAACCCATAAATCAGTTATTTTTATTCAAAAATTAGTTAAGTTGAGAATAAATCACTTGGAATATTAAATAAATTCATAGTTATCCATGCACATTTAGAAAAGTAGTTAAACTTTAAATCAACAGATCAATTCAATTTTTTAACTTTTCAAACTCAACATGTGATTGTGAGTTGAAAAAGTGATCTGAACTCTTGATTTGAGTCAAAAAGTTATTTTGCATGATTTTATGAGTTAACTCTTTTTGATTTTTTGATAGCTCAACAATCAATTTGAGTTGATCGGGGAGCGATTTTTTGTTTTTTCCATGCATTCTCAAACCCTGGATTTCTATATAATTGATTTTTAGTCCTTCACAAACAGACCTGCGAATTTGGAGAATCTGGCTTGTGCGATCTGGCAATTTGTGAGATTATGCTATTTCTTGAATTCTTGTTTTCATTCATTTTTCATACCAATTCCATATCATTGATAGATTAGATTGCATTCATTTCAATTCATTTTTAGACCAATTCTCATACAATTTTTCATACATATTGCATAGAAATTTTTTTTAAAAAAAAGATTAATATGCATTTATCTTTCATCATTAAATCCTTCGTTTAGGTGTTGCATTGTCACTGATCTTAGCCTAATTCTAAGAATACCATACTCGCACTTACTAGAAGACAGTAAATTGCTTGGTTAGAAATAGTTGTTTATTTGCAAATTTTTGGATTTGCTAACCTCTAATGTTTTATTGAAGTGTTGTGTCTCCAGCTAGGTACAATTTACACACACACAGGTGTGTATGTTTTACTTTTTTGTTTGACCTGCCTAATGTGGTTGAGCAACAAAGTTGTAGTTACTTTCTTGCGAGATCCACATGATCAATTGATCCCCGCCATTATCTATTATGTGTGTGTGTGTGTGTGTGTGTGTGTCTACATGCTCGTCTTTTATGTAGGATTTCAAGTATTGGGCATCGACTTCCCTGAATTGTCAGGATGAGGATGCTCTATCGCAATATCTCAATGATAAGAGATGAGAGAAAACATCTAGGTCTAAATCCCAACCTAAGCCATTTATTGTTCTAAATTAGTGGACAAGTATCTTATTTGCTACCCTTCGAATTTGTCAAGGTGACGTTATTCATGAACCCTTCCTTTGGGCTTGATTTTTGCATTTTGGGTATAGTCGGATTTTTCCTTCTTGTTTGCATGCTTGTAGGTTTGATGGGATTTTGTGTTAAAATAGATAATGGATTTAATTAAAGTTAATTATGTGATTAATTAATTCAATATTAAAAAATATCAAATTATTAAATATAAGGGTATATAATTAATGAGAATTAATTAAATACTTATGTTTAATAAAGGAATTAATTAAAAAGGCTAACTGTGGAAAATTGGGATTTAATTGAATATTAAATCTAATTTAAGAATTAAAGACAAATTAATGTAATTGATATTTACGATATCACATGTATATTTAAATATGCTAAGAAATAATAAATCTAATTAATTATGATTATGTAATTTAATTTGCATTGAATTTATTAAATTAATTAGGAATTCTAAATTAAAGTTGAGTTCAAAGTTATTATTTGAAAATTGCATATCATTATTATTATAATTAATTAATTTTGCAAAAGAGAATTGATAAAAATGAGGTTGGGGTTGAGTTCTGATTTCTATGATTTTGAGTTAACTGTTTTATTATTTTTAATAGTTGAGTTCTAATTCTTGATTGTGAGTTGCATGTTTGAGTTTGGTTTGCTAGGTTTTCTATATTAGAGACCCTTTTTGTCATTTTTAGGGAAATAGGTTTTTAGGTTTTTAGCTCTAGATTAGAATTTAAGGAAATTGTGAAAGCTTAGGATTTTCAGAGTTTTGGATCATCTTCGTGGTTTCTATCAATTGGTGGATTTAAGGTAGGTTGTGAAAACTTTGCAAATCTTTCCTTTCGAAAAAACTGTCTTCATTGTGCCGGTAGATTTGGTTGTTGTATTTTAGGTTTTCTCTTATTTGTGTGAATTTGGAAAGGAAATCTTTTTATACTTTGTTTGTGATGATTCTTGTAAAACTTTAGTTTTGGTAATTCTAGTTTTCAAGTGGAGAATATTTTATTATTATTAATCTGTTGAAACCCTAGGGTTATCATGAGAAAAATGTAGAGGCTAATAGAATTAAAAACTTACCTAGTAACTTAAAAATCTACTATTTGAATACGTAATCTTCATAGAAATAAATTTAATGAATCTATTCAATTTTTATATGTATTTGTTTATATAAATATTTATTTATTTGATAGAAAATTTATTTAAAAAAAAGGGGTTGTTGTAATTTTATCAAAAAAAATTAATTAATTAATTAATTTATTTTTTAATTTTTTAATTTTAATTTTTTTTTTTTTTTTGGGGGGGGGGGGGGGTGGTTATTTCCCACACCCCATGAAAGGTATTGTCGTGATGACACTAGAGCTGGCGTGACAACCATTGCTGCCAATGGTAGCAGAGCTGCAGTGGCATCCTTTGTTGTCATAGCAACAAGGTTGCACGATAACTGTTGTTGTCGTAGTAGCGCGGGGTGGGCCCAGTCCCCCCCACACTTATTAATATATTAATGTTTTCTTTTTAATTTATTTAATAAATTTTATTAATTTAAATATTAATTATTAGTATTTAATCATTATATTATTAAATATTAGTATTTATTAATTAATAATATTAATTATTAATTGGATTATAATGTTTTCCTAATTAGTTTAATTATATATTTTTTAGTAATTATATTTAATAAATTAATTTATATAAGGAGTTTTATAAATTAATTTATAGAGGTTTATTTTAATGATTATTATTAAAAAAATTATATTATTATTCAGTAATTATATTTAATAAAATAATTTGTATAAGGAATGTTACAAATTAATTTATAAAAGTTAATTGATATTCTATTAATGGAATTAGTATCTACATTTAACCTAGCGATGAATATTATGTTATTAATCAAGTCAATTATGACTTAAGATTTTTTAAATTAATTTAACATTAAATAATTTGTTTTGATAGGGAAATAAATACATTTCATTTGTTTGTACGTTTTATGCCATGATATTTTGTGGTAGAGGTTTTATTTTGTTGGTTTTGATTCTGATTAATTGATCATGCGAGTAGAGTATGTCCTAGGTGGAATTTTGTCTTTTGAACTTAAAATTATTTTATGAATTTATTTCTTTTACACTTGAGTTCATATGGTGGAAGATTTATAACCATTTTGGTGTCTCAATTATAAGAGTATTATTTAGGGTATATTTGTGACATGATGTCATGTTTCTATTAAGTCTCAATCATTACTTTATTTGACCTTGAGGAGGTGACGACCATTAGGTTGTTGAGAATTTCAATACTTGGTCACCTCATTTCTTTTACTATGGTTGATCTATATCTTAAGTGATGATCTTTGATGATGTTTTACTCCATGTTGGAGAATGATTCTATTGATGCTCTTGATGAATATTGATCTTGTGTTATGAGACCATGTGGATTTGGTATTTGATTCATTGAGATGCCTAGTATGGGATGGATAGTTTGGATCCTTGTATAGGATGATAGATTATTTTTTAGCTCTATGACTAGTCTTTGATGACATTCATGGTTTACTGGTATGAAAAGTCTTTTATGGTTATTACTTTCTCTTTGGTTCTTTTGTTGGGAGCATTAGGGTAGGTTATCTAGGAGCATATAGGGGAAGTGGCTTGCAATGAGCATCGAGGCCCTCAAGTGGCTACCAAGATCACTCATTGTAAGTAGATTAATAAAGTGATAACTTAATAAATTTATTGAGATAAAAAATTAATAAGATAATTATGTACCTCACCATTCCTTGAGCGCTAGTATAGGCTAGGATGTGTGAGATGATGCTTGTCGCCCAATGTGGTGTGTGTTCTGGCATAGTTAAATTACAACCTTGTTTGTATGAGACATTTACTGATACCGCATATGGTCACTTGGACGTTGGGGTCTAGAGAGGCTTCCAAGAAAAAGTCCAAGGGTTAGACGTATGTGATGACACTTCCCTATGTGTATCCTAGGTTCCTCTGTTGCATTTGGTACACCTGATTTGTATCTTGATCTTTTATACTTAATAACCTTACAGGGTAAAAGTACATAGCTGTGTCGCACTAAAGGACATTTTTAATGGTTCTGACTGAAATAGTTCCGGCTGGACCGGTTTCGGCTGGACATACATGGCACACACGGGGTGCCATGTGGCATCGATGTGGTGGGAGAGTTTTGACTGAAACCATTCCATGAAAAACTATATAAACCCAAAAAATGGGTTGGGTGGCTCATGCACAGGACCGTGTTTGGTCACTCAGAGTTCCAGCTGAACCTATCTAAGTGGCATCCCACATGGCAACCAAATAAGCAAAAAAAGGTGAGTCTTAGAAGTTCTCACTTTTGGATCTGAATTCTTTGTCAAAATTTAACTTTCTATAAAATCTAAAAATACCCTTTTGTAGAGCTCGGAGTCAAGATTATGGTCATGTAATTTTTATTTTGTTTTGATTTCATATAATATATTATAAGTTGAAAATACTTCAAGTAGGTATTTTAACATTTAAGAACACGCTCATTCAAAAAAAAATAAAAATAACAAATCATGTTAGAAAAATTTAAAACTTATATTTAACACTAGAGGAGAGAGTCCTCTTCAAGAACATATAATTTTTTTTTTAATGGTGTAGTGATAGGGAAAATTTGGTGGGAACAAAAAACTATTGATTTTGGGTAACACTGACTTTGGATAGTTATAACAAACAAAATATATATCAAAATCCAATCTTTATTTTTTTATGCACTAGCTATACATGTCATCTAAAACATATTATGAAATCAGAGGAAAAAAATATATTTTTCATATAGTTTTTTGGTGGGAACTAGACCCTAGATTTTCAACATATTTCAGTAATAAAAAAATGGACTTCAAAAATTAAAAAACTATGTCAATTTTTGTTGAATTTTTTTTTAAAAAATTATAAGCGTAAACTTCATCAAATTTTACACATTTCATTAGTTTACATTATCTTCAAATTCTAAACACAAATGCCACTTTTATGTCGTTAAAGTTGAACTTTTTTCATGTTGTCATCCTTTTCCTTTATAAAAGTGTGACACAGGTTTGTACTTTTACCCTACATCCATTACTACCATTTTATCTAGTGGACCTTGGCATTAGTTTCCTTGAGTGATGCCCCAGTGTAATCTCCTCAACATGGCGGGAGATGACTTCTTGGTTCCACATGGTCAGGTGGTAGTGATTCTATTACCATTGAGATCCGACATTCGTGACTTTGTGTTTGGATGATCCTTGATGCTGCTACTATCTTCGTATCCATTGCTTGGAGACTTTATTATTATTATCATGAAATGTATATCTTGTATTTCATTTTATGTATTGGTTAGTAACATTGAATCTAGAGATGTATATGTATTTGTATTGTATTATTGTTATTCGTGCGACATGTACAGTGGAAGATGTATTGTCTTGAAGACTATGATGTATCCATTTGTATCTTGTTGTATGTACCTTTGATTACATTGATGTAATGGATGTATCTTATTATTTAGTTGAAATGAATATGTTAGTGTACTTTATGATTTGTGTTCTTTTTAAGTAAAGGATTAGGAATACTTTAATTTGGGTTATAAAATGTTCACCTAAGATATATCATATGATTATGTGTTGGATTGTACTTAGTAGATTTATTAACTTGTACATAATTCTACATCATAGAACCCTTGAGACTTGTAATATGTTAATGAGTTATATTTATGAGTATGTATTGTCTTATGTTATGTTTCTTCTGCATTGTTATTCATTATTAATTGTAAACTCTTAAGAAAAAAAATTATTCAGTAAACTTAGTAACATGTTTTAGGTTGATTTGTCTTGGGTTCCCTGTCGGGGAATTAAACCCTCCATATCACACACCTAATACATAGGTTATACAATATTAAACCATCAAACGATATTGCACTAATGCACAGTTATTGCTACACCTAAATTCACCAACTATTTTATCCAATGATCTTAAGTGGAATGTGATTCTTCAATTAATGGCATTGGAGCAATTCTCCCATTATGAAGGTTGATCCATTTCTTTTCTAAGTCATCAAGTAAAGGGTAAGAATCAACTCGAGCCTATTTATAAGGAGATGTTATCCTTCATGCAATCAAATAATGGAGACCATGTCTAATGGGAAGACACTTCAAATTTAAGATAGATCATGGTATTCATAAGATATTTTTCTAGAATGGAGATTATGTTTGAAAAAGAAATAAAGATGGGTCACTAAGACATTGGGGGCATGAATTTGATCATATACTTGAGAAAGGAAAGGAGGATATTATGGTAGATGAATTATCTAGGAAAGATGAAAAAGATGAAGCTCTATTTTTTGTCATTTAAATATTACAAGAAAATTGAGTAGAAGAAGGTAAAGAAGAGTAACAAAATGATGTTTATATGAGTAATTTCATTCAACAATTACAAAGTGATTCAATTAGTTTAGATAAGTTTTTTTGGAAGGGAGACACTTTTGATATATTGATTATTTATACCTATGCAATGATTCCACTTTCAAACAAAATATTCTCAAATAACTTCATGAGTCTCCATAGGTGATCATTCAAAATTTTTGAAGACATATCATTGAGTTAAGAAATATTTTTTGTGAGAAGGAATAAAAGGGGATGTTCAAAATTTTGTGGTTGAATGTTTGGTTTGTCAAAGAAATAAAGGGGAAATGATTTGTAAGGAAATTAAGGTAGAAAAACAACTTCCTACACTAACCTTGAGGGGAGGTTAATATAATTTGTTTCTCAAATCTTTCCAATAATTATAGAAACTTAACAAAAATAACATACATACAATTACATGCAATGATTTACATGGGGAAAACCCTTTTAGGAGAAAAACTCCACACTCCAAAAGTTGCCCAATATATTATTTGGAAATCAATAACATATTATAATATAATTGAAAATCAATCTTCTCTTAGGAGTATTACCAACCAAAAATTTAGAGGTAACTCGATATATATAAGAATCTTACATAAACCCTCCATTGCACACATCTAATATATAGGTGATATAACACACAAAGTTCCGTCAAACAATATTATAAAACCATTGGCTAAAAACTACTTATAAATTGGCGTCCATCTTATCTCTAATCAAAGATGCCCTATGATGTATCAAAACACACACCACAACATGTAAATCCCTTTTTATGACTCATTTATGTGTTGAACACATCATGGTTAGTTTATTGTTAGCATTAGGGTTTGGGGCTAAGATCAATATTTAGGGTTTAGGGTTAGGGTTAGGTAAAGTGTTTAGCTTTACACCATGGTTAGAGTTAGGGTTGGATTTGGGGTTTGGGTTATGATCATATTTAGGGTTAGGATTATGTTCACTTGGTTGGTGTTGAATGTTTGAGTTAGGATTTAGTGTTAAGGCTAAGATTAGGGATCAGGATTATGGTTAGGATTATGATTTGGGTTTATGGTTTAGTGTTAGGGTTTACATCATAGTTAGGGTTTAAAGAATAATAAAAATATTGTCAACTCATATAAAATAATCTTCATATTAATTACTTTCAAATGAATTAGAATAATATATATTTATCTATAATAAATTTTAATGTTCACTAATAATTTTAAATGTCATATAAAATTATATAAAAATTTAATGTATACATTTTAATAAATTTTAATTTTAAATTATAATTTAGAAATGAAAAATATTCACAAATCATCAAATTTTTATTATTTATTTATTTATTTTTATATTGAAGAGTTTTGAGCTCAATACCAACTATGAAACTTACAATCTTTAGGAAAGCATATTTCTCTTTATATCTTACTTTTCTCTACAAAAAGAAAAAAAATTCTAAATATAAATGTTAAAATAAAATTTACAATTATAAAATATAATTTAAAATTAGAAATATTCACGAATCATCAAATTTCAAACATGATTCATTCATTACAATATAGCTTGCAAACTTTTTAAGTGCATATTTATTTTGGGCCATACTTCACTCACTCAATAAATTAAAAAAAATCCTAAATATAAATCATTATCAATCTACCAAATTTTAACATTCCATCCAATGCCTATCCAATATGATAAATCAACATAAAAAAAAACTATGATGTAAAATCTATTTAAACTAAATTATCAAATCAAAATATTTACCAAAAGACCAAATCTAGATATTTCACTGTAGTTTAATAAATTTTAAAATTATAAAATATAATTAAAAATTAAAAAATATTAAAAAAAAAATCAAATTTCAAACACGATTCATCATAATACAACTTGAACTTGTTCAACATATTTTCCTTTCTGTCGTACTTCACTCAATAATAAATCAATGTCTATCCACACATAATAAAAACAACTTTTAAAAAAATAAAATTATTTAAGATAGTTTTATGCTATCAATTTACAATTATTATTTTTTAAAACTAGTGCATCCCACATGCTGGATAGACTCTGGTGCCATTCCATGGCAATATTCCAGTTGACTAATTTGATAACCCCCAAAACTGAAAAGTATATTGCGTGTGATATGTGACTTTTCGTGCCCACAGATCTAAGAACAGATAACATTCTGTCTATTCAAACAGTTGTCCCAGAATAATAATGACTTTCTCTCCAATAAACCAAGGCAACCCCACTTTTATAGCGGTTTTGATTGCACTGCAATTGCGTCCATAATTCGTATATTCCAATCACAGACCACGCGCATTATAAAGCACTAAAATACAAAGGATATGACAGCCATCGCTGAATAATTCCGCAAGAATGACAGCGACAAAGTCAATGTATTCTGTGTAATGTTAGCTGCTCTCAAATCAGACAGACTTCATATGGGTATTATATGTTCACTGAATCATTTGCATATCTTGTGATTAGATGGCCTTATCATTAATTCATAATGCATTTCATTAGTAGAACAAATCACGCACTGATCACATTGGGAAAGTATTTCCTATTAAAAAAGTTTCGGGCACTGATCATTATTCTCATTTTGTAAGGAAAAATTGCCCAGGAAGTACACAGCAATTATAGCTTAAGGAGAAAGTCTCAACTGGTACATCCTTGAGCTTCAGGCCCGATATTTCAAAGATTTATGGTGGGATATTCGCGGTAAGAATAATTGGTACAGCTTTAATTGTATTTTATTAAAAAATTAGGCTACATTCTTACATGGTTATAGGATGCAACAGCTTTTGGATTAGATTGTATAAAATATTTTTTTCATCAACATTCCTTAATTTATTATTCTAATGATGGATCACAGAATTTAATAGGAAATATTGATGCAAAAAATATTTTATACAATCTAATTCAGAAGCTGTTACATCCTATTATTATGGATTGTGGAAATCTCTTGTCTTTATTTTGTAATAGTTTGATTAAGGCAGCTGGAACTTGTTGTAATGTTTGGATCTAAATCATTGTATATTTATAGTCAAGATATGGTCAGTGTAATTATATTTGTATATGAAACATAATGACTTTAATAAAACTATTAAAAATTCTAGATATAATAATTTGTTTGATCTATATTTTGATGTTTTCCAAACAATACATCATTTGAATTAGTTATTGTAGACATTTTTATTTTCTCTATATGCTAATCTTTAAAATATGATGATTCTATCTTCATCAAATAAATAATTTAAATTATTAGATAAATGTATATCAAAACAATAATATAAAAAATACAATCCATCTTTTTATTGATCTTCATCAAACTATACTTTTCTCATCCTAAAATCTTAACACCTTTTTTTATAGGATTTGAAGACAGGTATTAACACCTGAAACCAAAAATTCACTGTGCTCTCTGAATACTATACTAAACTCCTTACTACATATGCTCTGTTTATAACAAAACAAGGCTTTTGCTAAAAACTTATACAATTCAACTTGCATTCAAGAAAAACAAAACAAAAAGGTAGACTGGACACTATTTTGATGCTACTCTGGTTCGTTCTTTTTGCTTAGGACCTTTAAGTTTGTTTTTTATAGAGGTAGACTGGACACTATTTTGATGTTGCTGATTATCTGCTTTTAGACTAGTGCTATTAATGTGCTGTTAATGTGCTCCTAGTCTTTCTGTTCCACGGGCCAGCACCCTCTTGCTGCTTTTTTCTATAAAAAACAAAACAAAAAGGCATTATTTGCAGACTCCAATCCTCACAATTTTCTTGTCTTGGCCATTGAACCATTTATCCAATAGTCCTCTAGAGTATAATCCATTGTATTATTTTTTTCTTTTTTGTCGTCCTCTCCTCCCTAGCTTCCCTTTCTCTCTTCTTGTTCTCTGCTTCTTGTGCTTGCAAATGAGTCTTCAACATAGCCCAATCGTTTATTGCATCATAAAGAAGACCAAATGAATGTTCAAAATGGTGATATAATATAGAAATTTGAATCTAGGCATTAGTGGGTGGAGGAATCAAATGTTGCATTGCAAGTTGGTAGTGTGTAATGCCCCAATGAAACTTTGTACCTCTACAAATTCATGAGATGAGTGTGCACCATGCAAACAACTTCATGGCGCTCCAATATCTTAGACTATGGAAGTCATGGCTGAGATTTCAAGAGGACAATGACAAGGTATAATGGATGAGTGCAGAGGGTGACATAGAAGTTTTTGTTTTAAGCTAAGGCACGGACAATAAAAAATAGAAAATAACATCAAGATGCAAATTTGTAACATTACAATTAGATTTGTTGTCATCATTGTTATTGGAAGTACTTCCTTATTATAATTTGTCCAAGTGGAAATTCTTGAATTTTTGTTGCTCTTCATTAGATGTGTAGCCTTCAAAATTTATTTCTCCTTTATCTACCAAGTCTTGGATAACATTTTTCAATCTTTGGAAACTATTGGTTTTATGCCCCTTATTTCTATGATATTCACATTAATCTATATCTTTACAGGTCATGAGGGTTTTATCTTAAGTTCATAATCTCTTACTTAAGGAAGCATGATGAGATTTTTGATGATATGATTCCTAAAGGCTAATTCAAGTGATTCATCCATTGGTGTTAATTGTCTTCTTTGAGGTTGTACAATGTGAAAAAATATGAAATACAAATAGGTTGGTTACATCTCCTTTTCACGATTGTATATTCGGAATGAAAATGTCCCATGAGGCTTAAGAGGATACTTAAGCACTGAATGGGACAATGATCCTTCACTAAATTATGTAATGATGAAAATGAAAATGATAAGAAGATGTAATGTAAATGATAAATTAGGCAAGTTACTAAAAAACTAGAAATAACTGACTGATAGACTGACAAAGAGCTAAAATGTAAAAAAATGGAAACTAGACTGCAGATCTAACCCATAGCTAAAATCTAAGAGCAGAATGTAGCCTAGTATAGAATGTAAATGATGACCTGCGATTGGGAAAAAAATGATAATGATGACCTATACCTCGTGTTTTTGACTAAAATTTTCAGGGATCTTCTGACAGTTCCTAATCTTTCTAGATTTCTTCTGACGACTCCATAACCTATTCTTGCACATAAAAAAAAAAGGAAAAAGGTTGGATAGAGGGGTTTTCCTTAGTCAAGCCCCTATTTAGGAATCAACCTTTAAATGAAATGAAATAAGGAAAAGTGTGTTTTCATATAGAAGAGGCTAGATCTAGAAAATGAAGCATATCATACCTTGGAAATGCAAATACTTCTTTGACCATGGTCAAATATGTTGATGCAATATGTTTACCTAAACACAAAAAATTCAAAATGAAATCATGAAAGATGAAACCTCATGAAATAGATGTTGTAATTCACCGTAATGTTTGATTGAGGAGAAGAGAGAGAAGACTTGAATGAAAGTAGATGGATATGGTTCTTCTTCCTTGATAGAAAAATATTTTTCTTGGTCTCCAATGGGGAGAGAAACTATATCTATGGAAGAAAAAACCTTGAATGGTTAAGAAGAGTGCTAGATTTCTTGATGGCTCTTGAGCTTAATTTTATTCATTGCACTTGATGGGTTGATCGTGATAATAAATTGCTAGTAATGGATAATGGATGCACTTGATACTGTATTCACACTTCTTCTTACCAAAATGAGGAAAGATGGGGTTTATATATGCATCTCACATCATTTTAGGGATAAAAAATCAAGTAGATTAACTACGACACTATATTGCCTATCCAAACCCTAGAAAAGCTCTCCGAGCCAAAATTTGGGCCATAATCCTCAAATAAAAATGCCAATGGAACCTTGTACCTTGGAGAATGAGCCAAAACTTGGGTAGGGTGCTAGGAAAATAGGTTAGATGTGATATTTCTAGGTAGTGCTCATTCTGACATAGGGACAGGTCACAAAGGCCACAAATAATGATATAGGGCCTAGGTGATAAAATGAATTATGGGATTGGAGGGAAAAGAGAGGAGTTCACTTATAAATAAGAGCTAACCTTGATTTTAAACAAGACTGAGAGGATAGAGGAACCATATTTTAATTTAGATATCTATTAAGTGTCATACAAGGTCCAACTATAGAAAAAATACTAAGGTGGGAAAAAATAATCATTAAATTGTATAAAAATTAGGTGCTTATAATTTAGGATGGTATATTTTTCACCATAGATGAATTACAAAGAGATATGATATCACTAAGTTCAAGGATACAATCCCCCAAACAAAGGATGTCAGCTCATAAATCCATGCATAATAGAACCAAAAACAAAACAAATCAAAAGGAAAGGCAAAGAAAAAATACACAAAACACAAAGAGGGGTTAGTACTAAAACAAAACTCCAAATTAACTAGTATAAGATACCTTGATAAAAAATGTCCCATGAAGAATGGGCTAAAATTTGAATGGGAGGTTAGAAAGGGTGAAAATGAGTGGAGAGAAGAAGAAAATGTTTCCATGATCAAGCATAATGGGCATTCAAACCTTGAAATCACCAAATGGGGTCTTAAAGGTCCTAATAATGCATCTAATCATGACTGCTAAATTTTTAGGATGGTGTAGTATGTAAGAAAATTCAGGTTCACCAAAATGTATTGTGTGAAAAGGGAAGCAATACAAGTAGGTTAATTACCTCTCATTTTCATAGGAGCACATTTGGAAGGAAAATGCCCCACTAGGCTTAAGATGAGACCTAATTTCTTAATAGGATAGTGGTCCTTCGCTAAATTATGTAATGATGAAAATGAAAATGATAAGAATGTGTAATATAAATAATAAATTAGGAAAGCTACTAAAAAAATAGAAATAACATACTGATACAGACTAGCAAAGAGCTAAAATGTGCACAAACAAAAACTAGATAGTAGATCTAACTCGTGGCTACAATTTGAGAGCTAAATGTAGGGTACAAAATAAAATGGAAACCTGTTCTTGGGTACAAAATGACTATGGTAACTTCTACCGGGTGTTTTTGATTGAATTTTCTAGGGATCTTCTAACAATTATTGATCCTTCCATATTTCTTCCAACAAATTTGTAACCTATTCCTACACACAGAAAATATGGGAAAAGGATTAGATAGAGGGAATTGCCTTAGTCAAACCCCTATTTAGGAATCAACCTTGAAATGAAATGAAATAAGGAAAAGTTTGTTGTCATGTAGCAAAGGATAAATCTAGAAAATGAAGCATATCATACATTGTTAATGCAACTAATTCTTGAATGTGATCAAATATGTTGATGCAATAGATTTGAATAAACACAAAAAAACCCAAAAGAAAATCGTGAAATAAAAAACCTCATGGAATAGATGATGTGATTTACCACAATGTTTGATTGAGGAGAAAAGAGAGAAGAATTCAATGAAATTAGATGGAATTTGTTCTTCTTCCTTGATAGAAAACTCCTTTTCTTGGCCTCCAATGGGGAAAGAAGCTAGATGTATAGAAGAAAACACCTTGAATTATTGAGAAGAATGCTAGATTACTTGATGGCTCTTGAACTTAATTTTCTTTCTTGCACTTGATAGCTTGATCATGATAACAATTTTCTGGTAATGGATAATGGATGAGCTTGATAATTAATTATTTCTTCTTCTTACCAAAATGAAGAAATATGGGGCTTTTATATACATCTCACATCATTTCATGGATAAAAAATCAAGCAGGCTAACCATGGGACTAAATTTCTCATCAAAACTGCAACACAAATCTCTAAGCCAAATTTGGGCCATAATCCTCAGGGGGAAAATGCAAATGACATCCTTTTGCAAGGATAGAATGTCAGTGGTGTCTTGTACCTTGGAGAAATTTGGGTTGGGTGCTAACAAAATAGGGTAGATGCAGAATTTCTAGGTAAAACTCATTCTGAGGTTGGGACAAGTCATGAAGGTCACAAATAATTATATAAGGCCTAGGTGATGAAATGAATTATAGGATTGGAAGAAAAATCTCTAGGGAAACACTTAGAAATAATGGCTAACCTCAGTTTTAAGCAAGATTGAGAGGATAGAGGACCCATATTTGAATTTAGGTATCCATTAAGTTCCTTATGAGGTCCCACTATATAAATCATACTAACGTGGGAATAAAATAATCCTTAAATTACACATACATTAGGTTCTTACAATTTAGGATGGTATAGAGGCATATATGGGGTTCTTAGTTTTTATTGATCATTGACTTGATTTCCTTGACTGCTTTGATTGCTTGATTGATTTTTATTTGTCTACTTGATAAGTTTAAAATGGGTTGTGATGATTTAACAATTTTTTTATTTGCAACACAATCATTGGCAATATTTTTATTCTTTTTCCAAAAATTTAATTTATCATTGTTATTGTTGTTGGTGTTGTTATTAATGGAAGAAGATGGACAGTCCCGTCCTTGTATAATTTTATCTCTCCTTTCCTCACCAAGGAGTCATAAATTTTGATACCATTCTCTACGATATTATTCAAATTAGGAGGACATTGTAATTGCAATCTATAGCTCATCTCATTGTTTAAATTATGGATAAATATATCCATCTTTTCTTGTTTTTGTATAGTACATTGGTACTTTCCAAATATTTGTCTCTATCATTGTAAGAAAGTGAGAAAGGTTTCACCATTATTTTGTCTTGTGTTTCAAAGGTCTAACATGGTTACCTCATGTTCAATATTATAATAATATTGTACCAAAAACTTATCCACTAATTTACCAAATGATTTGATTCTGAGAGGTAGGCCCGAAAACCATTCCATTGCTTGAAATCCAAAGCTATATGGAAATAATCTCATCAATTAGGTATCATTGTGGGCTACTTCAATACAAGAAGCACAAAATTCTCTTATATGATCTCAAGGATCAATTTTCCCTCTATAATTGTCAAATTTTGGCAGCTCAAAGTTTGGAGGGAATGTCATCATTGAAAAATTCTTATCAAAGGGTATGAAAAAATATCTTCCAATGAATACTTCTTAGTTGAGGATATAGTTTGGATGTCTTAAATTTATTGTTTTAAAACTTGGATCTATTGTATGAGTGCTTCCAAGGGAGTTCTTTCTTATTTCTTCCATTGGTGTTGGCGCTATTTATCATTTTCCTCTATATTGGTATTAAGTTCCTTCAAATTTGAGATGTAAAATTCAAAGGAAAATTTACACCTTGATGTACAAGCATAAGAAAGTATTTCTCTTTGTACATTTCTAAGACCTTCTTTACCAATTTATGAAATCTAGGGTCTTATTGGGATTTTTTGATTTGTTCTTGAGTGGGATCTAATCTTCCACAGTATTTGAGGATGTTGCAAATTGAGGATATTTTAAAAATGGATTCTCCATGTCCATCCATGTTTTCTTTTCCTTCTTCTTTTTATTTTTCTTTTGAGCCCTAGTGAGAGCTATGTGTGTTTGAATGTGGACCTCTAAATCAGGCACAAACACAACATAGTCATTGTTCAATCATGAGATGGCGAGTATGAACATGAATTGTCCATCTCACAACATCGATTGAATTGACCTATTGCCTCCTATGTGGATGGGGTGTTTAATTACTCTCAGAACGAGAGCCAACAACCATGAGACCAATCCCACAACGGAGGATTTTCAAAAGCTATAATGATAAGCAAAAATTGAAATTGAACTAAATGAATGCAATTTAATCTAAATAGCTTGAAAGGAAATATAAAATGAAAATTACTCTAAAGAACTTGAAAGTAGGAATGATATTAAGCTATGAACAATTAAGAAAATTAATTCTAAAATGAGATGCAATATTAAGCTAAAATGAGAAAATTATACTAATGCAATAAAAGCTTTGAATTGATAAAATTGAGACAAAAAGACTATAGTTTAATTACTCTCAAAAATTTCCCTCCTTGAATGAAGAAAATAGGTCCATTAAATAAGCAAGCCCGAGAAGAGAATGAAGGGGTTTCTTGATTTGAAACTCCTGACCCTTCATTCCCACTTGAGACAAAAATGCATAGAATTACTTAATTAAAAGAATGGAATTTTCCACATAGGGGACTTTTCAAATATCTTGAATTATTAATTCAAAAGTGAGTGTCCATTCAAATAACAAGTAATTATTAATTCCTTTTTATGGGTAATTAGCTAAAGGGGGTAGATTTTAATTTAATTCCAAGTACTTAGGACTTTAGGATTAAATTAATTTATCATAGGGGTAACTTAGCTAATAAAAGTCGAAGACTTTAGGAATTAATTTTAATATTTGATTAATGCAAATTAGGGTTTTTGCAATTGACATCAAGTCGAATCAAGTCAAGTAGGAGAGAGAAAATTGCCTAGGAAACTAGGACTTTGGAGATGTAAAATTGAAGATAATGCACCAAAATTAATCAAATTTATTAGGTGCCAATTTTAGGGTATTAAATTTGCCCCTCTTTGAATTGATGTGTGAACAACGCATTGCCTCAAAGAATAGTCTAAAGTGACAGATGATGAGAAATTCAAAAGTCTAGGTTAGGTTGCCAAGACACCGAACAGATCAAAGCATGATTTTTTGAAGTCTAAGTTAGATTGCAAAGACAAAAGTCTTGAGAGAAGATGAGAATTGAGGTTAGGTTGCCCCAATGCCTAGAATGAGATTCAGATGAAAATTTAGGACTGTCTCCAGAATCAGGGTTAGATTGCCCCAATACAAAGCTTAGCCCTTCGAGACCTGGGTTAGATTGCCCAGATGATGGTCCAAAAGAGATTTCAGGAGCTATCCTCAGAACGAAGATCAACTCCCAGGAATTAGGGTTAGATTGCCCCAATACCTAAAAGATTTTGAGAACCATCTCTAGAATGAAGCTTGATTCCCGAGGATCTGAGTTAGATTGCTCAAATACCTAAAAGATAGATGACCAGATAGCAAGATGTGAGGCACCGAGATGCCCCAAGCAATGAGAAGTGATGATTTAGATCAGACTAATTCAAGAATTGATTCAACAAGATTCAAATGATGCAATCATCCTGCCCCCTCGGGAGCAAAATCGAAAGATGACATAAGAGGGATGATTGACAACAAGAAGCTGCAGAGAAGAAGTAATTAGACTAGATTTGAGAAGCTGCAAAAGTAGATTGGAGCAAAGCAGAGGTCCTGTTGACCAAGTTTGACCATGGTTGACCATGGTTGACTAGAGTTGACTTTGATGAAAAGAGAAAAGATCTTGAGAACATGATGCAAAGATGAGGGTCTGGCAGGAAGATGACGCCAGAAGGCTGACTGCACAAGCGTCTGATCCCAAAGGGTCCCATAATTTAAAACGCAATTTCGAGCTATCTAGAGATGTCAAATTTTGATTTTGATCCTGAAAACTTGTGCAATCATGATGAAACTGGGACAAAAGATGAGAACCTTTGATGAACAAAAAGCAATCAAGAGAGTAACAAGATATTGTCTCAAATCCAAGCTTAACATGCAAATGCAAGCCTAAACTAAAATGCAAGCCTAGAATGAAAATGCAAACCCTAGGACTTGGTTGTTGGACTCACTGTTTTATCATCATAGAGTTCATTTAGGCACGGGATGATCGCAAGATGTCATACAATTCTCACTAACATTGCAATTATGAAAATATGAATATGACATAAGTCTTAGATTTGTCGGAATGAGGTGTAAGCATTAAGGCACAAGAAGCCAGAATGACCTGAACACCTATTCCTTTTGGTTTAGCAAGTTAACATAAGCATCAAAGCACAATTGCTAGAATGACCTGAATGTTGCTTGCAAACAAACACACCAGACATGCAAGAGTTCCTTCTTTTGCCAAAGAGTGCTCGCAGTGACCCTTACGTTCACTTAGCAGGACGAGCATTAGCCATTTTACTTGTAGTAGAAAGAAGTTACTCAAAACAAACAAGGAGAAGAACCAACCTCACCAAAGCATCCATATAAAAGGATTCGAGGTATGCATGGCCATCCAATACGAGATGAAGGCTCTTATAGATGGACACCCCTCTTAGATAGATTCTTTGGATCTAAACTAGCAAACAGAAAGCAAAGGAAAGATCATGCCCCCAGTCTTCACATTTCTTAGTCAAGAAAGACATCTTAGATTCACTCGAGGGGAAATGATAAAGCAAACAAAAAAACAAGCAAAGGAAAAGCTCAGCATGCTTCAGAGGAACACAAAATTGATTTTTAGTTTCAGTTTATGTTTGTGTTCAAGTGGATTGAAGTCGAATCGGAAGCGAACAACATTTGAAGTCTCGACGGGATAGCGACAGCAAGCAGACACAGTGAGAACCACTAGTTACCAATACAAGGAAGATTCTCAAAAGAGAGAATAAAACATGAGTGAAACACCAGCAGGCAGACGCAGTGAGAACCACTGGTGATTGATGTAAGGAAGAGATCCCAAAAGAGAGAGGTTCGAACGAGAGCTAGGTATTAGCAAGCAGGCACAGTGAGAATCACTGGTGACTAATACACGAGAGATCCTCAAGGAGAGAAATCTCAAAAGTAGCTAGGCATCAATAGGCAGATGTAGCGAGAACTGCTAGTGACTGATGCACGAAGAAAACTTCTGAAAGCGATAGGACAATGCCCCCTAGACCAGGAAGATGCCCCCAAGTGTGAACCAGTTCCAATCCATGAAGAGTCAAGGAAAATCTCGAAGACAATTGAAGGCAAGAGCTTGAGCTAGCAAACTAAAGCAAGAAATGAACTAGAAGCAAGAAAGCGGGAAAGCAAACTAAAGCAGGAAACTAAGAGCCAAGCGACGCTGAGATGAGATGTAGCCTCAGGAAACAAGAGGTGCATGTTTACCAGGTTTTTACCATCTTGGCAGAGATTCTATTTTTGCTACCATGACACCTGTTTACCAGGTTTTCATCCATGGCACATTTTTCATCTTTTTCAATTTTTTTGTTCTTTTCTCTTTTTTTTATTTTTTTGTATTTTTTGAATATTTTATTTTTTAAATTTTTTTTATCAATTTTCTATTTTTTAAAATTATTATCAAGGTGCCTATTTACCAAGTTTTCACCAAGATAATAGATACATCAAAGCGTCTGTTTACCAGGTTTCACTAAGATGATCATTTTTTCAGGACATTTTGCAATTTTTAGGATTTTTGCAAGATATCATTTTTAGGATTTTTTCAGGACCAATAAGTATGTACATGAGCATGCTGAGAATGTCTCAACTGTAGAACTTCTTCAGATGAAGAGCATTGATAGGCTCTTTGAGTTACTCTCCTTCAGTGGTGGAGAGTCGATAAGCCCCAGACCCAAATGCGGTAGTAATGACATATGGACCAAGCCAGTTTGGTTCAAATTTTCCTTTCTAAACTCACTGCTATTGATTTTTGGGGTTCTCTCTTAGGACGAGATCACCCACTTGGAATTCTCTTTGTCTGACTTTCTTATTAAAGGCTTTTGACATTCTCTTCTAGTACGCTCTTAGATGATCGAATGCCACCTTTCGACGTTCATCAAGTAACTCAAGCTCTTGAAGCTAGGATATTCTGTTATCTTCATCAGTGATGAGGCCCCTCAGAGAGATTCGCAATGTTAGAATCTCGACCTCAATAGGTAATAATACCTCTACTCCATAAACCAGGGTGAAAGGAGTGGCCCCCGTTGGTGTTTGGATACTTGTTCTATAGGCCCACAAGGCTGGATTAATCTGGAGATGCCAATCTCTACTAGATTTATGAACTGTTCGGTGCAAGATTTTCAAAATTGTCTTATTAGAAGCCTCTGCTTGTCCATTACCCTGAGGATAATGGATAGATGACCAATGTTGAATAATTCTGAATTTAGTACATAAGTCTGTTAGGTCCTTATTTTTGAATTGTCCCCCATTATCAGTGATAATAGATGAGGGTATGCCATATCTACAAATGATATAGTTCAATATGAACATAGCAATAGTCTTACCATCAGCTATAGCTAGAGGCACTGCCTCAACCCACTTGGTAAAGTAATCAGTAGCTGTAATGATGAACTTGTGTCCTCTTCAAGAAGAAGGATGTATCTGACTGACCAAGTCGAAAGCCCATTGCTGAAATGGCCAAAAACTGATGAGAGGATTAAGTTCATGAGTAGGAGCATGAATCAAGTTTCCATGAAATTGGCATTGCTTGCAAGTCTTGGCATATTGAACAACTTCTTTTTCCATGTTCGGCCAGTAATAACCAGCTCTAATAAGTTTCCGGGCTAACGTTAAACCACTAGAATGAGACCCACAGATACCTTCATGTACCTCAGCTAGCACACATTTGGACTCATCAGGTTCTAAGCACCTAAGGAGAGTACCATCTAGACCCCATCTATACAAGTCATTTTCTATAAGGACATACCATGAAGCAGTACGAATGAGGTGACACTTTTCATTCTGGGTATAAGTGTCGGGAATGATCTGGTCATGAAGGTAGGAAAGGATATGGTGGTAGCGGGATGAATCATGTCCAATGACTGAATAGATCATCTTGGATTCAGGAATATCATAAGTAGGGTAGTGTAATGTCTCCACTAGGAACTCATGTCTGAAATCATTTTCTAGCATTTGTAACATCGAGGCTAGAGTGGCCATAACATCAGCTACTTTATTGTCTGCCCTTGGAATTTTTTGGAAAGAAATATGTACAAAGTATTGTTTGAGATCATCCACCATTCTTTTGTAGGGTATTAGCTTGTCATCTTTTGTTTGGTAGACATTGTTGACTTGATTGATGATCAACTGAGAATCCCCAAAGACCTTAAGCTCATCCACATGCCATTCAATGGCTATCTTCATTCCATTAATAAGAGCTTCATATTCAGCTATGTTGTTTGTGTAGGGAAACAACATTTTATATGCTTTTGGCAATGAGTATCTTTGAGGTGTAACAAACAGAATGCCTGAACCAGATCCTTGCTGAGTGAATGATCCATCAAAGAACATGCTCCAAGATTGATGTGTGAGAAGCATGATGGATTCATCTAGAAATTCAATATTCAAAGGCTGATGATCTTTCAAAGGAGCCTCCGCTAGCTGATTAGCAATTGCTTGTCTTTTAATAGCTTTTCTCTCCACATACTCAATGTCAAATTCACTAAGTATCATTACCCATTTGGCTAATCTACCTGTGAGGGCGGCCTTCCTCAACAAGTACTTCAGTGGATCAATTTTTGCATTAAGCTTTGTGGTATGAGCTAACATATAATGTCACAACTTCTGAGTGTATGGTGAAAATGTGACCACACTTCTATGAATCCTTACATGCAAGAAAACTCAAGAATGAGACCTCATAAATTGATCCATAGCTCTTTATGCATGGAGTTGCAAGATGTAAAGTTGCTCTCAGCTAGATCTATAAACTCATGACCTTGCTAGTCAACCACACAATGAGAGATTCCAAATCAAAGACAAGGGCAACAATGCCAATATCTCCAATGAAATCAATATGGATGCAATGTAATGCAAACTAATCTATGAGAATGAAAGATGCAAGCTATGCTATGAAAGGAAAATACAAGTGTTACAAATCCTCCTATTAAGCTATGTGAGATTAATCTATTGCATAAAGGAAATCTATACTAAAAATGCCATGATTATGCAACTATGATGTAAGAAAACAAGCTAAATGAAATGCAACAACAATGTCTTCAAAGCTTGAATGCAAGAATATCTTCAAAGAGCTCCAAATGACCTAGAAAACCTGTAGCATAACATTAGCATAAAAACCTAAGATATGAAAATGAAGGAGAGAGCTCTCCTTTTATAAGAAATGAAAAATCAATGGATGATCGAGACTAAGAGGCAAAAGACTTAATCAATGATGGAGAAAAATAGAAGCTTGATCCTTGTGCACAAATATCCTCCAATGAAAAAATAAGAGTTGACTTTTGTGTCCCACATAAGACAAAAAATATTTTTTCCCTTTTTATAAAATAAGAATAATATTTTATTTGTGCAACATAGGATAAGAAGAAAAGTGGGGATTTTTTATTTAAATAAAAGAGGAGAAAATTCCTTTTAATTAAATAAAGGCTTAGGATAAAGTGATTTTATTATTTAATTAAAAGAGATTTTTAATTAATTAAAAGGGAGCATGTTCTCTTAATTAAATAAGATTTTTATTTTTTTCTCTTTTAAATTAAATAAGGCTCAAACCTTAGGAAATATTGAATTGATTATGATTTGATCAAGGAAATTGATATAATTGATATTGTTGATATTTGAAAATATTGATTCAGGGATTTGATAAATTGCAGAAATGGGGCCCAAGGTCTAGGCGACCATTTTAGGGTGCATACATTTGCCCCTCTTTGACTAATGTGTGATCATTCTGGGAACACATGCAGTCAAAGAAGAATTGAAATGTGAGATCGATTTGGGATCACAAAAAAACTCAGATGTGTGTTCATTTTGGGAACACATCAGGACAAGCATAAGCATAAGCTGAAAGACAAGACCAACACCGTCGCTGCTAGGTGCAAATCAAGCCTTAGACAAAACTATTGTCATCACTGCTAGGAAATAATCAAGTCTAAAAAATAGGAGATAAAAATTGAAAGACAAAATCACCACCATCGCTGCTAGGTGATAATCAAGTCTAAAAATAAGAATCTCAAGTTGAGCTGAATGATAAAGCTGAATCAAAGATTAAAGATGATAGGTACTACCCCCTTAGAATCGAAATTGAAATCAGATAGAGGAGAACAACAAATTGATAAACCTAATCAAGTCATAATAAATCATAATCGAAGGATGGAGCATGATAGGATAACCATCAAACAATGAAGATATGCCCCAGGTTGACTAGGTTTGACTAGGAAAGATATAAGATAAAGATTAAGTCAAACCTCAGAGAGAGGAAGTGAAAGGGGTGAATGAAAGACTAGAAGTTTGGAAGACATGGGAAGGAAGAAATTTCATCAAAGATCAAAGAATTATGCCTCAAAGGGTCAATCAACTACGTAGAAGAATGATAAAGCTTGGAAACGCGACTTAGATTTTGATTTCGAGTCTGAAAATAGATAGAAAATGATGTGATATGAAAGACCAAAAATGAAAGATATGATTAAGAAGAATCAGAAAATGAGCACAGTTGACCAACTAGTCCGTAGATGATAAAAAGCAGAGCTCTCTCTATATGCAAGATGCAAAAACTAAACTATGATGAACCTAAGAATGCAAGCTAC
Organism: Chamaecyparis obtusa; assembly: GCA_027943335.1. Classification (NCBI taxonomy): domain Eukaryota; kingdom Viridiplantae; phylum Streptophyta; class Pinopsida; order Cupressales; family Cupressaceae; genus Chamaecyparis; species Chamaecyparis obtusa. The sequence goes on from BSBK01004522.1 coordinate 1,292,823, forward strand.
TATGAAAGTGGTTGACTTGCAAGGTCACAATGCTTATAGACATCTAATTATCATCATCGAGCATTATTGGTAGCATCGTAAGATCATACAATGCACACTAGCATAACTATGTGGATATGAATATGATCTTTATCAAATAGAAATGTGGAAATCCCACCTAGGCATCAAAGACATGTAGGTCGAGGTCAAGATGACTAATGCAGTGAGATTACCTAAGTTTGATATGGCAAGATTATGCTTGTATCAAGACACATGAAAGTCAGGATAACTAGAACCATGCACTCGCAAAACAGTCAAGGATAATACCTTGTCAATCCATAGTGTCAAGTAAGACCAGCATAAATTCTCATGACAGTTAGGATCAACAAAATATACCCATAAGCAAATAAAGAAAGAAAACATGTTCTCATACCCTCAGTCTTCTAGCTATGCATCATCAAAAACTTCTCAGGGAGAGACCACTCATCAAAGTAATCCTCATAAACAACACACAAAGAAAAAATAAAGTCAACATATCTCAACAAGTTGATTGTTTAAGTGCGTGTGTGTTGGTCATAGAGTCAAACTTTGAGCATCACATTTGCAAATGAGCAATGTCGCATCATACTAGACTGTTGGGTAAGACATCTGATAAGTGTTAAGAAACACTCGATGCAAGGGTAGTGTTGAGAAACACTATTTGGGGTGGTGTTGAAAAACACCAGTTTGTGAAATGCCCCAAGAGACAAACGCACCTAAAGGACCTGTGTTAACAGGTATGCCCCCTAGACAAAAATAAAGACCAATTCCAGACCAAGTCAAATAAGGTCAAGGCATGATGGAGAAAGGCTAAGTGTTGAGAGCGCATGCTAAAAGACAAGGGTGCAAAGGCCTCAAGTAGCACCTATTTCCAGGTTTTCACCACTTGGAGATTTTTTTGATTTTTCAATTTTTTAGTATTTTTTTCAGGACTGTATATGCTTTTTAGGATTTTTTCAGCATCATATATCAATTTTTTTGGTATTTTTCAAGATCATAAAATATATACAAAGGATGCCCCCAGATAGAATGGGCATCAAACTCCCAAGCAAGATCACATCGTGTAGTCCCAATGTCTAGGAAGGTGGAGAACAAGAGGGATTAGCAAGCTGGTGAATGAGATGGAGGAAAGGAGAATGAAGGCAAATGGAGGGAAGAAATCCTCAAGGTCAAACTCCTCAAGAGTACCCAAGCTAGGGAAAAATTATCATGCAAAGCACATTTGGACAAGCAATGAAAGGCTAGCATAGGATAAGTCACAAAAGCATAATGCAAAAGAACGAAAGGATGCAGTCCAAAGGAGTAGACATGTCAAGAAGCTTTATAGCATCGTGTTTTACTATTTTTTATTATATCAAGACCAATGGGGAAAAGGGATAGTGAAAGGCTAGAATGAATGGAGGAAAATAAAGATGAAGGCTAAACATGAACGAAATGAAAGCAATGTCATCGTAAGATAGCTCACAAGATAGCCAAATGTTCATGTATAGTTCAACATTGTCAAGATCAAAGAGAAAAGATGAAATGGATGAAATATGTAGAAGAACTACGCATGATGCCTGATTACCAAGTTTTCATCATGGTACTTATCCAAGGTGCCACAAGGGAGTGGTTTTCACCATAGGATGAATTTATTTCTCTTTACTTTTGCTACCAAGGTGCCTGTTTCTAGGTTTTCACCAAGGCACATTTTCAATTTTTTCATTTTTTCTTTATTTTTTTTGAATTTTTTCTATTTTTTTGAATTTTTTTCTTTTTTTTTATTTGGAAGAAGGCAAGCTTTTCATATAATACTCCTTGAAAGGATAAACCATAATATGCCAAGGATTCAAAATGATATGCTCAAAGATGCTGATAGGGAAAGGAAGATGGAAGAGAAAAATGGAGGATAAGTTTTTATGTAAAGCAAGTGAGGTTGGAGGATATGAGGAATATGCAAATGAGGAAAAAGGATAGAAGGTAGAAGGATAATGAATGGAAGGATTGTGAAAGGGTAGATAGCAAGGAAGGCAAGATCAACATCAACACACACCTTGAAGGGTGGTGAGAGGATGGAGGAAATGTGAATGAAGGAATACGAGAAGGAATATGGAAAATATTTAGCAGAGGTTGCAGTTTAGGCACATGGAATGAAAGAATGTTTTTGGAAGAAGATGAAGTGGAAGCTTTTGGAAGCTTGAATGTCAACTTTACTTTTTGTTCAATATTAGACTCTCTCAAGAGAGACTTTGGAATTCATATAGCCTTAGGCTTTTCATTTCCTTTTGATGATTTAGAGAGAATATCTTGAATGATAGATTTTGGAACCCATACTTGTCTTGTAGTTTTCTTCTTAGATATCTCTTTTGACTTTATGCCCCCATGTTGATTAGAGGAGACATGGTGATCTTCTTCTTTTGATGGATTCTTATATTGCTTCTTTTTCTTATTTTGAACATTCAAGTTACTTCCAAAAGACTTGGGACTTGTGGAAGGAGGATAATATGACTGGTTTAGATGGGTGGGTGGATGAAAAGGATTCAAGGGTATGCATTTATGTTGATCTTGAGGAAAGATAGGAGATGGAGGGACATAAGGACCCAAGATAGATGATGATTTAGGAGAGTTAGGAGGGGAAAGTGAAGGGACATAAGGGCCCAAGATGGAAGGAAGATGTGAAGCCCTTAGTATTGGTGGAGGAGGTCCAAGGATGGACGTGGAAGATGCAAAAGGATAATCAATAAGTTCATCAGCATCTATATGACAACCAAGGACATCAGCATCTTTAGAGTGAGCATTAGAGTTTTCAATAGGATCATGCACATCTTGAATAGGAGCACCTTCTTTGACAGGATCATTCGTAGCTTGCAAAGATTTAGGATTGTAGCTTGCAAAGATTTAGGAAGAGAAGAAAGCGAAAGTGAACATGGAGTGGTAGAATAAGAAGATGAAATACTTTGATCTTGACAAGGATCTTTGGATAGCATAAGTGCATCACTTTTTTCTTGATTTTCAATAGGCTTAACATTGGAAGTAACAACACCATTTTTAATAACCTTAATGGAAGTATCATCTTTGGAAAGTGCAAGTGTAGTAAGGTTATTTTGTTTATCAATAAGCTCAACGGTGTGAGTAGTAACTTGATCTTGCTTAGAGGAAGAATTAAGACATGGTGGAATGAATGAGGAAGGGCGTAAAGGATCAAAAGAACCATGAAATGGAGGAGATACATCATGAAGAGAATTGGATGATATGGAGGGTTCTTGATCTTGATCTTTCTTTATGTTCTTTTCTTTATCATTTTTAAAGTCCTCTTGACATGGAGCCACTTCTACGGACAAGGAAGCATGTTGGAATTGTATGGAAGGCTTTGGAGGAGATGCTAAAAGACTAGCTGAAATAGGCATTATAGCATTTAAAGGCCTAGGCTCTTTAGGTTTAGCATTATTGAAAGTATTTGCAGCCAAGTGAAGGTTAGCTTGAGTATCTTTAAGAGGTGGCTCTTGAGAATAACTATAGGGAACCGCATGAAAAGCCTTAGGATCTTTGTTGGATGAAGGATTTGTGATAGATTTGGAAGACTCGGAAGCTTTAGGAAATGTATGGGTATTGGAGGAATTAGGGGATGGAAGGGAACCATCACAAGACAAAGGTTCAACATTAACATGATTTTTCTTGAGAGTGCAACCTTTATTTTCAGCATGAGAACTTTTAGAGGAGAGATTCTTTTGACATTTGAAATCAGCGTGGTAGATTTTCTCTTCCTCAACAGGAATATTGTATTGTTCACAAAAATCATCAAAGAATTCTTCAAATTTAGAGTCATACGGATCACTATCATAGTCTACCCAATATGACTCCACCTTAGAAATCACAAGTGTACCACGAGGATGATGCTTAGAAATAGAAGTTTCATGGGCATCACTACATTGTCCATCATCATAGTCATCATAGTCATCATAGGTGGGTGTATCACTCTTTGTGGAAGAGACATCACAAGGACTATCACATTGCTCTTTATGGTATGTCTTCTGAAGAGAAGGAAGATTCTTGGGAGAAGTAGAAGAAGAATGGGATCGTGAAGAAGAGGAAATTGAAGACTTAGTGGAAAAAGAAGGCTTGGATAATGAAGAATGTGAATAATGTTTAAAAGAGTCATGGTAAGATTTGGAAGATGAGGAAGAATGAGAAAAATTAGATGATGAAGGATGTTTAGAAGAAGGAGGTTGTGATGTGATCATGTCTATGATCCTAGCAAAGGCATCTGATTTATTCATCTTTTCTTTTATTTTTGCCATAAGTTTATCACCCATGAGATATTTGGAAGGACTATTGGAGGAATAAAGATACTCTTCAAATTGAGTAATGAGTTCAAGATCATCTATTCTCAAGAGAGGTTCCTTAACAAGATAGTTAAAATTTAGGGTTCTAGAAGAGTAGGAATCAAGCATGGAAGAAATGAATAGAAGAGATGAATAGGAGAATGTATACTAGATAATAAGAGGAAAAGAATCAAGAAGAAGAAGAAGAAGAAGAAGAATTTCCCATGGGAATAAAATACTTTAGAAGAACATGGGAAATGGAGAGGAAAGAAGAAGACTAAGAGTCATCTTGTGCAATTGATACCATAATGTTCATTGAGATGTTGAGCAACACGACAACACCTAGGATCTGACAACTGGAGGTCGTTTCCCTTGACTAACTTGATATCTTGTTGTAACTGACATGAAAGAAAGAAACTCTAGGTGATAAGTCAATCTCTCAAAGTGTCAATGCCAACCTAGGATAATTAAGATTCTCTATTGTCCAAAGAGAAAATGAAAAGATAGAAAATAAAAGGCGTCACCAACACTGTCAAAGAGGTGCTTCAAATCAAAAGGTGAATACCCTTGCACTTTTGAATCAAGAGGTTGGACTTAGCCAAAATTCAAATTGAAATTGAGATATATGAAAAATGATTTGGACAATAGTAGGATCAGAATTCCTCAAGGGTGTAATCAACAATCTTAAAGATAGACTTTTTACTAAGAATGGCTTCCTAACTTGGCAAATTATTTCTAAGACAACCTTGTGAACCAATTGAAAATGTATGGTGAAAATGTACCCACACTTCTATGAATCCTTACATGCAAGAAAACTCAAGAATGAGCCCTCACAAATTGATCCATAGCTCTTGCATGGAGTTGCAAGATGTAAAGTTGCTCTCAGCTAGAGCTATAAACTCATGACCTTGCTAGTCAACCACACAATGAGAGATTCCAAATCAAAGACAAGGGAAACAATGCCAATATCTCCTATTTTTTAGACTAAGAAGAAAATACCACTGCTAAACAAGCCTTCTCAATGATAGAATAATTCATCTCATAAGCAACCAATGTTATGTTGATATAGTATATGGCTCTCTCTTTATTGTTCTGATCTTCTTAAGCCAGGAGAGCACCCAAGGATGTATTTTTCGTTGAGATATATAGTATAAGTGGCTTCCCATGAATAGGAGGCATCAAAATTGGTGGATTAGCAAGATACTATTTTATTTGAGCAAGTCCTTTGTCACATTCCTCATTCCATTCATAGGTCACATTCTTATGCAAAGTTTTAGTAAATGGTTGTGCCTTGTCGGCCAACTGTGAAATGAAGCGTTGGATGGATTGTAGCCTTCCTTGTAATCCTCTCATTTGATTGATATTCTTGGGTGGAGGCATGTCCATAATAGCTTTCACCTTTTAAGGATCAACTTCTATGCCTTTAGCTGAAATGATATAACCCAAGAGTTTTCCAGAAGTAACACCAAAAGCACATTTCTTCGGATTAAGCCTAAGACTGAATTGTTCCATGTGGTCAAGGATGGAACCCAAGTTTGTGAGGTGAGTTCTTCTTTGCATGCTTTTGGCTAAAGTATCATCCACATAATCCCCCATCATTTTATGCATCATATCATGGAAGATAGTACTAACAGCTCTCTGGTATGTTGCTCCAGCATTTTTAAGCCCAAAAGGCATGACATTCCAGCAAAAGGTGCCCCAAGCACATGTAAAAGTGGTCTTTTCTTGATCTTCTGGTGTAATTTTTATTTGATTATAGCCAGAAAAGCCATCCATTAAGGAATACATCTCATATCTTGTTGTCATGTCAACTATCATATCAATATTAGGCAGTGGAAAATCATCTTTTGGGCATGCCTTAGTGAGATCTCTAAAATCTGTACACACCCGAATGGATTTGTCATGTTTAGTGACTGGAACAATGTTTAAAATCCATTCTGCATAATCAATAGTTCTTATGAAGCCAACCTTAAGAAGCTTTTCTAGCTCTGCTTTAACCAAAAGTGCTACATGTGGATGCATTTTTCACAGCTTCTGTTTAACAGGTTTGATACCTGGTGCAATGGACAAATGATGCATGATTAGATTGGGGTCTAATCTAGGCATGTCAGAGTAGGTCCATGCAAAGTTTATTTTCTTACTCTGAAAGAAGCTCGTGAACTCTTCTTTTTCTTCAGCAGACAATGATTGTGCTAGGTGAATAATCTATGGAGCAGCCTCTGTACCCAAATTGACCGGTTGTGTCAGCTCAATCAATACTGATGACCTCTCTTGAAAGTGGCTCAGAAGCGTATCAAGTATCTCATCCTTGGATGCCTCAGAGAGGTTTTCACCCACAGATACATCTTTTATTTTTACTATTTTTGGCTCTGATACTGCCACAAAGTGGTTTTCACCATCAGAGCGTCTATTTTTTCTTCTTTTAATTTTTTGACTAAGATACTTGATATCCACCTCTGTCATGTTGACATTGCTTTCACTGGTGGAGGAAATCATAGGTTCAATAGTGTGAAGGTAATAGGCTAGATCATAATCAGTCTGGAACATTAGGACTTCATTGGATTCAGTAGGGGAGTTCTAGTTTATCAGATCGGGACGGCGAAGTGAAAGGGAAGTAGTGATTGGTTCAACTGTGTTCACGGTATAACCCTCAAAAGCGCTGACAAGCAAGTCAAGTCCTAGAGTGATCTCATCCAAAGGAGCATTCAAATCCCTATAAGACCTTATGTTGGAAGTAGAGGACACGTTAACATTAGTGGAGTCTAATCCATGTGACCTAGAGCTAGACCCTTCACCTACTTCGAGGAGTCTTTCATACACGTGAACAATATCTATGTCTACATCATAAGTAGCATCAAAAAAAGAGTCGAACTCATATTCATGTGAGTCAGTACTTGATGTAGGAATTTTATTAGCAGCATCATCAAACTCATTATTATCCCTTGTGGCATTGATAGCTTGTTGGAGTTGTTCTTGTTCAAAGTACTTTTGAAAATGAGGTGGCCTATATTGTTCACCTGTAAATTTGGGATCCATATTCAGTGTTTCTTTCCATTCCTCATATGTAATTTGATGCACTGAAGAGGTTTTATCAGAATCAGCCTCAAAATAAGTATCAGTATCAGTTTCTACCATATGGACAGGTATGATAGGCTCATCAGGTTCTTCAAAGAGTGCTGCAAGATCTAGAGGAATAGGATATGGAAATGTATTTTCATCAGAGTTGGCCTCTAGATTCACTTCTGGAGTGGCATCTTCAATTTTTTGTTCAGGTTCAGGTTCAGGCTTAGGAGCCGACACAAATTTCTTGGTCCCCAAATGAAAAGGAGTCTTTTTAAAGCCTAAGCCACTAGTATCTTTTGTGAGATAGCCTATAGCTTCAATGGGTTTTAGTAAGCCATTATCATTCCTTCCTATGGGAGCACTCTCCTTATAACCAAAGCACTTCATGATCTTGAAGGCCTCACTGTATGGTTCTTGCTCTAAATCTGGAGATGGAGTGGTTGTTTCAGCTATTTCTTTTACCTTGTAGAGCTAAGCTTGGATAGCTCTTTCTTCATCCTCATCTTCTAAAGGTATAGAGGCCCTTACAAAGGTGCCATCATAAACTATTTGAGGGGGAGCATTAGAAAGTTTTTTGTCTTTAGAAGGTCTCCCATAAGAGCGTGGAGACAGAGGTAGAGAAGCCAGTGATAGCACAAGTTCCATTCAGTATTCTCCCATGCCTGTATCCTTAAGTCTCAAAGTTTGTTCCATTTCTTTCAGCTTAGCATCATAAAACTCAGTAGATTCTCTATTGGCTGGAACAAAGCTATCTGTAGTTTGCGCAAGAGTGTTGCAGGAGAAATTGGTATTTGTAGGTACAGTGACTTTCACTCCATGGAATGGAAACTTAATGCATTGATGATACATGGATGGAACAACCTGCATCTCATGAATCCAAGGCCTACCCAACAAGATATTGTAGGCAAGAGGAATATCGAGCAGTTGGAAAGTGACATCTCTCTCAACGGGACCTCTGCGGATAGGTAGCATGACTAAGCCTTGGGACTTGTGTTCTTCCTCATCATAAGCTTTAATAGTAATATTTTTGTGAGGATCTATGCAATTCTCATCATATCCTAGCTGAGTGAGCAGTTTAGAGGAACAAATATTAAGACCAGCATTGTTATCTATGAGCACTTGGTGGATGTGCTTAGGGCCTATCATGACCTCTATATGCAAGGGAGCGTTATGTGGGTGACTCAAGGAGTGGTCATCTTCTTCAGAAAAGGATAGATAGTGGGGAAAAGTCAAATGACCCACCATAGATTGGAACCGGTTAAGATCAAGATCCTTGGGAATGTTTGCCTCAGCAAGGGCCTTATCCAAAATCTTCCTGTGAGCAGGCGAGATCTTCAGCAACTCAAAAATGGTAATTTGAGCATTAGTTCACTGAAGTTGATCTAAAATTCTATAACTAGCCGAGCTAGCTGTAGGAATTGATTTTGTGTTTTTGTTGGTGGGGCCAATAGCAATCTTATCCACAATTTGTTTCAGAGTGGATGCGGGAGTATCAGGTCTCTTATCCATAGTTTTCTTTGGAGTGGATGTGGAAGCTGTATCGGGACCTTTCAAAACAACTCTCCCTCACAATCAAGTGACAACATTAGCACAACCTTGAGATTATTTAGATTCAAATGAATGAGGTGTAGAGCTACACAAGATAAAAGGAGTCCTAGATTTGGGAGCATTGTTGCCCCCTCTAGAAGTGATCATGTCACAATAATCTATCTTGATAGGTTCAATCATACCAATAACATTGTCGTTATTAGTGTACGTATAATTGACTTTAGCATTGGTATTCTTGGTGTTTGAAGACTCACCCTTCTCATGAGGAGGGAAGGGATCCTTAAAAGCTTGGTGATCCAAATTCTTGTTATGTCCATCCACAACAATATCACCATTGTCAAACAAATCTTGGACCTTGTGTTTCAGCTGAAGACAAGTTGAAGTCTTATGACCAATGTTCTAGTGATAGTCATAGTAAGCATTATCATTCCACCAGTGAGGTCTTGGTTGTGGGTCATAAGTACACTTTTCTAAAGGAGTAAGAACCTGATTCTCTATGAGAGTCTTATAGACCACATCAAGAGGCTCTCCCAAAGGAGTAAAATCACACTTGGGTCGAGCAACCCAATGTTTGTTCCTAGCAAATATTGAAGTTTGTTGGTTGTCTGTTGTGGTCTTTTCGACAACCTTAGCTGCCTGTATACTGGAAGTAAGATTAAAAGTAGACTTTGAAGGCTTCACAGTAACATTATCCACTACTCCATCATTTACTACATCTCTATTCTTATTGGTAGCCTTTCCTTTATCCTTGTTTGTGGAGAATCCTTGTTTATTCAAAGTCAATTCTCCCTTCTTGATCATGAAGGCCTCTATTCGTACTACTTGTTTGATCATACTATCAAAAGTAAGAGGACCTTGCAATTGCACCTGGTATCCAAAGTCCGGGACAAGATTGTCCAAGAAGATGTCAAGTCTCTCGGACTCTGGTAGTTTGTGAGGACACCTCGTACATAATTGTCTCCACCTTTGGAGAAATGTTAGGAAAGACTCTCCTTGTCACTGTTTTAAGTTGCAAAGATCCTGGATGTTGACCGGATGCTGAATATTATGCGAGTAGTGCTGGAGAAAAAGATTAGCCATTTTGTCAAAAGCTTTAATACTAGTAGGCAATCTAGAGAACCATTCCATAACTGGTCCACCCAAACTATGAGGAAACAAGCGCATAAGACATGTTCGATCATGCATGAATTCCATGGACAATGCACCAAACTCCCTCAAGTGATCTTGGGGATCAGTTGTACCCAAGTATTTGTCATATTTAGGGAGTTCCACACCTCGGAAAAAAGGTGGCATATGAAGACTTCTGTCAAATGGGAAAGGACAAATACTTTCCATCGTAAATTATTGAGCGGGTTTATCTTTATTCCTTGCAAGTTGACTAATCTGATCTTGCATTTCTCAGACCATCTTTTGCAACTTTGTGGTCTTAGTTTCTTCTTCCTTAGCTACGAGTGTCTCAACTTGATAGTCTCGGGGTAACTTGGCCCCTTGTTTAGCTTGCTCAAGGAAGTACTTTTCTTTCTCCTCTAGGAGAAGGATCTCCATCATTTTAGTAAGACCCTTATTAGCTTTGGTAGCATCTATATCATGTTGAGTTATCACTTCATCTTCATTTCCAAGGATCTCATAAATACTCTGAACCTGATCTTGTTGATGATCATCTTGGTTTTGATCGAATGGAGGAGGATGATAGAAATAGGCGGGTTGTCGATTGCCTTGAGGTTTGCTTTGAGATTGATCATCATTGTGGGATTGATTTTGGTCATGTTGAGATTAACTGTGAGGTTGCTCATTTCGAGGTTGAGCATGACATGGGTCATTAGAGGATTGACCATGATATTGATTGTTGTGAGATTGATCAAAGGTTTGACTATACTTGCCTGGTTAGAAATCAAATGGATCTCCCATCTTGTCGTAGACTTGCACAGTATATGAAGACTTAGCAAAGTGATGTGAACAAGATCGAAAAGGCATGACCAAGGTAACTTTTGGCAAATGAACAAGATCAAAAGATTTAACAAATTCAGATGAGAAGATATCTTCAACAGTATCACTAGGTTCTATGGTAGAACTATTCTCAATAGGATCAACAGGTACGATAATAGGATTAGTCTGAGGAAGAGGTCTTCCAAAGTTGTGAAACAATGAGTTCTCTTGGAAGAATGAGTTGTCTTGGTCTTGAAATGAGAAACTAGGTTGCGCTTCAAACAATGGATTAAAACACTCTTGAAACACTGGAGGTGATGGTTGAGACAGACTATCTTTCGAAGTATTCAATGAGGAAATCAAGGATATCTCACAAAGTTCAGATTTCACAACAGATTCAAGAGGATCTTGATTAGGAGGTTTTCTTCTACCTTGATCAGGATTCTGAATGGGATAAGTCTTGCCACTTCTTATTGTGACAGTCATAGATGAAGATGAAACAAGAGAGGACTTGGGATAATGCTAGACTCAGTCTCTAAGAACAATGCAAAGGAGATAAAGGCTAGAAAATCCAAGATGCGAGATGGACCTGGTATGAATCATCAAAAAGAGGTGGCTAGAACAGCCAAGATAAGACTATCGCAACACGAGATACAAAAGGCATAAAGAGATAAGGTAAACCAACAAGAGACGACATGAGTTAAAGCAAAGATTGATCGACTCCTAACTCAAAAAAACCAATTTCTAACAATGAAAGATAGGAAAGTAGAAAAATAGACCTCAAACAAAAAGTAGATCAGATAAAAAGTCAAACAGTCAATGGCAAAAAGGTCTCTATTTTTGCAAACTAGGCTATAGTCTCACGCGATATAGTACCAGGCCACAGGAGAGAACACCAAACTTCACACGAGAGAACAAAGTCTTGCATGAGAAAGTGCTCTGAAGTGTAAAACCTCACGCGGGAAAAGTGCAAAATCTGACAATCTTACACAGTTTTTGAGGTTAAAGTTGAATTTTGAGGTACAGCCTGAACTGATGTCTGACAGAAAATCCAATTTCCTGACAGGTTTGAAGAGTAGTTTAATCAACAATCTCATTTTAGGATTTCAAGCATTCGTTTAAAGACACAAAGGTTCAAATCAAGCAGTTGTGATATAAGAATTATTCATTAACAGACCTATCAAGGACAAAGAAACTTGATAGCATTAGGGGAGTCTTTGTTTGATAATGATTGGACAATGTTTAAGACTTGATAACAAACACATAGCTAAGTCCTACAAAAAAAAATGGTGAGAAGACAAAACCTTTTCCCCATTGCTTATGCGCATACGTGCACCTCACACAGTCGTGTCACCCCCTAGAGGGTGCCCATGTTTTTGGTGTTTCCAAGGACTCAATGGTGTATGTTCAAAGGTTACCCTTTTAGCAGGGGCTAGTGTCGCAACCACCTTCAAGCATCCAGGTGTATTCCTATGATGGGAATCTACGGGAGAGATTCTTCCCCCTCCCTGCACAAAGATTATGACTCCTTTCAGAGGTGAACCGGGTAGGCCACTAGCTAAGGAAAGTTTTTAATAGGCTTCCGTTCACGCTAGCCTTCAGTGCCCCCGATACAGGGTTGAGGCGTCACAGCCACACCAACACCCGAAAGTCATACACCCCCGCAAGCAAGGCTAGGAGCGGCGCCACTCAGTATAACAAATGGAGCCTCCTCAAGATGATAGTCAAAGTCTTGAGAAGGAAGCTAACATGGTTTTGGAGTCTTTAGACTTGAAAAAATGTTCTTTATTAGAGTGAGGAGGAATCACCGATGATAGGTGCATACTCACTTGCGTCGTTCCTGGAGGTTCAACTTCCAACAGGCCCTCTAAAGGTGACACTGGACTTGGTTTAGATTTGGGGGTCAGATTTTCTGGTTCTCCCAAAGGGAGAAGAGCATACTTCTCTATCTCATTTCCTCACCCAAACACATCAAGAAGATTCATCACCGAGTTAGTTTCACTCCACCACAACTACAAGCTTTTGGGTTTCTATTTCTCTCAAAGAGAGAAGAGCATAATCCCCTGGCTAATAGAAGCATAAAGATTCACTACCTTTCTCTGCTTCCCCAAGAATTTGTCATATTAGTAAGATCATTAGGATTTTGGGTTCATTCATGGTCATCACCTCCATGTAATGAAGAGCCAAAGTCCCTACTCACTATCAAAATCCTCAAGAAATTTTAACAGAGCCCTATTTAGACTATGTGAATGAAAGCAAGAAACAAACACAACATTTTAGAAAGTCTTCGACTATTGTCTTGCAATCAAACCATTAGCATGTTTTATGTTCTTGGTGCTTTGACATGCGTTCTTTTAAGAAAATATTTCAAGCAATGAGAGCACCTACAAGCACAACTTATTAGCTCCACAATGGTTAGCACATAAAAAATCAGATAAGCTGCAAGTAAAATAGCTGATCAAATAGCAAAATTTGAAAATGAAACCAACATGGTTGGATCAGGCTCAGAAAGAGATTTCCAACGATATATCACAACAAGAAAAATTGACAAATCTAGAATCCTGGTCTCTATTTGTCGCAAAATTTCACGCGAGACAATACAGAGGGCCATGTGAGAAGGTACTGAACCGCACGTGAGAAAGCACAAGATGTCATGCGAAGATGTAAGAGCTCACATGAGAAAGTGCTATAGGGAGCGAAATCTCACGCGGGACACTCTGGATTCTCGCGTGAAGATCCGTACACAGACAGTATAGACGCATGGCAAAGCTTGAATTCCTATCAGAAAAAAATGAGAATGAGGCTAGAAATCAGATTTTCTGCCCCACGGTGGGTGCCAAAATGTGTGTGTCTAAATGTGGACCTCTAAATTAGGCACAAACGTAACATAGTCATTGCTCAATCATGAGATGGCGAGTATGAACATGAATTGTCCATCTCACAACATCGATTGAATCGACCTGTTGCCTCCTATGTGGACGGGGTGTTTAATTACTCTCAGAATGAGAGCCAACAACCATGGGACCAATCCCACAATAAAGGATTTTCAAAAGCTATAATGATAAGCAAAAATTGAAATTGAACTAAATGAATGCAATTTAATCTAAATAGCTTGAAAGGAAATATGAAATGCAAATTACTCTAAAGAACTTGAAAGTAGGAATGATATTAAGCTATGAACAATTAAGAAAATTAATTCTGAAATGAGATGCAATATTAAGCTAAAATGAGAAAATTATACTAATGCAATAAAAGCTTTGAATTGATAAAATTGAGACAAAAAGACTATAGTTTAATTACTCTCAAAAATTTCCCTCCTTGAATGAAGAAAATAGGTCCATTAAATAAGCAAGCCCGAGAAGAGAATGAAGGGGTTTCTTGATTTGAAACTCCTGACCCTTCATTCCCATTTGAGACAAAAATGCATAGAATTACTTAATTTAAAAGAATGGAATTTTCCACATAGGGGACTTTTCAAATATCTTGAATTATTAATTCAAAAGTGAGTGTCCATTCAAATAACAAGTAATTATTAATTCCTTTTTCTGAGTAATTAGCTAAAGGGGGTAGATTTTAATTTAATTCCAAGTACTTAGGACTTTAGGATTAGATTAATTTATCACAGGGATAACTTAGCTAATAAAAGTTGAAGACTTTAGGAATTAATTTTAATATTTGATTAATGCAAATTAGGGTTTTTGCAATTGACATCAAGTCGAATCAAGTCAAGTAGGAGAGAGAAAATTGCCCAGGAAACTAGGACTTTGGAGATGTAAAATTGAAGATAATGCACCAAAATTAATCGAATTTATTAGGTGCCAATTTTAGGGTATTACAAGAACCACCATACAAATGATGAATGATGGGGTCTGGTTAGATGGAAATCTTTTATAAATGAAGGTGGATAAGACCTCTCAAGTGATAGTTTTAATAGAAGAAGATGATGTGTCACTATGATAAGACTATGGCTATCAAGATGTTTAGCTAAGCTTCTAGACGAAGGGTGATAAATCTTGATTGTGAAACTTGGTAATTTTGTTATATATGGAAATGATAAAATCTTCACAAGCACTAGGAAAACCTTTGTTTATAAATGATATACATGAATGTTGAGTATGGTGTATGAAAAACTTGATAGATAGATTTTGAAGTTGTTTCTAGAGGATTTTGTACTAATTCTCTAATTTTGCAAAGGGATCCCAACCTAAAAGGTTATTTGAAAATATATCTATTGATTCCCTAAACCCTCATTTTCTATGTTTAGTTGTGAATGCATAGGTACAGGAGAGTGTATAATTAGAGTATAAATGTGCACAGTGGAAGTGTAAATGCACAACAAAATGTAGTGAATAAATAATAGATGTATCATCTTAAAAAGTAAGCACCCTTAATTAGGTGCTCATTTTATCCCCATTTTATTATGTATGGGTTCCCACATTGATTTTATATTCTTCTAATGCTCATTGGACCTTTATTAATTTAAATTAATATTATGAGTTCTCTCTTAAAGGATTTTCACCAATTTATTCATTGTCCTCACTCTAAGATAGGTCTTACCTCATTTTAAAGTTTGAGGCATGATTTCCACATCTATCGATCTCATATCTTCACATGGATTATCTTTTAGGGCTTGAAGATTGTCAACTTTATCCCCGTGAAATTTCATTGAATTTTACTAGGGGCATGTCAACTTTTTGGGTACATGTCAACTTTATGGGGCACACATCACCATTCCTAACATGTTCTTGATATTGTCCCTTTAAATTTTAAAGGTGAGATCCTATGGTATCACACTCCCCAAAGGTAGCCTTGTACGTCATTATCTTTTTTCTAAGTTGGCCTAAAGGTGGTTTCACTTTGACATCTATATATAAAGGGCCCCCTTTTCCATTGTTTCATAACATGAATAACAAGAATAAGGATAAGGATTGCAATCAATCAAGAAATCAGATTTCAAGAGCTTGTCCAAGATCTTCAAAGCAATCTTCTTTCTCTTCATCAAGAATTGTGTCAAACTACAACATCTATTATACAAGGCTTATGTTTCATGATTTAATTTTGGGATTTTATGGAGATCAAGCTATTGCATTAATATGTTTTATCATATCCAAAGAGGCATTGCATCATCAAGGTATAAGGATATTTACAATTCAGATCTGTAGTTTCTATTTCATTTTTCCTTATGAAATTTCAATTCATTTTTAAAGTTGATTCCTAAACAAGGGTTTGACCAAGGAAAACCCATTTTCCTGACCTTCTTCCCCATTTTTTTGTACGCAGGAAAAAAATACAGAGCTTTTAGATTAGATCTAAGAAGAGTAGGAATAATCACAAATTATATGAAATTTTTAGCCAAAAGCATTGGGAACACGTCTCCACTTTCACCATGTCCTGTGGACGTGTTGAATTTCACCATGTCCATACCATTTTGAGCTAAAATTTTCTAGGAATTCAGTTTACAACCTCCAGGCCTCAGATCCACAATTATAACTCATTTCAATATTTTGACAGTCTTAAATTCAAGTCTAAAAACTCACTTTTTCTATTCCATTTCTAGGTGCATTCAAATCCTCCTCCGTCCCCTTTCACATCAGTTTTCTCAATCAGAATAAATCAAATATGTGCTTATTTAGTCATTTGAATATCAATGTCATTGGTCACCTTTTAGTTAAAACCAACAAAGGAATAAAAACCCCTCAAGCCTAGATATTACATTGGCATCTTACTCACTAAGTGGTATAAATCATATTTTTCTTGGGGTGGTTTTGTATTCTAATGTGTAATATGAATTGGGGAAAATAGCCCTTTTACATGATCCCCATTTTATATTGTACAGTGAATATAGTGAATGTGTAGTAGAAATTGGTAAATGTGCAGATCTTTGCTTTTAGTGATTTTTCAAGTTTTTACAATGTTTTTGTTGGATTTTTGGTCAACTTTTTTATTTTTTTGGTGTTTAGTGGTTTTCGACAAGAAAATATGCATACAAGATACACAAAATGGTTGGTTAGTCTTAGAAATATAATGTGAATACATATACTCAAGGCTCAAAAAAATCCCAAATTTCTATTGGTATGAACACAAATGAAAATAATTCAAACTCTTTTGTACCTAAGGAAATGGCTTCACTATGATACCACAACTCACAAATTGGAATATATGTCAACTCAAGAAGCCATGTCACACCAAGAATGGCTCTGTCCATATTTTTATCTTTTTGAGAGACAACAAATAGGGAAATGGTGCCCCTCTCATGAGAAGGCTATAAATAGCCTATACAAAGCCAAATATTTTTTTATATTCTCAAGAGAGCTTGATGGAGAGTATCTTAGGAGTAGATTATTTCCCACCCTTACACTGAAATGTATCACAATATTTAGTCAATAATAGGGAGGGATACTAACTATGGTGTCTAGTAGACTTTCAGTTGATTAGTCATACATGCACTAGTTCACTCAATTATGAGGCCTCCCAACCCTTAGAACAAGGGTTTTTATACATCACAAGGATATTGAGGGAGACTTCTATTGGTATGACTCATCCATACCTATTGATCATTAATTTAATCATAACCACACTTTTTTATAGTGGTTCAAAAGATCTTGGCCTTAGTTTTTTACCATTTGGGTCGTTCCCTTGGATGAGTAATTTTACCCACAGGAAATGCTCTCCAAATGAAAATACGAACTTGGTTTCTCTTACACCTAAGGTCCATTGAGATGCAAGGGGAGAGGATATTATAATTTTGTATTTTAATCAAAGTAAAATTAATCCAAATACAAAATGATGAATTTTAAGGAATACTCCACTTGCAAATCTCTTCGAACATGTCAAATACTTTGATTAATTTAACCTTCCTAATTAAACTAGGTGAGAATAAACTAATGAAAACACTTAAAATGACATGAAATAAAATGAATATAAAGGGAACAACCTACAAACAAGTGTTAGTAGTTTGATTTATGATCTTGGACAAACATTATGATATTGAAAAACCCTTGTTAGACATAAGATTATCTCAAAAACTAGATCAAACTATTTAAGAAACTACAAACTATCCTAAAAATCTAGAAGTTGATACAAATGTGTAGAAATAGTTAGATGTATGTGAAAAAACATATCATATACACACCATAAAAATCATCAAATGTACATTAGAAAGTAGTATATGTGTAACAGAATATGACAAATGTGTAGGCTTACAGAACTTAGAATTTTTTTTTTAGATAAACAAGGAAAATTAATTAGATGTTAGCTCTGTATAATTCTTGTCTCTCTTGCAAATACATAGTTTTGAGTGATAAATGCACAAAATGTCCCTTAGCTATTTTCTACACATAAAAACACTAAAAAAAAAGTCAAAAATGGGAGTAATAACCCACAATGGGTGCCAAAATTTGTACTTGTAAAGTGTCAAAATGATAAATTCATACATATACCATGGAATATCTAAAAAATCCTATCTAAATAAACAAATACACTAAATTAAACTATGTGAAATGACCAAAATATGAAATTTACCATTCTTTACATTTTTCCTTCAACTTTGTTACATTCTTATTTTCTCCCTTAAGATCTTTTTTTGCTAGTCTTTTCTCTCAAAACTTAACACTTCCAAGATGAATTCAATGAGATTGAATTATGGTAGCTAAAATGACACTAGATGGAAACCTAAATGCAATACTATGAAGATGATAATGCTAAGTGGATATGCAAGATGAATGCACCGAAATGACTTTTCCATGGTGAAACTAAGATGATAAAATATGAGCTAAGTTATGATGCTATGATACTAAGATATTGATCATATAAAGCAAAACACACCCACACAATAAGCTTAGAATGCACTAGATTTCTAAAAGCTCTAAGAATTTTCAAATTGCTAATTAGTCCCAAAGAGGAAAAATGAGGTCTACTTATAGGTATTTCATGGCCTTGATCCTGTGTAACATAAATCAATAGTTGAGATTAAAACTTGGATTTAGATAAAGTGATATAATTGAGTTGGTTGATTGGAGGGAGAAAAAAAGGTAATAGTTAGAATGTGAGATAAATTGTAGGGAGATGTTTCCCCTACTTTGACAAGATGGAGGAATATGTGGAAGGAGGAGACACTTGTCAAGTATCTCTCCATGAATTGTGAGAGAAATATGGAAGAAAAATCGTAGGTTGTTGAAACGTGAGAGGATAAATAGGACTCTTGAATCAAGAGCCCTATGAGTCCGCTTTGACTAGATGAGGTGGAGTGAAAACTATCTAGATAGTAGAAGAGGTGGGAAATGACTAAGTCTCACGAGGACACATAAGCCTTCTCCTCCCTTATGAATAGGGATACTTGTTTAAGATAATTAGGCTATTTAAATATTAAAGAAAAATATTTTTCATAGCAAGATGAGCATGAGGTGGTAGGTGAAGTGAACTAGATGATTTAATTTTTTCATGTGATGAAAAGGAATTAAATAAGCATTTTAGAGGACTTGGGCTTAGAGGAATAATATAAAGTTAATCAACTAAACAAATTAAATCATTCAAGTAGTGATAAAAGAATCACTATTAATTAAAAAATAACTATGGGTCCAAGGAAGAGAACAAGATGGGTCATGAGGAGGCCCGTGTTTATTTATTTTGTGGAATGAAATTGGAATAAGAGTTATAGGATGTGGGGATTCCCGTTGAATAGAGAGAGTTATATCCAAAAGGAAAAGGATGTGAGAGAAACACACACACACACTAGAGGACTGAAAATAAGAGGAAATGGTCATGGAAGACCATCTATTGGTGAGTGAATGTCCTTTGGGGGATGTGGATGTAGATGATGAGCATGAGATTAATATAGTGGAAGAAGAAGATTTATGGAGATAATTTTCTGCAATAGAACACGAGTGGATGAAAAAGCTTGAAGATATGAAGGTAGATGAAATAGATAAGGAGGAAAAGATGAAGATTTCAGATGATAAGGATAAGAACACATAGGATTTTGGGGTAGAGGAAAAGAGTGAGGTAAAATCTAAAAATGTTGAGTTCATTTTTCCTTTATGTGCAAGGTTGAAAATAAGAGAAAATGCAATTATAGAATTGCATATGAATGTTGAGTGTTTGTGTGTAGAACATGTTGAGAATTTTGCAAGAGATTGGTGTAGGTGGTTGGTTTATAGTGGATTGAAATCCAGAATCGAGAGAAAGATAGGAGACATTATTTAGTTGAAGAGGCTAGTTAGAAATGGGTTGAATCCCATAAAGGAGAAGAGAAGAGGAAGACTTTGGCGAAGGAGGATGACACATGGTGGATGTGAATCCATGAGAGGGAAGAAGAGTTTTGGGAGGAGTTATGAGAAGAGGATGATGATACCATTCTAGGGAGAAGTTGGAAGAGAAGAAAATAGTAAAAATTTCACCTTCTCGACACAGTGATGGAGTTTATTGCAAGTTGTCGGCAACCTCAAATGGTAGTCCCACTACCTAAATCCACTTTATGAGCCTATGATAAAAAAAATTCTTACCTAGTGTGTCTAGTGTAGGAGCACCCAGACACATCTATAATTAACAACCAAAAAGAAAGTTTCATTTTTTTAGTTTTAATGTTCAATCTTTGATTGTTGACAACTCTCGGCCTTGGGAACATCAATGTTAATTGAGATGATTCTCTATGCCACTATAAAAATAGAGAGTTGGAGTGTTGGATTAGGGATTTAGACATCTTCCAATGCATATTAGAACATAATTTAATTTATCAAATGTTGTATTTACAACTACTTGTTGAAATATTATTAATGCACTTTAATTATTTTCACAAGGATGTCATCCCATGGAAATATAGTGATAGTATACTTTGTTGAAGAATTTTCAATTAGCGATGGTGAAGCCAAATTACACAACCTTCACTAATATCCTCCAAAGTCAATACCAAAATGAGAGAATAAAAAGGACACATGGGTTATTTAACAGAATGCTTAGACAAAAATCATGAGTGTGGGTATGCATAGAATGAATTTATAAATTGGAAGGTTTGAAAAGAAATAAAATGTCTTAAGTGTTATTTTCTTTCTTAGGGGTTGTGTTAAAAATAAAACAAGAAACTAGCACTATCAGGGAGGCATTACCATACCTTGGAGTACCTTTAGTTGTAGCAATGTGGGTAGAAGAAATAAATAAGTAAAAGATAATGGATAATGTGAGGGGACATTGGGGAAAGAGAAAGGAAGGGAGTTTTTCATTTTATTGTGATTAGAGAAGAAGAATGGAAGAAGTCATGTAAAGTTTTAAAAAAAATTGGGATCTACCAAGAGAGGTATCCCAAGAAGTAGGAGTCGTTGTGAGGGGTGTGGCTACAAAGGTGTGTTGTGGCAATGAAGTGAGGAGAAGCTCAGAAAAAATAAATCTCAAAAGTGTGGAGATAGGAAGATTTTGAAAGTTGAGATAATATCAAATAAATAGAGGGGCCACACAAACTTAGGATTATTTAAACATTTTATATTTTTAATAACATGATGGAGAAGGAATCATGAATAGAGTGTAGGTTCTAGATAAGAGGAAAAGTCATGGTTGTGTAGGAGTTAGAAAGGCTTTGAGCAGATCACCAAATAGAAGGAGAAGAGCAACATTGGCAATCAATAAAGGAGGTTTAAGTTACCATCTCGGACAAGGAAGATGGGAAGGTCATGAATGCAAAGAGAAGGCCAAGTTTTTAATTTGATGTTTGTACATTTGTTATAAATAAAATTATGTTTCTTAGTACAATTTGATGCAATTACCGAACAAAGAGTCTCTGCAATAGAATTTTTTATTTTTTGATTTGTATTTTTATTCAAAGGGGAGTTTTATTTTGCATCAAATTCTATCAGAGCTAGTGGTCTTGAGTGTGTAGATAGAGCATCGAATGTGAGGCAATCTTGCACTAGGAACTGTGAGTGATGAGAGGAATTATGTGAATAGATCACCAACCATGAGGTAGTTTGCACTTGAGTGTGTGAAGGAGTTGTGGAGGGATCAAAAGGATCATTGAAGGTGTGCAAAGTACTGATTGATTAAGAGTTAGGATCCATAGAGAAAAATGAAAGCATTATGAGGGATTGTACTAGCTAAGAGGATGAGTCTAAGGAAGAGGAAAAGATGGGTTGTGAGGAGGCCCGTGTTGATTGTGTTTGTGGAACTAAATTGAGACAATAGTTATGGGATGTAAGGGTTCCTATTGAAAATAAAGAGTTGTAGCTAAAAGGTGAAGGATGTGAGAGTAATCCACACACAAGAGGAAGGAAAAGAAGAGGAAATGGTCATAGAAGACCATCTATCGGTGAGTGAATTTCCTTTGGAGGATGTGGATGTAGAATCTATAAGCACACGATTAATGTAGTGGAAGATGAATATTTCTAGAGATAATTTTCTGCAATAGGACATAGTTGGATGGAAAAGATTGAAGATATTAAGGTGGATGAGACAATAAAGGAGGCAAAGAGAAGGTTGAAAATGATAAATATGAGAACAAAGAGGATGTTGGGGCAGTAAAAAAGAGTGAGGTAAAATCTAAAAATGTTGAATTCATTTTTCCCTCTGTGTGCGCAAGGTTGAAAGTAAAAGAAAATGCAATTATAGATTTGCATATGGATGTTGAATGTTTGTGTGTAGAATGTGTTGAGGATGTTGGAGGATATTGGTGGAGGTGGTCAGTTTGTGGTGGATTGAAATCCACAATCGAGAGAAAGAGAGGAGGGGTTATTTGGTGGAAGAGTCAGTTAGTGGTGGGTTGAATCCCACAAAGGAGAAGAAAATACGAATACTTTGGAAAAGGAGGATGACTTATGGTGGATGTGAATCCATGAGAGGGAAGAAGAGTGGTGGGTGGAGTTACGAGAAGAGGATGATGGTCATTCTAGCGAGATGTTGGAAGAGAAGGAAAAAGTAGAAATTTCACCTACTTGACACAATGATGGAGTTTACTTTAGGTTACTAACCACTTGAGAGGGTAGTCCACTACCTAACTCAACTTTGTGAGCCTATTCTCACAAATTTTCTTACCTAATATATATGGTGTAGGAACACCAGGATGCATCTACAATCAACACCAACCAAAAAGAAAGTTTCATTTTTTTAGTTTTAATTAATCTTTGATTGTTAACAAATCTTGGCCTTGGGAACATAAATTTTGATGGAGATCATTCTATATGCCACTATCAAATAGAGAATTGGAGTGTTGGATTAGGGAAAGACATACTGCAATGCATATTAGAAGAAAATTTTGTTTATCAGATGTTGTATTTGTAGCTTCTTGTGGAAATATTGACAACACACTTTCATGATTTTCATAGAGATGTCATCCCATGGAAATATAGTGATAGCATACTTTGTTGAAGAAAATTCAATTGGAAATGGTGAAGCCAAATTCCATAACCTTTGCTAATATCCTCCAAATCCCGTACCAAAATGGAAGCACAAACATGACACACAGGTTGCTTGACAAAATACCTAGAGAAAGATCATGATTGTGGGTACGCACAGGATGGATTTATAAATTGGAAGTTTGAAAAGAAAGAAAATGTCTTAAGCGTTATTTTCTTTCTCAGGGGCTACATTAAAAACAAAAGAAGAAACTTGCATTAGTATTAGGGATTTGTTACCAGATTTTGGAGTACCTCCAACTATAGCAACGTGGGTAGAAATAATGAATAAGTGAAAGATAATGGAGAAGGTGAGGGGACATTGGGGAAAGATAAAGGAAGGGAGTTTTTCATTTTTTTTGTGAGTAGAGAAGAAGAGTGGGAGTGATCAGGTAAAGTATAAAAAGAAATTGGGATGTGCCAAGAGTGGGATCCCAAGAAGTATGAGTGGCTGTGAGGGGTGCAACTGCAATGGTGTGTTGTGGCAATGAAGTGAGAAGAATCTTAGAAAAAATATCTAAAAAGTGTGGAGATAGGAATATTAAAGTTGAGATAATATCAAATAAGTAGAGGAGCCACACAAATTTAGGATTGTTTAAACATTTCATATTTTTAATAATGTGATGGAGAAGGGATCATGAATAGAGTGTAGGTGCTAGACAAGAGGAAAATTAAGGACTGCATAGAAGTTACAAAGGCTTTGAGTGAATCACTAATGAGGATTAGAGAAAAATTGGCAATCAACAAAGGGGGTTATGTTACCATCTTAGACAAGGAGAGATAGGAAGGTCATGAATGAAAAGAAGAGGCCAAGTTTATAATTTGGTGTTTGTACATTTTCTATAAATAAAATTGTGTTTCTTGGTACAATCTGATGTCACTATTGAGCAAATAATCTCTACAATAGTATTTTGTATTTTCTGACTTGTGTTTGTAGTTAGAGGGGAGTTTTATTCTGCATCAATTTTCAGGTGTATACAGTCTCTATTTTTAATCTTATGATTATAGATATTTATTTTCTTTAATTTAATAGCTATCCTTTCTTTTCATATGAAAGTTTTATTATGGTTTGGTTGATTAATATCTTTCAATTGACACTTGGAAAATGTATAAATTGTCAAAAATATTGTTCAAGAGTGATAGATTCTTACAAGAAACAAGGATAAATACAAATGCTTATTAAATTATACTAGATTATAGGAGTCAATTGCAAGCCCATTATAAAGATAGCGATGAATATATATAATTTCAGAAGTGCTAATATTTAAAAAAATACTCAAGATAATATTATAATAAGATTTATAATATTCTAAAATGACAATGATAAATATTATGAATTAAAATAATACATTATATACTTTTCTATAATAAATATTAAAGATTTACTAATAATTTTAAATATCATATATGATTATATAAAATTATAACAAATTAAATTATATATTCTAATAATTCTTAATTGTACAATATACTTTAAATTAAAAAATAATTCATAAATCATCAAATTATTTATAAAAAAACATGTTCCTTTCCATCTTACTTCTCTTAACCCAAAGAAGAACTTCCCAAATATAATTTTTTTTTGCAAAACACCAAATCTAAACATTTTATTTTATTCTAATAAATTTTAAAACTGTAAAATATAATTTAAAATTTAAAATATTTACAAGTCATCTAAAATTTCAAACATAGTTCATTATTTTACAACTTTTATGAATACACGTTATTCTTTGTACCTTATCTCTATCCAAAAAAAACAAATCTAGACATTCCATTCAATATTGAATTATTCAACACGATGCATTCACTTTGAGGAAAAAATATAAATTAAGATGTAAAATCTATTTAAACTATGCTTTCAATTTACAATTAATTATTACTTTTTAGAATAGTGGATAATTGATTATTTTGTAGAATAGTGCATCGCACATGTTGGATAGACACTGGTGCGATTCCATGGCAATCTTTCTAATGGACTACTACTTATAAGAATAGATAACATAATTCTGTGTATTCAAACAGTTGTCTCAGAATAATAATGACTTTCTCTCCAATAAACCAAGGCAGCCCCACTTTTATAGCGGTTTTGATTGCACTGCAATTGCGTCCATAATTCGTACATTCCAATCACAGACCACGCGCATTATAAAGCACTAAAATACAAAGGATATGACAGCCATCACTGAATAATTCCGGAAGAACGACAGCGACAAAGTCAATGTATTCTGCGTAATGATAACATCTCTCTAAGTTACACAGATTTCATATCCCTATTTAAGTCGAGAGTTTTTTTTTGTTTTTTTTTAATACTGGCAGCAACATTACTAGTTAAAATGTAGTTTTTCAAGTAAATTTGTGGTTCTTGAATGTCATATGAATCTTATATATATAATACACTGAGAGATATCTTTCTTGAGGTACCTATTTTCATTACTTGTCTCCTTCTAATAGGCGCCCTCAGAAAGATACCTCTTGACATATTTTAATCACATTAGAAAAAAAATTCCTATCAAAAAAGTTTCATGTGCTAATCATTATTCTCATCTTATAAGAAAAATTGCCCAAGAAGTACACAACAATTATAACTTAAATGGTATTATTTATATATATTTTTTGGTATAAGTGGTAGAATCACTAAAATTTTATTAACATAAATTTTGAAGACTACGTATATTCTGGGATGTGAAAGTGTAATATGTGATCATAAACTTAAGTTACATTCTTACATATAGAATATTTTGTAATGGTTAAATTAATGCTTGAACTTAATTGTAATTGTAAAGTATGTATCTAAATTAAGACATGGATATATGAAATATAATAATTTTCTTGATTAATGTTTGAACTTAATTGTAATTGTAAAGTATGGATCTAAATTAAGATATGGTCACCTCTAATTATATTAAAGGTTATATGTATATGAATGAAATATGATGATTTTCTATAGAATCTAAATTTTTAAGTTATTTTTTTTATTAGATAAGAAGGGAAGGGCCCTAATCCTATACATTAGGCACAACTACGCTGAAACAACATTAGAACACAATAAAAAAGAGGGGCACCCAACCCATGCCCTAACTGGACAAGCACACATCTCAACCACAACAAAACAAACTTATCTAATAAAAAATAAAAGGTAGCATCTAAACATAATCAATGAAATGGTCTAGAGAGCCAATAACCAAAACTTTTAACAGATGCCCTATCCATCTACCACCAATCATCATTGTTTTGGCAATCCTTCTTCATTTGAAATAAATTTTATAATCAATAGGACGGAATCAACCTGCCAACAAATTTGATTTTGAAACTTCAACCTCTCATTAGCTATTAAGTCTGCCACTTGATTCCCCTTACGGTAACTATGTTAAACTTTAAAAATTTGACAAAGTCATGAGGATGACAACTCTCCCTCAGCAGAGCACTAATTTTCCACTTGGACTATTGCTAGCTTCATTAAGGATGTCGATAACTAGTTTAGAGTCACCTTCCACAATAATTCTATTGAATCCCATTTGTTTAGCGATTTGTAAACCTTTCCATTTTTCCATAGCTTCAGCATAATTATTAGATATGATCCCAAGGTTTTTTGTTCATTTAACAAGTTTACCTCAAAAGTCTTTGAGAATGACCCCACCCCGCACATGGCTTGGGTTGTCTTTGGAGCACCCATCAAAGTTGCACTTAATCCAATTTTGGGGACGGGGGCACCATTGAGTACTCCTCATGATTTTCATATTCCAATCTATTTTTGACATGTTCTAGTTGAGGCTCCATATTTGTTTAATCCTGACTTCCAACAGAGAGGACATATCCTTAAAGTTCCCGGAGGAGGCAACATTTATGTTTTCTACAACATGGTATTTTATGTTGTTGAAAAATTCCCCTGTACACTTAGTTGAATCCCAAAAAATTCAATTATTTCATTCTTTATATAGTCCCCATGAGACCATAGGAAGGATCTACTTTTAGAGTTTTTTTATGGCCTCGTTCTTATATAAACAGAAAGAGAAAACAACAATAAAAAGGAGCAGAGTTTCTTGAACAACCTAAGAGAGAAATGAAAGAGACAAGGCCTTAGCCCAAACCTCAGAGGCATAAGGACAATGCAGGAAAAGAAGATTGGTGCTTTCTCTATTGTTATAATATAAACTACATTTGTTGCCAAATTGAAAGACCATTTTAGACAAGTTGTCTAGTGTTATAAGTATCTTGTTATGAACAAAAATCTACTAGAAGTTGTTAATTTTAGGAATCAGCTTGGGAATCCAAATAACTTTCCAATTGATTTGAGAGGGGCGAGCAATAGATCCCATATTCCAATCTTGTATTTGATATTTACCCAAGAAGGGGATCCCATGTTCCAATCTATGTAATCATTAAACTTTTCACATATAGTAGTAATACAAGAGTTCTTGAGCCCATCTAGATTACTTAGATAAAACAAGGGCTTGTCTCCTCTCCAAACCTCATTCCCAAAAAGAGTTTTGTTTCCATTTCTCGAACAATTTTTACCACTCCCTTTCTTAAGAGCTCCTTGCATCTCAGAATGTTGTTCCATATGATTGAATCATTTGGAAGTCCATCACTAAATAAGAAGGTCCAAGGGTCATTTCCCCTTAAATACCTAGCTTTCACAATAGTAGTCGAGGCCTTTGAGCCCTTAAGGAGCTGCCACCCAATCTTAGCAAGAGAGGATTTATTAAAAGTCTTAAGCTTCCTAACTCCAAGGCCACTAGAAGTATGTGGTAAGAAAACCTTCTCCCAACTAACCAATAACATCCTTGCATTTTCTTGAGCAAATGTCCAAAAGGATTTTCCTTTGGATTTTGTCTATCTGGTCGACCACCGAAACAAGCATTTTAAATAGGGTTAGGTAATACACTAGTAGTTTTTTATGAGAATCTTTAAGGATCTTTTTTCCATCTTGACTCAACAACTTCCCCCTCCAACTGGCTAACTTTTTTTAAAATATTTCAATAATACTATACCAAAAGGTATTACTAGGAGATTCATAAATTAAGGAGAGACCAAGATAGGCATCAAGAAGGGACTCCATCTAACATCCAATATTATCCATAACTCTCCTAGATAAGCTAGGGTCAGTATTGAAGAAATATAATTTTCTTTTTGAGTAATTAATAAATTGACTTGAGGCTTCAAAATAATCATCGATGATCTTGTTACAATGCTTCACTTCAATAATAGATGCAGCCCCAAATAAAATGGTATCATCTACAAACTATTGATGAGATTCTTGTAGGAGGAGGGAAAGTAACATTAACACCTTTAAGGAGTCCTTGGTTACAAAGTCTAGATACATTCCTACCAAGAGCCTCCGCCACCAAAATAAAGAGATAAGGAGATAGCGGAACCCCTTGCCTCAAACCTCTATCACATGAGAAGTAGCCTTTAGGAGAACCATTCACCAGAACTGAAACATAAGGGATAGAGTATAATGCTTCCAATATTCTAAAAAATTTGCCTCTAACTATACTTTATGAGAATCTCAAACAAAAAGGCCCAAGAGACCCTGTCGTAGGCCTTGGAAATGTTAATTTTTAGCACCATATCCACCTTATTACTATGATGCATTGAGTGTATTATTGCACGGGTAGTAAACATACCATCCATTATGTGCCTCTCCTAAACAAATCCTTTCTCGTTTTGAGAGACCAATTTGTCCAAAACCAATTTGAGTCTAAAGACCACCATCTTAGAAAGAATTGTGTAAGTTGTCTTGTAGAGACTAATAGGGATAAATTCATTCATAGTGATAGCATCACCCTTATTAGTAATCAAATCAATAAAAGTGGAACTTATGAAGAAATCCCTGGGCATATTGAAAATGTCCACTACAACAATATCTCAATGATCCTGGAATAAGGCAGGAGGGAAGCCATTTGGGCTAGGAGATTTAAAAGGCCCAAAGGAGAATACCACCTTTTTCACTTCCTCAAGGGTGACTAGTTTCAACAATTCTTTCAAGTCCTCTTCAATGACAAGACTAGGGATGACCTCTAGGATTTGGTCCTTTTTTTCCTTATTCCCTTGAATATTCTGATTTAGGAGAGAGAAATAGTAAACAACAGCTGAGGTAATGTCTTCTTCCTTGTAAATAATTGATCCATCCTCTATTATCATATTTCTTATTGTATTCCTTTACTTGTGTTTCATAGTTGTTTGATGGAAGAATTTAGTATTTTTATCCCCTCCTTCAACTATTTAATCATTGATTTATTCTTCTAGAAGACCTCCTCCACCTTTTTAATTCTACACCATTGAGCTCTTAAATCTCTCTCCCTATCATATGTATTTGCATCTCGCTCGCCCCTTTCTAATAATGATCAAATGTCCTTTAGTTCCAGGGAAATATATTTCTTGTTTTGGAAGATATCTCCAAAAGAGCCTTTGTTCCTTCTCTTTATTATCTATTTGATTATTTTTAGCTTTTGGGTAACTATATACGTAGGGTTCCCTTGAATGGGTATGTTCTACCACTCAACAATAAGATTTTTGAATTTTGAGTGAAGTGACCACACTATCTTATATCTGAAGGGGAAGGGGACCCATTTATTTCCCATCTCCCAATTCAAAAGAACCACATTGTGATCTGAACTAGTCCTTGGAAGATAATTTAGTGAGAGGTGAGGAAGAGTGTTCCAATTGGTAGAGATTAAAATTCTATCCAATTTAACTTGAATAAGATTAACTTCTTTGAACTTCTATTACTCTAGGTGAATTTATCCACTTTCAGGTCAACACCTATCAACCCAGAAGAAGAGAAAAAGTCAACCAAACCTACCATGCTTTAAGAATACTTTTCTTGTCCACCAAGTTTCTCAGAGGATTAGAGAGGAGAATTGAAATTCTCCCAGCCATCCAATACTCTTGAGGATGACCCAATATAATTCCAACAAGATCCTTCCACAAGGAAATTCGTCCAGAATGAGAATTAGGGGAGTAAAAATTGATGAGTTTCCATTTAATATACAAAGAGATCTCCTCGATTTCTAACTCTATATTGTTCCTGCTTCTAGACAACAATACCCCATTTAGCTTCCCAAGGTTCCAAAGGATGACCAGTCCTCCAAAAGCCCCTTCCGTATTGAAAGTCACAAAATGACTTGAAGACCAGACATTTCTAACAATAGTCTCAAAAAATTCAGACTTCATCTTAGTTTTTTGAATCAAAATAATATCTATGTACTGCTCTCCATAATACAACATTTAAGGAGATGTTTCACAAGTCTATTAACCCTCTAATATTATAGAAAAGAATATTCATTATTAAAACATACCCAAGAGAAATAACCCCAAGTTCTTATTTCATTTCTTCTTGTTCTTAACCCAAAAAACATTATTCAAAATTTTTGGTTGCCACTTGCAACATCTTTAGCCACTTCCTTTGTTCTCGAGTCCTTTTGAGATAGCCTTCCCATTTAGCAATCATATTTACTTTATCCATTATCCTTATTACAAAACAAAAAACAAAAAAAACTACATCAAAGAATTCTTGATACCACACTATAAAGAAGCAAACTACTGCACACCTCTAAAGGACCATATTCAAATCTAATTGCACCATCCCAACTTGTAACAACAATACATAATTCAATAACAACATACATCATACCATAGTAATAGTAATAAGAATTCCCAATATGGAATATTAACAGAAGTAATATGGAATCACCGAATGCTTTACCAAAACTCATGACCTTGAGATGACATCTTCTTGCATCATTATGCTTACAACACGTGGCTTCGCATTCTTCACAGCACCGTGTTCTTCACCAATAGAGACATCTTCATCATATGGTAAGAAAAACAAACTATCTTAACTGCATCCTCACTCTACGCAGCCCTCAAATAATCTTAGATATGGCCAAAACATTCTACACTAGGTTCATAGTAATGGCTCTGATACCAAAATGAGAATGCATGAAGACAAAGAGAGCAAGATCAAAACAACATGAGATGTATTTTATTGATTTAGGATGTGCCTTTATAAAGTCAACATAATATAGT
Source organism: Chamaecyparis obtusa (assembly GCA_027943335.1). Taxonomy (NCBI): domain Eukaryota; kingdom Viridiplantae; phylum Streptophyta; class Pinopsida; order Cupressales; family Cupressaceae; genus Chamaecyparis; species Chamaecyparis obtusa. The sequence goes on from BSBK01004522.1 coordinate 1,324,081, forward strand.
CGAAGACAGTTTCATAACCAGTGGAAAGCAATGGTACTTTATTATCAAAAAATTGATCCTAAATATAATACGCCAACAGTTTAAACCTCCCAAAGCTTCAATCGCACAATGAAATATGTTTTCTTCACATTGAAAGATCAACCATTTTAGGTATTTAAGCCCCAATATTAAAGGATACAAGCACTCTATAATTCATGTGAGGCAAGGTAGACCTGGAGTCTTTAATTGCAAGGTTCTACGAATAGGTTTTGAATTTTAAGGCATAAATATCCATAGCAGCCAAGGACACATATTTTTAACATTTAGCCATCTAGGAATATAGAAACATAATTTCATCATGGATGGTCTCAAGAGATTAAGAGACAATGTTAAAATATGTTTTACCTATACTCAAGAAATATTTTTTGAATATGCATGTTGTGGTTCTTCCAAAAATAATAAAAACCCTTTCTACATCATTTTAATAATGAAATATAAATACCCAACTTCTTATTGAGACATTGTTCAACCAATTTTATTTTTTTAAAAGTCCTTCAAGGAAAATTCTTAACATCTATATAAGTAAGATAGGAAAAAATATTTTAAGCCTATTTTTCTCTCTTAATGATATTCAAAATTTCCTCATTAGGGTTTAGATAAATTATCCTAGGTAAAAATAGATATTTATCTCCTTTGTTTCTTATTGAAATTTTATATTTTCTCTTAGCGTCTCTATTGTCTCCTCCAAGTTCCACACCAACTTTTATATTTTTTGGTTATTCCTCTAGTTCCTAAGCTTGCAAAGATTATTTAAATGTTTTTTCTATTTAATTATTTTTCTGGTCATTTCCTCCTTCATCAAATATGTCATTAACCAGAGATACTCACATGGATGCACTTAATACACTTAAGCCAAGAAAGGACCAAACCCCTATAAAGACAAGTCATAGGTGAACTTCTAATTTGAACATCAATTTTAATAAACAAAATTCACAACTAGATATAAAACCAAGATACAAACCTATATCAACAATTGTACCAATTAGGAAGCCCATAATAGGTTGCTAATGGAAGCTACTATTTATCTCCCCACTATTTGAGATAATTTTAATTAATTGAAAATGTGACATGGAAAAAATATGAGTGATTGTGATTAGAGAAATTAATAATAAAATAAAAAATTTAATCTATTCTAGATTAAGGTATTTTTAAAATTAACAATAAAAAATGATATTCAATAAAATATTAATGAATAATTATAATTGTATAATCTATCTTATATCTATTTTTTATTCCTATTAAAGAAGAATACTAATGTGTCTAATGCATTCAATTTATTTAATTAGTTTAGTCCTTAAACATATAGAATTAATAAATCTAAGAAATAATCCTATAGTATACATTTAATTTCGTATTTCAAATTATCATAAAAATATCATTTAGTTTTCTTTATATTGGTTCATGTTGGGAATAGTCAATAAAAAAATTAAAATTTACTTTTTCTAATCAAAATATATCTTATTCACTAAATCAAATTTTATTCTCATTAATGATTCTAATGACATGAGCACTATCACACACATCATAATAGTCATTTCTATGTGATCACTTAAGTTATTATGAAAAGATAGTTTGACCTTAGTAACATTAACTTTAAATTTTATTTTGGTCACCTCCCCACCCACCCCAATCCTTGATGGCTCAAATTAAAATTTGATGGCTCTTTTCTTGGTAATCTTGGATGGGCAAGAGGGGGTGGTCTCATAAGAGACATGTTGGGTGTCACCTCAAGGAACTTCTCTATCAACCGAGGTTCCTAGATTTCCTAGGTAGAAAAGGTTTATGTTTTGTTTCATGAGGTTGAGTTAGCTGTCACACAAGGATTCAGGAAAATCATTGTGGAGGGTGACACTAGGAACGTTATCATGATTTCAACAGGAAAGTTTACCTCAAGATGGAAAACAACTTATGTAATCATCAAAACCAAAAAAATTATTGACACAATGGAAATTTTTAAATACCAAAACGCCTATCAAGAAGGCCATGGGGCTTCAGATAGGCTAGCGGTGATGGGTTTCTTTACCAAAAACATCATAACTTAGAACACCACCCAAGATCTCCCCTATGCATCTCGTGTGTAGATTGTGAAGGATATTTTTGAGCTTGGCAATAATGACACTTATACTTAAGATTTATGATGATGGGAAAGGCTAAGTACTTTCTTTGAGGCTCAAGCTTCAGGTTTTCTTCTCTATATCATTTTTCTAGTTTTTCATTTATCTCTATTCTATCTTTCACGCAGGTTGTATTTCTATCTACAATATGGGGGAGAGCTTAATCAAATTGAGTCAGACTCTTGTGAGGACTTCAAAAACCAACTCAATCTTATGGTCCATTATACAAGGACATTTGGACCAGTATGTAGAAGGACTTGGAAGAGTTGTAACTCAGACTAGTCAGAGAAATTTGTTGATTCTTGGAAAGATGGTAAGGTGAGCATTGGTGGTGTTTATTTTATGGTTTCAATGGAAACCATTGTGACAACCATGAGCTTGTTAGTTGAAGGATAAGTGATGCCTCAACACTCCAATGGTCACTACAAGTTGAATTTGAAGCGGTTCTTCGGCCTAGGTGAGATTGTCCCTACATTTCAAAATGACTTTAATGGGAAGGAAATTCATGGAGAATGAAAATATACCTCCATGGTTCTCATCAAATTCATTATGCTAGGGGGGAGATTTAAAAGGTTTCACTCTCATCTCTTTCCGATGTCGAATCATTTTCATCAAGATGTTAAGTTCAATTTTTTGTACTAAAATTTCTCCTCTTAATCTCGATCTGTGTCCAAAGTGAAGAACAAGGGAAACTTGGTCCTCCCCTTCATCAAGGTTTCATTCTACACCTCTATAATTTTCACCTTACCTTGACACCCCAGGTGGGCCCTAACCCCTCCCTCATAGTTGAATTGAGTAACGATAAATTTACCCATGTCCATCTGATGACCAAAATCCATCCTTCTCTTAGGTATACCAAAGTCAACCCTCTAAGGAAAGCCAAATGCAAGGTTCTAGGTATTGAGAAACCCAACGAAAACACCATGGTTGTGTCTAAGGATTCCTCTTGCTCATAGTCTACAGAGTTAGACTGGACTCCTAAAATTTCTATTTGTAATCCCCCTTCCCATTCTATTAACCACTCCTTCCCTATTTCGACTCCTCTTGGATATCTGGGAAATCCTACCATTCTCCAAAGAATAACCCCTCTGATTATGATTAATAATGCTGCTACTGAAGATCATTACAACATTGATACCATCAAGAGAAAGGTGGATGACTCGTGCATTTTCTGCTATAGATAGAATGTCATTTCCAAATGGCTCATTCCCCAACTGTAATTTTCTAGGAAAAAGATAAAAATGTTGGAATCCATTGTTGAAACGGAGAAGAAGGAAGCTAATTGGAGCTAGGAGAAGGGAGATGAGAGTCTGTGGAGAGTAGAAAATGATTTTTCTAAAAAACTCAATAGTTAGGAAATAATGGAGGAACAAATCAAAGAGCTTAAGAACTAGATTCTCATAGATGAGGAGAAGAATGAAATGGTTAATGATCTGGCCAATGTGAAGCCCAATCAGTCTCATCTCAATAGGAAACTTCAGGATCTGGTTTCCTATAGTAAGAAGATGATGAAAAAGACCACCCTCTCCCTTAATACCTTATAGATGGAGTTGGAAGAAAAGAAGGCTAAACACATGAAGAGAGAGGAAAATATGCAGGTGACTCTCAAATGTGATGGGGCTTCCACTAATCCTATTATGGGTCATCCTCCCAAGCAGGCCTACTTCTTGGACAAGCTAAAGGAGCTAAACAAAGACTGGAAAGGGGCTCTTAAGCCCCTTGTATAATGTCTGGTTAGCTAGTCTAGTGTGCTAGTTTTTTATTTTCTAGTTATATTGTTGGTTACTTTTCTACTTAGTTAGTTAGTAGGTTGAATTCACTTCTTGTGATTTAATTTGTGTCATCTTTTAGACTTGATGTTTCTTTAATTTTGGGTTAGGCACTATCTTGCTTGAATTATTCAAATCTTTAAATTTACTTGATGTCCTACTCCTTAAGTGATATTTCTAACATCAGTCAATTTATTAAACACAAAAAAGCTCCTTGCACTCACTATAACATGACAGGAACTTGACATAATATTTCTCTTGCTTGTATTAATCTCTACTATATACATAAATATATTTTTTATTTAGAGTACATTAATATATTTCATGTTTATTTATTTTTCATAGATCCTTTTGTATTTTATTTTTTATAATTTATATATATAAATATTTCTTTTTAAATTTTAAATTATAATTCACTTCTAGTTGTCATGTAGGATTTATAATTACTTCTAAATGTAAAATGGACCAAAAGAAAAGTAGTTCATCTAGCACCCATCTATTACTTAAGACACCTTCGATATGTAACCTTTGGAGGCTCAATAATGATAACCCAATCAACCAACCAACCTAAACCACTAACATGTGCAAGCTCACACAAATACAACCAAGTGGTAAAGTAAAATCATGTGAGCACAATACCATTAACTCTTCATTTAATACCAAGTACTAGATTTTTACTTTATTAATATCTTTTCCTGGTTTTAAATAAATATAATTTGAGACCCACAGTAAATGTAATCTCAAAGTTTCAATACAACGCATAAAGTGGCCCTAAGAATGTTAACTTGAGTGATGCATTCTCATCTAGGTTTCCCTAGATGCACCACACACATAATAATAAATAATACATTAAAAACATTATTGAAGGTGTACAACATCTTATGTCAACAATCAATACCTAGGGAATGAATAGAATAAATATTTTCTATTTTTTTTAATCAATATCTATGGAATAAATATTTTCTATTTTTTTATTTTTTCCTTTTTTTCACATGGCTGAAAAAATAAATATAATAATCAATATTCAAATTTATATTAAATATGAAAAGTTATGATAAGGGCTACCTAGTTAAAAAAAAAAATTCTAGATGAATTTATTTGATTCCCTGGAATGTAAAGCAAAAGTGATTTTTTCTAACTATTTTGATAGGTGCAGATGAGATCTAATGTAGGTATGATTTAAGACTATATGGGTTCTATTCAAAGGTGCTTGATTAAAAGAGGTTTGATCTAGCCCTCTTCAATTAAAATCCTTTAAATGGAACCTCTTAGGGATTGAATTGTTATCTTTTTTTTAATATATGTGATTTCAAACAAAAATTAGAATGTTCTGGAAATGAGACATAATATTAGTATTATAAAGTGCACTAAAATAATAAGCAAGATTTGGATCAATGATAGACAAAAAATAACATAAAACTTGTATTATCATGATCTAAAGGAGGTTTGATATACAAATGAGGTTAAAGCTAAGCATAATCTTTTTGAGCTTCATAATTATAAAATGGTATATCAAGATACCCATTCTTACTCTTTACACTATGGTTTGAAACACCAAACCCATGTTTCGTGTAGGATCTCCATACCAATAGATTTAGGAATGGTATGAAAGGATTTAAAATTCTAATTGGTGATGTTATCTTTTACTTTAGATTTAAGAAAATGAAGAAGATTAAACCTATGCTTTTGGATAAAGAACTAGAAGAATCTTGAATTCCTCTATTAAATATTTTCAAAGTTAAAACCTTAGCTATATGTCTATCCTAGAAAGTTGTAATAGATAACCATAGTAGAGAATTCATTATGATACCATAAAATATATGCTTAATGGATTCCCAATATTTTTATATACTTTATATGATAAAAGTACGTTAGATGTGAATATATTTTTGCTCAGGATTAAAGAGTAGCAACCTTTACCAGAACTTTATTTCATTATTAGCAATTTTCTTGTAATTACACATTACATTTTATGTAATATTGTTGTCCACCTAAAATGGAGCATTAGAATTTTTGTAAGGCAGATAACTGTAGATATAAAAAAATGGACAAGTGCTTTTAAAATCACAAAATTGCAAAATCTTATCAAAATGCAATAATTCTCATAAAAAAGGATCAAATCAAAGGAAAAATCAAATAATGACATTAAATAATTAAATCAAAGCTTAAAGGGGTGAAAAATACTACATAATTGATTTTAATCAATTAATTGTATAGTTGTTAAATCAAAAATCAAATTGAACCTATTCCCTTATATGGCTAATTTAATTAATTAATTGAATTTAATTATTCCTAATATCTTTCAACAACAAATTGAGCAACCAATGAGGATTGAGGACAAAGAGACACAAATCACTCAAAAGAATTGAATCTCAATCACACATTTCATCTTTCAATCTCAACCACTCAATTTTGTCCTTTTGTCCAAAGCTTTGAGACAAACATTTAAATTGTCCCCCCATTTAAAAACATTGCAAAGTTTTTGACTCAACCAAAGGTAAATCATGGTTAATTCACTCTACCCCCTACTCTTGAGAATTTACTATAAATAAGAGTCATTTTGAGAGTAATAACATAGAAGAGAATTGGAGAGTAAAGCATTGTTATTATAGTCATTTTATGAGCATTTGATAGAAATTGAGAGCATTTAGCATTAGCATTTCAATTTATCATAGCATAATGGATCATTGTGAGCTAGATTAAGCATTCTAGCATCATACTTTCTCATTTTAGAAGTGTCACTAGTGGAGATTAAGCTGAGAGCTCTACTTACCACATCTAATTAGAGAACCATGAGATGTCATGGATTTTAGTTTCAATTCTTAGTTAAATTTGTATTGTATTTGCTTTGAATTGTTAGTTAAATATCCTCATTTCATGAAGGTGTTTAGCATACACACACAATAACCTCAAGTTTAGGTAACTTTTGTTGATGAGGTGTAGGTAACTTTTGTTGATGAGTTGTAAGGATTAAAGAGTAGCATCCTTTACAAGTACTTGATTTAATTATATAACACATAGCACATAAGAGCTAAAATTGTGTGGAGTTATTTTAGAATTTGTATAACTTATGTTAATCTTTATTATTTTTCATGGTGCCTATTTTAAAATAGTGTGATAGGGTAAGTTGTGCATCAATTTGAGTGAGCCAAATTAGGATTTATTATTAATGAGTGGTGTTGGAAATTGTATTTAAATTGGGCGTCACTTTATTGAGATTCCATAAAATAATTTTTAAAACTATTTGTGATTTTCTAACTTTATCATTTGACTGTAGATTGATATTTGAAAAAGTGATTCCATAATTTAATAGCATAAATTTCAAAGTCCCATCTTCGAGATTATAGTGGTTGTTAGACATATCAAAGATGATATGCTATTAAGTTTAAGAAACTTTACACCTTGATCATATGAATTTTTTTTAAAATAAAACAATCTTACACTTTCAAACCATTCACATTACCATCAACTCCTAAAATACTAATACTTAAAGTTACTTTCACATATGTGAAGCTTTTCCCATTTGACAATTTCAATTTCCCATTTGACAATTTCTTTTTGAAATCAATGTCACTTTTCAATTAAGTGATTTTCTTCCGAAAAGAAGTGTACGTAGTCAATATCTTAAAGCCAGGCGAATCTCTACGTCAATATATTTCACTAATCTAACAGGCTTTAAATGGAAAAATATTGTTCTGCATGCGCCAATGATCATGATTTTGCTAACCAGCAGTCCAACAATGGGTAGGATCGGTCCCCGCGACTTAGGAGCCGATCCAGTCTTTTCAAATAGTTGCTGGATGGTCACATTCTCTCCAATACGCCAAAGTAGTCACATATTGCTGTTTGAAATTGCGTGTTTACTTACAAGAGGTTTCCATCAGTCCATTGTATTATTTGTTCTTATTATAGTTTCTACGCTAATAATGCACTGAAATACGAATGATATGACAGCCATTAATAAACTTTGGAAGGAATGACAGGGAGGAAGTCAGTGTACTCTGTCCAATGATATATATATATTATTTGTTCGAATAATCAATAGCATATCTTCTGAGTAAATGGCTGCGCGGTAACTTAAAGAACAAAATTAAGCACTTAATTTAACAAAGTTTATTTGAATGGGTATTGAATTGATTATATCTTATAAATTAATCTCACGGCAGTTATATTTGAAGATCTTGATTTTGAAATTACTAATATATGTAAATTTTGGTGTAACAATAAATCTAAAAATAATATTTAATGTTTTTTTTAATATTCATGAATTGTTTCATTCTTTAAAGATTGAATGTCCTTATAGAATCATTATGAATCTGTTCTGATTGTTGAAAAATCTCGAGCTCACATAATCAAATAATATTGCTTTCCTCGTAATCAATTTATATTACAATATTATTTGATTTTGCAAACTCTCATTTTTTCTACACTGATGACGGTGTGGAAGTTTCTTAATCAGCATTTTCCATCACACTCCTCCATCATCATTTTTAATTTCTATTTCAGATATTTTAAAAACTTTTGTTTTGACAGACGTCTTCATTTAAACCTTATTTTAAGGTAAATATGATACGTTTGAAGCGATTCGAATAATATTTATTGACAGAGTATATCCGTTACAAAAAACCAGTGCGCTTGCATTATATTATTAGCATTTGATTAAGAAAAATGATAAATGAGGCAGTCACATTAAGCTATACGCAACAGTTAAAGCCTAAATACACCTTATCTTGCACTAAATGGAGGTTATTTTTTAGCTCTGCCAAGTACAGACAGACTAAAACCAAATATATGGGGCAGATGATGGGAACACACTTTCCTCGAGCTGTACGCAACTCCTAAAATCATTTCGCAGTCATTTCAAAAATCAGCTTAAAGGAATATCTTTTCTAATTCCGGGATATATTTAGGAAAATAAGTAGTGTTATCCATCCATCTACACTGTTGGTAACACCATCCACAGCTGTTGATAACACCATCCACAATAACTGATGTTTAAAATAATAGAAAAATAGCCAATAAAGCTGCACTTCTGACGAGATGTGGGTTTCCATGGCAGTGATGCAGCTTCGAGAACGTGGGGCACTCAGAAGAGATGGTGGGGGAGCAGCTTTAAAGACATGGACACACACTCAAACAAGAAAACAAAAAATCAAAGCCAATAAGGATATACATTGCTTTGGCTGCAAGAAACTTGTTACACAGCCAATCATAAAATTTATACATTTTCCTCTAGAAATATGAAGTTTGGAGTGTATGTTGTCGCATACAATACCAAATCCTCTTGGTTGGCAATTATCTACAATGACTAGACCTGTAATTATTACTCTTCATCCATCTTTAATATTGATTATTGCATTGGAATTGATTATTCCATAACATACTGGACGCCTCTAGATCAAGACAACAGTCCGATTGTTGAGATGAATGGGTAGACATTGCAGTTAAGTCTGTGCTGGTACATGTCTCGAACAACGGATTGGACGCTGAAATATCATCTAAATTGAACCCTAAATAAAGCTGGTACACAATCGCCGCAGTTGCATCTTGTTCTGGCCATGGAAACTTGCAATATACGTCGTCCTGTTCCCATTTCACCCCTCCACAATGAAGCTCCTCCAGCTGACTCTGATCGCCATTATTTAAGCCATTACTTGCCTCACGCCCCTGCTCATCGTGCAAATTAGCACTGGCCGAGGAGTCAGAGACCGCTAAATTTGGCGGAATATTGTCACAAATTGCAGTATGTGAGGGAGACAGTAACGGGATTTGGTCTTCAATGGACGTTGAGTTAGATGGGGTCGTAAGTGCTTCAGGGTCGTCTGAACATTGGGATTGTGGGCGCCTTTTCCTGACTCGTGATCTCCAGAAATTCTTGATCTCGTTGTCTGTTCGTCCGGGAATCTTTTCTGCTATCAAAGACCATCTGTCCACAAGTAGAGCAAATTACCTTCAGACCAAATTCCTCCTTGAAACAAAGAGCAAAAGTACATTAATTCATAAATCAGTGAAATTATCTTCCTTTTCCGATGATATTATCTTCCTTTTTCGATGATAAGAACATATTTGAAGCATTTGTAAGACATAATCACATACTGGTGGCTGATCAAAAGAAACAGTGAAAGATTAAATCTTGAATGCCTAAGCTGAGAGAATTCATCATAAATTATGGCCCTATTAGATAAAGATTAAATTTTGAATACCTAAGCTGAGAGAGTTCATTATGACAAGATTTGGTAAAGAATTTACTGTCAAGCTTAAATTTTACTTTGAAAACGTTACAGAAATACATTAATTCACAAATCGGTGAAATTATCATCCTTTTCCGAAGATGAGAACATATTTGAAGAATTTGGAAGATATAATCACAGACTGAGAGACGATCAAAGGAAACAATGAAAGGTAAGATTCTGAATGCCTGAGCTGAGAGAATTCATCATAAATCATTACAATACAAGGTCAAGAATTCAAAGTAAAGCTTAAAATCTTAAATTTGACAATGTTATATAGACGAATTAGGATCAAAGGTACCTGTTCCCTAGCCGAGCATGGAGATCCAAAATGAGACGCTCTTCCTCTGGAGTTATGCTACCACGCTTTAGATCTGGTCGAAGATAATTCACCCACCGCAGCCTGCAACTTTTGCCGCATCTCTGAAGCCCTGCGTCCAAAATTCAAACACAACTCAACGAAAATTAAACTTCTGACAAATCTTCTCTCACATTAAACTAACCAGATCGAAACAAAAAGTTACCGGAAGCTTTGGCCAGAGCGCTCCAGCGACCGGGACCGTGAAGCTTTATATAACGAAGAAGACGAATATCCTCCTCAAAAGTCCAGGGCCCTTTCTTCAATTTCCCTCTATCAGAAGCCTTAAAGTTCATCCATTTGGAGCTCATTTTGCCAATTTCATACACGCCCTACCTCACTCCGCCCGTTTCTTTTAAATATTTTCTGGCAGTCACTATCTAAAATCCTCCAAACATTCTTGAAACCCTAAAGATAAAAAAATGGCGGCCTTGTGAGCTCTGCTAAGTAAATTTTCCCTCCGTCGCTATCCTAACAAATCGGAAGAAGAAAATAAAATGAAATCCTTGTGAGCTCTGCAAAGCAAATAAATAAACCAGGTGCGCGCAGCAGATTATGAAAATTCAGGAATACGATGAGAGGAATTGTACTCTACCGTTTGTTCTGGAGCATAATTGAAGGGGGGCCTGTTAAAATAACAACACGTGGCCTGAATTATTTGTGCTCGGGGCCACGTCCTTGGATTGCGTATAAAGCAGATAAAAGAGACGTAATCGAAGAAATTTGCATCGTGCTCTCCAGACAAACAAAGTGCTGGCTAGGGTTTCAAAAGAGGATCCCCGATTTCCCAGCTCTCTGGAAAGGACGCACTTATTGGCTGCGGATCGCTGTTTTCAAAAAAGCTTGAAATCTTTTCGGTGCTGACAAAGAGAATTGGTGACGTGACGATCAAAACTTGCAACACAATTACTGTTGAAAACAATGGCTGACGCATCTTCGAAGAATTGAGCTCATCTGGACAATCTGACTTTCTGAGTGAGCAAAGTACAACGCTTTAACACTTGGAAATTACGCGTTCATCCTTCTCATTCGTTCACTGTTGATTGGATCGGCACGGAATTTTGGCGTGGAAATTTAATCTGTGAAGAAAAGTATTTTGTCCCTGCCTACACGACTTCTAGCCTGATTTTACGTCTTTTTCTGGGCTCCTGCTCTCTGTTAGGCGCCTATGAAAATATTTTTAGTTATATGAATTTAATGTGTTTATAAGTATTTATAAGAGGAGGATAAGTAGAATTAGTAAACGCGGGACTGTTCAAGAAAGGTGAAGGCAGTGAGGAGTGGACAGAAGAGAATCTATAGTTGGTGGATTGCGTTTTCGACTTCAGTGGAAACAAAATTTCACTAGTCATTGAGAGATTTAAAATTCGATTTTGTAGCCAAAAGTTGGTGAGGCATCAATTTTTGAAAACCTTTTTGTTAGGGCTTTGATTTGCATTTTATTTTAGAGGGGCTATACATTAGGTTGGGTTGGTTTACCTGAAACAATGAAAGTGGACTCTAGTTTTGTAATCAACCCACGTGCTATGGTGTTGGATTTTTCTTTGGATAAAAACTTAAACAGTTGGTATGGTCAAAACAATCAGCATGTTAGGGTCAAAACATTTAAACTAGTTTCTTGTTTCAGGTTTTTAACTTGGTTAATACTTCTATTGAATAGAAGATAGCATAACCAATTTATCTATGGCTATGTGCTTTATATGCTATCCATCTTCATCTTCTTTAAATTAAGATTTGGGTTACATCTATATTCTCTTTTGAATTTGATATCGTTGTGAGTCCATGATTTCTCTAAAGGCAGAATATATTCTAACACTGCAGTTTAACAATAATGTATTTAACAATATATATTTTGTTTTGGGTTTGTACCATATTATAGGTATTTGAATACGCTTTTAAAAAGGTAATGTTGAGCTTCTTAATTATTTGATATATATTCTTGTTTTTTCAATTATATAAAATTAAAAAAATAATGAATTTTTAGAAAGTTTGTGAAATGTAAAGTGATAATATTATTTGTAATATGTATTTATTTGAAAAAGTAATTAAAAAATATAAAAAATATAATTTATAATATTATCATTTATTTATCTTTTTGTAAAGATAAATAAATAAGTTTATATATATATATATATATATATATATATATATAATTTAAAAATTATACTATTTACAAAAAAAGATGATATGAAATCACTCCATGAGAGTCATGTATGTCAAGCTCAGAAATCTAGTAACAATAAAAAAATATGGGCCAAGTCCTGAAGCCAAGCCACAATAAGCAGCTAGAGCAACGACAGTTGAGGATGAAGATCAAGGTCATCTCGTTTACCCCATACATCAGTGAGGTCCAGATTAGGGTCTAGATGTGACCATCCATCTTCTGATTTATCTTCTTCTTCCTTCTCTTTCCTTGAGGGAGAAATAGCCAGAGCTAGTTGCAAGAACCACTTGGAGGAAGTGGCCTGACCATAATCTCGGCTAGTATCCAGCCAACCAGAGCCACTTGAAGAAGTGGAAGCAACGTTGCCAATTAACTAAGTAAGAGAGAACCACCACAGTGCGATGAAGCTGAGCGACACCTCTATAAATATCTTTCCCCCACCAGAGGGACAACATTAGGCTTGAGACCATGATAGGAAGAGGAACTACAACCACACCGACACCCACAAGGCAAAGATCTATCACCAAAAATAGAAACATCTGATAGGATTCAGGAAATCATACAAGGGGCATTACCCTAATGCTAAAGTAACTTTTGCCAGTGGGCTACTTCAAGAGTGACTTTATTGGCTTGCATATGAATTTGTAGCATAACATTAAATTTAATATACACACTCTAGCATACATTGAAACATTTATATCAAGATAGTTGTAAGTAAATAGAACAACATTTCTATCCTTCCATAAATTAAAGAGGATTTCTAGCCTGAAAGCATGTCATATTTGCAAGAATTTGAAAGGAAGTCTAGGAGAATCTCTTAGCAAAATCATATTCCAAGAGAAGGGTTCAGGTTTGAATGACCAAAAGGAATCATGAATCCAAACCCAGTACTGTTGGGCTCTTCTACAATACTAGAAACTATGAATGAAAGTATCAAGTTTCCCACCAAAAGGACACCAAGGATCTGACACATCTAGATGTCAAATCCAAGAGCCCAATGGAAAGCCTTGGAAAATAATACACCTTTTAGAGTGAACCAGTTTATGCTCAGACCAGATCATGATAAACTTGTGTTGCCAAGTAGACTAGGAAGAATACAACTGCCATTGTTGGTTCAGGGTGGAGACCATAAGAAAGTGGGGAACTAGCCAATGGTAGCCCATCTTGGGCTTTTAGTTGCAAAATGAAGCACATAGAAAGCATCACTAGTCTTTTCATCATGGTTTGATATAATGGATTCCAACTTTGTGAAGCATATTCAGAGGTAGTGCCAAGACCACCAGGTCCAAAGTCTATTGATCTAGGTAAGAAAGAAAAAGATGAGCTTGCAGATCTTCTCAGGTGTGAAGATTCATAGTAGCACGATAAAAAAGATCTCTCAGAGTGTGAATGCCATTTTTGTGAAAAATGTAGAGCACAAATACCAATAAATTTGGATAAAGGAAGTCCTTATGATTGAATTAGAAGATACCAAAAAATGTTGTGTTGGTTGAATAAGAGGCCATCACGAAAACCAACCCCATCCTAGTGAAGCAAAGGTTTGAGAGCTTCTCGAGCATGCCATATGCTTTTGGAAACAAAATTTCCTTGGATTTGGATAGCTTCTCTCATAACCAGAAGGTTTGAAAACCAATCCCCTTCCAAGTCAATCTTTGAATGAGATAGCCAAAAGAAATATGATGCCTAAATTTTTTTTCCCATGCCTCATTGCCAAAAAATGTCTCTGATAACCCATTTAGCACACAAGGATAATCTTTTCTTCTAGGAAGAAAGGAGATCAAGGCCTCCATATTCCTTGGGAAGGCAAAAATACTCCAAGGAAAATCTATAAAAGTTATCTTAATCAACTCTAGAGGCCCACAAAAAATCCTTCAAGAGATTTTCAAGATTTTTATAAGAAGCTTTATAAGGATCCCAACATAAAGATTAGTAAACATAGGTGGCTAAAATAATTTTGGAGCATACCTAACATTTACCAACCAAAGAAAGTGGCTTGGAAATCCAACAAGCAATATTTTTTCTATCTAATCTAGGACTGTATTCTAAAGGTCAACGGGAGAGCCTTGGAAGGCAAAGGGATTGCCCAAAAAACAAAAAAACATTCCCCATGTTGAATCCACTTCCACCCATTCTAGATAATCCAAGGTAGAGTAGAAAGAAAGGACTACATGTAACATTGAGTTTTATGCCATTGAATGGTTGATCCAGAAGCTTGACAAAAGGTGTCAAGAGATTAAAGGGATACCTTAGCATTGTCCTCATCCTCAATTAATGTGAGGAATTAATCATCAGCAAAGTGGCCATTGACAAGTTGAAAAGGTGACTCGGACAAGGAAATTTCCTTAACACGACTAGTATAAGTAGAAAAAGCTAGAAGGTAACCAACCCCTCGATAGAAAGAACATACAATGAAGCGACCAGAGGAAATTCATGAAATATGGATCTGAAAAGACCAAAAGTAGAGGATTATCAACTATTGATGGTACTGCAGGAAGAAGCATCCCCAAATAGCATCTAGAAAGAATGAATAAATATGGGCCCAGATTCAAGTGCCTTAAGCATCACAGGAATAAAGGGTCATTCAAGTGATCATAAGCCTCAATGAAATCTATTTTAAGAAATATGGGATTTTGTTTGGAGTGAAAATCTCATTCAATGCCTTCCTAGATATTGATAATGTTATCGATTATGAATCTTAACTTGATAAAACCAATCTTCTCAGGTTGAACAATAATCCTTGAGGAAGAATATGTCCAATTTTGAGAGATAGTGCTTTAGCAATGACCTTTTAAGAGACATTAAGAAAAGCAATAGTCCTCCAATAGACACCCTCTAGATCCCCTTCCTTAGGGATTAACTTAATGTTACCTTTGTCAATTTTCTATCCCAGAAATTAAGCCGAAATGCCTCAAGATAGACCTTCTGAAGGTTGGTACCAATAAAAGGTCAAAAGACTTTGTAAAATTCACAAGGAAAGTCATCACAAAAGGGAGCCTTTTCATCTTCTATGGAGGTTACATCTTCCTTGAGATCTTCAAGGGTTAGCATCTGATCATAGATGACCTTTTTAGATTCTGAAATCCAAGAAGGAACAACCACAAGGAAGTCCTTAAAAGCTTGGTCTCTGGTAGGGGAATTTTCCTATGCAGTGAACACCTTCTCATAATACTTGACAAAGGCTTGGAGAATATTTGGTAGCTCAAAGAGAATTGACTAGGCATCTTTGATATGCTTGATACTAGGAGATAAATGACAACTCCTAAGAGAAAGAAATAATTCCTTAAAGCCACGGTCACCTACCTTTAGGCAGTGTAATCAGGCCTTAATTTGGGCTCCTCTAGCAGCGTGATGGTCTACAACTTGATCTTGATGGCAGAGCTAAGCCACCTTGAACTGAAAATATGAGCATAATAGATCTGAGGCCAAGGCCTCTGTGGTAGCACATAGGTCTTTTGTGTTTGCATCATAGGATCATCAACATTATAGAACCAACTATTTTCCATAAATGCAAAGAAACCTCATAGTGCGAGTGATGGCATCATTCTACCAAGAAATATAATCAGTTGGTTGAGTGGGCCTAGGCTCCAAGTTCCAAACTTGTTGAATGTGATCCATAGTAGGTTGGTGATGAAGCAATGACAATTTAAAAACATTTAAGTGTTGGAGGTTCGCATCATATTTTTCTTCTATTTAATTATAAATGGGATAATGGTTTGACAAAGTAACATTAGGAAGAGGAAAGATAAGTAAATCTTCATTCTCTCAAAAGGAGGAAAAATATTTAGTTGTGATCATGGCATGATCCAACCATTTAAAAATTCTATCAATACCGTCTGGGAAGTTGTACCAAGTATGTCAAGTACAATGAGGGTGACAATGATTGGTGTTGGGATAAAAAAGACCCAATTTATTTTGCATATAAAACCAGGCCCCTCTTTCTCTAGCTATCTATCAAAAAGGTAAAATTCCTTCCTTATCTAAAGCCACCTAAACCATGATAAATTCTCCACACATAATCCAAGTTACAAGTGGCAAAGAGTCAGCAACTCAATTGCACAATTGATATCTTCCCTCAACATCATTGGGAGCATAAACATTAGTGATCCCAAAAGAATATTTTTTTACTAATAGAAGGACCCAAACTACTCTCTACATGGAATCAAACCCATGATCAACAATAGAGGATTTCCAATGAGGAGATATGAGTGTAACAACTCCACCTCGACTACCTTCATACTAAGAAGAAAAAACAAGGCTATCCAACCAAATAAGGCACCATGCAATAGAAAGCATGAAGGCAAAAAATATCTAGGCCAAAACAATATTGATATTGTATTCCAAATGGAATACTTTCTGGTGAGGTCTATGAGACCCCTCACAATCCATGAGATTTAATTCATGGATCAACCGCCTACATATCATCCTCATCCCCAAGAGAGTAGAAACTATTATGAAAGAAGTCAAAATTAGTTCTAAAACTAGCATAGGGATCCCCTCGGACCACCTAATGTTTTTGAGGACCTCAATGACAATTATCAACTCACCTAGAAGGGATTAAAGATCATCAAAGACAAGATGCTTGAGCAGTAAACATTGACATATCTTGAGGAGTGTGAACCCATCCAGGGTGAGAAGCACTCTCTAAAAAATATTTCCCTTGATGTGCAGGGTTTGAAAGATGAGAAACAACCAAGTAGTTCAAAAATGGCTTAGGTTGAGCCATTTCTTGAATTGGTTGTTGAGGATTCAACCCATTGGATTATTTCTGGGAAAATGCTAAAGTGTGCTTACCCTTGTGAACTGATGTGGTCCAACCTCCATCGTCTTTAGCACCCTCATATGAAGAAGGGGGAGATATTTCCTTTGGTGGGGACTTCATTCAAGGAAAAAACAAGGGACAATCCCTAATCTTATGTTCCAAAGATTGACAATGATAGTAGGTATTGGGTAAATTTAGATAACACACTTTCTAGGTGAAAATTTTAGCACCCACCTGAATATCAATGGTCTCTTTGAGATTAGAAGACAAATTTACTACAACACAAACCTTCTTTTAGGGATGAGCATGAAATAAATGGTATAGTTCCATGAAAACCACCCTATCAAGGGTTTGTGCAATAGTTTGTAGGAATGGCCAATGAGGAAAAGGAAGACCCAAAAACTCTATCCAAACAGGGACCTTTAGATTTTTTTATCTGAGACAATTTGAAGTATTTTGACCATGGCTAGAAAAAAATTAATTATTACCTCAAAAAATAGGGTCCATTCTTGAGGATAGCCTCAACATAGGTGGGATTGGAAAATTAAAATGAAAAGAAACCTTTTGTGAGATTTTGGATGCCATCAAGATGGACCCCACGAGGGGCCCAAGATTAGGAAACCCAATCATGAAGCATGCTTTCAGGTGGAACCCTCCCTGCAAAATAACTAATCAAAGTAAATTTTTCTAGCCAATCATGATTAAGTGCACAAAGAAGGGGGACTAAAAAGAGGGTGCAAGGTGCCAGTTTTTTTTTCAGAAATATTTTTTTTTTTACCCTCGACGAGAAATTGAAGATAGCTAGACTCAAAATTTCAAGATGCAACAAGAACAAGAGTTGTAGTAATTTGAATCTAGTTTCTGAACTACTAATTTATTTTGAGATTGGTGGAGATTAAGGCCCTCAAAAAATGGGAGCACAAAAAGTGGTCATGTTTTTTGTGAAAAAACATAACATAGCCTCTAGTTTGCTGCCCCTAAAATGTTAACTTTCTTTTTGAATTTTTTTAATCTCTCTAGTGAGAAATTATATAACACTACATAGTTTATCCCATATTTTTCTGCTAATTTGTTTTACTAATGTATGATTTTTCAAAAATTTATGAAGTGCACACATCCTGAAAATGTGAAATTTATGTGTGCTACCCCTATAAATCATTGAAAACTAATTAGAAATAAAGACTTCTTTTGTTGAAGTGTGTAGAATGGAGTCTAGTTTCTAAAAAAGTAACTTGTTTCAAAATTGGACGAATGAGACAAAATCTATGCCCAAAATACTACATGTTAGTTTTTGACAAAAATTGAACATACTTACAAAAGAAATTAGAGATGAAAAGCTTAACATAATTAGAATTCAAAATAAACTATATGGTTAGATCTCTAATAAAGAGATCTAAAACATCATGTCATCTAATTTTGTCATTGTTGAACCACATGCAAACTTGATGGGGAGCACATAGGAAAAATGTAAATTATTTGTATGTTTGATGGAAAACACATCTCAGACCTATTTGAATACTACAAGCCTTGGGTTGGATGCCCAAGACAAATCCAATCCTTAGGCTTGGTGGATCCCAATGCATTTAAAAGGGAACACACCCTATAGGACATACACCCTATTTTCCATGCACCCTATGTCAAAATAAAAACCTTTTAAATAGGGAAAACACCCTATTTGGTGTGTGCCAAATGTGGCAATAAAAATACAACATACCTTGCCAGGCCAATTTTAGTGCCAGGACCATACATATAATGTAACATTTAAGTATAATAATTTATTTTACTTAAGTAACCTTTTATGTGTATACTTTCAGGATGTTTGAGATTGGTTTCAACTTCATAGGAGTTAAGATAAAGATTCTGAATTTCGAGGGTTTTTGGGAAATTTCAGAGAGCCAAATTTTAGGAATCAACACATTGTCTTCAACATGATTCCCAGTGGAGTATTTATTGTAACCTTAAGCCCTTGACATTTACATGATCATTTGAGGATCATTTATCATTGTATTATTTATGATATGGCTATTTTGGTGGTTAACAAGTAAGTAAATAACCATTTTAGGAGAGAGAGAGAGAGAGAGAGAGAGACTTTATGGTTCTAAGTGGTTCTAATATGTCATAAGGGGTCATAATGGCTCTTAAGTTGTCTAAGAACCTGTTAGGACCTATTAGGACCCCTTAGGACACATTCAAACCTCTTAGGACCCCTTAGAACATATTAATCATTCTAGGACACACTAATGGGTTCAAATATGTCCTAAGGATTCCTAAGTAGTTTTAATGGCTCCTAAGTGGACCTAGGAACCCTTACAACCCATTACAGCTCCTTTGGACCCATTAAGACCCATTAGGACACATTAGGACCCCTTAGAGCACATTAATAGTTTGAGGGCATACTTTAGGATGTTAGATTAGGTGAAAAACTAATCTCCCAAGAACACCTGCATGCATAAACCTGTCACATGGAAGAAGCAAAAAACAGAAAGCAAGAAAGTCATGGAGGCCAAAAAGCCAGAGACATCTTATGGACATGCAAAGAGAAAATTTCTATTATGATCTAATAAGTGAATTAATAAAATACAAAGAGGGAATCCTTATAAAAGGATACCAAAACCCTAAAGGTGAAAACCCTAAAGAATAATGAGATGCCTAAGTCTAACTTAAGTGTAGAGAATAATAGACTAATAATTAAATAAATTAATTATTAGCTATAATATGACTACTCTAACACCCCCCCTTAAGTGTAACTTAGGGAGAAGCTAAACAACTAAGGACAAAAGATGCATGAAAACAAAAATGCATGAAAGAGAAATGGGTCCCGGCAACAAGGCCTGATCAGGTACCCAAGTACAAGAAATAAACTAGATGAAGGAAACAAAGCCTCCAATCTAGGGAATGTCCCAAAGAAAGGAACAAGAAAGAGCATGAAGCATCTCCAAAGCATGAAGCTGCAAACACTGTCAGAAGAATACTGCTGGAACCCCCACTGAAATAGTGCATGACCAGGTAGAGAAGACAAAGTCTGAAGAGCTGATCAATTGAAGAGGTGACCTCCAAAAAAGGAATGAATGAGTGTCTATATAGTAGATGATCCATCTCACCGAAATGCATAGGTGCCTAGCCACTGCATCCGCCTAGTACATAGGAACAAAAATTGAATACGTAGATCACTCAACCGAACCAAGGAAGCAATAGAGCCAACAGGTGAACCCCCCCATAATGCTGAACAGAGAGAGGGGTGACAGGAACACTGAAATGCAATGCCAGAAACATCTGCAAGAAGAAGAATCAGGAACACCAACAGTGCAACAGAAGTACACGCACAGGATAAAGGGCGGTGTCGAAGAAGAAGAATAGATCTTCTGGACACACAGCATGGGCTAATGTCATGGAAGGTACACTCACTTGACAAAGGTGGATGAGCACAAAAGGCAAAACATCATAACCCCCCATGGCACTTTATAACTGAGTGCAAGTACAAACAAACACAAGGAGTACAAGATCCCATATATGCAAAAGCAGGCACTTTATCTCAGTGCGTTTATAGAAAAAAGAATGCAACAGTGGAGATATATACAATACTCAAAATAAGAAGGAAAGAAGAACAGTGAGAACAGAAGCAGAAGTCATCCCAAGAATGGAGATCCGTGGACCTGTAAAAGCCAAGTAGTCCATCTGAGTGCAGAAAAGCAAAACTCAATGGAGGAAGAACCTGGTATATAATCTGGAAATAAGACCTCTGAAACTAAAAAGTACACTGAACAAGCTTTCCGAAAATATCAAGTTTGCTGAAAACTAAGCCCGGATGTGAGAGATATAGTGTCCGGAATGCAAAAAGTACCCGTGACTTTGACTGGCAGAAAACCCCTGCAAACGGAAAAATCAAACAACCAAACTAAAAAAAATAGAATGGTCTCGGAACCAGCTTTCCGTCGATATCTCGTTTGGCAAAAAATGCCATCGTATGCTCAAGTTACGGCAAAAACAGTGACAGGTGCTCTGGTAGGCACCTGAAAAAGAAAACCTCTGAATTCAACAGCCTGGTGCGAAAAATGGAAGGAAGATCAAAGTTAATTGCTCAGCTGATTTGATACCATGTTAGATTAGGTGAAAAACTAATCTCCCAAGAACACCTGCATGCATAAACCTGTCACATGGAAGAAGCAAAGAACAGAAAGCAAGAAAGTCATGGAGGCCAAAAAGCCAGAGACATCTTATGGACATGCAAAGAGAAAATTTCTATTATGATCCAATAAGTGAATTAATAAAATACAAAGAGGGAATCCTTATAAAAGGATACCAAAACCCTAAAGGTGAAAACCCTAAAGAATAATGAGATGCCTAAGTCTAACTTAAGTGTAGAGAATAATAGACTAATAATTAAATAAATTAATTATTAGCTATAATATGACTACTCTAACATTGGATTCTAATGTGTCCTAATAGGTCCTAATGTGTCCTAAGGGAATGTAATAGGTCCTAAGTTTTCATAGGACCACTTATAACCCTTACAACCCCTTAGGACACATTATAACTTTAAAGTGTGTCCTATGATTATTAATGTGTTCTAAGTGGTTTTAATGGGTCCTAATATGTCCTAATAGGTTTTAATGTGTCCTAAGTGGTTTTAATAGGTCCTAAGGGTTACTAGGACTACTTTGGACCCATTAAATCCCCTTAGGACACATTAGGACCCATTAGGATACAGTAGAATCCATTACCGTGTCCTATGCTCCTTAATCTATTCTAAGGGGTATTAATGGGTTCTAATGTGTCCTAATGGGTCCTAATGTGTCATAAAGGGTTGTAGTGGGTTTTAATGTGTCATAAGACCACTTAGGACCCATTATGACCCATTATGATACATTAGAACCCATTAGTGTGCCCTATGATGGTTAATGTGTTTTAAGGTGTCCTAAGAGGTTGTAATGTGTCCTATGGGGTCCTCAGGGGACCTAGGACCACTTAGGACCAATTATGACCCCTTATGATACATTAGGACCACTTAACACCAAATAGGACACATTAGGCCCCATTGCAACCACTTAAGACCCATTACAGTCCCTTACGACACATTAGTGTGTCCTACGAAAACTAATGTGTTTTAAGGGGTCCTAATGGGTTCTAATGTATCCTAAGGGATCCTAATGGGTCCTAAGTGTTTTTCGGACCATTTAGGATACATTAGAATCCCTTATGACACATTAGGACCCATTAGGACACATTAGAATTCATTAGTGTGTCCTATGCCCCTTAATGTGTTCTAAGGGGCATTAATAGGTTTAAATGGGTCTTAATGTGTTCTAGTGGGTTTTAATGGGTTCTAAGGGTTCTTAGGACCACTTAGAGCCCATTATGATCCCGTATGATACATTAGGGCCCCTTAGGATAGATTATTATGTCCTACATTGTTAAATGTGTTCTAAGAGGTTGTGATGGGTTCTAATTTGTCCTAATGCGTCCTAAGGGATATTAGGACCACTTAGCATCCATTATAACCCTGAAGGATACATAAGGACTTGATAGGACACATTAGAACCCTAAACTATGTTCTAAGATGATTATTATGTTCTAAGGGGTCCTAATGGGTCATAATGTGTCATTGTGGGTCTTAATGGGTCCTAAGGGTTCATAATGGTTCCTAAGGGTTCCTAGGACCACTTAGGACTCATTACAACCCATTAGGACACATTAGGACACATTATAACCCTAAAACATGTCTTGTTACTATTAATGTGTTCTAAGGGGTCCTAATGTGTCCTATAGGGTCTTAATTTAGGTCCTAAGGGGTTGTAATGGGTCCTAAGGGTTTTTAATGGGTCCTTAGAGTTCCTAGGACCACTTAGGACCCACTAAAACCTCTTAGGACACAATAGGAACTAGTAGGACACATTAGAGTCCATTAATGTGTCCTACACCCCTTTACATATTTTAAGGGGTATAATGGGTTCTAATGTCTCCTAATGGGTCCTAATAAATCTTAAGGGGTTATAATGGGTTTTAATATGTCCTAGGGCCACTTAGTACCAATTATGACCCCTTATGATACATTAGAGCCACTTATAACCCATTAGTGTTTTTTACAATGGTTAATGTGCTCTAAGGGGTCCTAGGGCCACTTACAATCCATTATGACCCCTTATGATACATTAGGGCCATTTAAAACCCAATACGACACATTAGAACCTATTACAACCACTTAGGATGATGATGACTAATGTGTTCTAGGGGGTCCTAATGGGTTTTAATGTCTTAATGGGTCCTAATGTGTCCTATGGGGTCCTAATGGTTCCGTGGGGGTCATAGTACCACTTAGGACCTATTACATAGGACACATCAAGACCCATTAGGACACATTAAAACCCATTAGTATGGCATACACCCCTTACTATTTTCTAAGGGGTATTAATGTTTTTTAAAGTGTCCTAATTTATTCTAATGTTTCATATGGGGTCATAATGGTTCCTGAGGGATCCTAGGACCACTTAGGACCCCTTAGGATACATTAGTGTGTCCTACAATGGTTAATGTGTTCTAAGGGGTTTAATGGTTTATAATGTTTCCTAATAGGTCCTAATGCATCCCAATGGGTCCTAAGTGGTTGTAGGACCACTTAGGACTCATTAAAACCCCTTAGGACATATTAGGACCTATTAGGATACATTAAAACCCATTAGTGTTATATATGCATCTTAATGTGTTCTAAGGGGTATTAATGGGTTATAATGTGTCCTAATGCATCCTAAGGGGTAATAAGGGGTCCTAATGTGTCCTAGTACCACTTAATATCCATTGTGACCCATTATGATACATTAGTGTGTCCTATAATGATTAATGTGTTATAAGCGGTCCTAATGGTTCCTAAGGGGTCCTAAGGGATCCTAATGTGTCCTGTAGAGACCTAAGGGGTCCTAGGAAAACTTGCAACCCATTATGACCCCTTGTGATATATTAGGACCACTTAAACCCCAATAGGACACATTAGGACCCATTACAACCACTTAGGACACATTAGTGTATCCTACAATAGTTAATGGGTTCTAAGGGGTCCTAATGGGTTCTAAGGGGTCCTAATGGGTTCTAATGTGTCCTAATAGGTCCTAATGTTTCCTAAGGGGTCTTGATGGGTCCTAAGTGGTTTTATGACCATTCAAGACATATTATAACCCCTTATAACTCATTAGGACCCATTAAGATACAATAGATTCCTATATGTGTATCCTACACCCCTTAATGTGATCTAAGGGGTATTAATTATTTCTAATATGTCCTAAGGGGTTATAATTAATCCTAAGGGGTTATAATGGGTCCTAAGGGGTCCTAGGACCACTTATGACCCATTATGACCCCTTAGAATGCATTAGGACCCCTTAGGACACATTAGTGTGTCCTACGAAGGTTAATGTGTTCTAAGGGGTTGTAATTGGTTCTAAGGTGTCCTAATGGATCCTAATGTGTCCTAATATTTCCTAAGGGTTTTTAATGGGTCCTTAGAGTTCCTAGGACCACCTAAGACTCATTAAAACCCCTTAGGACACATTAGGACACATTATAACCCATTAGAGTGTCCTACACCCCATAATGTGATCTAAGGGGTATTATTGGGTTCTAATGTGTCCTAATGGATCCTAATGTCTCCTAAGTAGTCCTAATGTGTCCTAAGAATTCATAATGGGTTCTAAGGGGTTGTAGGACCACTCAAAACCCTTTACAACCCCTTGGGACCTGTTAGGACACATTATAACTCTAAAGTGTGTCCTACAACTATTAATGTGTTATAAGGGGTTGTAGGAGGTCCAAACGTGGTCTAATGGGTCCTATTGTGTCTTAAGGGGTCATAATGGGTCCTAAGATATCCTAAGACTAGTTAAGACACATTATAACCCCTTATGATACATTGGGAGTCATTAGGACACATTAGAACCCATTAGTGTGTTGTACGCCCCTTAATGTGTTCTAAAGGGTATTAATGGGTTATAATGTTTCCTAATGGGTCCTAATGCATTCTAACTAGTTGTAATGGGTCCTAAGGAGTCTTAGGACCCATTATGACCCATTATGACCCTGTATGATACATTAGGACCCCTTAGGACACATGAATGTGTCCTATGTGTTAAAACTAGTGGTTGTCGTTGCACTAAAAGATTGAATTGTTAATGCTTGATACAACCACTAGACATATAGAAGACACATGAGGCAGTTAATAGATGTCACACACCATCATTGCATTGGAAAATCCAAGGAGACCAAAGGCACAATCAATCTTTCTCACCATTGTAGCAACCCCCCAGTGCAAGCGCATGGTTTGAACGTGTGACCAAGCTATGATACCATTTGTTACATGAACTAGCGGTTGTCATTGCACCAAATGATTGACCTATTAATGCCTGATAAAACCACTAGACATATAGAAGACACAAGAGTTGGTTAAGCCATGTCATGAACCACAGTTGTGTTGGCAACACCAAGGAGACCAAGGGTGCAATCAGTCTTGCTCACCATTGTAAAACTATGCCCCTTAATATGTTCTAATGGGTATTAATGGGTTATAATGTGTCCTAAAGGGTTCTAATGCATCCTAAGGGGTTGTAATGGGTCCTAAGGGTTCTTAGGACCACTGAGGACCCATTACAATCCCTTAAGAGATATTAGAACCCGTTAGGAAATATTATAACCCTAAAGTGTGTCCTATGATAATTTATGTGTTATAAGGGGTCCCAATGTGTCCTAATGGGTCTTAAGGAGTCCTAATGGGTCCTAAGGATTCCTAGGACCACTTAGGACCCATTAAAATCCCTTAGGAAACATTAGGACACATTAGAACCCATTAGTATTCCCTATAATGATTAATGTGTTCTAAGGAGTCCTAAGAGGTCTTAATGTGTCCTAAGGGGTGCTAATGGGTCCTAATATGTCCTAAGGGGTCATAGGACAATGTAGGACCCATTTTGATCCCTTATGATACATTAGAACCACTTAGAACCATAAATTATCTCTTGCAATGATTAATGATCTCTCTCTCTCTCTCTCTCTCTCTCTCTCTCTCTCTCCTAACATTGTTAAACATACATGTTAATTACCAAACTAACCATAGCATAAACAATAAAATGAGAAATGATCCTCAAACACGCAAGTCAATAGCTTAAGGTTACAATCAATTATCCACAAGAAATCATGTTGAAGACAATGTGTTAATTCCTAAAATTTGGCTAAGTCTAAATTTTATTAAAAACCCTCAAAATTCATAATCTTTATCTTAACTCCTATAAAGATGAAACCACTTTCAAACATCCTAAAAGTATATAGTTAAAATGTAACTTAATTATAAGAAAGGAAGGGTATGTAACTTATACTTAGGCTCGGGAAACTCAAGCTATAGGGCGTGCACCCTATTGCTCTTTAAGGACCAAAAAAAAATTGGCACCTTTTTGGTGCCCCGTCTTTGTGCATATATCCTCACAGGAATTATCAAAATATTGAATGGAAAGAACAACATTAGGAGAGGTCATTCCTCATGAAACACCTTCGGAACAAACTTGTGAGATTGCTTGTTCAGAAGAACCATGGTTTCCCATTGCCAAAACTCCAACACTAGCATCAACTGTTGGACCAAAGTTGGTCGGAGCCATATTAAAACCTAAAATCTAGTCATTAATGTGGTATAAAAATGTAAAAGCCAAAGGATTCATAAAAATGGTACAAAAGACCATAAAAACCTAGTAGAGCTCATTCCTCCATTTATTTATCTTTTCAGTAAAATTGATCTTGAAAAATAATCAAATTTTTAAAAGAGACTGGGGTAGATGAGGGTGCATATTGAACAATTTCTTATATTTTAATAATAAAACTAGGAAAAAAAATTATGCGCTTATTATATGATCTTTTCAATGCAAACAAAATCTAAAATTCATAGTAATTCAAATACTAGATTCAAAATACTGCACCTTTTCATTTTATCACATTTAAATTTTGAGGGTAAACGTCTTGACTTAAAATTATCAAAAGTTAGGTTTAGAATATTTTAGAAAAAAAAAACAATTTCCTATGGCGTCCATTTATCTTTATTTCAATGTAGGCGCCCACATAAGAGAAGAGGAAGCATGTTTGATTCAAAGTTTGAAGAAGACATTAGTAGTAGAAAGTAAGTAGGAAGTCACATAAGGGAAGGGGAAGTATGTTTGATTCAAAGGTTGAAGAAGAGATTAGTAGGAGAAAGTAAGTAGGAAAGGGTTTTGTGTTGTTAGTTTCATGTTTAAGACTTTCACATTTTGTGATAGTGCTCTCAAGGATGGTAGTGTGCATAGTCATGTCTTAGCTAGACAACCTTGTCCAAGTCACATGTTGGTGTCTAATGATCTGTAATTATTGGTCAAGCATGTACTCCTTACAGAATAATGAATTCTTGGAAAAGACTAGCAGATCTACCTTATTCAAGTCACCCAATTGATTTAATTAGTGTGTGAAATATGGGTTGTTAAGAAAAAGAGTGTGTTGTACAATCATGGTGCTCGATTGATGTAGTCATACTAGATGCTCGTAAGTCACTACTTTTATCCTAGTACTATGTGTCATTATATGATGCCTTGTGCTTGATATCATTCATTTCCATTAGTACTTCATAATTATATTCTATGAATTTCTAACTATTGGAGATGAATCAAAGAATATGAGGTGTAAAAGATAAAAATTTTGGTGGAAAAAGCATAATTTAAAGTCAAGGAGTGTGACTACACACATTCTTGTCCAAAGGAACGTACTAATGATTAAGGATGGGAGTAAAAAGATTTCTAAATATGATAAAGGCTCTATTTGGGCACAAGTCATGGAAGAAAGGATAAATTGGTGTGCTCCAAGAGATCAAATAATAATTACGTCATGTTATGAATAGGGGTACTCAAGTGAAGGTATAATGTGAGATAAAATATTAAATATACAATTTTATCTTTATATGTTATTCCCACTTTAGCACATATATGCTAAAATAAATCAAATTTGCTAAAGTAAACACAAAATATATTCATTATATCTAACAAAAGAAGTGTAACTAAAAGAAGACAAAATGAACTTTGCTTAATGTTATTTATCTATCTTTTCTTAAATATTGTCTTTAAGTCTACAAAACATAGACATTGAAACTAGAGCGCATAAAAAATATCCTAAAAAATAATTTCCCAAATTTTAAGTTAATTTATAAAATTATCTTGTTAAATTGGTCAAATGCAAACCACAAAGTTGAAAAATTCTTGCCTCCATGAAACTAACTAGAAATAAAAAATTAAGCACATAAAATTTTGAGGGGATCATACTATATGCAGTAGCCACTTGGAGTATTTATTAAGTTGGCCTGATGAACGATCAAATTCAAGATCAATGTTTATGTCAAATCTATTTAACCAATAGTAATATATTGTAGAACCCATGGTGGAATTTCTATAATACCATTCTCATATTTAATGGTCCAGATAAGTTTCCAGGCTCTTGCTCACTCTGAGGCACCTATAAAATTCTTTTTAGTTATATCAATTTAATGTGTTC
The DNA here is from genome assembly GCA_027943335.1 of Chamaecyparis obtusa. NCBI lineage: Eukaryota > Viridiplantae > Streptophyta > Pinopsida > Cupressales > Cupressaceae > Chamaecyparis > Chamaecyparis obtusa. The sequence continues at coordinate 1,353,049 of BSBK01004522.1, forward strand.
ATAACTAGTTATAAGAAAGTTTAAGTAGAAATAGTAAACGCGGCGCTGTTCAAGAAAGGTAAAGGAAGAGAATATATAGTTGGTGAGCTTCAATCCAAACAAAATTTCACCAGTCGTTGAGGGATTTAAAATATGAGTTTGTAGCCAAAAGTTGGTAAGGCATCAATTTTGAAAAAAAAAAAAATTTAAAATAGAGCTTTGATTTGCATGTTTATTTTAGACAGCCTATACATTAGGTTGGACTGATTACCTGAAACAATGAAAGTGGACTGTAGTTTTGTAATCAGCCCACATGATATTTTGGTTTTTATGGGATAAAATTTTTAAACAGTCAGTATGTTGTGGTCAAAATAATTTTAGGATTGTGATGTTTTAATTATTAGTTGAAGTTTTGTCAAAGTATTGTTTAAACACTTCGGTATGGTCAAAACAATCACCGGATTTTAGTGCCTCTATTAGTAGTTCGAATTTTCTTGACAGAATCCTGTAAACAATTGACAAGTTATGATCAAAACATTTGATAAATGTGTTTATTGTATATGTTCCTTAAAAAATAATTGCTAAATTTTTTATTACGCGTTATTTTAGAATTTCTTATTAGTACTTGCCGATACGCTAAGAAGTACTATTGCATCTCTTTTTTCTTCCATTAACTAGTGATTAAATGGACTGTTCTACACCAATGAAAATAAAATCTATTTTATATTTCATTATAAGTTTTCATTTGTAAAATGTAGATGCAAATTATTTAACTTTATAATATCTAGAACTATTGGATGAATGTGTTTGAAGTCTTAATACACGAATGAACCAATTAAAATTTACCACATTTTTTATTTATAATTTTCGAGGTATAATATATATTTATTCTCATCCAAAATTTTGTTCTCATATCTATACTATTAATTTTTACAATATATTATAATTGAAATAACAACCTATGCTATTATAATATATATTTATTTTTATTCATATTTTTAAAGTTTTTTAATTTTTATTTTTATTATATACTAAGTATACATTAACAACTATTTATGTAAAAAAACTTATGTGATTTATTTGCTTATAGTTTTTATTTTTTCTTTACAAAATATTAATATTTAAATTAAACTATATTAAATTAATATTATAATAATTTTATTTTGAAAAATTTATTAAATTTAGTTTAAAAGATCAATTTATTTAAATTTATTTATTTATAATAGTTTTAATGAAAATTCTTTTTAAAAAATTAATATTCTATTATTTCTACTATAACTTAAAAAAATTTAATTATAAAAAATTATTACTTCTACTATTACTATATAAAATATAATAATTAAAAAATTAATATATTATTCCTTCTACTTTTACTTTCTACTATAACTAAAGGCAAGTACTTAGCCACTACGTAACACTTGTTAAGATTATGCTGTCTAATTTTTTAAAAATCTATAGCTGTGTGTTCTATATATTATCCATCTTCCTTTTCATTAAGATAATGTTTGAGTTACAACTTACATCCATATAATTCCCTTTTGAATTTGATATCGCTGTGGGTCCATGACCTCTCTTCGGATGGCTGGGTAATTTTTCTCATGATTCCTAGGATGAGATAAGCAAATAGCAAATTAGATCCATCTTTACACGAAAGCCAGAGTATATTCTCACACTGCAGTCAAAATACCATCGTAGCATTTGTAGGATGGGAATTTATGTTTCCCTAGGCAGTTCTTAGCTTTCTTGAATTAAAAATTAAAACTTAAAAACTATCAATGATAATGTAGGTAAGAAAAAATAACAATATATATCTGCTTGGGGCTTCTGCTATAGTACAGGTATCCGAATATGTTTTATTTTGTTGTTTAAAAGAAAGTAATATTGAGCTTCTCAATTATTAGATTTAGATATTTTAAATTGAGATTATATTCTTATTTTTGTAATCATTATACTGAGAAATTTAAGTAGTTTTTAGAAGTTTTATGCAATGTGGAGTGAGTAATGTTTTTTTCCATGTGTATTTATTTGTAAAAATATTTAAAAATATATAATTTATAATAATTGTTTATTTATTTTTTCACTAATTAATCTTGAAAATTGGTTAATTCAAAAAAGATACTTGGGTAGATGAGAGTGCACATTAAACATCATGTTAGATTTTAATAATAAAAGTAAGAAATTTTTTGTGTGTGCTTATCATTTCACCTTTTCAATGTAAATAATTTTTTAAATTCATAGTAATTAGAAACTAGATTCGAAATACTACACTTTTTCATCTTATCACATATTTAAATTTTGAGGGTAAATATCTTGATTAATTATGAGAAGTCAAGTTAGATGCTTTGAAAAAGAAAATAATTATTTTTTACTTCCATTTATGTTTATTTCCTTGCACATAGCCACATAAGAGAGGGGAATTATGTTCGATTCAAAGGTTGAAGAAGGTATTATTAGTAGAAAGTGGGTACGAAAGGATTTTGTGTCGTTGGTTCCATGTTTGAGACTTTTACATTTTCTCATAGTCCTCTCAAGGATGGTAGTGCACAAAGTCATGTATTAGGTAGGCAACCTTGTCCAAATCACATGTTGGTGTCTAATGATCATAATTTTGTTCAAGTTTCATACTAGCATCCAACACCACACGATCACATTATTTATAATTATTGGTTAAACACGTAATGTACTCTTTGTGGAATAATGAGTGCTTGGGGAAGGTTAGGAGATCTACTTTTATCAAGTTAGTCAATTGATTTAGTTAGTGTGTAAAATATTTGTTGTTAAAAAGAAGAGTGTGTTGTAACCATGAAGTTCAATTGCTATAGGCATACTAGATGCTCCCAAGTCTCCAATTTTATCTTAGTGTTGTGTGTTATTGATCTTATATGCTCCCTTGTGCTTGATATTATTCCTTTCCCATTAGACATTTATAAATATATTTATGATTTTTTTAATTTTTGGAGATGAATCAAAGAATGTGAGGTATGAAAGATAAATCTTTGGGTGGGAAAATTATAATGAAAACACAAGGAATGTGACTAAGAACATTCTTGTCCAAACGAATGTACTAAGGTTTAAGGACCAAAGTGAGAAGATTTCCAAATATGATAGACTCTATTTGGGTATAAGTCATGGAAATAGAGATGGATTTGTGCTCTAATAGATCAAATAATAATGACATCATGTTTATGAATTAGGGGACTCAATTGAGAATATAAAGAGGGATAAAAGTATTAAGTGTACAATATTATAACCTCACCTTAGCACATTTGTTGTTAAATAAATCAAGTTTTCTAAAGTACATAGAAAATATGTTCAATATATCTTAAAAAAGTGTATTACAAAAGAAGACTAAAGTGCCTTTTTTTTATGTTATTTATCTTTATTTAAGTATTTCCTTAAACTCTACAAGTCATAAACATTAAAATTACAAGACACATAAAAAGTATCCTAAAAACAAATTCCCAAGTTTTATGTTAATTTTTAAAATTATCTTGTTGAATTTTGTCCAACAAGTCACAAATTTCGAACAAGTGTTGCCTCCATGAAACCAAGAAATAAAAAATTAAGCACATTAAATTTTGAGGGGATCATATTCTATGCAGTAGTCACATCAAGTATTTATCAAGTTGGTCACATTAAGGATAGAATTCATGATCCATGTTGATGTCAAATCAATTATGGACCACTTTAACAATGAGAAATATAGTATAGAACCCATGGTGTAATTTCTATAGTACTATTTCATATTTAATGGTCCAAAAAAGTGTCACTTTTGCCAATTTAATATGCATGACCTTTGCTATTGAGTTACTTTAATCGATGTGTGTGGTATATTATTATTGGTATAATTAATTATTCACCTAATTATAATTTACTTAAGCTTACTTAGGATAATGCATAACATAATAGTTTGTATATGAGACACTTAGGAGTTTGTACATTTAGTTGCACATGGTGTAGGAGAAATTTCACTTTAGGTGGTGATAGTAGTTATGTTATTCCACTTCAAGTGTTGTCTCTACCTTTTGTGAACTTATTACTTTATCATACTCCACATGTTGCACATACTTCATTACACAATGGAGGATGATCTTGTTAGGATTAGATAATATTGAGAGGGGGATGAATCAGTATTACAACACTTTAATTTAAACTTCAACCAATTGAAAATAAACCATAACAATGCTGAAATTAAAATAAGATTTAAATGCACAACACATAACTCATGACACCATGATTTGTTTTCGAGGAAACCCTGGCCAAGGGAAAACCCCGGTGGGGATGGTACCCACAACTATGCACTAAAATATAGCATCCTTGTTAGGAGTTTCTTATTACATAGTACATTTCCTTGTTAGAGGAATACAAAACCCTATTAGGGGTATACAAAAACCCGGTTAAAGGTGGTGGGCTTACAACTCTTACAATCAACAAACTGTCACAAAGTGATTTCCAAAAATGAACAATACAAGCATCTTCTATGCTTAGATAGTTCCAATTATAGCTCTATCAAACACTAGTCTTGCATCTTCTCTCTTCTCTCAGATTCACATCATCATATCATCATCACAATCACACTTATCACTTTCATAAAGAACTCTATACTTATACAAATTTTGCCATCCAGTAGGTTTTCAAAAGACATTACAAAACATAATAAATACTTATGAAAATGCTAAACATAGAGTTGGCAATCATATATTACCAAAGTGTCATCAATATACAACATTTATTTGACTTAGCACATTTCCATATCAACTAACCTTTCCTCAATCATCGTGACTGCTCATATGCCATGTTACACTAATTCTCTATCTTCGCATACCTTCACAACACTGTATCTCACTGATCTGATCACCAAAACACATGCGACCTTAATTGAAGGTCATACATATCCCAAAATGTCTTATACTAACTTCACAAGACATAATACATCGTACATTATCATCGCTAACCAAAACTGTAACACAATATACTGTTATCCTGATTCTGTACTTAGTCATTTTTATGACTATGACTCCAGTACTAAAACTCTCTGCATGCGATCACTCCAGCATAAGTGTTTCCATAAATGACAACCCTTAAGTGATCCCTAGTGCTCCAAAACATCACTTGCCAACAATGATGGTATTGATGGAAACACTTAGCGAAAAATGACTAAGTGTCAAAAGCACTATCTTCCTTCTACAATATACATACTCTCCTCTTTTCTTTTCTTTTCTCTTTTTCTCTTTTCCTCTTCTTCTTTTTTATTTCTTTTTCTTCTTCTTACATTTTCTCTTCTCTTCCTCTCTTCATTTTCTCTTCTCATTTTTCTCTTCACTTCCTCTCCCTTTGACATCAATGGCAAAGGTACTTGCAAAATTTGAAAACTTCTAAGCACAAAAAGACTTAGTGCTTACTCACCAAATTTAGAATATCTTGGAAAGAATCTTCCAAGGTCTTCACTTCCTCAACCCATGATTTAATCAAATGTTCACTGGCATGGATCAGTCCATTCAGTGCATAGGATGTTGTTTTTGTTGCCTTCATCTCTGTGGGTATAGACATTGATCCTTCTATTTTCTCCATCTCTGAGAGATGAGCTTTGAGCATTGATAGCTTAGGAGTTATTAAAATCTTCAGCAAACCAAATCTATCTACAAATCTCCCTTTCTCTGCATTCAGAACTCTTGTTTTATCCAAAATCTTGGATATCTATTTTTCCATTTCTACCACGGTTTGTGAAGATGTTTCACAACTGTCCATCAAGCTGTCAAGTGTAGCCTTGTCCTTGGCTATGATGTCATCAATGTTCTTCACATGTCTACAAGGATTTATGCAGTGATTGTATATGTTTCTACCTTGTGCTACAAAGCTCTTAGCCTTAAGTGTAGTTGCTTTCAGAATGTACAAGTCCCATGTAATGGACTGACAAACTTCTTTCAACTTCTTCTCCAAAAATCTATTTTTTCCTTATCCTCTACAGTCTTCAGCAGTGACCCAAAGTGAGTGTCAAAGTTGTCCAATGCCATGCCTAAGTTCTCTGCCTCATCCTTACCTTAAAAAATAATAGGTGTAGGGAGTAATTTATTACTGTCTCTTCTACCCTAGCTATTGTACACTCAAATTGTGCACTCCTCTAAGTCATTACTTCCAAGAGAATCCATGGATTGGAAATCTTGAGAAAGCGACCTAGAGCTCCCTAGGCATGGATTCACAAGGATGTTTGAATAGTGCTCTCAGCTAGAGCTATTGAGCATGCAACCTTGCTAGTAAACCACACAATGGGAGATTCAATGAGACAAGGGAAAGAATGCCAATATCTTCAAGAATCTTGAATGAAATGCAATGCAACCATGCTAAAAATAAAGAATGCAACTAAGCTATGGAATGAAAATGAAAATATTACCAATCCTTACTAATTAGGCTATGTGAGCTAAACTAAAGCATCAAAGAAAACCAAGCCAGAAATGCAATGAAACTAAGCTATGATGAAAGAGTGAAGACTAAAAACAATAAGATCTCCAAAGCTCCAAAATCTCCAAGAAAACCTACAGCATAAGATTAGTATCAAAAAGTTGGGATCCTAAAATGAGAAGAGAGCTCTCATTTTAAAGGAATTGAAAAGGAATGGACCATGGAGATTAAGAGGCAAAAGATTTAATCAAGGGTGGAGCATGAAAGAGGAATCAATCCATGTGCACAAGTCTCCTCCAATGAGAAAATAAGAGTTGACTTTTATGTCCCATATGAGACAAAAAGGTCTTTTCTTCTTTTTATAAAATAAGAATAATGCTTTATTTGTGCAACTTAGGATAAAAGGAAAAGTGGGGACTTTTTATTTAATAAAAGGGGAGAAAATTTCTTTTAATTAAATAAAGACTTGGGATAAAATAGTTAATCCATAGGATATAATTGAATAAATGATAGAATTAGGATTTAATCAAGGAAATTGATATTAAATCGAAAATGTTGATTCAGGAATTTGCTAAATTGTTGAATGGGGGCCCAAAGTCTAGGCGACCATTTTAGGGTGCATACATTTGCCCCTCTTTGACTAATGTGCGATCGATTTGGGATCACATGCAGTCGAAGAATAGAATTGAAGTGTGAGATCGATTTGGGATCACAAAACAACCTAGACGTGTGTTCGACAGATGGGAACACATCAGGACAAGGATAACCTGATAAAGATAAGCTGAAAGACAAGACCAACATACCTGTCAAGTCTCAAATAAGAGATAAGAATCTCAAGCTGATCTGATTGATAAAGCTAAATCAAAGGTTGAAGTTTGATAGGTACTGCCCCCTTGGAATCAAAATTGAAATTAGGTAGAGGACAGTAGAAAATTGATAAAGTTGATCAAATCACTAGAAATCATAATCGAAGGTGAAAGGTAATAGAATAACCATTAAGCAGTGAAGATATGCCCCAGTTTGACCAGGTTTGACTAAAAAGATATAGGATAAAGATGAAGTCAAACCTTAGAGAGATGAAGAGAATGAAAATGAATGATAGACTAGAAGGTTTGAAAGAAATGGAGATGAAGATGCCCCAACAAAGATCGAAGGATCAGGCCTCAAAAGGTCAGCCAACTGCGCAGAAGTAGGGAGAAAATTTTGAAACACAATTTTGACTATCAAGATTAACTCATATTTTGATTTCAATCCCAAAAATGGATCCAGGACATCAACATTAGCCAAGGGTGCAATTTTCATGAAATTCTGAGGTGTTTTGAAAATTAGGTCAAAAAGTCAAAAGGCTATATATAGGGGGAAAAAGGTCATTTTCAAATTCATTTGTCTTATTGTGATTTTGAGAACCTTAAGAGCTCAGAGAGAGAAAATGGCCCAGCAAGTAGCGATTCCATTCAATAGACATCAATTCGAGCGCGGTCGGTTGCACAACCGGCCTCCTCACTATGCTGCCCCGGTAAGTTTTAAGAAAAACTCACCTTTTGAGTCATTTATGAGCATTTATTGCATTTTAAAACATGTTTTTAATTATTTTGAAATATTTCAAATTGTAACCCTGTGAAAGTTCGTACAACACAAAAAAAGTATCGCACACACTTGACACATTTTATCATGTGATAGTTCGTGGGTCCAAAAAATATCGCACAAGGGTTGAATCCAGTATCGCATGATACTGGATGAAACATCGTGAGATCCTATGTGAACTATCATAGATAAAAATAGTATCGCACTACTATAAAGGAAAGTATCGCATGATACTATACCAAAAAATAGTGTCACACTATTTAAAAAGAAACATCACATGTTTTAAATTTCAGCAATATGACATGGGTCTAGACAATTTTTGTGTTTAATATTGTTTGTACTGCTTTTAATCATCCATCATGATATGTTCTGACATTTGGTTTGGGGTTATGGCTTCCAGGAGGCTTTTCTAGCATTGATCATCAGAATGCCGAGAGTGACCAGGTTACGCTGCGTCAGGGATTTGGATGATCCTGGGCGAGATGACTTGATCAGCATAGGGTTTGGATACTTGCTACAAATGCCCCATATACAAGTGAACCATGGGTTATTGACTACTTTGGCTGAGAGGTGGCACAGTGAGCATAATACCTTTCACTTACCGACTGGAGAGGCCACCATTACCTTGGAGGATGTCTATCGGATCCTTCGAGTGCCTAGCCATGGAGATCCAGTGAGTATAATCATGTTTATAGATATTGATAGATGTAAAAGTTTCCATATGATGAAAAACTAACATGATTATTTGTTGGCACAAGTATATTATGATCAGGATCCGACCGAGGGGCGACAGGCCATCCAGGACATATTCCAGGATGTGACTATCATCGACAGACACCTCAGTTGGGACCGGATGATGGAGGAGTATGGTCATGACTACCTGATTCCATGCATAGTATGTTCTATAGTAGCACAAGCCCTTATTACTGATAGGAGCTAGAGAGGGTTCCCATTGGGCTGGGGTAGGTTAGTTGCCGATCTGATAGCACACCCATGATGGATGGCATGGGGCTCGACCATCTTGGTTGATATGTACCACGAGCTCCATGAGATATGTACCTTATTACATAGTTCTTGCCCGGATATGGGTGAGGGAGCACATTGTTGTAGTGTGACCACATGTACAGCCAAGGGAGCGGAGATGCCCCTATATCTAAAGATACATGGGATTCCTTTCACAGTCCCATAGCGGATACCTCACATATTATAGGAGGTTATTAGATGAGCTCATGGCCTTTGAGTAGAGGCCATATAGATAGGTTGAGTAGTGGAGCGATCGAGAGTGGGAGCTGGGATATATGTTGTGCAGTCGACCACTAGTAGGTCAACATGCTGAGATAGTGGAGAGATTCATGATCACCTGAGTCTGGAGGTAGTTTGGGTGGCAGCAGAGGGTATCAGTGGAGATGACCACTTATGCTAGGGCTCAGGATGAGGATTGATAGGGGTGGCTGCCGATGCTGGACTACCAGTAGGCAGCACAGGAGACTACAGGTATATGTAGGGAACCATGGGACTACCTCCCCAAGATAGTAGATGTAGGTGCAGATGCAGCCTACAGGGTAGAGCAGCGGAGACATCCCTTTCCATAGTTCACTGTACTAGATGCACAACCACAAGCACAGGGTGGGGATGGGAGTGACGAGGATGATGGGGGAGATGGAGGTGGGGGGAGAGGAGAGAGAAGACATAGCTCTAGATCAGGTGGTTGGAGATGGTCATGGAGACATAGATCTATGACCCCCAAGGATGAGGCGAGACCAGTTCATCGATGAGTGGATGCAGGGTAGGATCAGCCTGTATGGGGAGGGGATGATCTCTGGGATCGTATACAGGTTTTGGAGATTGAGATATAGTAGCTTAGGACCACTATTATTGTATGGGATCAACAACTTATGGATTTGAGAGCTAAGATAGATCAGCGGGAGAGGGAAGCATAGGCTGACACAGCAGAGATTTGGAGAGAGGTAGCATGAGCTGCCTATTATCATGGATTATACATAGCAGTCATAGTTGAGGCATAGAGAGTGCCATTCTACTTAGAGAGGGCTGGGAGATCTAACATGGTACCAGATAGAGTAGCGGCACCACCTCCACCACCACCACCACCTCGGGATGGGGAGAGTTAGACTTAGATGTAGGATTAGATGTTTAGACATATCTTGAGACTTTGATCCAGAGTTTGGATCTCACATTGTACTTTGTATCATGACATTATATATATGAGATTACTGGATTTTCGATGTATCTTTGTATTTGTCTCACTTGTGATGGATGATTCAGTTTCATTATCTTGTGATATTGCTCAAATGTATTATGTATGTGTTAGAAATGCTCATGTATAATCTCTCTCATAGATGTATGTGTAGTTCTCATGTTATGATATAGACTCATGTTTCTGAAAATGATCTCTTTGATATAGATATGATGATATGATTAACCCCTTGTGATGATAGAAAAAAGATGTGATGTGACAGGTGAGGAGTGAAAGACATTATTGAGGAGAAGCAAAAGGTGAGCGCAGTTGACCATCAAGTCCATGAAAGATGAAGGAGAGCTCTCTCCATATGCAAGATGCAAGACTAAACTAACATGAACCTAAGAATGCAAGCTACTATGAAAGAGTGGTTTACTTGCAAGGTCACAAAGCTATTAGACTCTAATATTCATCATCAAGCATTATTGGTAGCGTCACAATATCATACAATACACACTAGTATAACTATGAGTATATGAATATGATCTATGTCAGATAGATATGTGAGAATCCCACCTAGGCACCAAAGAAATGTAAGTCAAGATAACTAGTATAGTGAGGTTCCCTAAGCTTAGTATAGAAAGATTATACTTGCATCAAGACACATAAATGTTGAGGTGGCTATAAGTAGGCACTTGCGGAAAATAGTCAAGGATAATACCTTGTAGATCCTAGTGTCAAGTGGAACAAGCATAAATGCTCAAGATAGTAAGAATCAACAAAATATACCCACAAGTAGAAAGAGAAATAAAACATGGCCTTGTGCCCCCAGTCTTCTAGCTCAGCATCATCGAAAACTATTAGGGAGAGAACACTCATCAAAGAAATCATCATAGACAACACATAAAGAAATAAAATCAAGTAAGTCTCAACGAGTCAAATGTTTAAGTGCGTGTGTGTAGGTCATAGAGTCAAACTTTGAGTATTGTATTTGCCAGTGAGAAATATCGCATCATTCTAGACTATGGGTAGGATATTTGATAAGTGTTGAGAAACACTCGAAGCTAGGGTAGTGTTGAAAAACACAATTGGGGTGGTGTTGAAAAACACCATTTGCGAGGTGTCGTAAAGACTGACGCATCCAAAATACTAATGCTGACCTAGTTATGCCCCCTAGACAAAGACAAAGACCAACTCCAAACCAAGGCAACAAGGACAAGGAATGATGGAGAAAGGCTAAGTGTCGAGAGTGTATGCTAAGAAACAAGGCTGTAATGGCCTCAAGTAGCACTTGTTTCCAAGTTTTCACCATTTGACAGATTTTTTTAATTTTTCCAAAAAAAAAATTCTTTTGAATTTTTGAATTTTTTTAATTTTTGGTATTTTTGAAATATATGATTTTTTTGGAGATACATCAAAGTACCTATTGCTAGGTTCTCACTAAGACGATCATTTTTTCAGGACATTTTCCAAAAATTTTAGAATTTTTGATAATATATCATTTTTTTGGATTTGTTCAGGATCAATAAGTATGTACAAAGGATGCCCCCAGACAGAATGGGCATCAAAATCCCAAGCAAGATCACATCATGTAGTTCCAATATCTAGCAAGGTGGAGGACAAGAGGGATTAGCAAGCTGGTGGAAGATATGGAAGACAAGAGAATGAAGGAGAATGAAGGGAAGAAATCCTCAAAGGCAAACTCCTCAAGAGTACCCAAGCTAGGGAAAAATTGTCATGTAAAGCACATTTGGACAAGCAATGAAAGGCAAACATAGGATAAGTGGCAAAAGCGTAATGCAAAAGAATGAAAGGATGCAGTCCAAAGGAGTAGACATGTCAAGAGGCTTCATAGCATCACATTTTACTCATTTTATTAGATCAAAATCAAAGGGGAAAAGGATAGCGAAAGGCTAGAACGAATGGAGGAAAATAAATATGAAGGCTAAACATGAATGGAATGAAAGCAAGATCATCATAAGATAGCTCACAAGATAGCCAAATGTTCATGTATAGGTCAACATTGTCAAGATCAAAGAGAGAAGACAGAATGGATGAAATATGTAGAAGAACTACGCATGATGCCTGATTGCCAGGTTTTCATCATGGTACTTATCCAAGGCACCACAAGGGAGTGGTTTTCACCATAGGATGAAATTATTTCTCTTTAATTTTTCTACCAAGGCACCTGTTTCTAGGTTTCCACCAAGGCACATTTTCAATTTTTTCTTTTTTTCGTTTTTTTGAATTTTTTTTTTCTTTTTTTGGAAGAAGGAAAGCTTTTTAGATAATGCTCCTTGAAAGGATAAACCATGATATGTCAAGGATTCAAAATGATATGCTCAAAGATGTTGATAGGGAAAGGAAGATGGAAGAGAAAAATGGAGGATAAGGTTTTACGTAAAGCGAGTGAGGTTGGAAGATAGGAGGAATAGGAAAATGAGGAAAAATGATAGAAGGTAGAAGGATAAGGAACGGAAGGATTGTAAAAGGGTAGATGGAAAGTAAGGCAAGATCAACATCAACACACACCTTGAAGGGTGGCAAGAGGATGAAGGAAACGTGAATGAAGGAATATGCGAAGGAATATGGTGAATGGATAGTAGAGGTTGCAGTTTAGGCGCATGGAATGGAAGAATGTTTTTGGAAGAAAATGAAGTGGAAGTCTTTGGAAGCTTGAATGTCAACTTCACTTGTTTCTCAACATCAGACTCTTTCAAGAGAGACTTTGAAATCCATATAGTCATAGGTTTTTCATTTATTTTTGATGATTTAAAGAGAATATCTTCAATGATGGATTTTGGAACCCATACTTGTCTTGTAGTTTTCTTCTTAGATATCTCTTTTGACTTCATGCCTCCATGTCTATTAGAGGAGACATGGTGATCTTCTTTTTTTGATGGATTCTTGTATTGTTTCTTTTTCTTGTATTGAATATTCAAGTTACTTCCAAAAGACTTGGGACTTGTGGAAGAAGGAGGATATGACTAGTTTAGATGGGTGGGTGGATGAAAAGGATTCAAGGGTATGCATCTATGTTGATCTTGAGGAAATATAGGAGATGGAGGGACGTAAGGACCCAAGATGGATGACAAATTAGGAGAGTTAGGAGGTGAAAGTGAAGGGACATAAGGGCTGAAGATGGAAGGAAGACATGAAGCCCTTAGTATTGGTGGAGGAGGTCTAAGGATGGACGTGGAAGATACAAAAGGATAATCAATAAGTTCATCAACATATATATGAAAACCAAGGACATTAGAATATTTAGAGTAAGCATTAGGATTTGCAATAGGATCATGAACATCTTGAATAGGAGCAACTTCTTTGATAGGATTGTTCGGAGCTTGCAAAGACTTAGGAAGAGTAGAAAGTAGAAGCAAACATGGAGTGGTAGAACAAGAAGATGGAAGGCTTTGATCTTGACAAGGAGCTTTGGATAGCATAAGCGTATAATTTTTCTCTTGATTTTCAATAGGCTTAACATTGGAAGTAATGACACTATTTTTAATAACCTTAATGGAAGTATCATCTTTGGAAAGTGCAAGTGTAGTAAGGTTATTTTTATTTTCAGTAAGCTCAACAGTGTAAGTAGTGTACACACTAAAATGGTGCACTTCTATGAACCATTACATGCAAGGTTGCTCAAGAATGAGGCCTCACAAAGCGGCTCATAGCTCTCTATGCATGGAGTTGCAAGGGACTATGATGTATTTGCTCTCAGCTAGAGCTACAAGCTTGTGACCTTGCTAGTCAACCACACAATGAGAGATTCAAGTGAGGACAAGGGCAAGAGTGCCAATATCCTCAAGAATCAAATATGCAATGCAATTCAAGATATATGATGATGCAATATAAATTATGAAAGGAAAGTACAAACTATGCTATGAAAGGAAAGAACAAGTATTACCAAGCCTTCCTATTTAGACTATGTGAGCTTATTCTATTGCATAAAAAGAAATCTATACTAAGAATGCCATTATCATGCAACTAAGAAAGCAAATATGAACTAGATGATGAAAGAAACAAGTCTTCAAAATCCAAATGCACCTAAAACCTGCAGCATAACATTAGCATAAAAACATGTATATGCAAATGAAGGAGAGAACTCTCCTTTTATAAGAAATGAGGTGAAATGGACCATGGAGATTAAGAGGCAAAAAGTCTTAATTAGCGGTGGAGCTTGAAAGAGGAGCAATCCATGTGCACACATATCCTCCAATAGGAAAATAAGAGTTGACTTTATGTCCATATGAGACAAAAAGTGCTTTTCTCCTTTTTATAAAATATGAATAATACTTTATTTGTGCAACTTAGGATAAGAGGAAAGTGGGGGCTTTTTTATTTAATCAAAAGGGGAGGAAATATTCCTTTTAATCAAATAAAGACTTAGGATAAATGGTTAGCCCAAGGATAAAAATCCAATATATGATCGAAATTAGGATTTGATCAAGAAATTGATATTGTTGAAAATATTGATTATTGATAAAATTGATTCAGGATTGCTAAATTGAATAAATGGGGCCCAAAGTCTAGGCGACCATTTTAGGGTGCATACATTTTCCCCTCTTTGACTAATGTGTGATCGATTTGGGAACACATGTAGTCAAAGAATGAAGTTGAAATGTGAGATCGATCTAGGATCACAAAACAACTCAGATGTGAGGTCGATTCGGGATCACATCCAGACAAAACATAAACAAAGGCCTTTGAACATGAGGTCGATTCGGGATCACATTCAAAGTAAGAGATAAGAATCTCAAATTTGAGCAAAAGCTCACAAAAGATGTCTGAATCAGGAAAATCAAGAAAATCAGGGATGAGAATCCCATAAATACTGCCCCCTCGGAATCGAAATCGAAATCAGGTAGAGAGGAACAACAAACTGATAAAGATTTGATCAAATCATAATGAAATCACAATTGAAGGTGAGGGTCAATAGGTTAACCATTAGGCAATGAAACATGCCCCAGTGAGGAAGTAGAAGAATAGAAATAGAAGACTAGAAAATTGAGAGACATGAAAAGGAAGAAATTCCACCGAAAATCAAATTATGCCTCAAAAAATCAGTCAACTGCTCAAAAGAAAGGGAAAATTTGGAAACACGACTCAGATTTCGATTTCGAGTCCAAAAATAGATAGAAAATGATGTGATATGAAAGATCAGAAATGAAAGATATGATCAAGAAGAATCAGAAAATGAGCACAGTTGACCAACTAGTCCGCATAAGATGAAAAAATGAGAGCTCTCTCCATATGCAAGGTGCAGAAACTAAACTAACATGAACCTAGAAATGCAAGCTACTATGAAATTGGTTGATTTGCAAGGTCACAATGCTTATAGACATCTAATTATCATCATCGAGTGTTATTGGTAGCGTCATAAGATCATACAATGCACACTAGTATAACTATGTGGATATGAATATGATCTTTATCAGATAGAAATGTGGGAATCCCACCTAGGCATCAAAGACATGGAGGTCAAGATGACTAGTGTAGTGAGATTACCTAAATTTGATATGGCGAGATTATGTTTGTATCAAGACACATGAAAGTCAAGATAGCTATAAGCATGCACTCGCAAAACAGTCAAGGATAATACCTTGTCAATCCATAGTGTCAAGTAAGACCAGCATAAATGCTCATGACAATTAGGACCAACAAAATATACCCACAAGCAGATAAAGAAATAAAACATGTTCTCATACCCTCAGTCTTCTAGCTATGCATCATCGAAAACTTCTCAGGGAGAGACCACTCATCAAAGAAATCCTCATAGACAGCACACAAAGAAAAAGAAAGTCATCATATCATCAGCGAGTTGATTGTTTAAGTGTGTGTGTGTTGGTCATAGAGTCAAACTCTGATTGTCATATCTGCTTAGTGAGAAATATCGCATCATACTTAGACTATTGGGAAAGACATCTTATAAGTGTTAAGAAACACTCGACGCAAGGGTAGTGTTGAAAAACACTGTTTGGGGTGGTGTTGAAAATCACCTATTGTGAAATGTCCCAAGAGACAAACGCACCTAAAGGACCAATGCTAACAGTTATGCCCCCTAGACAAAGACAAAGACCAATTCTAGACTAAGCCAAATAAGGTCAAGGCATGATGGGAAGTGGCTAAGTGTCAAGGACGCATGCTAACAAATAGGAGTGCAAAGGCCTCAAGTAGCACCTATTTCCAAGTTTTCACCACTTGGATTTATTGTAATTTTTTTCCTTTTTTTCTTTTTTTGTATTTTTGCTACCAAGGCGCCTGTTTCCAGGTTTTCACCAAGGCACTTTTTCTATTTTTTGAATTTTTGAATTTTTGATTTTTTTGTATTTTTTTTTCAAGACTTTTTATACTTTTTAGAATTTTTTCAGCATCATATATGAATTTTTTGGAATTTTTTCAGGATCATAAAAGATATACAAAGGATGCCCCCAGACAGAATGGGTGTTAAACTCATGAGCAAGATCACATCGTGTAGTCTCAATATCTAGCAATGTGGAGGACAAGATGGATGAGCAAGCTGGTGAATGAAGTGGAGGACATGAGAATGAAGGAGAGTGAAGGGAAGAAATCCTCAAAGGTAAACTCCTCAAGAGTACCCAAGCTAGGGAAAAATTATCATGCAAAACACATTTAGACAAGCAATGAGAGGCTAGCATAGGATAAGTCACAAAAGCACATTGCAAAAGAAAGAAGGATGTAGTCCAAAGGAGTAGACATGTCAAGAGGCTTCATAGCATCGTGTTTTACTCTCTTTTTTTTTTAAATTTTAGATCAAGACCAGAGGGGAAAAAGAATAGCGAAAGGCTAGAATGAATGAAGGAAAATGAATATGAAGGCTAAGCATGAATGGAATGAAAGCAAGATCATCGTAAGATAGCTCACAAAATAGCCAAATGTTCGTGTATAGATCAACATTGTCAAGATCAAAGAGAGAAGATGGAATGGATGAAATATGTAGAAGAACTATGCATGATGCCTGATTGCCAGGTTTTCATCACGGTACTTATCCAAGGTGCCACAAGGGAGTGGTTTTCACCATAGGACGAATTTATTTCTCTTTACTTTTGCTACCAAGGTGCCTGTTTCCAGGTTTTCACCATGGCACATTTTCAATTTTTTTCAATTTTTTTTTTAATTTTCTTTTTGAATTTTTCTATTTTTTTTTTTTTTTTGGAAGAAGGCAAGCTTTTTAGATAATGCTCCTTGAAAGGATAAACCATGATATGCCAAGGATTCAAAATGATATGCTCAAAGATGCTGAAGGGGAAAGGAAGACGCAGAAGAAATAGACAAATGAGGAAAAAATGATAGAAGGTAGAAGGATAATGAATGTGAAAAGGTAGATGGAAAGAAAGGTAAGATCAACGTCAATACACACCTTGAAGGGTGACGGGAAAAATGGAGGAAACGTAAACCATATTCTAGTCCAAATGCAAACCATATTCTGGTTCATTATTGCTATGTGACTCTTTGAAAAGAGGATTGGTGTGCTTGTTATAATTCTCAAATGTGAATTGAGGAATACGAGAAGGAATATGGAAAATGTTTAGTAGAGGTTGTGGTTCAGGTGCATGGAATGGAAGAATATTTTTGGAAAAAGATGAAGTGGAAGCCTTTGGAAGCTTGAATGTCAACTTCACTTGTTGTTCAACATGAGACTCTCTTAAGAGAGATCTTGGAATCCATATAGCCATTGGCTTTTTATTTCCTTTTGATGATTTAGAGAGAATATCTTGAATGATGAATTTTGGAACCCATACTTGTCTTGTATTTTTCTTCTTATATATCTCTTTTGACTTTATGCTTCCATGTTGATTAGAGGAGACATGGTGATCTTCTTTTTTTGATGGATTCTTGTATTGCTTCTTTTTCTTGTATTGAACATTCAAGTTACTTCCAAAAGACTTGGGACTTGTGGAAGAAGAAGGAAAATATGACTGGTATAGATGGGTGGATGGATGAAAATGATTCAAGGGTATGCATCTATGTTGATCTTGAGGAAAGATAGGAGATGGAGGGACGTAAGGACCCAAGATGGATGATGAATTAGGAGAGTTAAGAGGGGAAAGTGAAGGGACATAAGGGCCCAATATGGAAGGAAGACGTGAAGCCCTTAGTATTGGTGGAGGAGGTCCAAGGATGGATGTGGAAGATGCAAAAGGATAATCAATAAGTTCATCAGCATCTATATCACAACCAAGGATATCAACATCTTTAGAGTGAGCATTAGAATTTTCAACAGGATCATGCACATCTTGAATAGGAGCAGTTTCTTTGATAGGATCATTCGTAGCTTGCAAAGATTTAGGAAGAGCAGAAAGCGGAAGTGAACATGGAGTGGTAGAACAAGAAGATGGAAGACTTTGATCTTGACAAGTTGCTTTGGATAGCATAAGTGCATCATTTTTTTTTAAATTTTCAATAGGCTTAACATCAGAAGTAACAACACCATTTTTAATAACCTTAATGGAAACATCATCTTTGGAAAGCGCAAGTGTGGTAAGGTTATTTTGATTATCAATAAGCTCAATAGTGTAAGTAGTAGCTTGATCTTGCTTAGGATATGGTGGAATGAATGCGGAAGAGCGTAGAGGATCAAAAGAACCATGCAATGGAGAAGATACATCATAAAGAGAATTGGATGATATGGAGGGTTTCTGATCTTGATCTTTCTGTATGTTCTTTTCTTTATCATTTTTAGAGTCCTCTTGACATGGAGCCACTTCTAAGGATAAGGAAGCATGTTGGAATTGTATGGAAGACTTTGGAGGAGATGCTGAAAGACTAGCTGAAATAGGCATTATAGCATTTAAAGGCTTAGGCTCCTTAGGTTTAGCATGATTGAAAGTATTTGCAGTCAAGTGAAGGTTAGCTTGAGTATCTTTAAGAGGTGGCCCTTGAGAATAATTATAGGGAACCACATGGAAAGCATTAGGATCTTTGTTGGATGAAGGATTTGTGCTCTTAAGGCTCCTTGAAGGCTTTGTGAAAGATTTGGAAGACTTAGCAGCTTTAGGAGATGTGTGGATATTGGAGGAAGTAGAGGATGGAAGGGGACCATCACAAGACAAAGGTTCAGCATTAACATGATCTTGCTGGAGAGTGTAATCTTTATTTTCAGCATGAAAGTTTTTAGACAAGACATGCTCATAGTATCTTCGTTTATAATCAGCACGGAAAGCTTTCTCTTCCTCAATAGAAGTAGATGTATCATATTATTCACAACAAATATCATAATTTCTCTCAAAATCATAATCATATGGATCACCATCACAATCTATCCAATAGGATGACCCTTTAGTAAGCCTAAGCACACGACGAGGAGGACTCTTAGGAATAGAGGTGCCATAAGTATTACTACATTGTCCATCATCATAGTCATCATAGTCATCATAGTCATCAAAGGTAGGTGTGTCACTCTTTGTGGAAGAGACATCACAAGGACTATCATGTTGCTCTTTATGGTATGTCTTCTGAAGAGAAGTAAGACTCTTAGGAGAAGTAGAAGAAGAATGAGATCGTGAAGGAGAGGAAATTGAAGACTTAGTGGAAGAAGAAGACTTGGATAATGAGGAATTCAAATAATGTTTAGAAGAGTCATGATAAGATTTGGAAGATGAAGAATGTGAATAGTGTTTAGAAGAATCATGATAAGATTTAGAAGATGAAGAATGAGAATGATGTCTGGAAGAGTCATGATAAGACTTGGAAGGTGAAGAAGAATGAGAAGATTTAGATGATGAAGAATGTTTGGAAGAAGAAGATCGTGATATGATCATGTTTATGATTCTAGCAAAGGCATCTGATTTAATCATCTTTTCTTTTATTTTTGCTATAAATTCATCACTCATGAGAATTTTGAAGGAACAACACTTTTCAAATACGTCAATGAGCTCAAGATCATCTATTCTTAATAAAGGTTCCAAAGCTAGATAGTTAAGATTCATGGTTCCAAAAGAGGAGAAATCAAGCATAGGAATGATACAAAAATAGAGGAATGAAAACTAGATAGTAGAAGAAAAAGAATCAAGAAGAAGAAGAAGAATTTCCCAAGGGAATAGAAGACTTTAGAAGAACATGGGAAATGGAGAAGAAAGAAGAAGACTAAGAGCCATCTTGTGCAATTGATACCATAACATTCATTGAGATGTTGAGCAACATGACAACACCTAGGATCTAAGATCTGGACTGACCAAGGAAGACTGAAAATAGAAGACCCTTGGTAATAGGATGACCTCACAAAATGTCAACACCAAACTAGGACAATCAAAGTTCTCTATTGTCCAAAGAGAAATGAAAAGATAGAAGAAGGGGCTTTACCAACACTGTCAAAGAGGTGCTTCAAATCAAAGGGTGACTACCCTTGCACTTTTGAACCAGGAGGTTGGGCTAGACCAAAATATAATTGAAATTGAGATTAAATAAAAATTATTTGGACAATAAGAGTACAAGAATTTCCCAAGAATGTAGCTCACAATTCTAGAGATAAACTTTCTCACCAAGAACAACCTTCTAATGCGATATTTCTCTTTGGCTAATGTGATACTGATGTTGATCTTGACCAATTTGTAAAAAAATTTGAGTTTTAAGGTCTGATTTTGGATTTTCTGAATGTTAGGGTGAAAATGTCTGATGTCAATCACAAATTTAACAGCATTTGAACAAGTTTGCAAATAGTAGAGGATCAAACATGTCTTCAAACACTTGAAACAAGGGCAAAAGCAACCTTGCCAAGAAAAACACTTATGATATCAAAATTGAAAAAGCACCCTATGAATGCTATCGATTGTTTGTATGTTGAGAACGTTTACACTAGCATCGCACAACCGAAGACAATTCAAGCAAATCTATCTTAAAAAGGTCAAGGCTCAATACTTACCAACTTAGCCCACAACTTGATGCCCCCTTGGCTCACACCAAGTGGTTACCCACAAGAGATATTGGCTTTGTCGTGGAAGTGTCAAATGACACAACCAAAGGGACACATATGGTGAGTATCTTAAGGTGATCCGGGTAAACCACTTGGATCAATCCTTGCACTAAGAAGATAAGTGGCTAAATAAGGTGGCTTCTATCTAATGGTTCTTAATAAGGATTTCCGTTCACAACACCCCTCTTGCTCCTCATAAAGGACTAGGACCTCGCGGCCTCAAGAGTACCTTAAGCATTCTTGTTCAATATTTTCCCCATGGTCACAATACCATGAGCTACTCACATCAAATGAAGATAAGTGTTATGTCTACCAAAGTTTTTGGTATCCTTGATAGCCTTGAGATTATAGTGAGTTGGAATCACTTGCCACCAAGGAAAATGATGACAAGGTTGTCCCCACTTGAGTCGTTCCTCTTGATTGCTCAAGAGCAGGCCCGCTAAAAGATCCTAAACTAAACAAAGAATGGATGATTTTTGAGGTTCAAGGTTTTTGGTTCACCACGAGGGTGAAGAGCATACTCCCCTATCTCAAAAACTTCTCCCAAACACCCCAAGCAAAAAGAGATTCAATTACTCCCTTGCTTCCAAAACCTTAAGATGGGTCAAGATTTTCTGATTCACCTAAAGGTGAAGAGCATACTTCTCCTACCACCTCAAAATCTCTTTCACAAGGTATTAAAGTTCCTAATAAATGAAACAACTAGTTTTTGCCACACTTAAAAGGAAAGCAAATAAACAAGCAAAAAAATTTTTTTTGTTTTTATGCATGGGCAGCCCTACAAAAACCATTAGTAGCCCTCTTTGACATGCGATTTTGACAAAATATTCAAGCAAGAGGCACCTACAACCACAACTTGTTAGCTCCACAATGGTTAGCAAAATCCAAAATCTAACAATGGTTAGCACATGAAAAATCAGATAATCTGCAAAAATAACTAATCAAATGACAAAATCTGAAAATGAAACCATCATGGTTGGATTAGGCTTGGAAAGACCTTTCCAATGATATATAACACTTAAAATTTTGATATCATTTGCAAAAATTTCTCAAAAATGGGCACCCAAGCGACATTTAATAGCTAAAACGCAACATTTAAAAGCTAAAACGCGACATTCAACAGACAATACCAAAATTCAACAGACAATACCAAGCGACATTTAATAGCTAAAACGCGACATTTAAAAGCTGGCAAGCGTGATTAAAATGTGCACAGGCGTGAGCAGAATATGCAGAAGCGTGAACAGAATATGTGGACGCGTGAACAGAATGTGCAGAGGTGTGAATAAAATGCTTGCCTGCGTGAACAAAATGCTCATAGGCGTGAGCAGAATATGCAGACCCGTGAATAGAATGCTCATAGGCGTGAAAAGAATGCTTAAAGGCGTGAAAAGAATGTGCAGAGGCGTGAAAAGAATATGCAGACGCGTGAAAAGAAAATGTAGATGCGTGAATAGAAAATGTAGACGCGTGAACAGAATGCTCACAGGCGTGAACAGAATACTCACAGGCGTGAACAGAATGCTCATAGGCGTGAACAGAATACTTGCTTGCGTGAACAGAATACTCACAGGCGTGAACAGAATGCCCACAAGCGGTGTTTCACCTGTTTGCGCAAAATTAACGAAAATAAATGACAAAAAATGCAAAAAATGAAGGACAAAATAAAACTATTTTGCCCCATGGTGGGCGCCAGAAATGTACACACTAAAATGGTGCACTTCTATGAACCATTACATGCAAGGTTGCTCAAGAATGAAGCCTCACAAAGCGGCTCATAGCTCTCTATGCATGGAGTTGCAAGGGACTATGATGTATTTGCTCTCAGCTAGAGCTACAAGCTTGTGACCTTGCTAGTCAACCACACAATGAGAAATTCAAGTGAGGATAAGGGCAAGAGTGCCAATATCCTCAAGAATCAAATATGCAATGCAATGCAAGCTATATGATGATGCAATCTAAATTATGAAAGGAAAGTACAAACTATGCTATGAAAGGAAAGAACAAGTATTACCAAGCCTTCCTATTTAGACTATGTGAGCTTATTCTATTGCATAAAAAGAAATCTATACTAAGAATGCCATTATCATGCAACTAAGAAAGAAAATATGAACTAGATGATGAAAGCAACAAGTCTTCAAAATCCAAATGCACCTAAAACCTGCAGCATAACATTAGCATAAAAACATGTATATGCAAATGAAGGAGAGAGCTCTCCTTTTATAAGAAATGAGGTGAAATGGACCATGGAGATTAAGAGGCAAAAAGTCTTAATCAGCGGTGGAGCTTGAAAGAGGAGCAATCCATGTGCACACATATCCTCCAATAGGAAAATAAGAGTTGACTTTATGTCCATATGAGACAAAAAGTGCTTTTCTCCTTTTTATAAAATATGAATAATATTTTATTTGTGCAACTTAGGATAAGAGGAAAGTGGGGGCTTTTTTATTTAATCAAAAGGGGAGGAAATATTCCTTTTAATCAAATAAAGACTTAGGATAAATGGTTAGCCCAAGGATAAAAATCCAATATATGATCGAAATTAGGATTTGATCAAGAAATTGATATTGTTGAAAATATTGATTATTGATAAAATTGATTCAGGATTGCTAAATTAAATAAATGGGACCCAAAGTCTAGGCGACCATTTTAGGGTGCATACAAGTAGTAGCTTGATCTTGCTTAGGAGAAGACTTAAAACATGGTGGAATGAATGAGAAAGGGTGTAGAGGATCAAAAGAACCATGGAACAAATAAGAGACATCATGAAAATGATTTGATGACATGGAGGGTTCTTGATCTTGATCTTTCTTTATGTTCTTTTCTCTATTTTTAGAGCCCTCTTGACATGGAGCCACTTCTAAGGACAAGGAAGCATGTTGGAATTGTATGGAAGACTTTGGAAAAGATAGTGAATGACTAGTTGAAGTAGGCATTATAGCGTATAAAGGTTTAGGATCTTTAGGTTTAGCATTATTGAAAGTATTTGTAGCCAAGTGAAGGTTAGCTTGATTTTTTTTAAGAGGTAGCCCTTGAGGATAACTATAGGGAACCGCATGAAAAGTATTAAAATTTTTGTTGGATGAAATATTTGTGAAAGATTTGAAAGAATTGGAAACTTTAGGAAATGTATGTGTATTGGCAGAAGTAGGGGATGGAAGGGAACCATCCCAAGACAAAGGTCCATCATTAACATAATCTTGCTCGAGAGTATAATCTTAATTTTCAGCATGAGAGTTCTCAGAGGAAGGATTCTTATAATATTTACGTTTCAAATCAGTGCGGTACATTTTATATTCCTCAATAGAAGTAGATGTATCATCTATGTATTGTTCACAAAAATCATCAAAGTCTCTTTCAAAATCAGAATCATATGGATCACCATCATGATCTATCCAATGTGACAACCCATTTCTAGTAAGCACAAGCACACAAC
Source organism: Chamaecyparis obtusa (assembly GCA_027943335.1). Taxonomy (NCBI): domain Eukaryota; kingdom Viridiplantae; phylum Streptophyta; class Pinopsida; order Cupressales; family Cupressaceae; genus Chamaecyparis; species Chamaecyparis obtusa. The sequence goes on from BSBK01004522.1 coordinate 1,377,577, forward strand.
TAGGAGGACTCTTAGAAATAGAGGTGCCATAGGTATCATTACATTGTCCATCAACATGGTCATCATAGTCATCATAGTCATCAAAGACGGGTGTGTCACTCTTCATGGAAGAGGTATCACAAGGGCTATCATATTGCTCATCATGGTATGTCTTGAGAAGAGAAGTAAGACTCTTGGGAGAAGTAGAAGAGGAACGAGATTGTGAAGAAGAGGAAAGTGAAGACCTAGTGGAGGAAGGAGACTTGGATAATAAAGAATGTGAATAATGTCTAGAAGAGTCATGGTAAGACTTGGAAGATGAGGAAGGATGAGAAGACTTAGAAGATGAAAAATGTTTGGAAGAAGGATGTCATGACAGGATCATGCGTATGATTCTAGCAAAGGCATCTGATTCATTCAAATTTTCTTTTATTTTTGTCTTAATTTTATCACCTGTGCCATATCTAGAAGGACTATTGGAGGAATAAAACTCTTCGAATTGAGCAATGAGTTTGAGATCATCTATTTTCAAGAGAGGTTCCATAACAAGATAGTTGAAATTCATGGTTCTAGAAGAGGAGGAATCAAGCATGGAAGTGACATAAGAGATGAATAGAAGAAGGTAGACTAGATAATAAGAGGAAAATAATTAAGAAGACATGAAGAGTTTAAGAAGAAGAGGAAGAAGCGTGAAGGAAGAAGAGAAAGGATGGAAATGGGAGACTAGGAAGACATGGGAGATGTGGAAGAAAGAAGACCAAGAGTCATTTTGTGCAACTTGATACCATTTAAGTTCATTTGGATGTTGAGTAACATGTCATAGCACTTTTGGGGAAATCTTTGAAGTTTTTATCACTTGGGAACTCAAATTTGTTCATTTTTAAAAGATCGAGTACATCAACATATTTTTATCATTAATCAAGCACATAAGACAGTAATCAAGGAGTTCAAGAAAATAAATGTCTTTAAACAATGAGCAAGGGGCAAAGCAACCTTGCACATGAACAAGAATAGTGACTTAGTATGCTACTCTTTAAAGATTCTACTTGTGTATGTTCTCAAAAAATTTTCCAATCACACACATAGTCCTTGAAAGAAAAATTTGGCTGCACTATGGTTCGTAGTAATGGTTTGACTCAGCAACTTTTGCAATCTCAAGAGGGTGAACTATAATCTAGGCGCACCGGTGTTTTGACACATTCTGAGCATTTAATCAATCGGAGATGCTGAGGAGATCTGATAGCCCAACAAGAAACTACACCTGTGGAGATTTCTTCCACAAGGACATTTATATAGCGGTTGTCACTACCATAGAGAAAATGGCTATTATCGCTTGAGGTTTCATCCATGTGGTTTACCCAATAAAGGGAGTGTCCACTACAGTTGACCCTCTCTAACAAGGTGACTCACAAAAAGGACCACATGGGGACTTTGTTTAGATCCAAGGATCTGAGTTTCTGATACTACCCAAAAAGGGAGTAGAGCATAGTCCTCTAGCCTCTTCACTTCACCCAAACATAGAAAATAGATTCATTGACACACTAAGATTGAAGCTATTTCACCAAGGTTTATGAGGTCATCAACTATGTCTATCAATCTCTTCTTAGAGAAAATGCATCGATCAAAAGCTGAGAACCAAACCTAGTGAGACCGCAAAATAGCAACAATATCCTTCCCTACCTACAAGGGGTTCTCTCATTGAGAAGAGTTTCGCTGGAAACCCACTCTCTCAAGAACACCACAAATAGTGTTCATATGGCCTACTTACTATGTGAAACATTTATTACAAGAAAATGAATCTATTTTCTTTTTAGAGCCCAAATTTGAAGTGTGATTTAGGAAAGCAATAAGCACTCAAGCTAGACACACGAGAGATTCATTTTATACCCAAAATCCAAATGTTGTAGAGATTGTAGCAACTCACCTTAGGTCCAAAGATCTGCAATCCAATGCTATGTTGCCTCAACAATCAAAATTAAGGAAACAAACCATAGCAAGCATTAATGTTAGAAAACAACAAGCAAAACTAACAAATCTAGAAATTTAGATCTATGTCATTAGAATATCGCACAAAAAAGCACAGAGCCGCACGTGAAAACACAGAAAGTTTGCATGAGAAAATGCAAAACCACACATGAAAACACATAAATTTTGCATGAGAAAACACAACACCATGCATGAAAACACAGAATCTCCTGTGAAAACATAGAAATTTTGCACGAGAAAACACAGAACCGTGCACAAAAACATAGAATCTCATGCGAAAACATAGAAATTTTGCATGAGAAAACATAGAACCACGTGCAAAACCATAGAATCTCATACAAAAACACAGAAAGTTTACGCAAGAAAACATAGAACCACATGTGAAAACATAGAATCTCATGTGAGAATCTGTATCAAAGATGTGTGGAAGTACAAACAGCGCACGAAAATCATCAAAAAAAAAATACTATGAGGCAAGAAATGCAATTTTCTGCCCCATGGTGGGTGCCAGAAATGTACACTCAAATTGTGCACTTCTCTAAGTCATTACTTCCAAGAGAATCCATGGATTGGAAATCTTGAGAAAGCAACCTAAAGCTCCCTAGGCATGGAGTCACAAGGATGTTTGAATAGTGCTCTCAGCTAGAGCTATTGAGCATGCAACCTTGCTAGTAAACCACACAATGGGAGATTCAATTAGATAAGGGAAAGAATGCCAATATCTTCAAGAATCTTGAATGAAATGCAATGCAACCATGCTAATAATAAAGAATGCAACTAAGCTATGGATTGAAAATGAAAATATTATCGATCCTTACTAATTAAGCTATGTGAGCTAAACTAAAGCATCAAAGAAAACCAAGCTAGAAATGCAATGAAACTAAGCTATGATGCAAGAGTGAATACTAAAACCAATAAGATCTTCAAAGCTCCAAAATCTCCAAGAAAACTTTCAGCATAAGATTAGTATCAAAAAGTTGGGATCCTAAAATGAGAAGAGAGCTCTCCTTTTAAAGGAATTGAAAAGGAATGGACCATGGAGATTAAGAGGCAAAAGATTTAATCAAGGGTGGAGCATGAAAGAGGAATAAATCCATGTGCACAAGTCTCCTCCAATGAGAAAATAAGAGTTGACTTTTGTGTCCCATATGAGACAAAAAGGTCTTTTCTTCTTTTTATAAAATAAGAATAATGCTTTATTTGTGCAACTTAGGATAAGAGGAAAAGTGGGGACTTTTTATTTAATAAAAGGGGAGAAAATTCCTTTTAATTAAATAAAGACTTGGGATAAAATGGTTAATCCATAGAATATAATCGAATAAATGATATAATTAGGATTTGATCAAGGAAATTGATATTGAATCGAAAATGTTGATTCAGGAATTTGATAAATTGCTAAATGGGGGCCCAAAGTCTAGGCAACCATTTTGGGGTGCATACAACTATTACCTTTACTCTTTTTTCTCCTTTTTGCAATTACCTTTCCTTAGCTTTAGCGAAATCCATGAAGGATAACCTCATGAGTTCATCCTCATCCATGCTCGTTCATCCTCATCCATGCTCTCCACATCTACGCTCATTGTTTTGGCCATACTTTCCAACAATAGAGTAGAGTAGGTGTCAGATTCTTTCTTTTTCTCCATTCTTATCTCAGCTACTTCTTATGTTCTTGTCTCTTCTACCTTCCTTTCTTCTTTTTGTATCTCCTTCTCCTGTACCTTCTCTTCCCATTTATCCATTGTTTTCTCTTCCTCTATTTGTCCTTCTTCTTCAACTGTCATCGCACTATCTAAGTTGTCTAGAAATGGGTCATTCACATCAAGTGAGGTGTCAAGGGTCACAGGCACACCATAGACAAAGAAGTCTGGTTGCATGCTAGCTTTGCTTGCTTGTTCACTTTCTTCTTCTATCTTGGAAATTTCTCCTAATATCAAATATGTAGGCTTGGTAACCTTGGGAGGAGAAGTCTTCTTTGGCATATCACTCATTATAATTTGGTCTAGTTCCTTTTGAGTGTCCTCTATTACTTCATCATATTTCCTTGCCATGATTTTCACTAGTCTAGCCTTGGTCCTTAACAAAGGTTTCAATTCGTTAAGTATCCTCTCCCTTTCTTCTCTAGAGACAACAAGTAACATGTCTTCAATAGCCTTGTTTCTTATGTTCTCATCTTTGGATTGCATTAACTATTTTCTAATCTCCAACTTGTTATACAGTTTCTTAGGAATGCTTCCTTCTCTCTCCAACAAGTTCTTCTTGAAAACTAACAAATGTTCAATTATAGTGTCCTCAATAATTGACTGATTTTCAAGGTCATACCTTTCATAGTATGTCTACTATCCTCAGATTTCCATTTGTTATCACTCTCTTTTGTAACTTTTGAATGTTTGGCTTCCACAGATCTTGTGGTCTCTTCTGAATTATTTTTTCTTCTTCCTTCTCAATGAATTTGTCTTCATTCTTCTTCATTTCCACTTCTACCTTCTAATTCTTAGGACTGCTTTCTTTGCTAGATCTTTTAGATCTCCTAGGTATGTTCATAGGTAAAATTTCTTCTCTAGTCTTCTCAGGAGTGATTGATAAGTCTATCACACTAGGAATAGAACTTTCTATCTTTTCTACTTCAAAGGAAGGAGGTGCATCAATAGCCATGTTGGAAGATGCTTCTTTCATCTTTGTCCTTAAGTTCTTCAACTGCACCCTAGTGATTCCTACCTTTGTAGTGATATCCTCAATTATTTTATTAATCTTCCTCTTCCTTGTCACTTTTTCCTATTCTTCTCTAACATTTTCAGACTTTTTGCTATATGTTCCCCATCTTTCTTTAGAAGGGTCTAATTCTGCTGCTAATACATACTCTACTTGCATAGTTAGAATCTCATAAATGACTTCACACCTCATAGGGTAATACCATTTCTTCCTAGGCTCCACTGCCTCAAAGAACACATTATCAATTTCAACCATGAAACAGATAGTGTCCTTATATCTCTCAACTAGATCTTCAAGTATCCTATATCTTTCATTCATTTTCCTTTGTATAATTTTGGTCATAGAAAATAATTCTCCATCTACCCAATTCTTATCCTATCTTCGGTAGCTCTCAGAAATCTAAATTCTAGTAGGTACATCATCCTTCCATGCCTTAGGGTACATGCCAGGAAACTTGCGCTTAATGTAGATATACATATGAACCAATAGTGATCCAAAACTGAATGCCTTAGACCTATCTGAATAGGGGAAAATCAAAGCCTTAACAATGCACCTAACATTCAACACTATTCATTTGTAATATTTTTGTTTTGAATTGAAATAGTATAAGTAAATCTAGAAATATTTGAAAATTAATTAGGTCAAGATACATACCTAATCATGAAATTAATTTAGAAATACCTATTTTTTGAAGTTTGTGCGGGGTTTCGAAAGATTCTGCAACCAGATCTGGGATCAGGAAGCCGAGAGAAAAGATAGAAAAAATTTCTTTCCGACAACAGGTAGTCTTTGATCCTCATAAAATTTCAAAGGCTACATTTTTATTCTGAAGGTCGATTCTGACTTTGTTCATAGATATCAGAAGTTTGGTGAAAAGGGTACTCGGATCTGTCCTCTAATTCCTGAAATAGTGATTGTAGATATCTGAAAAAGGGGTCTTTTGGGGTGGCTATATAGAGTTTTGCCTTAGTCAAACCCCCGTTTTGGTGATCTCCACCTCCATGAATAGTTAATTGAAATATAATGTGTGTGTGTATGTATTGAAAGTGTAATGCCAAGATCTAATCCTCTAGATCAAAACCCTAGCATGAATATGTATGAAACAACAATGCATAGATTTGAATGAGATACAAAAGCATACCAAGCCTCCAAGGCTAAAGTACTTCTACCAAACTCAAAATCTATAATTTCTACTCCATGATTTTATCTTTGAATGCTTGAAAGTTGATAATGGTGGATCAAGGAAGAAAGGATCTCTCTTGCTCCAAATATGTGTTCACCAAGATGCTTGATATCAACAATGGCTTGATCTTCTATATCATCCTCTTGCAATCTTGCATCTTCACCATTCCTCGCTTGCCTAAATCTTCCTGTTCATGAAATTCTCTCCTTGAGAGCACTTGATCATTAAATTTCTTGGTTGTACTTGGTGAAAATGAATGCAAATGAGAGTCTTTATATAGAGGTTTCAAGGTGAGGCTCCTAGAGCAATGTGAGGACCCATAATTCAAATTTCACCTCAAATTAAGGTCCAATCACAATAACCAACTAAGGAGGGAAAATAATTAAATGAATTTCAAATTAAAACCTTTTTGCACTCAGATCTAAGGGCCCGACATTGATTTCAGGGCCCGTCGGGACCAAATTTGAAAGAGGGGCACAGATTCTGGAGGAGGTCAAAGATGAGCTCAAATCTAACCTAGTCAGGTATGAGCTCAATTTTGACCTAGTTAGGGTTGAGCTCAACTCTGACCTATTCAGGATCAACCTTGACTTTGACCCTATGGGCCCAGATCCAACCAAAATCAGGACAGGAGGTCCTGGGGATGCCCGGAGACCTAAAAATGATACCATAATGGGACAAAATGCCAGAGATAGGAATAAAATCCTATGATGAAGGCTGGGAGGACCTATTTCTAAGTCCTACCTAGAAAATAGAGCCATGGAAAAAGGGAAATTAAGGAGAATCCTCAGGATCCTAACCCTAATTTCACCTAGAATGAAGAAGATAAGTGCAGAATGCATCCTAAATGCAAGTCTATCATGATAAATGTACTAAAAGAGGGTGCTAAACCTATCAAGATGGAAGTGCCTCCATTTTAATATGATACATTTAGCCCCCACTTTAGTTTATATATGACACTACATGAATATGCAAGCTAAAGTAAGAAAACATCATAGTAAATAAAAAAGATATAGCCAAGTCCTCGATGTAAAGATCCTACAGAAAACTATTAGAACCTGCAACACACAAGGTTAGTGAAAATCCATAAATCAACTAAAGCTTACTATATGATAATTTGATAAGTGTATAGAGCCCCTTATGCCCCCCCTGTTTCATCTTTCTACTTTGGAAGGGTGAAACAGGGTGATAAGAAAAAACTCTATATACTAGATATGAAGAGTGTTGAAAAGTCCTTTCCTAAACCAATTATAAGGATTCCTAACCTTCCTAAACTAGTTCATGTATCTAGGTATCTAAATCATGATTCCAACGTCGCTGATGGCACTAAAAATGGAGTTACCGAACTCAAGTTATGATGAAAAGAGTGGATGTCTGTCTAAATGCATAAGAAGGGAAATTCGAGTTTACCCTAAGGAAACCCTAATTTGAACTTATAAATAATGAAAAGAGAGAAATACTTACTCATTCTTACCATTTAAAGATTCAAAACAAGGAAGCAAGATGTCGAGAAGAGAGGAACTTCGAGCGACACGCTTGGAGATTCTGAGACACAACCTAGCTACCGAACGGTCACTACCTAAGGTGAGTTTGCTATTATCCACCTTTGTACTTTCCAAATTCCTATTTTTTTATAGGCAAGGTTGACCTTACTCCTTTTAGGTCAACCCTGACCCATTTAGGTCGACATTGACCCATCTAGGTCGACTTTGACCCATGAAAGTTGACATTGACCAAGGGTTTTTGCCAATTTTTGAGATGAGGTCGACCCTGACCTAATAAGGTTGACCCTGACCCAGTAAAGTTGACATTGACCCAGTAAGGTCATCTTTAACCTAACTGAGGTTGACTTTGACCTAGTTTAGTTAAATTTATAGATTTGATGATATAGATGACTAATATGATGTTTGTTTGTGCTTGCAGGACTTGGTCTGTTTCTGAGAGCATCCCTTTAGAGAGTTGCTAGTCATGATCAGAGAGAGACTACCTGAGCTTGATGATGAGGAGATGTAGTTATTGAAGGATGTGGGGCTATACTAGGTATCAGTCCTTCCATAGATCAGACTACACTGAGCCATGTTATCGGCTCTGATAGAGAGGTGGGATGAGGATACATGCTCCATCCATCTTCCCTCTGGTGAGATTACAGTGACCTTAGAGGATGTCTACAAGATCATGTGGCTTCCAATCTGAGGGGAGACCATCAAACCTAGAGCACAGTGTGGTTGTGAGAAGATTTTTGCAGACATAGAGTATTGTATAGGACTACTTCCATAGATGCGGACCCAGTTAGATCATGTCCTATTATCTTCTATACTGTCAGGCCCTACACCTTTAGTACGGAAGGTGATGCTTTGTATAGTAGCCTTGGTTGTGTTAACCAACTCAAAGGGTACCATATTTTGTTCACCTCTGATACATCTCGTATAGCTAGAGAGAGATAGGACTGTATTCTCATGGGGTCGCAACATGCTAGCTTAGCTATACCATGAGCTAGGTCAGCTAGTGAGGTATCAGCAGGAGAGTATGTTGATATGCACGCTCTTGCAAATTTGGATGTTTGAGCATTTTACATGTACATGTCCATAGGGAGTTATAGTGATGGTAGATGCGAGCACAATGAGAGCCTTCACGTATCCCTTGAGAGATATTTGGCAATTTGGAGATATGCTCTACTAGAGAGTACATCTAGACCATATTGCGAGTACCAATGTGATATGGAGACCCTACTACCATATGACAAAGTGGCCTAATACATGATTCTAGATGAGACATTCACAATAGCGTAAGATACTAGAGGGTTATCAGAGTCATATAGTGATTCCCTACTATTATGATCAGGTGAGGAGGCAATTTAGCCTATTACAGGGAGTCCCTAGAGTAGTACCTCACTATGTACATCTGACGAGATACTATCAAAGACCTGGTGCCATACGCGGACCATCGATAGCAGACATAGAGGATAGCGATGCAGAGGAGATAGAGGACATAGAGGTACCATCAGATGTGACCTATTCAGGCATGAGTCAGGATTAGATCAAGTACTGGAGTTTGTAGGGGATCCATCCTATCTTTCTCAAGGATTATCCCACAGGTGATCCAGGCTTTACAGAGGGGACACACTGGGATAGTGGAGCCACCGAGAAGGATGAGGATATCAGAGATGAGGAGGAGCACATCTCTGAGGGAGATCCCATGGAGGAGGTGGAGAGAGAAGATAAAGTGGATGAGAGAGCTGAGGACATGCCCCTAGCTAGTGATACTAGTGCAAATATACCTATTACTCGCACATCACCACTAAGATCACAATAGCCCCCACAACCCCACATAGAGACACCACCATCGAGACCTAGATATAGAAAGTGTGGAGAGAGTAGTCACTCCATGCCCCCACCATCTAGACACTTTAGTGACATCCAAGAGGGAGACCTAGGTATGAACTATGAAATTTGATTGAATATGTGATTTGATTTGAGATAGACAGGATACTAGACTGATAAAAGTTTTTCTTTCTACAGCTAGTGTAGTAGAGTGGAGGAGTCTTGTATCTAAGATTCTCAAGGATACAATTATATCCTATCAACTACTAGTTGACAGGTGAGAGTCTTCCATCAGTCACAAAGATCCTGATAGGCATGCCGACATCTTTGCATGTATCCAGCGAGAGCTGAGATTATGTAGAGAAAGAGAGGAGAAGCTGATGGCAGAGGTACAAAGTCTCCAAGGATATTCCCATGGTATAAGCATATTCAAGAGTCATACATGGACACACAAATCTTCATCTTCCCATCACAGAGTAGAGAGATCTGGGAGCCATCGGCCATCAAAGCGATGCAGTGATAGACATAGTGATAGATAGGGCCATTGGCCACATATGTATCAAAAATTTGAAAACTCTTTTTGATGAATGAAAAACTTTCTCTATTGATTAGTTCTATGTTTGATTACTATGCTTTCATCAATATAAAACTTAATAGAAAGAAAGAAGGTGCATAAATATATTCAATATGTAATTTTTCTAAAACTACATAACCTATAAAATAATTCTTTATAAGGAATATATAAATGCATAGGAAAACAAATGAAATTAAGGATAATAATGTTTAAGATGCATAATATTAATGTGTTCCTTAAAATAAACACCATCCATATCAGCAAGTTTATAAGCACCTGAACCAAAAGCTTCAATAATAACAAAAGGTCCAAGCCAATTAGGGCTAAATTTTCCTTTTTCACCTGGTAAAGCATTCACATTTCATTGATTCTTATAAAGGACTAAATCACCAACCGCAAATGTTCGTTCAATTACCTTATGATTGTATTGTTTCTGAAGAGATTTATGATAAGCTTTTATATGTTCTAATGCATGTATTCATTGTTCATCCAACATTTCTAATTCTTGTAAGCATTGTTCACGAAAAGTATCTTTATCCATTATCCCATGAGATGAAACATGTAAAGAAGGTATTTCCAATTCCAAAGGCATAATAGCATCAGTACCATCGACAAGGTTGTAAGGATAAGTACCCGTGGTAGTAGGAACACTAGTCCTATAGGCCCATAAAGCATAAGTCAGATGAGTATGCCAATGTTTCACATGCTTACTAACTATTTTTCTCAAAATTTGTTCAATAATTTTATTTGATGCTTTAGCTTGTCCATTAGATTGAGGATAGTAAGGAATTGAAAATCTATGTTGAATCCTATATTTCTTCAAGAATTTCACAACTTCTTTGTTTTTAAAAGAGCTTCCATTATCCAAAATTATTGTCGAAGGAATACCAAATCTTGTTATGATATTATTAAGGATGAAATCACAAATAACATCTATCATTGTTGAACGAAGAGGGACAGCTTCAACCCACTTCATGAAATAATCCATAGCAGTGAGAATATAAGTATGTCCTTGAGAAGAAGCTAGTGAGATTTTTCCAATAAGATCAAAACCCCAAACACTAAAAGGCCATGGAGAAACTTGATTACGAAGCTCACGAGCAGGAGAATGAATCAAATTACTATGTTGTTGACATTGATGACATTTTTTAACAAACATGAAAGAATCTTGTTCCATTATTTTCCAATAATATCCCATTCGAAGCAATTTATTAACCAAGGATTTTCCACCAAAATGTCCCCCGTAAGAACCAAAATGAGCTTCTACTAAAGCTACAGGAATTTTAGTTCTATTGAGACATCGTAATAATAATCCTTCATAAGAGCGTTTGTAAAGCATATCTACTAAAATGATGTAATGTGCTGCAAGTTTCCTAATATGATTATGCGTGTTCCTTGTTGCTGATTCAGGAAAAGTACCATCCTTCAAAAAATGAAAAATATGTGAATACCATTCATCTGAATGCAAATTGAAACAGTCGGAGGTAATCTTGTTAGAAATTATGGGCATTTAAGAGTTTGTATAGTAAATTGAAAGTTTTCAGCATTGTTCTCAAGACAAACCAAGGAAGCTACGCTTGCCATGGTGTCTGCATGTCGATTATCCTTCCTAGGTAAAGTCTGAATCGTATAAGAGGAGAATTGTGAAAGCACATCAAGAGCTAAATCTCTATATTGTGTCATTTTAGCATTTTTAGTCTGATATCCTCCTTTAATCTATTCAACTATCAGTTGTGAATCTCCATATATGTGTAAATGTTTGATATTGAGGGATGAAGCTTCTCGTAGTCTAGCTATAAGAGCTTCATACTCCACATTGTTATTAGTACAAGGAAAGGTTAATTTATATGATAAAGGGATGGGTTTTTTTGTAGGGGGAATCAAGATGATACCCACACCAGAACCTGTCTTACACTTAGACCCATCAAAATATAATTCCCAAATATCATCCTATTGAATAGCTAGGATATTATCATCAGGAAATTCTATGGAAGTAGAACATTCATCGGAGTGAGGACAAGGAGCTTCAGCTAGATAATTTGTCAATGCTTGACCCTTAAGAGACTTTTGAGAAATAAAATTAAGATCAAACTCAGTAAGAAACATCACCCAATTTTCCAATCGGCCAGAGAGATCAGTTTGTGAGAAAAGATGTTTCAAAGGATCAAATTTGACAATCACATTAACTTCAACATTTATAAGATAATGCCTGAGTTTCTGAAATGCATAAAATACAGTTAGACATTGTCTTTGTAAATCTTTATATCTTGTTTCATAATCAAGTAAAGTCCAACTAATGTAATACATAGGTCTTTCTTTACCATTATCATCAATTTCAGCTAACAACGCACTCACAGCCCATGGAGTCATTGAAGTGTATAATTGAAATGGTTTATCGAAATTAGTAGGCTGTAATATAGGAGGATTCACAAGATACTCCTTAAATTTCTCAAAAGTTTGTTTACACTCATCATTCCAAGAGAAATTAGTATCCTTTCTAAGAAAGGAAGTAAAAGGGATAGTTCGGTCCGCTAAATTAGAAATAAAGTGATGAAAAACTTGTATTTTTCCTTGTAAACTTTGTAACTCAAAAATATTCTTAGGAGGAGGCATATTAACAATAGCTTCAATCTTTTCAATATCTACTTTGATGCCTCGCTTAGAGATTATAAATCCTAATAATTTTTCGAAATCAACTCCAAAGACACATTTCTTAGGATTCAATCTCATATTATAACTTCTAATTATTTCAAATATCTATCGTAAAATAGTAACGTGATCTTCTCTTTGTATAGATTTTGCCAAGATATCATCCACATAATCTTCAAGGATCTTATGAATGTAATCATGAAAAATTAGAGTCATAGCCCATTGATAAGTTGCTCCTACATTTTTTAATCCAAAGGGCATCATGACCCAATAAAAGGTTCCCCAAGGTGTTATAAATGCAGTCTTAAATTGATCTTTAGGAGGGATAAAGATTTGATTATATCCCAAAAAACCATCCATAAAAGATAACAAGGCATGGCCCGTTGTTGAATCCATAATCATATCAATATTAGGTAGTGGGAAATCATCTTTCAAGGATGCCTTATTTAAATCTCTAAAATCAGTACACATTCTTATCTTATTTTCTCCTTTTGACACAAGCACAATGTTTGAAATCCAATCTGCGTAATCAATAGAATGGATAAATCCATAATCCAATAATTTTTCAATTTCACCTTTGACTAATAAATCAATTCGTGGATTCATCTTTTGAATTTTCTATTTCACAGGTTTCATATTCAGATTTAAAACAATGTTATGAGTAACAATCTTAGAATCTATACCCGACATATCTGAATATGTCCAAGCAAAGATATCCTTAAATTTAAGAAAAAGGGAAACCAACTAATCACGTTCATCCTGATTCAAACATTTCCCAATTTTTATCATCCTTTCAGAATTGTTTTCATCCACTTTAATATCAATAGTTTTAGTGATTAAAAAATCACTTCTTATCGGAGAATCCATCGATAAAGGAAGAGTATCATGTTCTTCATGTTCTCCAAAATAAGCATCAGTTTTTAAACAATAAGGCTTTCCTCATTTGTGATGAAACTTAGGTAGATCCTCATAAACCCCTAAAAATTCCATTAAGGCTTCATCTTTAGGAAAAATATCCAAAGAGGATTGTTGATTAAGGTCAATAAACAATGGGTTAACCAACTTCAACTGTCCACTACAAATATGATTAACATTAAGAGGAAAAGCTAATGGTTGTCTATAAGGATTGAATCCTAATCCATATGTATGATCATAAACTTCATTATCCAAAGGTACTTGTATACCTTATTCATATTTACCACATCCTTTTCCATTCAATCTTGATTTCTTAAGCAAATGATAACCAAGACCATATCAATCAGTCATGTTAGAAGGAGTCCAAGGAGCGGCATATGTCATAATGTCATAACAATCAAGTTTTATAGTTTAAATCCTTTCATTAATTGAAGTGACAACAAGATTACTTTTTAATTCTTCAGACAGTGGAGAAGAAATAAAAACTTTTTTCTCAAATTTTCTATGTTGCTTCATGAATTCCAAATCAGAGATGTTTTATTCTCCAATAAACGTAGGATTAAAATCCAATGTCCCCCAATCATCCTCAGTCAAAGAAGAAGAAGATGGAGCTTCTTGTTGTTGAATCTCAAGTTGTTTTATCTCAGATTGTTGTATCTCTGATTGTTTTTCAATCTCTTTATTAGGTTGAAGAGGTTCAGATATTTTGGCATATTCTGCATTTAAGCAAGGATTCGGGGCATCATCCACATGTAATGTATACATTAAATTGTTATAGATGAACCTAACCTTGTGATGAAGAGTAGAAGGAATTGCATGCATATTATGTAACCATGGTCTTCCTAAAAGAAGGTTATAATTGAGAGGTCCAAGCATAACATGAATATGAGTATTTAAAATAACTGGACCAACTTTAACAGGTAAGGTAATAATGCCCAAAGTTATTTTCGCAATATTGTCAAATCCATGTATAGGAACATTATCAGGTTGAATAGTAGAGATATCAGCATTAATTCCCTTGAGCATATCCATGCTAAAAACATTAAGCCTAGATTCATTATCAATTAAGGTTCTTCGAATGATACTCTAATTAATAGAGACAGACACCATAAGAGCATCATATTGATTCTGCACCTCTAGGGAAGGTAAATCATTATCAAAAAACAAAATAGGAGGTACAGAAGGCATAGTATTCATACAATCCAAAATAGAATGAATGTTATCTTGATTAGGAGGTGAAGCAGGAAGAGTAGATAGAGATTTTTGCAATGCCTCATGATATGTCAGGGAGGTTTGAAGTAATTCCCATAAAGATATCTTAGCAGGAGCAGCACATAATTGCTCAACTAAGTTATACTCCTTAAAGGTAGATGGATACCTAGGTGCTTGAGGAAGCATAGGTTGAGAAGTAGGTAAGGAAACCAGAACAGTAGGCTGAGGGTGTTAGAAATAGGGAATATTGAGAGGGGGGGTGAATCAATATTCTACAAAATTTTACTTTTGCCCAATTATGGATATAACATATTATATTTATACATGCATGACATAAGAAGCTAAACAACATGCATAGCAATAAAACCAAAGAACTCATAACACATTATTTGTTCTCGAGGAAACCCTAGCCAAGGGAAAACCCCCGTGGGGATGGTACCCAAAAAGATCCACTAATCAAAATTATCCTATTAAGGATGTTGACCCTGTTAGGAGTCTATTACAAGCATATAGTGTATCAGTCCTAATTAAGGGACTATATGCCTTGTTAGAAGCCTCAACCCTGTTAGGAGTTGGCAGTACAAAATGTGATTACCAGATGAACCCACTGCCCAAACAAGTAATGTACAATATACAATGATTACAAAAGAAGGTTAAGGTACATAACCTTATACTACTTGCATCAATATCTCTTTTCTTCTCTTTCACTATCGCTATTACATATGCATCATATATTTCGCATCATATCACTGCTTCATTACATCACATTACTTCACTATACATCTATATCTTTTCTTACAATTACAATTACATTTATACAAATAACTTTATCCAAGATTTAACATCTAGGATGTCATCCCTTTATATTTTTAAGTCATTATTTTGATAAACAAAATAATCCCTTAACTTTTTACTAATTTTGTCTTCATATTCTGTCATGTCAGCTTGACACTGTCTTCGATAGAACTGTCATAACTTCTTCCGTACATGTCGTATTGACTTGCACTATGAGATGGGTGATCAATATTCATCATAGAGTCTATTTTGAAGTGTTAAATCACTGAACTTACTCCAATCAACATCGCAAACAAAAATTATGTCCAGGTTCACTAGTAAAAATATTGTCTCATACTTAGACAATTTTGCAATGCGCTCTGTCATACTAGCTCTCTGACATGTGTGATCTTCATGTGGATCATATGTTTCCATAATAAAAACATCTATGTAATCAACTCAACCAATTTTCCAACAATCTCCCCCTTTGTCATTGGTGGCAACATATGAGAAAATTGGCTAAGTGTACAACTTCAAAAATGTCAAAATTGTGGCCATAGTATAAAATATATATACTATCCTTATAACTCCTCAAAATTATTATCTCTAATACAATAATCCCCCTAACAGTATCAATCCTTATCATATATTATCAATTTTCTGCTATATATCTCTCCCCCTTTGAAAATAATGACAAAATAAAGGTAGGGAGGGTTACAAAACTTTATCAAAAAAGATTATACCTTAGTTCAATTATTGCAAAGCCAGTAGGCTTGCAACACAATCTGCAAAATCAATCTTCATAGCTTCTAACTCTTTCTCCCATGATTTCTTAATGGAATCTGCCACATTAAGTAGTGCACTCAGTCCATAAGAAGCTATTTCACATGCTTGGAGGTTTTCAAAGTTAAACTTTTGAAAAGATGTCTTAGCTGAAAGACATTCTTCCAACTGCTCTTCAATAATGCTCAACTTCATATAAGTGTGCTCTCTCAAAAGAGTGAATATTTTCATTTTTGTCTCTCTCATCTTGCAAAACTCTAATTTCATCATATAGCTTCTGAATTTTCTTCTCAACATCAGATATCTTCACATTGGGGCTAGAGAGAAGGTCAGTTTCATTCTGAATTTCTGCTTCCTTCAACTTCATCTTCTGATCTTCTTTTGTTGTCAAAGTTTTTGATTTTGTACACTGGATGTACAAAGACTTTTCTATTTCCAAATTCTTCCTCAAGTCCTTTATACAGATATCAAGATTGTTGATATCATTCCTGATATTTTGGCTGATGTTCAAAAGCATTCTGGCCTCATAGGTTGCTTGTGCTTTCACTTTTGCAATATCAAATAAGTTTGTGAATTCATTGTTAAAAGTGCTCATTACCATCTTTGCTTTCTCTAGAGGGTCTGCTTCTGTAATTTGTGTAGTTACAATGCTTTGTAACTTCTCAGTAAGTTCCTTTAGGCATCCTTCAAGACTTTTAACTTTCTTGTTCTTGCCAATGATTTTGTTCAAGGATGTGATCAAGTCCAACTTATCATCATCATCTACTTCCTTTCCCAAATGCTCAATCATAGATCCAATCTTATTCTTCTTTCCAGTATCAGGAGTAAGACTGATATCTTCTTTGGTGTGAATGGGTACTTGTTTTTCTATTACTGGGGGTTCTACAACTGTAGTCTCTGTTGTCTCTTCTCCTTTTGTAGTTTCATGTTCTTTAAAGGCCAAATTGTCAACAATGTTCTCCAAATTCTTGAATACATTATCATTAGTATCCAAGGTGATCTTTGTTCCTTCTACATTCATGGTTTCATCTTCAATGTCAATGGTTGGATGAGGGAATGTCCTCTTGTTTTGTTACACCTGCTTGCTCTATTGCAACTGATGGTTCTCCAACATTTTCTATCATAACCTTGATTATTGCTTGCTCTGTCTCAAAATTGATTTCTTCATATCTGCCTCCCATAATTTGAATAGTTCTCCTTTTGGTTCTCAAATGGGTGCTTAAGGCTTTCATGATATAACCAAAATGTGTTTCATCTCTTACTATAGAAAGCTTCCTTACAAGATTTTCTTTCATAGTTGTGTCTTCCTTTGTTGCTCTTTTCTTCCTATTCACAAGTTTATTGTACAAATCATCAGGTATTAGACCCTGAATTGTATCAAACTTCTTATTAGCCAAAATCATATGCTTTACCACTGCATTTTCCAAATTAAGTCTCTCTGCATAATCATAAAGATCATAGTACTTATTCATTCTTGTAAAGTCTCCATCCTCAATGATCTGCTCATTAAGCTTCTCAACTTTAGGTTTCCAAGATTTCTTCTTAACAGTAGTGACATCATCTTTTATTTATGCAATTTTCCTTGGAACTGGTTGCACTAAAGTCTTTTGCCTCTTTCCCAGTCCAGTAGCACTTTCCTTTACTCTTTTGCTAGGTGTGGAGGAAGTGGATCTAGTGGATATATTTTCTTCTTTATCCTTCTCAATTTCTTCCACTTTCATTTTCACTTGTGATTCTTCCTGCTGTGCTACTATTGATGATAAAGGTGGAATAGACAAAACTTCTTTTTGTCCACTCTCTCTGATTATTGTTGATGTTTTCTTTGCTACTAAAAACTCATGCCCTGTCATCCCTATATCTTTTTGGATTTTCTTTATAGTGCTCTCAACTCTTTTCTTAGACCGTTTCTCTTCAATTAAGATCTTTGCAAAGTTGAAGTTCTCCTCAAAAGTTCCAAACCTATTGCAATGAGTGTCCAACTTACACTTAAGTAACCTGCTAATATACTCCTCTGTCTCTACCTCAGATATCTCATAGCCAAGAGGGTCTATGAACTCTATTCTAGGTTCTACTGCTTCAATATAGGTAAAGTCAGTATCCACCATAAAACATATGTCATCTTTATACTTCTCCACAAGAGACTTTGGGATTCTTGATCTGCTAGTTACCAAGTTCTGAAATGTCTTAATTACCAACATTGCACTCTTATTCACTTTATCAATAACATGCCTCATATACACTTTATTAATCTTTTTCCATTGGAGTTTGTCCATCATTCCAGTCACTTGCAATGGTGTAAGGAAATCTTCTCAATAGATGAAAAAACATGTAAGTGATCAAAGATGAAAATCTAAATTGTGCATACTTTGTCTTCCTAATCTTCTCCAAATTCTCAAATAGTTGAATTCTCATAATCTCACACATATCAACTTCCACTTTATCAACACACATTAAATAAGCTACATGTATCATTCCAGCTGCCATGTCATCCTCTCTTGAATTTGCACAAAACTTAGTGGTTAGGATCTTGCATAATTATCTCACATCATCTTGTTTGATCTTACTAATCACAATTCCTCTACCATTATAGGATGAATTTGTGTTGTCAATGACTGTTTTCCTCATGTTTTTCTCATTAAAAGGAATAGCTCCAGTTTTAGATAATCCAATGACTTCATGAATCAAATCAGCTGTGATGTCTATCGCTCTATCTTCTAACCAAAACTTCTCATTATGAATTCTGCTTAAGATAATCTTAGTACATTCTTCATTATCAAATTCATACTATAATGCATACTTAACAATTTCATTATCTTTCAAATATTCAAATCCTTGTTTCAGTGTCATATCCTAATTATAGATCTTATGATATTCATTTGTGAAATCACTATCATTGACTGTCTCTAGTTTGCATCCAAGATAACTTCTAACATTTTCCAAATGTAAAACTCCATCTAGTACAGATGATAAAGCTAACCTAGGATCATCTTCCAAGGGTTCTACTGATTCCTTTTTCAACTTAGGTCTATTCTTATCTCTGACATTTTGTATTAAAGAAACATCCATGATTTCTTCTAATTCCTTCACTGATTTAAAGATTTATCTAGTAAAATACCTTGATTTCACGATTTTAGGGCTTGCGTAGATTCGACACAAAATTCTTCTCCAAATCCTTGCAAAATACTTCCAATCACTACTCTTTGATCTCCTTAACACTTGAATTCACTTTGATGATCAATTAATACCGATCATCACCTTTTATTAATTCAATCTCACTTAGATCTGACATCGCATTCAATTCTTTTGTTGCTTCTTTCCAAAAAGTTATTTCTGCTAACCTGCAAAACTTAAAACTTCTTGCGATCTTGCAAAACATAATATTTTTCTTTGCACTCTTAACCATAGCATTAGAACATCATAAACTACCTTGCATTAACTGGAAAAGACTTAGTTCATTATATATCTACTTCTACACTAATCTAAGTTCCTATTCTACTGTAATTTTCATAAATTAAGTACTTTGAGATGGGTCAGGTAAAGATTCATTCTTACCTTTTGATACTTCACCTTCCTGATTACCTTCAATATTGAGTATGTCTCCTTGATCTATGCTTTTAACAAACTTCACTTCATCTGAATTACTACAATATCCTATCTGATTGTTACTTGCATCTTCATTTCTTCTTGCATGATTTCTAGGGTTAGGATTAGGATGAAAAACTCTATTGTTCATTCTGAAAAACCTTTTTGTATGTCCAATTTTGTTTCATAGCTGACAAACAATTCCATTGTTTCCATATCTTGGTCCAAGTGGATTGATTTGTGATTTGAAGTTTCTAGCAATGTGTCCAGCCTTGTTGCATCTATAACATATTACTCCATTTCTTCTGTTCACATCTTCAGTAGGTTTCTTATCTGCATTGTTAGTATTCTTAAACATTCTACTACCATCATTGTTCTCAATAAATTTAGGTTTCTTACATTCAATAGCTCTATGTCCAAAACCATGACAATTATAACAAGAACCATTAAGAGGTTTAAATTGCTTACCTGTGCAATCTCTCTTCATATGACCAATAGTATTACAAGCAAAACATCTACCTTTGAATTGTCTTTGCATACCTTTGGGTGATTCATTTTTCTTCGGTGATTCTTCTTCTTTAGGTGTATCTTCAAATTGGTTGATCTCGTCAGACTTCTTCTCATCTATGCTTTCATATATTTTCAGATCTGGTTCCTTGCTTTCATCATTTTCTTTAAAAGTGTTGAATCCAAGACCAGTCTTATCATATAATGGTTTTTGATAAGATATTTTTTCATCAATCTTCTCACTAGTTGAATATAGCCTTTCAAGTTGTTGTTTGGATTGAGTTAGTTCACCTTTCACAATCTTATTGTATTTCTCAAGTTCAACATACTGCAAATTGACTTTCTCAAGTTCAGATGTTACTATACCAAGTTTAAATTTTAGTCCTTCATTTTCAGTCTTTAGACTTTCATTCTCAGATTTCAAATTTTCTTCATTCTTGCCATTTCCATCTTTCAAACTAAGCTTCAAATTTTCTATCTTCAGTTCATGCTTAAGGATCTCAGTTTCTTTTTCTAAATTTTCATCACAATCTTCAATAAAAACTTTAGATTCCTTTTCAGATTTCAAATCTTCCAATTTGTTTTTCAGTTTCTCAATAAGGTTCTTTGCATCATCATACTTTATTTTCAAAGTATCTTTTTCAATAGTAAGCAAGTCAATCTGTTCAAGAGCTTCTTCAAGATTCTTTTGTAGTTGATCCATATCCATAGAGATATTACTCAAGCTACTAGGCTTTCCTTGAATGATTCTTTTTCGAGTAACTAAGCTCTGATACCAATTGTTAGAGATAGGGAATACTGAGAGGGGGGGTGAATCAGTATTCTACGAACTTTTAATTTTTCTCAATTATGGATGTAACAAATTATCTTTATACATGCATAATATAAGAAGCTAAACAACATGCATAGCAATAAAACCAAAGAACTCATAACACATTATTTGTTCTCGAGGAAACCCTGGCCAAGGGAAAACCCCAGTGGGGATGGTACCCACAAAGATCCACTAATCAAAAGTATCATGTTAAGGATGTTGACCCTATTAGGAGTCTATTACAAGCATATAGTGTATCAATCCTAATTAAGGGACTATATGCCTAGTTAGAAGCCTCAACCCTGTTAGGAGTTGGCAGTACAAAATGTGATTACCAGATGAGCCCACTGCCCAAACAAGTAATGTACAACATACACTGATTACAAAATAAGGTTAAGGTACATAACCTTATACTTCTTGCATCAATATCTCTTCGCTACTCTTTCACTATCGCTATTACATATGAATCATATATTTCGCATCATATCACTACTTCATTACATCACATTACTTCACTATACATCTATATCTTTTCTTACAATTACAATTACATTTATACAAATAACTTTATACAAGAGTTAACATCTAGGATGTCATCCCTTTATATTGTTAATTCATTATTTTGATAAACAAAATAATCCCTTAACTCTTTACTAATTTTGTCTTCATATTATGTCATGTCGGCTTGACATTATCTTCGATAGAACTATCATAACTTCTTCTGTACATGTTGTACTAACTTGCACTCTAAGATGGGTGATCAATAGTCATCATAGAGTCTATTTTCAAGTGCGCAAGAACTGAACTTACTCCAATCAACATCGCAAACAAAAATTGTCCAGGTTCACTAGTAAAAATACTATCTCATACTTAGACAATTTTGCAATGCGCTCTGTCATACTAGCTCTCTGACCTGTGCGATCTTCATGTGGATCATATGTTTCCATAATGACAACATCTATGTAATCAACTCAGCCAAATTTCTAACAAAGGGTTATTCCGTGTGCGATAAGCATGTGAAACGGAATCTATGTTATCAAAGAAATCCAAAGGATCTCTAGGTTTACCCTTAATTGTTATACGAGGACATCCTTTTACCATCATCAAAGGTGTATGATATATCATTTTAGGTTTATCAATGTTACAAATAGTGGGACATAAAGGTAACCATGCACACACCCTATGGTAAAGGTCAATTGGAGAGGTTGTGGAGGAGAGTGAAATAGGAATAGGATCCATGGAGATCGTATTCGAACCATTTTCATCCTCACTACCATGTACCTCATTAGGGAATCTATTATCTTGTACAGTAAAAGCCTCATCAAAGTACTCAAAACAAGAATCTTACATGTTGAATACAAAGAAAGCACTAAAAGCATGAAAATGTAAATATTTTTGTATTTTTAAAGGAATTTTGCAATTTTTTTATATTTTTGAAATATAGATGCAAAAAATCTAATCTTATAAGCATGCATGATTTAAATATAACACCATAAAAGAAAGAGTTGTCATAAACGGGTTCACCAAAATGAATAGGGGAAAATCGAAGCCTTAACAATGCACCTAACATTCAACACTATTCATTTGGAATATTTTTGTTTTGAATTGAAATAGAATAAGTAAATCTAGAAATATTTGAAAATTAATTAGGTCAAGATACATACCTCATCATGAAATTGATTTAGAAATACCTATTTTTTGAAGTCTGTGAGGGGTTTCAGAAGATTCTGCAACCAGATCTAGGATCAGGAAGCTGAGATAGAGAAAACCCAAAAAAAATTCTTCTTTCCGGCAGCAAGTAGTCTTTGACCCTCATAAAAGGTCAAAGGCTACATCTTTATTCTGAAGGTCAATTATGACTTTGTTCGCAAATCTCGAAAGTTCAACGAAAAGGGTACTCAGATCTATCCTCTAATTCCCGAAACAACGACTGTAGGTATTTGAA
Source organism: Chamaecyparis obtusa (assembly GCA_027943335.1). Lineage (NCBI taxonomy): Eukaryota > Viridiplantae > Streptophyta > Pinopsida > Cupressales > Cupressaceae > Chamaecyparis > Chamaecyparis obtusa. The sequence continues at coordinate 1,400,506 of BSBK01004522.1, forward strand.
AAGGGGGGCTTTTGGGGTGGCTATATAGGGTTTTGCCTTAGTCAACCCCCCATTTTGGTGATCTCCACCTCCACAAATAGCCGATTGAAATAGAATGTGTGTGTGTGTATGTATTGAAAGTGTAATGCCAAGATCTAATCCTCTAGATCAAAACCCTAGCATGAATATGTATGAAACAACAATGCATAGATTTGAATGAGATAGAAAAGCATACCAAGCCCCCAAGTCTAAAGTACTTCTACCAAACTCACAATCTGTAATTGCTACTCCATGATTGTATCTTGCTTGAAAGTTGATAATGGTGGATCAAGGAAGAAAGGATCTCTCTTTCTCCAAGTATGTGTTCACCAAGATGCTTGATATCAACAATGGCTTGATCTTTTATATCATCCTCTTGCAATCTTGCATCTTCACCATTCCTTGCTTGCTTGAATCTTCTTGTTCATGAAATTGTCTCCTTGAGAGCACTTGATCATGAAATTGCTTGGTTGTACTTGGTGAAAATGAATGCAAATGAGAGTCTTTATATAGAGGTTTCAAGGTGAGGCTCCTAGAGCAATGTGAGGACCCATAATTCAAATTTCACCTCGAATTAAGGTCCAATAACAATAACCAACTAAGGAGGGAAAATAATTAAATGAATTTTGAATTAAAACCTTTTTGCACTCGGATCTGAGGGCCCAACATTGATTTCGGGGCCCATCAGGACCAAATTTGAAAGAGGGGCACAGATTCAGGAGGTCAAAGACGAGCTTGAATCTGACCTAGTCAGGTACAAGCTTTATTTTGACCTAGTTAGGGTCGAGCTTGACTCTGACCTAGTCAGGATCAACCTTGACTTTGACCCTGTGGGCCCAGATCTAGCCAAAATCAGGACAGGAGATCCTGGGGATGCCCGGAGACCTAAAAATGATACCAGAATGGGACAGAATGCCAGAGATAGGCATAAAATCCTATGATGAAGGCTAGGAGGACCTATTTCTAAGTCCTACCTAGAAAATAGAGAGCCATGGAAAAAGGGAAATTAAGGAGAATCCTCGAGATCCAAACCCTAATTTCACTTAGAATGAAGAAGATAAGTGTAGAATGCATCCTAAATGCAAGTCTATCATGATAAATGTACTAAAAGAGGGTACTAAACCTATCAAGATGGAAGTGCTTCCATTTTAAGATGATACACTATCTTTTTTTATAACCTTCACATTTTATAAAAACTATTGTGCAAGAACTTCGCCTAGATTGTATTTCTTGTTTTCCTTGACCATTCTATATGCCATCATGATAACTCCATCTGATACTGAGTTAGGTATGCTACTATAGAAAAAAATTTAACCTAATATCATTGCCACCAATCTTACATCTTGTTGATAGATTCCATTTACTGTCATTTCTCTCTTATCCCACTTAGAATGAGTTAGGGTTTCCATCTATTTTCTTATATTCTTCTCTGTTACTGGGAGGGATCCATCATTATCTAATCTAGTTATTTCATGAATCATTTGTGCAAAAATATTAACTAGTTGTTCTCCAATCCATATGAACTAGTCATGGGTTCTACTAAGGATTATCTTAAACCATTCAGTTTCAGTGAATTCCGTTAGTAGGGTTAGCTTGATAATGGATTGATCCTCTAGGTGCTTAAACTCTTCTACCATTTTACCATATGCTTCTATCACTCCATCTAATTCACTATAGATATTTACATCTTCTATGATCTCATACTTACAATGTATATATACCCTAATATCCTTGACATGCAACACGTCGTAAGGGGTTTGCAAAAATGCTCCTTCTGGATCATCCTCGCAAGACTTGAACAGGTGTTTCTTTAACTTATACCTAGGTCTATCCACAACATCAAAGATTACAGGTGCATCCATAACTTTTGAAAGAGTATAAAATCTAAATACCTTTAACACACTAAATCTGGAACTTTGCTTCAAGTGATCACATAATATATTTGCTAGATGACTGAAATGCTTCACAACTTTTCTCTCTTTGGTCGTTGATTATCAAATGGTGTTGAAATGATATCCTTCAAGCTCTTTTATCCTTCACAAGTTGAGAAAGTGCATTAATCACAAGTAGCTCAACTTTCCATGTTGTCCAATCAACACAAATCTTATGAACATAAAATATGAATCTCCAAGTGATGCACTTTCAAACATAAACTCCACAGTGCATGTACACACCAAATCTAAGCTCACATGAGCTTACTCCACATAATCAGGGGCTAGATATAATCTGTTATCTACATCCAATGCTCCCCCTAAGGCTATGCGGCCTTCTAGGTCAATGTCTCAAAGAACTCATTATGTGAAGTCACAGTATCATCTATTGTCTCTCCCTGAACTAATGCCCTATTGAAATGTTTCACCTTCCATATCTTGTTATCCTCTTTATTTTCTGATTTCTTGAAATGATTCTCAAAATCATTCATATACTCATTAATACTTTTACCACTGTCACCAGAATTCTTCTTTATAACCACAGGAGGTGATCCTCTTGGTTCTCTTGGTCCTTTTTTGTTGTCCTCTCCATTATATATGCAAAAATACACTATGTCCAAGGTTGTTGCATTTGTAACATGTAGGTGGTCTCCTTCTATCCTGATTTACCTGCAGCTTACAATACCTTAGAGTGTATCCATAGTTATTTCATTTGTGACATGTGATCTTGGTTGTTGACTCCTCTCTAACATAATCTTATTTATATCTAGACTGATTTGGTTTTCTACATTCTTCTTTCTTGTATCCATAATCATAACAATTATAGCAATAACTAGAAAAGGGTTTGAAAGGGCCTTTACCTCTGCAATCTCTCTTCATGGGTCCAACTTTGTTGCATCCAAAGAAACTACCTCTGAAAGGTTTGATCTATTCTTTAGGTTCTTCATGAGTAGGTCTTTCTTCGGTACTTGCTTCATTTTCTTCTTCATTAGTCTTAGAACATTCTTCTTCATTGAATCCAACTCCATTCATGTCTCCTTTAGGTTTCTATCTTTCCCTTTGTTCGTCAATCTTATCACTGCTCATGTGCAACTTCTCAATATACAATTTTTCTTGAGTGAGTTCCACTTTAATGATCTGATTGTATGTGTCATGCCCAAAATTAGGGCAAAACACACACAACAATTTTTTTTTAAACTCATCCTACAAGGTTGAAACAGAACATAAGATCGCAACATCAACCTATACACCTAGCTCTTGAGGGAATTCGGGGCATGCGCTAGCTTGCCGCCATTCCCTAACTTGTCAGGTGCACAAGGTCAAAGAATTCACTAACTAGGGTTCAACCAACGAGGGTATGAGGGATGAAATCCCTAAAGCAATCATCCTAAAGAATAGAGTCAATAAAATTAAGACAAGGTTTCTATATTATTAAAAGATTGAAATGTTCACCATTAATCTTGCCTAGATTAGTTATAATTGATGCAGCAAGGCACAACACAAAATTTGAATACTAAAATCAGGTCAAGGTGATAATTTGGCAATATTTTTATTAGGATAATCGTCTAATGTACAAATGATTAGTACATTAAATAAAACACTTTAATGATATGATGGGTGTGTGTGTGTGTGTGTGTACGATAATAAATTACATATCCATTTAAAAACTAAGGGTCTAAAAGAATTCATGGAAATAAAAGTCCATTAAATAACAAGGACCCATAATTAATATTAACATTAGCAAAATAAAAGTGCAAAATTAATTTACACAAACTAAAATAAATAAAATTTTAATAAATAAAAGAGGTCCAATTAATATCCACTAAAAGATTAATTTGAAAATAAATATCTATATATTATTCTAGCCAAAATCAATTGTGGTCAAATCCCTAAAACAAAAGGGACTTGAAAATCTAAGATAGAAATAATAATAGAACGAAAACAATACATACAAATGAGGATACATGAACTCGAGGTTTATTAATCAAAAGTTTATTAACATGACTAAATTAAATAAATATTTAAAATGACCTAAACACCACTTATAAAAGGTTTAATTAAAATATCTATAAAAGTTGTGCCCAAAAAGGATGAAGGATAATTAAATTAATAAATTAAAGTCATGCCCCAAAGGGCATCCTTCCCTAAACTGGAATTAGGGTTTTGGGCTTAATAAGATATGGCCTCAAAACCCTATCTTCATTGCTATGCGTCTGTGGTGACAGGGTCTATCCCAGACAGGACCTACCGGCATCCGTCCTCAGGCCGGCATTGGTATGGTGGGCACAGGGCATGGAACAGGGACTGGTCCCGCCGTCCCTCCCTAAGAGCGGCGGCGCTAGCCCATCTGCCCAAACAGGCAGCGGCGGCATCAGAAGAACCAGGGTAGCCGTGAGTGGAGTAAGTCTCGAACGGTGGCTCCATTAGAATGCCGCTCTGTGACATTCACCACAAACAAACAGAGAGAGAGCGGCACCAAAAAGGGTTGCCAAGAAACGCGACTTCGGTGATGTGTTAGCGACGCCAGACAGAATACGGGGGATAACCAAGAAAAGCTTATTGCGTCAAAACACCAAACTATGCTCGTGGTAACAGTGACAGTCACGGGTCTGGTAAATGCTAAAGTTCATTTTAAAAGTTTTAAGAATCCGCGTACAATATATTCAGCGAATATAAATATATGCAATAACATGGGTGTCAATAAGGATTAAATGGGGTGAGAAAATATGTATCTATATCAATACGAAACCCCAAAAAGATTAAGAGTTGATGTATAGCATTTATATAATTTATGTTTATATATAAATAATTATATGTATGTGTGAGCACTAACATGACTATATAAATGTGTGTTTAAGATCATAAAATCAAGAACAATATAAATATAAAATTGTCACAGGTTAATAAATATCCAATTTATAATGATATATGAAAATTTATGTGTACATCAAAAGTAATAATTAACCACCAATTTTATTAAGGTTAAATCAATCTTTCGCACTTTCTTCTTATATGCACAATATAAGTGAAATTAACTCTAGATTCATTATGATGCTTTCACAAACAAGAATTAATAAACTTATCCTTTCAAGATTAATAACAATTAATTGATCAACTATTTAAATTAAACAACTTAAACTTTTCTTTGAAAGTGATCTAATCTTTTCTTTATGGGAGTGCTTAAGGAAATACATGTTTAGTCCTTAGAATACAAAAGCTTTAAAAGAGAAATCATATCTTTATTGCGAGTACTAAAATAATCAGCAACTAGGCATTTACATGATTCCCTCTAACTCCAAACATCATTACTAACATGTCAATTTCAATAAGAGGATAAATCAAACTTCTTTCTCATAAAATATTTTAGTTCAATAGATAGGGGAGAAATAAATCAATCTACTATATTTTACAAGCATTCTCATGCTAGGCTCTTTAACATAGCCTTAAATGAAACAAAATACATAAAGGCTCAAGGCCAATCATTTCAATTACATGAAGTAGACACTTTCAAACTTCCAACTAGCTCCATCAAAACCAGCAAGATAAGTTCTTCAAAATCTGCAACACAAAACAAACGAACCATGGAGGCTCACCTCCCAACCTAGGCCATTTCATGGCCACCCTCGAGCTAAGGGAAAAACAAAGATGGATAGGATAACAACATGCATACATCAAGCACACACAACAGAAATCAGCAACCAAAGCATAAACATAAAATTCCCTTTCCCAAGGCTTAGCACAACCTGAGTCACTTTAGACCCATGGTAGGGGTGAAGGTGGAAGCTACTCAACTAGGAGAATGCCAAAGTACAATAGAAAACCAGCCTTCAACAAGGCACCAAAATCTGCACAATATGCCTACACAAGGCCATAGAAACAACCATCCACCCTTCTCATACTCTTCACCATAACCACACCCTTATGACCCCCAAAAGTATACACAAACAAAATGGCACATGGATGCCCATACATCCATGCTTTATCCCCTTCCTCCCAGAGGAAGGACTCTACACTAGAAAAGTAGTCCCAACTTATGCCCTTCACCCATCAAGGCTCTCTTCCCTCCCAAGGGTGAGCTTTGGCTTGCACAACCCCAAGAAACAATGCACAAAAGAAAAATACATATACAAGCAAAGATAAGAAGACATAAATTTTTACAAGATTAACTAACATTCACACAACATAGGAAAAGTAAAAGAAATTGTACATAGCAATAAGAACAAAGGATTCAAGATCCAACCTTGATCCAAGCTTAAGGCAAGAAGGTTGAGATGAGCTTTCCAACTAGTCTCCCTCCTTTGCAAAGCAACTCAAAATCCTCCAAGTACAACAACACCAAAAATCCTCATAAACTCTCTAGTCTCCAAAAATTGGAGAGTGGGCAATTAGCCAACAATTTTCCTCCATCACCTTAAGAAGACAAACCTTCAACCTTCCCAAAAAAAAGAGGGAAAATTCAAATTCAAAATTCAAATGAAGAGTGGCTCTTCCAATTTCGTCACTTTTCAAAAGAGCATCTTTTGGAAGGGTAAAAATAGTCAAAAACCATCACAATAATCAAAATTTGACCCCCAACATATGGCACCACTATGGGGTAGCCTATTTTTAACCTCCACTAATATAAATGGTCAATAAAAGCCACTCAAAAGACCACTCAAAGAATGAATCCGAAAATGAAAGAGAATCTCACTCATGGCCCCTAAAAATAGAGACCACTTACACACATTAAACACTTGGGCATGCCAACTCACAGGACATGTGTCAATTGACACCACAAATAATTCACAATACATCCAATACACATGGCATGCCAAGTAGACTAAATAATAAAGTGAAATAAACATAAAACAACAATTACTTTCATGCACCACTTTATGAATTTACACTTTACAACGAGGTTAATTTCTCCCCTTGGAGGTAACCTTGGCTTAACAGGGTTTAACAAATATCCATCTTTGATTTCCCCCGAAAATTCCATGGTCTTACCTGCACACTTGACAAAGCATCAGCAGCTCATGAAAAGTCAAATATCATATATATACATGTAAATAAAATACATCTAAAAATCAAATTCTTAGCATCATAATTTCTAATTGCATTTCATAATAATTCTCATCATTTCAATATTGCATTTCTAAGCACACAAAGTCAAGATTAAAATGATACATGTTAATCCATCTAACATAATAGTTATGATCATTTCCCATAAATTTTCCTAACATGAATGTAACATCAAGATATCATATATAAATCAAAGACGTATCAATTGTTATGCTCATAACCTACTAAATAGCATCAAAGTGAAAGTCCTATACCATCATCACACATAATCATCACATAGTATCATAATAAAATGTCTCTGTCTCAATAGTTCAACATAATAAAAATAAAGTGTCATCATGAGTCTAAAGATGGAAAATAATCTGCTATGAACTGATGTCATGGGGTGAGGCCTCACGGTATGTATCCAATTCCTGACATTTATCCTTTTAGTGATCAAGTTCAGTCTTCATTTGTCCTATCTGCTCATTTGCTTCTTTTAGTGATTCTTCAACTTTGTTTCTTGCATCCTTTTCATGTTGAAATTCTTTAATCATCAGAAGATTGATTTGCTCTTTTTGTTGCTCTAGCTTCCTTACTTGGTTTAATGTGTCATTGTTTGAATCCTCTTTGATATTGTCCATAAGGTCTTGTTTCTAACTTCTTGATACTTCAAGTTGTTCCTTTAGTTTTCTGATGAAACATTCTGCTCTTCTCAATTTGAATTTCAATTCGCCATTCTCAGCCTTCTCTTTGTCCGAGTCATCAAGTTTTGCTTCAAATTTCTCTTGCAAACTTTCTGAATCCATTCTAATCTCCCTTAAGCTATTAGGCTTTCTTTCCAAGGGCCAATAGCTCTGATACCAATTGTTAGGATTAGGTAATACTGAGAGGGGGGTGAATCAGTATTACAACACTTTAATTTAAACTTCAACCAATTGAAAATAAACCATAACAATGTTGAAATGAAAATAACATAAATGCACAACACATAACTCCCGACACCATGATTTTTTTTCGAGAAAACCCTAGCCAAGGGAAAACCCCAATGGGGATGGCACCCACAACTATGCACTAAAATATAGTATCCCTGTTAGGAGATCTAGCCCTGTTAGGAGTTGATTATTATGTAGTACATTTCCTTGTTAGAGGAATACAAAACCCTATTAGGGGTATACAAAAACCCGATTAAAGGTGGTGAGCTTACAGTCTTATAATCAAAGTACCGTCACAAAGTGATCTCCAAAAATGAACAATACAAGCATCTTCTATGCTTAGATAGTTCAAGTTATAGTTCTATCAAACACTAATCTTGCATCTTCTCTCTTCTCTCAAATTCACATCATCATATCATCATCACAATCACACTTATCGCTTTCATAAAGCACTCTATACTTATACAAATTATACCATACAACTGGCTCTCAAAATACATTACAAAACATAATAAATAATTATGAAAATGCTAAACATAGAGTCAAAAATCATAAATTAGTAAATTTTTGGCAATATGCAACATTTATCTAACTTAGCACATTTCCATATCAACTAACCTTTCCTCAATCATCACGACTGCTCATGTTCCCTGTTACACTGATTCTCTGTCTTCGTATACCTTCACGACATTGTATCTCACTGATCTAATCACCAAAACACATGCAACCTTAATTGAAGGTCATACATATTCCAAAATTCCTTATACTAACTTTGAAAGACATAATACATTGTACATTATCATCGCTAACCAAAACTGTAACATAGTATATTGTTATCCTAATTTTGTACTTCATTGTTTTCATGACTTTGACTCCAGTACTAAAACTCTTTGCATGTGATCACTCCAGCATAAGTGTTTCCATAAATGAAAACCCTTAAGTGATCCGTAGTGCTCCAAAACATCACTTTCCAACAGATCTACCTTTTTTGGACATGTGACACCTTGTGTGGGTGATAAGTTACCTCTTTCTTATCATGTTCTCCTATTCTCTTTCCTATATAAGTAATCACATCTACATTGTACTAAAATTAATGAATTTACTTAATTCAACTATTTTATCTTGATGAGATCTCTCTCTCTCTCTCTCTCTCTCTCTCTCTCTCTCTCTCTCTCTCGTGCTATTCATTGGCCTCTAGATATTGGGTTATTTCTATTGGAAAATTCTTACATGGCATCAGAGCCCAATCTCATCTATGAATCTACACTATCATTGTTAGAATGTTCTCCAGCTCTTTGTTGGTGACCTCTACTTGACCATTGGATTGAGGATGATAAGGTGTGGACTTATTATCCATTATTTCATATTATCATTCTAATTGTTCTATTAAATTAGATGTAAATTGGACTCCTTGATCTGTAAAAATATCCTTTGGAACATCATACCTGGTGAAGATCTCCTCATATAGAAATTTAACAACCTTGTAATCCCTGATATTTGTCAAAGATTTAACTTCAACCTACTTAGTAATATAATCAGTACAAACTAATATATAGGATTTTCCATTGGATATAGGTCCAATGAGCCTAATAAAATGAAGGCTACATTTATCAAAAAGTATAACCATGAGTTTTGGTTGTTGTTAGGGTATTTTACCACTTTTGGTCAATCAGCCCATTCTTTGGCATTTGTCACATCTTTGTGTATATTGAATGGAATCCTTATGAAGACTTGATCAGTAATAACTAGTGTTGATAATTTTTAGTGTTTTCCTTTTGGTTGCAAAGTTTCCATTGCATAGTTCATCATGGCATGCTTTAATGATATCACAAGTTTCATCTTCCCTTAATAATGTACACATCACATGATCAATCCCACTATACAAAAATATCATGCAATCCAAGAATAGGAAAATGCACATTGAACCAATTGCTTTTTCTCTTTAGGCAAAAATGTGGAGTGTAGCCTGTAACCAAATAATTTTCTATGTTAGCATACCAAGGATCAAAATTTATCAAAGAAAATAGATGTTCATCAAGAAATGAATCATATAGTAGTGGGTTAGATGAGGCACTTCAAAATATTGAAAGAAAATCAACTACTATATTTTCTTTCCCAAGTTTATATGTACAATTGTAATATCAAACTCTTGTAGAAATAGTAGCCACCTTACCAAACACCCACTAATGACTACTTTGTTCATGACATACTTAATAGCTACGTGATCAGTATGAAAAAATATAGGATAACCAGATATGTACTATCTAAATTTATTTAGTGCATAAACAACAACAAGCATCTCCTTCTTTGTAACTATGTAATTTAATTCAACTCCATGTAGATTCTTGCTTATGTAGTAAGTAGAATTCTCTAAGTTACCTACTTTTTAGATCCCAAAACATCACCTATAGAACAATTAGATGCATCTATATGTATGTAGAATGGGATCTTCTAATTAGGGCTTCTAAGAATAGGTGCTTGTATAAGGGCGGTCTTTAGCAACACAAATATTTTCTTACAATCAAATGTCCACTCAAACTCAGTATCCTTTATGAGTAAAACATATAATGGTGCTTCTATCTTATTAAAATCCTTAATAAAGTGATAGTAATGACCTACATGACTAAGGAAGCTTCTGAAATACCTCTTCTTCTAAGGTGGTGATAAGCCTTGGATGATCTATATCTTGGCAAGGTCAACCTTGATTCCTTGTGTTGATTTGAAGTGACCAAGAACCACACCCTCCTTCATCATTAAGAATTTTTGAAAATGTATTCAAATTTGGGGTGTGAAAAGGGAAAATGTTTGAAATAGGTCACACATGGTAATAGGGCCTATGTACATAAATGATGATTTTAGAATAAAATAATTAAAGGGACCTCAATTATTAAAGAGATCAAATGCATGGAAGAATTTAAACACACTAAAATGAGTTCAAACTTAGCATCAATTTTATACCTTAGCGAGGTGCTTATAATTTAGGACACTACAATGTCCAATGATACTTTTTCTTCATTTCCACTTTTATTTGTGATCTCCTTGAACTTCTGCAAGAATCTTATATCTTGGCATCAATTAGACCAAATGTGTGATTTGAGCTGACTCTGACTCAAATAATATTATCCTCCATGCCAATGCAAAACTTCAACATTACATTCCCAAAATGTACTTAAGATCACCTAAATTGACATATATATCAAGGAACTTGTTCGTGGAAGTTATCTAGAAGTTATTTGAATCAACTTCTTCCTAGACCAAAGAAGTAAATTCTTAGAGTATTACATCTTCAGATAGGAGGTCTTGACTTTCATCTAAGAACTTGCAGGGGATCTTTTCTAATTTGGAAATAATATCTTGCAATTCATTAGTTTTATTTGTAAAGACAAATGAAAATTCTTCATTAGATCCTCAATAATCTCCTTTTTGTGCATCATGAGTTCTTTGAACTCAATGTGCCATTTTCTAGAAGAAATAATATTTTTTGCACTAACACCTTTAAATCTTGGTCTTTGAACTTGATCCATGTGTGGAGACAATTCTCTTGTGATTAGTGTCAGCATAACCGATGCAGTGGTGATAAGTGATTTTTGGTGTTTTCATGATATAGATTTGATTGCATGATGATTAGTTATTGGGTTTTCATTGATGTCAAGTATTGACCTAGTGTTCCTAGTATGTTGCTAAGTAAAAGTATAATGAACAAGGTGATGCGAGGCATTCTAGTTGTATAAATTATTATGAGAGACTTGGGGATGTCTTTGAATGTCAAATGTATGAATTCTACTATTGGTGTAGACCAGTAAGCAAGTCATGATCGGATGAAGGTTGACATTACAACTACTAGAACCTTTAGTGACAAGAAATGAGTGATTTTATTGGTTTGTCAAATATATGATGCGGTATATGGTGTGGTCATAGGAGAAGGTTTTTGATAGTATGTAGAAGCTATTTTTATGACCGCAACTTACTTGGATGACTGGTGAGATGGTATTGTATTTATTGAAGTGGTTTCAGGATAAAGAACTTATGTTCTTGAGCTACTAATGGTAGATCTTAAATCATTGCCTGGTATGGATGTGGCAGGGAATTAAGTTGTGTTAGTCATGATGTGGTGATGTGTCTCAATGATCAGAAGTGATCATCTATAATTTTAGTGTTTGATGTTAGCATTTGGAGAGGTTTCTAGTAGAAGGGTTTGTTTGGTCAAAATGTGTTTGACCCCTTGACATAAAATTCTATGTAAATTAGTGAATTAGCCAACATGGTCTTAGAAAAAAAATTGTACATTGAATTTTGTTATGTAGGGTATTGGATTTGAGCGGGATATTTGAGATTCAAATCTATTTCAAAATTAGGGCTTGATTAAGATGGTGAACTTAAAATTTCAATATATAATGGATGAAGTTGAAGGTTAAGTGTGTTGATCATGTGTTGGGAAAGTGCAATTGTAAAGTACTAGTTGCGATCAAGCCAAAGAAGAGTTAAGTGTGTAAAGAAGAGATTGTATGATTCAATGGATCTAATCAAGAAAGGGTTGTGCTATTCTACAAATCATTCTTTATATTGTTCCCTAACAGTTGCAGTAGTCAAAATCCCTTAATTGAATAGATCCTAATAGGTCCTTATTGTAAATCCTTTAATAGGGTGGCACATTATCTTGTGTCTAAATTCCTCTAACAAGGATACTCCTAATAGGATAAATGTAATGTCCCCACCAGGGAACCCATAAGGAATCAGATTTTTAAACCTAAAATTACAACTAACAATTTTTTTCCTAACATTCTAACACTATATTATTATCAACCACAAAGTACATTCCTTAAGGTTCCCTTATTAAATTCATTTACCAAAATAAAATAATTGCATTTCATTAGTAACCTAATTGAATTCCTTTTCCTTTTCCTTTTCCTTTACTATGCATTTCAGAATATAAGAGAAAGGTAGAAACATAATCTTTCATTTATTATTGCATCTTCTACTTCCTATTTCATTTTCCATCCGTTTTACCTACACATTGAATAACTACCTTTTTACAATTTCAATTAAATATTTACCTTGAGACATTTCTTTTCATTTCAACATAGGAGAGATAAAAGAGATAATACAATATTACACTTTTCATTATAAATTTTCAACCTTCAAATAACATCCCTTGAAAAACCCCTAGAACTATCCCTCCCTGATTACATTTCTTTATTCTTTCAATTTCCAATAATAAATACAATTACATTGGATGTCCTGAAGGCTTACAAAGAGATCTTTAGATCTTGCATTATATTAGTACATAATACAAATTAAGAAATCTTATCACTGCATGAAATCTGAAACACATCCAAGCCACGAACCACAAACAGTACCTCAAAATATATTTGTCACCCAACCATGTGAAACTAAAGAAGTTCCACCCCTCCTGCTAGGAGATAGAACCAAGATACTCACAAGACCTAAAGAAACCTAAGGCTTTACAAAAAGATAACTTGAAATCAAAAGACAAGACATAAAAAAGTATAACTTTACTATACACAAAGGTTAGGTTTCTAGCATACCATCTATGTGAGTGTCATCACATATCATGCATATTGGGATCCTCCCTGGCAACCATGTAACCCTGGTCCCCCTTTTCGGAATAAGGATCCACCCTAGCAGTTACATATGGTCTTGGTACTCCAACAGGACTATGTGGACTTAATTATGTGTCTTTCATTATCTTTTGAAACCCCCCTTTCCCAACTTCAGTATTAGGTTATCATTTTTTACCAACTCACCCATAGGATCATCTGGCAACCACTTTGGGTTCCAACACCTATGGTGAGCCACTCACCTAGGGTACCTAGTCCCCTACCCACACACAATCCAAAGAAACCAAGATACATTTCAAATGGTTCAATTTGTAGGTCTAGGGAACCCTCTTGTGCACTCAGGCCATCAAGACAAGTCCTAGCCTCATTATATGAACATAAGGAACAATGTCATGTATAGAAGAATCTTAAAAACACCTTATAAATTCAACAAAGAGATGGCATACATAACTAATGAAAGTTGCAACCCATACATAAGAAATGGGTTATAGAAGTTACAAGCCCAAAATCTAACCAATTTGAGCCCTTAGGACCCTCTAATACCCCATACAGAAATCTATACTTACTCATACGGAAATAGGTACATACCCATATGGAAATCCATCAATGCTCATATGGGTAACCATACAAACTCGTACGAAATTCTAAGAATTCTCATACGAGACTGTCTCAAAAATGCCCATAAATTTCTTGAAAATGATATTTTTAGGTGTGGAGAGTGTCTGGGAAAGGTTCCTTAATGTCTACCTTATTTAGGTACCTCATTACCACTTCCAGAACACTTCCTCAACACACCATGAAGCACAGAACAAAACCATCTAATCAAAACTTCAAATTGAAAGTAAAAGTCTGCACAAGCATAGAAGGGGAAAACTGACTACATCCCTTCCCTAACCCATCCTAACATTCCCTAAACCTTCCTAAGATTCCATAAACCATTATTAAAAAATCAAATACACCATAATATTGTATCACAAGAAATCATGAACTCTCAAGAAGAATTTAAAAGAAACTATTGCAAACACATTCATTAAACTTCCTGGATGCACATCTTTCAAGAACATGGAAAACAAACCTAACATATTTCCTTAACATCTCAATATTTATTCCTACATTTTAAAATCAATAATCATAATACATATACACACACACATTCAAGAAATAAAAGGGATTCATCCTGGTTCCAGACCCTACCTGGAGTTCTACAGAGAATCCTCTCAAAGACTGGAACACACCACTGCAACCTTTCCAAGCTTTGAGAACTGGTGAGATGGTGGCCTCCCAGAAATACTTTCCTCAAGAAATAAATATTTTTCTCCTTCTCATAAAAACTCCTACTTGTCCTCACAAAACCATAATGAGGATCCAATAACACAGAAAACCCCCAAAATGACTTTCGAAATAATTCTTAACAAAAATCTCCAAATTTCTCTCAAATCTTCCAATCTCCCAAACTCATAATTCCATAATAATTTATCCTCCAAACTATATGGTTGGAGGATTTTCTTTATGGGAAGCAACTTCTCCAACTACTATAGTTGGTTGAGAGATAAATCAAAACCATTCCCGTAAATAAATATTTAAGCTTTTTATTATTTTAAGTAACGTATTCCCTAAATAAGGCTATAACAAGAAAAGGGAGCACGCAATATCTCAAGTAACACACATTTCCCAATTGGAAACAAACTAGCCTAACTTCTAGGAGGTCTCGAGTTCAAATCTCCTAGATAGCTAGTTTTACCAAAAGAACTTCCTTTTTACTTTTTTTATAATTTTTATTTAATATTAAAGAAGTCGTGACACAAGCAAGTAAAAAAACACATAGATAATAATATTTATACATGCATAGGTATATATGTGTAAACCCACATATATGCATGTACATATATAACATACATCCATTTATAATACAAATATAAAATATATATAGATATATAGATATATATATATATATATATATATATATATATATATATATATATATATATATATATATATATATATATATATATATATATATATATATATATATATATATATATATATATATATATACAAGAATAAATCAAACTTACAAAATAAATCTCAAAACAAACATCATAACACAACACACAAATCCCCTACTAAGGTAACCCCATAAAAAGGAACCTAAGTCCACGGGGAACCCTTGAGAGTAGCTTGGTAAAATCTCCACACAAAAATAGTTCGAGGATTTTGAAGGCACACTCAAACCTATGTAGCCAGGTGGAGTCAATGCTTGGTACCTGTATCCTACAACACCAACTGACATGTATACATATATATATGCAAAATAGTGAAAAACAAGGAGAGAGAATGTAAGATCGTGTGGATCTCCCATAGGAGTAACTACGACTACCTCTCCTCATCCTACACTCACATCAAACAATGTAATCATTAAAACATATTGGAATTAGTAGGGTTAGGTTTATCATAAACATAAATATATAAATCAAGTATGAATCATTCCACAAATAGTATTTTCCTACACATGTATACATCATTTTATGTCAAATCATTTATTATCTCCATATTTAATTCTATTAACCAAATACATATATATGCTCAAATGTCCCATCATAAAATGAAATATTCCAAACATATAATCCAAGTAACAAAGTAATAATCTTGTCAGTCCAAAATATGAAGGTACTAGGGTGGGCATTACATCTTCTCCCCCTAAGGTTAGGCTTACTCCTAGAAGCCTACAAACAAGTATGAATATGCAGATCTAAGTCTGCTAGCATTCTCCCAAGTGGTGGAGGTCTCATCACTAGGGTCACATAGGACCCTTACCTGCTCTATGATGTGATCCCTAAGTGTCAAAGTTTGTTGCTGGAGTATACGCGCTGGCTCCAAAGCCAGATGTCCATCCTCCACCTGTAAAGTGTTCCAATCCAAAACATGAGTCAAATCAAGAATATACTCTTTAAGAATGGATACGTGAAACACATCATGCACATGTGTAAGGCTGGGTAGTAGGGTGATTCGATAAACAACTAGTCCTATCCTCTCAAGGATCTCAAATGGACCCAAAAATCTAGGTTCCAACTTAGAACCTTTTCCATAATGGATAGGGCTCTTACGCGGACAAATTCTCAAAAACACCTTATCTCCAACAGAAAAAAGCTCATTAATCCTGTGAGCATCAACATACTTCTTTTGCTTATTATGAGCTATCACAAGATGCTCTCTGATCCTCTGAACCTGCTATTCCATATCTTGTAACATCTTAGGACCAAGTAGTACTCTATCCTCTAAGAGATCCCAACTCAGAGGGTTACAACAAGGAAGACCATAATGAGCCTGAAATGGTGACATTCCAATAGAGTTGTGATACCCATTATTGTATGCAAACTCCACTAGGTACAAATAATCTTCCCAATGGGTCTATCTGTCCATCACATACATCCTAAGCATGTCCTCAAGAACATGATTAACTCGCTCTGTCTAACCATTAGCCTTTGGATGATATGCCAAACTGAAATTCAGCTGATTCTCTAAGGCATGCTGCAATGAGGTCTACAATTCTGAAGTGAATATCAGATCTCTATCAGAGATAACCTTTCTAGAAACACCGTGCAACCTGACTATATCCTTTAGGAATACTTTGGCTAATGAGGTGGCAATATAGGATGACTACATAGAAGAAAAATGTGCTACATTAGTTTACTTATCCACTATTACCGTGATAGAAGCATGTCTCTGATAAGTAACTGGGATTCCCACAATAAAATCCATAGATATTGTATCCCATTTCTATTCAGGAATCAAATGTGGTTGAAGGAGGCATGTTGGATGATGGTGCTCAGCCTTGACCCTCTAACATTCCAAACACCTAGCCACAAAGTTTGATATATGCCTCTTCATACCTGACCAAAAGTATAACTATCACAAATCTAAATACATATTCTTAACTCCTCGATGAGATAAATAGGGAGTGTGATGTGATTCCACCATGATAACTTTCTAAAGATCACCTGAAAGTGGTACATAGATTCAGCCTTGCTATCTCAATAATCCATCTAACTCTAAGGAATAACATGAGAATCTTCCTTTCAAGGCCCTTCCTGACTCAATCTCAGCCTTGACTTCTTGATACAAAGTATCTGAAGGAAGTATTTGCAAAATCTAACTTCTCAAATCAGTAGAAAGGGAGAGCATGGATAGCTCGTGTCTCCTTCTTCTCAAGGAATCTGCTACCACATTCTCTTTTTCTTGGATATATCTGACCTCAAAATCATATTCACAAAGGAACTCCATCCACCTATGCTGCCTAGCATTGAGATTTGGTTGTGTAAATATGTATTGAAGGCTTTGATGATCGGTGTGTAACTCAAACCAATGCCCAAATAAGAAGTGTCTCCAAAAATTCAAGGCATGAACTATAGTTGCTAACTCCAAATCTTGCGTAGGATAATTAAGCTCATGGTCCTTAATATTTCTAGACTCATAAGAAATAACTCTACCTTCTTGCATCAATATTTCCCCTATGCCTTCCAGGGAGGCATCAGTGCAAACCACAAAATTTCCTGCGAGATCAAGTACGGCCAAAATTGGGGCACTGATCATTTTTTCCTTAAGGATCTAAAAATATTTTGAACATTTCTTAGTCCAAATGAACTTCTTCCCTTTCCTTTTCAAGGAAGTGATGGGATGAGCTAATCTAGAGAATCCTTGGATGAAGCGTTTGTAGTATCCGGCTAAACCCATGAAACTATGAATCTCTAAAATGTTGGTAGGTGTTGGCCACTCAACTATAGCTTGAATCTTTGTGGGATTAATTGTTATACCTTCTTCAGAGATAACATGACCAAGATACTTAACTTCTATTTGGAATAATTCAAACTTCTCCAAGTTGGCAAATAATTGATTCTCACGAAGGCATTGTTGACTGTATGTTTTTCATTGATGACAACATATCGTATGTAGCATGTGATGAATTTTTGTGTAGGGAGCCTTGATCATATGTTTCTTAGATATGTTATTATCATGATATCATAGACACAGAGGTTGATTCTAAGTGCAGACAATTGTGCAGTTGTTTGTATCAGTAGTGTTCCTGACAGTGTTACAGGAAAAGTTCGGTATGCGATTCTCAGTATGGTTATGATGGAACCTTGCACATTTATATTTGTATTGTAGACATTTTTTTGAAGCTATGTTCATGGATGAGGATTTATTTGTGCAATTGAAGTTAAGTTATGATGTTTCTATTTGCCAGTTACAGTTTCCTGAGATTGCTTGTTGGAGCTGACAATATTTATATTGTTTCAGCAGTTGCACCTATCATTATGGTATGCGTGTTTGGTTTCATTTTTAGTTATGAGTTAAAAATGTTTGGTTAAGAGTGCATAACGTATTTCAGCATGTAAGTAAAGTTTCAGTTAATTTGATGGAGTCGACAATGTGAAGCAACGCGTCTACTCATATTAAGTTGCGCAGTCCTTTTTATCTTGCATGCTCGGTTTAGCCATTGGAGATGTTTTTGGAGAGTTTTAGTGCTTCTCTAATATGATTTCAAGAAGGTTCTAATAGGTTGACTTGATTATATCTTTTGGAGAAGACTACTTATAGCTGGTCAGTTGTGATCGCTTAAAAGTGAAGTAGAAAATGAATTGAAGAAAAGAGCAGAGCCAAAAGTGTGAAGTATTGGGCCAGTAAAGCTATATGTGAAGAAGCGGAGAGTGTATGCTATACATTAGAACTGATCAAGAAAACAAGTCTAATTTATAGTTCACCAATATCCATATATAGTGTATATCTGTTGTGTAGAAGCTTGCGGCCTTCACCATTTGAGCAATGTGCTCCCAGACAATGTGTCCTCACCTCTAACAAGTTTATTTCTAAAAGAGTCCTAACAGGGTCCGACCTTTGACCAAGTCACTGTACTTCATGCATTGTAAATATCAACTCCTAATAGGGTTGTAAGATCTTCTAACAGGGATCATTATACTCTAGTGCAATTTATTGTGGGTGCTAATTCCCACTGAGGTTTTTACCTGTTTTGGTTTCCTCGTAACCAAAATTATGGTTTTGTGTTAAGTGTTATCTTATTGTGTATGTGCTTGATGTTATTATGTAATTAATTGGATAAAGAATTGAATCTTGTAGATAATTGATTCACCCCCCCCCCCCCTTCTTAGTTATCTCTTGGGACTATTCCTAACAATTGATGCCTTAAACACCCATGAACAACATACCAGAAAAAAACCAACAAGAGATGATTCAAGAATCCAAATACACCCAAAGCCAACACAAAAATAACAAATTTACACATGTATGACATACAAGATTTACATATTAATTCTACACAACAATATTTCAAATCTACAAATGCAAAGAGGCAATCCTTCATGGAAAGATCACCAACCTTGGTCCAATGCAAATGGTAAGAATGAAGTTGACAAGATCCCTTTTCCCTTTTCTTTGTCTTTCCTCTTTCCAAATCCAAACCCTAAGTGTCTCTAAAATTAGAGAGTGGGTGAACAACCACTAAGTCTCTCCAAGCCCTCTAAAAAGGCCTCCAAATCCTACTCATGATCTAGCAATAAATGTGATATGACCACTAGTCCTTGACCTTACCTCTTGTCTCCACCCTCTTAATGGTGAGTTTAGAAAGGAGTGTGGGACAAGTCAAGTGCATGTGGCCTTCTCCATTTTCGCCACTCTTGAAGAGTAGCCTTTTTGGAGGGCTATAATTTTGATTTAGACCTTCCCATAGGAAAAATCTAGCCCCTAACTCAAGGTACCCCCACATGGTTAGTTAATTTTGACCAAAAAAGTACTCTAGGGTCACTTTTAACCCCTCTAAAGTTCAACTTGATGTGAACCCTACCCAACATCTACAGCAAGTGGGGTAACTAAAGTATCCTATTAGGTTGCATGATTCTTGCCAAAACCTTAATTGACATGTCATTATCCACATAGATATCACAAGTGTCAAGTGACACCATAAAATACACTTCACATTTACAAATGACATGTCCAATTAATGACATGAATTTAATCTAGTAACATAAATACAATTTTTATTTACAAATAAAATCACATTACAATGAGGTTTCAATCTCTTCATTAGATTAAACCTTGGCTTAATCAATTACACATATGTTTAGCCCTAATTCTCTAAATAATTCCATGGTTTTCTTTCCAGTACACTAAACTCAAGCATCATTAGTCCAATGAATAAAATCACATATAAATACATACTATTCAATGTTACATAATTTGCAGACATCATTCAATATGTAGAATGCAATTTCAAATTATAATTTTCATTAGAATAATGTTCAAACATAGTACTTACAGAATTCTAACATCATGACATATTAGCAATGCTATTTCTTAAGCTTTAAATTATAATCCATGAAATGATCAAATCTAATTATGATTAAGTCTTCCTCATCAAAACACATATCTAAGTATTTATAACAAAATAAACCATATGTTCTAGGTTCTAATCTGCATCATAAATAGAATCCACATAATATGACCATCATCATAAGATATAATAACATGAGTCACTGTCAAATCGATCATAAATTGTATCAAAATATCAGATCATAAAGTATCAAAATGCGAATGTATCAATAGTTCTATGATGGGTTGGGGTGAGGCCACACATCCTCCCCCTCTAGGCATGAACTTCCTCCTAGAGTTCATCAAAAAGGTATGGGTATTGTGATCTCATATGTGCTTCATCCTCTCATGAAGTCGTGACCTCATCATAACAATCCCACTAGACCCTGACCGGGTCCATCTCTCTACCTCAAAGTGCTAGGGTCCGTCGAGCTAAAATGTGAATGGGCTCCAAGGATAGCTACCCATCTGACTCCACCTGCAAGGCATCCCAATCTATAATGTGAGACTCATCATAAATAAATTTTCATAACACAGAGACATGAAACACATCATGGATGCATGACAAGATGGGTGGCAAGGATAGATGATAAGCAACTGGTCCTATCCTCTCCAAGATCTCAAAAGGTCCAAAAAAGTGAGCTGGTATCTTAGAGCCCTTTCCAAAATGGATTGGAATCTTATGCGAGCACACTCTTAGGAAAACCTTATCACTGACCATATACTCTTGATCAACCCTCTTCGCGTCTTCATACTTCTTATGTCTATCCTAAGCCTCTCTAAGGCATTGTCTAATCAAAATCACCTGTTGATCCATATCTCTAACCAACTAAGGTCCAATAGATACTCTATCCTCAATCCTATCCCTACTCAGTGGTGTCCTGCATGGTCTATTGTACAAGGCATGGTATGGTGGCATACCTATAGAGAAATGATGCCCATTATTATAGGAAAACTTGACCAAATGAAGGTACTCCTCCCAATTGACCTGATGGTCCATCACATACATGTGCAACATGTCCTCTAAAACCTAATTAACCCTCTTTGTTTATCCATCTATATGAGGGTGGTATGTTGTACTGAAATTGATCCTAGTACCCAATGCTACCTGAAGCTCTCTCCAAAAGGAGGATGTAAAAATCAAGTCTCTATCTAAGATGATCTTATGAGGAATGCCACAAAGTCTGACAATGTCTTACAAGAACACGTGTACCACTATTGGTGTTGTGAATGTGGTATGAATGGGTGAGAAGTGGGTGACTTTGGTCAATGCGTTGACTGTCACCATGATGGCATCATGACAACAAGAGGACATAGGGAGACCAACAATAAATTCCATAGAGATAGTATCCCACTTCCACTCAGGTATCTCATGTGGCTGCAGGAGCCCACCTGGGTGATTGTGCTATGCCTTCACCCTCCGGCACTCTAGGCATCTAGAAACTATGCTATAAATTTGCAATCTCATGCCTAGCCAATGATACAACTATCTCAAATCGGCATGCAACTTCTTAACTCCCAGATGAGCTGCATAAGGTGCTCTGTGAGCCTCGAGCACAATAAACTCTCACAAGTCACCGATAGAAGGTACATAGATGCATCCTCTATGATGTAGTAGGCCATTGGAATCTAGTGAATACTCTACAAATCTCTCCTCAAGAGGTCTCAAGGAATGGATACACTGACATGCCTCAACATACAACCAATCCTTTATAAAATGATGCAAAATGAACTCTCTCATATCTATACTAGAATTCATAGATGAAAGCTCATGTCGCCTCCTACTCAAGGCATGTGCAACTAAATTCTCTTTCCCCTTGATGTAATGAACATCAAAATCATACTCACATAAGAACTCCATCCATCTCCTCTCCATAGTTAGGCTATGTAAAGATGCACTATAAGATCTTGTGATCTTAATAGAGCTCAAATCGGTGACCTAGAATAAAGTTTCACCATCTCACTAATGCATGAACCACCATTGTGATCTCTAGGTCATGAGTAGGGTAATTAAGCTTGTGATTCTTTAGCTTCCTAGACTCAAAATCTATAGGTGGACCATCCTGCATAAGGACTACTCCTGAACCATCTAATGAAGCATCTGTGCATACAAAAAAATCTGTTGAAGGATCTGGCACTGCTAAAATCAGAGCACTAGTGAGGGCTCTCTTGAGCTTCTAAAAAGATCTCTCACACTTCTATTTCCACTCATACTTCTTCCCCTTTCTCTGAAGGGAAGTGATGGGATGAGCTACTCTAGAGAATCCTACCACAAACTGCCTATAATAACCTGCTAGTCCCATAAAACTTTGGACCTCAATGACACTGGTGGGTTTCATCCAATCCATAATGGCTCTAATCTTTGATGGGTCCACAAAGATCCCATCATTGGATATAATCTGACCAAGATAATCCACTTCAAGTATAAAGAAATCACACTTCAAAAGGCTACCATATAACTACTTCTCTCTCAAGAACTACAAAACCTATCTCAGGTGCTCCTTGTGTTCCTCATCTTTGGGAGAATATATCAAAATGTCATCAAGGAACACTACCACAAACTTATCCAAGAATGTATGAAATACTCCTTTCATGAGGCTCATGAACATAGATGGAGCATTCATGAGGCCAAATGGCACCACGGTAAACTCGTAGTGACCATACCTTATACGAAAAGAAGTCTTGTGGATATCACCTTCCACAATTTGTAATTGATGGTACCCCGACTTTAGATCTATCCTCAAGAATACTTGAGCACCTTGCAACTGATCAAATAAATCATCGATCTTGGGAAGTGGGTATTGGTTTTTAATTTTTACTTTATGCAATTATCGATAATCAATGCATAACCTAAGTGACCCATCCTTCTTCACAAAAATCACTGGTGCACCCCAAGGTGATACACTAGATCGAATATTTCCTTTCTCCAAGAGCTCTTCTAGCTGAATCTTGAGCTAACTAAGCACGTGTGTGGTCATCATGCAAGGTGCTCTAGATATGGGCTCGGCTCCTAGCATAAGTTCTATATGAAAATCAACTACCCTAGGTGGTGGCATACCAGGTAACTCGGAAGAAAAAACATCTACAAACTCCTATAGGATAGGATAATCCTTGAGCGAGGGCTCCCTCTCTGAATCCTCCTCTCTATCACTAATGGTGATGGTAAATAAATGTCATCCCTTCCACATGCACCACCTAAGCTGCATAGCATAAATCATGCAAAGAGATACAGGTCTATGTACACCAAATATTACCATAGTAGTACCGTGATCATCAACGCACTCAACCCTCTTCTTTCAAAAATCCATCTTGGCGTTGTGGGCATATAGCCAATACATGCCAAGGACTACATCATAAGAACCTAGAGGGGTAATGCAGAGATCATACATTGTGATCATGTCACCTATCTAAAGTTGACAATTGTGAACCAAGGAACTAACAGACACTCTAGCTCCTAAGGCTAACTCGACCTCCCAATTGGTCTATCATGTCTAACTGCCACCAGCCCACAATGATCCACTACATAAGGACATATAAAGGAGTATGTGGCTCCTGAATCAAACAAGATATAAATATTGATACCCTGAATCATACTTGTGGCCTCAACGACCATGGCCTGATGCTCTGCCTAGCAGTTATCAATTGCTGCAAATAATTTGTGAGATCTACCCATATCACCTATTGTTGGCTCTAAAGTAGATCCTATATGACTGTTTGTTGCCTATCCCTATGGGCACTCTCTCACTAGTTGTCCCATACTACCACAAGTATAACATGGCCCACGTGTCTGTACCTATACACCCTGAGACCTAAGGTGTTGTTGGCCTCTAGTCCTACTGGATCCACTATATCCACCCCTAGAAGAATGTTGAGTCCTAGCTGGCTATTTGTAAGGGGCATGTGACCTCTAATCCCACCTAGGACCTCAAGATTTCCACTGCTTTGGCTTAGAGCCCTAATATCCCTGAGATGGTTTATGCCTAGAATCTTGTTGGGGTCGTTGTTTAGACTGTTGGCCCTTAAAGGACCCTGTGAAATTTCCTCGATTCCCCTTCCAAGGGGGTCTCTGTTGTTCTGATGACTGGTTGGAGTGGTTTCAGTTCTAAGACCGATCCCTAGAGTCTTGTGTCCTACCACAAATATCCTTGACAACTAGTGCCCTCTCAACTGCCTCTCTAAACACTAGTACATTAGTGATGCAGGAGCATCCTGGGTGTAAGAGCAATCTTGCATCACCCAAAAATATTTCTATTTTTGTATTCAATAAGGGCTATCTTGTGCAGAGTTGCTATTTATGGAAACTTGCTATTTTTAGTAAGTTGGTCTTATGATCTCAGAATGTTCTAATTTTACATATGGAGGTTCATCTCAGTCATATCAGCCTACCAGCAAAGTTTCATGGCTAGATCAGGTCTAGTTTTGAAGATATTGAAGACTTTCGGTATTGGCAGCAGGGTACAAAAACTTCGAACTCAGTTTTGAAGGCTTTAGAGGCCCCGGATGAGGTTGAAAATTTGGGTGACAAGTGCTTTGCGCCCATCAAGCCTGTAGAGCACTTCGTGGCATTTCCAGAATGGGGTTATAATAGCCAATCGGGTCAACGGGTGATGACTTATGGTCTTCAGAAGTTGGGTCACCTGAAATGGCAGAAAATAATTTTCTTCAAAATTTTTGTTTGGGTTTCAAAACTCATTTTGAGCCAACTTTGATGTAATAAATTGTAAAATAAAATAATTCTAAGTTTGGTCGGCCCTAAGGGATAAATTTCTAGAACCTTCTCGGGCGGTGAAAATTGCCTCTATAAAGAAGGCCCATAGTGTTTGTTGTCAAGGGCAGTTCTGGGTATTGATTCGAGTCTTTGTCCTACAGAATATTGTAAGGGAATGCCCATGTGGCTTTGCATATTGTAATTCTGAAAGTTTGTAATTCCACATTTGTGGAGATAATAAGAAGCCAATTTTCTATTCTTGCATATTATTGTTATTGTTTCTCTATTTCTGTTATGTGTTTGTGGTATTAAGGGGAGCACCCTTCATCAAGTGGTATCAGAGCAGGAGTTCTTGAGTGTGTAAATAGATCACCGACTGTGAGGCAGTTTGCACCAAGACCGTGGTTAGGGTTTCAGCGCGCATCACGAAAATGCCTCCACGAAGAGAACGTGGCAGAAGAGCTGGTGCTGTGACACCTGAGGTTAGAGAGCTGCAGAGACAAGTGCGAGCATTGCAAGAAGAGATTCACAGAGGAATGAATCTTAATGTCAGAGACGAAAGTGAGGATGAAGCCAAAGAAGAATATCAAGAAGGAGAAGCTGAAATTGTGAACCAGGAGGAAGAAAGACTTTTTTGAGCGATTTCCAAGATTGGGAAAAGACCTAAGATTGAGGTTCCTACATTTTCTAGAAATCTTAACCCAGAGGAATTGATCGACTGTATCAATGAATGTGAAGAATATTTTGAGTATGAAGATGTTGAGGATCCTGATAGGGTCAAATTTGTGAAGGCTAGATTGAAAGGTCATGCGAAGATCTGGTGGCAAAAAATTCAATTGGAGCGAAATAGAAGAGGGAAAGATAAAATCACAAGATGGGATTGGATGGTGGATAAATTGAAGTGACAGTTTATTCCTGTTGATTATGAGCTTGACCTACTAAAGAAAATGCAAAGTTTGAAGCAAGTAGGAAGATCTGTTCAGGAGTATACAGAGGAGTTCTATCGACTCCTCATCAGAACAGGCCATGCAGAAGCTGATAAGGAGAAAGTTGCCTGATACCTTAATGGGTTAAGGCCAAGCATTCAGGAGGAGTTGAATTTGGTTCGAATGAACAGTATTGAGGAGGCATACCAGTTTGCCCTAAAAGTAGAGGAAAAGTTGAACAAGAAGTTTGAGAGCAGACAAAATGGAAGAGGTCGTGGTGGAAGATCTGGCAGATGGTCATATGGTGGCCGAAATGAAGATCCGAAAAAGAAGGATGAGGCCAGTAGCAATCAGAATCAGAGAGGAAATAATTACAATCGTTTCCAGGATCAAAGTAATAGAGATCAGAGAGGAAGAGGAAGAGGACAAGGATCTGGAAGAGGAGGCTTCCCTGGAACATGTTTTCACTATGGAGAAGAAGGTCATAGGGCATTTGAATGTCCTCAACGCCAAGGTAGAACAGACAGGAGACATGAAGGCCAGGTGAGAGTTGCACATGTAGATGAAGATGCTAGATCGTCAAATTCTAAAGATGTTGAAAGAGGAGAAATGCTAATTAACAGAAGAGTCTTGCTGAGTGGTGAGAATGAACCTGAACAAAGGAGGAGCCTATTTCGCACTAGATGCAAGTGTGAGGGTAAATGTTGTGATGTGATTATCGATAGTGGAAGCACTGACAATTTGGTGTTAGAAAAGATGGTGACAAAGTTGAAGCTCAAGAGACAAAAACACCCACATCCATATCGGATTGCCTAGGTGCAGGATGACCACAAGGTCATGGTCAGTGAACAGTGCCTAGTAAAGTTCAAGATCGGCGGGTACCAAGATGAGGTACTATGTGATATCATCTCTATGGATGCATGTCATATGTTGTTGGGTAGACCGTGGTAGTTTGACAGATGTGTTGTACATGATGGTCATGCAAATACCTATTCCCTGACAAAGGATGGAGTGCGACATAAGCTAAAGCCATTGAAGGAGACCGAAGAAAAAGTATGTGGTAATGCAAGAATAACATTTGTTGATGGAAGAAAATTCCTAGATGGTATGAGGTATGAGCATGTGTGTTTTGCTTTAATTTCAAAAGTTGGTAAAGAAGAAGTAGAGGATGTACTTGTAGAGGTTGCAGATTTGTTGAATGAGTTTCAAGATATTGTATCTGATAATGTACCTAATGGATTACCACCGGTAAGGAAGATCAGTCATCAGATGGATTTGATTCCAGGAGCCAGTTTGCCAAACAAGGCAGCACATAGAATGACACCAGCAGAAAGTGAAGAGTTGAACAGACAAGTACATGAGTTATTGCAGAAGGGGTTGATTCGAGAGAGTCTGAGTCCCTGTGTTGTACCAGCGGTATTAGCACCAAAGAAGAATGGAGAGTTGAGGATGTGTACAAATTCCAGAGCAATAAACAAGATCACAATCAAGTATAGGTTTCCATTGCCACGAATGGATGATATTATGGATTGTTTGAGTGGAGCTATGTATTTCTCAAAGATAGATCTGAAGAGTGGATATCACCAGATTCGGATCAGAGAAGGAGATGAATGGAAGACTACCTTCAAGACAAAGGAAGGACTGTATGAGTGGTTGGTCATGCCTTTTGAGCTAACCAATGCACCAAGCACTTTCATGCGGCTCATGAACGAGGTTCTGAAAGAATTTCTGGGTAAGTTTGTCATTGTTTACCTAGATGATATTTTGATTTTTAGCAAGACATTGGAGGAACATATGATGCATATTCATATGGTGTTTGAGAAGTTGAGAGATGAGAAATTGTTGATTAATTTGAAGAAGTGCAGTTTTGTGAAGAAAGAGTTAGTGTATTTGGGATTTGTAGTTTCAGCAGAAGGTCTAAAAATGGACCCAGAGAAGGTACAGGCTATCCTTGAATGGCCTACTCCAAGGAGTGCTACCGAGGTAAGATCTTTTCATGGTCTAGCTAGCTTTTACAAAAATTTTATCAAAAATTTTATTAGTATTTGTGGACCCTTGACTAAAACAATGAGAGGGGATAGAAAAAAGTTTAAGTGGACTAATGGGGCAGAAAAGAGTTTTCAATTGTTGAAACACAAAGTTATAGAACAACCTGTTTTAGCACTTCCATATTTTAATAAGGTGTTTCAAGTAGATTGTGTTGCTAGTGGTACTGCAATAGGAGTTGTTATGAGCCAAGAAGGTAAACATGTTGCTTATTTCAGTGAGAAGTTAAATGATGCCAAGAGAAAATATTCTGTTTATGATCAGGAATTTTATGCTATAGTTTAGGCATTGAAAAAGTGGAGGCACTATCTACTTCCTAAGGAGTTTGTTTTGTATACTGATCATCAAGCTTTGCAATATTTGAATAGTCAAGGAAAGTTGAATCAGAGGCATTTGAAATGGGTTGAGTTTTTGCAGAGTTATACATCTATTTTGAAACATAGAAGTGGAAAGTCTAACAGGGTTGTAGATGCTCTTAGCAGAAGGCAACTATTGCTGACAGAGATGCAGATTGAGGTGGTTGGGTTCAAGGAACTCAAGAATTTGTATCCAGAGGATCCTGATTTTGGTGAAGCTTGGAAAGCTTGTACAGAACTTGTTACTCTAGACAGGATGAAATGGCTGGATTTTATCATCCAAGATGATATGCTATTCAGAGGGAGTCAGTTGTGCATTCCACAAAGTTGTATGAGGGAGAATCTCATCAAGGAGAAGCATAGTGGAGGATTGGCTGGACATTTTGGTCATGATAAAACCCTTGCTTTGGTTGGTGAAAATTATTATTGGCCACAATTGCAGCAAGATGTGAAGAAGTTTGTACAGAGTTGTAGAGTATGTCAGATGGTGAAAGGAGTGAAGCAGAATACAAGGTTGTATCAGCCATTACCCATACTAGAGAAGCCTTGGGAGGATATCAATATGGACATTGTTCTGGGTTTACCAAGGACACAGCGGGGACATGATTCAATTTTTGTAGTAGTTGACAAATTTTTGAAGATGGCACATTTCATTCCCTGCAAGAAGACTAATGATGCTGTTCATGTAGTAGAATTGTTTTTCAGAGAAGTGGTGAGACTACATGGTTTGCCAAAGACCATAGTGTCAGATCGAGATACTAAGTTTGTTGGATATTTCTGGCGGACATTGTGGAAGAAGTTGAAGACAGATTTGAAGTTCAGTTCATCACATCATCCACAGACTGATGGACAGATAGAGGTGGTGAATAGAAGTTTGGAAAATTTGCTGAGATGTTTGGTTGGAGATAAGCCAACAGGATGGGATTTGATTTTACCACAAGCAGAATTTGCATACAATAATTTTGTCAATAGGAGCACTGGTAAATCACCATTCCATATTGTATATGGAAGTAGTCCAAGAAATGCATCTGAATTGAGAAAGATAGATAAAGGAGAAATAAGTAGTGCTGAAGCTGAGGATTTTGCAGAACACTTGAAGAACATCCATGAGGAGGTGAGGAAGCATATTACCAAGATGAATGCATAGTATAAGGCTAAGGCAGATGAGAAAAGGAAGCATAAGGAATTTCAGGTTGGGGATGAAGTCATGGTTCATTTGCAGAAGGAGCAATTTCCAGTTGGTACATATAACAAGCTGAAAATGAAGAAGTTTGGACCATGTAAGATATTGAAGAAGCATGATTCAGGAAATGCATATGAGGTAGAATTGCCTAGTGAGGTGAATATTTCACCAGTATTTAACATTTCAGATTTGACAGAGTATCACGAAGGTGGTGTTGAAGATGAGGTTGCAGCAACACAGTGGAGTATTCCAGCAACCAGTTCAGATTTCAAGGAGATTGAAGGCATACTGGATAGTCGTGTTGGCAGAAGCACAAGGAACAGGACATATGAAGAGTATTTGGTCAAATGGAAAGGACGACCCGTTGAAGATTCATCATGGCTAACAAAGGAGGAGGTTAACCATCTTGGTTTTCCTCTGCACACTTGAGTCGTGACAGGGTCACTTCTCAAATTACCCCGGGTGTCTGATGCAGGAGCATCCTGGGTGTAAGAGCAATCTTGCATCACCCAAAAATATTTCTATTTTTGTATTCAATAAGGGCTATCTTGTGCAGAGTTGCTATTTATGGAAACTTTCTATTTTTAGTAAGTTGGTCTTATGATGTCGGAATGTTCTAATTTTACATATGGAGGTTCATCTCAGTCATATCAGCCTGCCAGCAAAGTTTCATGGCTAGATCAGGTCTAGTTTTGAAGATATTGAAGATTTTCGGTATTGGCAGCAGGGTACAGAAACTTCGAACTTAGTTTTGAAGGCTTTAGAGGCCCCGAATGAGGTTGAAAATTTGGGCGATAGGCGCCTTGCGCCACTCAAGCCTGTAGAGCACTTCGTGGCATTTCCAGAATGGGGTTATAATAGCCAATCGGGTCAACGGGTGATGACTTATGGTCTTCGAAAGTTGGGTCACCTGAAATGGCAGAAAATAATTTTCTTCAAAATTTTTGTTTGGGTTTCAAAACTCATTTTGAGCCGACTTTGATGTAATAAATTGTAAAATAAAATAATTCTAAGTTTGGTCGGCCCTAAGGGATAAATTTCTAGAACCTTCTCGAGCGGTGGAAATTGCCTATATAAAGAAGGCCCATAGTGTTTGTTGTCGAGGGTAGTTCTAGGTAGTAGATCTGGGTATTGATTCGAGGCTTTGTCCTACAGAATATTGTAAGGGAATGCCCATGTGGCTTTGCATATTGTAATTCTAAAAGTTTGTAATTCCACATTTGTGGAGATAATAAGAAGCCAATTTTCTGTTCTTGCATATTATTGTTGTTGTTTCTCTATTTCTGTTATGTGTTTGTGGCATTAAGGGGAGCACCCTTCATCAATTAGACCCACTTTTTAGACCAACATTTCCAACCAAGCATTAAAATGGTTTTGCTTGGTCGGTTTATAGAAGGAAAATTTTAAATTTTTTTTAACGCAGTCCCATGTTGGTCAGTATTTTGACAACCATACAGGCTGTCAAAATTCTGATGAACACGGGAATATAACTTTTAAAAAAAACATAGGGTTTCATTTTATATTCAGCATGCAACAAAGCAGAAGTGAAAGAGAAGGCCTCGACTCCACCTGTAAGAACCACTCTTCTCTGTTTCCATTATTGTGAAATCGATTATGTAGTGGCAAATAGTGTTAGTATTTGGGAAGATGTGTTAATGTACCCACAGTTTTGTGGAGTTTGTGTGTCTTAGTTTGTTTGATATCTATATCTCTATCAAGGAAGGAAGTCACTGTTGACTGTCAGATCTTGTCATGCAACTTCATTGACAGATTTAAGTTGTTTTAGTTTTGTTAATTTTCAAAGAAAAGTAAATTTTTGACGGACCGAAACAAGACTATTGTTCTCGGCCTATCATGAAGTTACGGCCCTAACTTGTATCTTCTCCATGGAGTACTTAAGACTTATGGATGAAAGTCAAGTTAGGGTAGAATATTTCAATAAGCTCAACGCTCAGATTTGCAAGGGATGTTAAACTACTTCAGGGCCGATGCCCTAAACCAGATGCATTACATGTATTTAGTTAACGGAATAAATAACATTGTAACAATGAGTGAATGGAATGAATATTGAACTTGTTGATTTCGAGGTCTAGATTCATCGAAGACAGTAAGCATCAATACCAACCTCCTATAACCACCCTTGAATTATTCCAATCGAAGTTGACCTAGCTTGATCAACTAGGTTAAACATTCCTGAGACCATTCGAAGGTGTTGAGGAAGATTTTTGTTGTTTTTTGTGGGTTCAAACAAGAAATAGAGGAAACAATAATTCAATGCTAAATAACTATGCCCAAATCTGTTAATAAACTCTCGAGAAAGAACCCTATTACAATCAAACCAAGAAGTGGAAGAATTGGAGGTACCCTGTTGATTAGTGGAGTTTAGTCTGTGACTAAAGTGAGTAGACTATTTATAAACCTTCACATACATTGAAAATATTTTATGTTAATTTGAGAGTGAGGGTTTTGTCCAACCCTATTCCATACATGCTTTAAGTATTTGTTTTATTCTATTCTAAACCCTATTCAAGGTTTGTCGGTATTGAGTAAGGTATCTTTATTTTGGTTTGTATATACACTATTTTTTATCCTTAACTATTGTTGAGGTCTTGTTGCAAAGATTGTTTAGTTTGAAGAAAAGTTGTTTGTACTTGTTTGAAGATCAATACATATAATTGGTTTGTGATTAATGATTTACTTACTCTAATTTATTATGAGAAAAGCAGAGACAAACCTACACATTTCTTAAAAATTTTCTTAAGGAAAATTATAATCATATTTTTTTGTATAATCAAACACATGCTGAAAGATAGTTTGAATAACTTGCAAATCATTTCTACAAGGTAGTTGTATTTCAGTTGGACAATGAAGAATATTATATAAACACGTTAGTGGGGACATTATCAGTGTACAAAAAAAGGTTTTGTTTATTCAATAAACATTCATTATTCATTGTGCACACTAGTTTTCAAAATCATAAATATCTGGTTGAGAATATTGTAGTCCTAATTTACTATGATACACTATTTGGTACATAAGTATCACATGTACCCAAGAATGTATTATATTGGATTATGATTACCATTTCTCTTAGATATTTTGACTTTGTATAAAAATCAAAGGTAAAGAGAGAAAAAGCCAATGAGACATTGAAAAGTCTATCAGTGAGATATCGTTGTTAGTGAGACCTATGTCAAGCCAGTGAGGCATTGTAAAAGGATATTTCACATAAGCCATTGAGGCAATTTGATTAGTTTTATTCTCTAGAGGGTTTCTGCTCAAGACAAAATCCATGTTACATTCTTTGTGTGTCTTATCTATTTTGTTATCCATTTTTATTTTCATTACATAATACTTCAGGTTTTGTTTAAGTGAAAAATTACTTGTAAATTGTTATATCACTAATTCGTGCCCCCTCTCCCCTCTTAGTGATATTGCACTCCAATAACACTCTTGTTACTCATCACATTGATATTTCCATCAAGTGTCCTATTGAGATCATCCTTGAACATATCCTACATCAATTAGAATCCTTGTAAACTAAGCTAAATGCTAATCCTATACCACCTCCTCTCTCCACTTCTATGAAGACATCATCACTATGGACCTTGAGCATAATTTCCTCTTAGGATATTCTCTCTTACATTCTTTCCCTATGTGTTTTGCGACTCCCAATTTAAAATATATAATGGTAAGGGGGTTCCCATGACCCATATTCACTCCCTTAATGCCACTTTCCTTGAGTTCCTCTACGATGGCTACTTGCTTGCTAAAATTTTCCCTTGCACTCCAAAAGATTATACTTTGGAGTACTTTTACACACTCCTTCATAGCTCTAACGATCTTTATATTAAGCTAGATAATTACTTTATCTAACACTTTTGATGAAATATCATCTTGAAATTTCCCTTCCAGCATAGTCCAATACAAACAATAAAATATTCTAATGCCTCAAGTTTTTACCCAAGACATTATTGGTAAAAAATATGATGACCAATCTATGATACAAGAATAACGTGTAATGCAAGTCATAATGCATTATTTCATGCACAAGGTCATCGAACCAAATAATGAAACACTTGGCATATACACCAATACAAAATGCAAGATGAGAGAAGAAAAATGCTTAGAATACCATAGGAAAAAATAACATGATCAACTCAAACATTGAGATATGGAGGAGAGTCAGATTCTCAAGGCTAACTTATAAACCTTGACAACTTTCCTACCAAGGTGTGCACTTTTGGAATCTTGGAAAATGGAACCAACAAGACAATCTTACACTAGCTTGGGCTTCAAGGTCTAAATTGTAAGAAGTTTAGACTGTAGAGACAAATTTACATGGCTTAAACTTTGGGGTTTAAGAGCATGTTTGATGCAAGGGACTCCTTAGGGCTCATCAAAATTTTGCATTGTACTTGGGACGTTAAGAACATGTGGCAAATTGTACTCTTGATACTTGGTAAATAGTTTGTGATGAGTAAAGTTGAAGCATTTTATTGTATCATGTTATTGGGTGATGCAATTTCAGGAGTAGTTAATTTATATATAATTGATTGGTCTAGTATTAAAATGCGAGATTAATTTTATTGGTTCAAGTTTTTGTTTTAGTGAATGGATGTCTATAAGTTGACAGTGGTGTTTGGTTGGAATTGTTTAATTTGTGAAAGGGCATTTTGAATCTAAAGTCAATATCTTTTTTCCCAATTAATTAACCTTCTTGCACATGTGACTTGAATTGTCTCTTGTCCCATAAGTAGTGAAAACTACAAAAAGACAATAAATAAAGATAGGTATAAGATTTCATACACTCAAACATAAATCTTTGAAAGACAATATGACACCTCTTGTTACATACATTGTGGCCCTGTAGCTGACTGTCATATCAGTGGGTAAGATTTACATCTTTTAATCTGACCATCTTTTCATCATGTAGTCATTATGAAAGTAGTAAATATCATCCCTCAAGCATTGAATAACATTGTTTTGAGGCACTCTTCTTGAACATGAATCTTTTCTTTCGCAAAACTATCATTCTATTTTGTAGAAACACTAACAATAGTCTCTTTATGGCATTGTTGATCACCGCACCTTCACATTCATGAAAATCTATTAATGCTTTCATCTTTGTCATGATATAGTACCCTCATTCCAATCTTTGAATATCAATGCCTTTTAGAAACTATCCCTCTTTTGATTTTTATGACATTATTCCTTATTGTGGCTATGAGCCTTCATAACAGTGCATGTTCTTTATTCATTGTCCTTTGCAATCATGCATGCATGACCTCTATTATCTCTTGATGACTATTATAAGAGTGTCTTTGTGACTTATCATAAACCATATGAATCATTATTTTTTATCACTTTATACCACTATGATAGTGGATAAGCATTGAAGAAGAACTTTCTTTAAACATTTCTTATCCACATTGTTTTGGCATCTTTTTAAATCATGAATTGTTACACTTATCATCACCTCATCAAACCTATTTGATAGTCAACCTTGTCTATAACTAAGAACTCAAAAGTGTTTTTTGTCATTAGGACTAATCTTTGCTTACAAATTTTATCACCATTTATTGACATCCTTTTGGTAGTCACTTCTCAAGACTCTTGGATGCATTTTTTTCTTTCGTTCTTACTATTCCTTCACATGACTGGTTATCTTTTGTGCTCACTATCATGAGGAACTCTATGACACTCTAAAAGTTCCATTCCAACTTCATCAACATTGTCTTTTCCATTTGCAGTGTATACCACTACTTTTGATGCATGTTGAATGCCCTCCCATTTAGCTAGTGTCTCCTCTAATAGTCATCTTTGAATTTTGGCCTTTTCTCTCTACTTTTGTAGACAATACCATTCTCTGCCTTATCATCTATGTCTACTCTTTTCTTTCACATACATTCTTGGAAGTTACTTTGAATGTGGAAAATCATGTGTTCTACATAGTATCATTGCCTTCTCTTCTCTTTTATAGTGACTATCACTGTTCTTCACAAGAGTGCTTTTTTCACTTACCATGATTGCCAGAGATCTAAGAATTCAAAACTCTTAGAAACCCTCCTCAAAATAGTCCTATTCTCTTATCCATCATACTGAGGTCCTTTCATGACTTATATCTTCCCTACAAGACTGTTGGTGTATATTGCACCAGAGTTCTATTGTCCATGATTGCAAAATTGTCTTGTGGTAGTGAACACTTCATTAGAAACAAAATACATATCACTGCCTCTCCTCTTGAAAACATCTCTATATCTTATATTGACCATTAAATCATTCCTCTAATTGTTCCCTTTACCACTACTACTCCTGTATACATAGTCACGATGATTCCTCATGCTTGGTATGGTTTTCCATTTCTTTCATTACACTGGACATTGCTTCCTTGTAAGATATAATGCCTTCAAGCTATTTTTATCTCACAACTCATAAGGATTGATGTGATGATAGCCTCATGATCTTCATTCCATGGTCTAAAAATTTGTACAAAACATGCACCTCTTGATGCTACTGTCAGCTTTTAGTCTGCTCTTTGAAAGAAAATATGACACCTCTCATTACATACACTATGGCCTTGTAGCTAACTGTCATATCAGTGGGTAAGATTTACATCTTTTAATCTGACCATCTTTTCATCATGTATTCATTATGAAAGTAGTAAATATCATCCCTCAAGCATTGAATAACATTGTTTTGAGGAACTCTTCTTGAACATGAGTCTTTTCTTTCACAACATTGTCATTCTATTTTGTAGAAACACTAACAATAGTCTCTTTATGGCATTGTTGATCACCACACCTTCACATTCATGAAAATATATTAATGCTTGCATCTTTGTCATGATATAGTACCCTCATTTCAATCTTTGAATATCACTACCTTTTAGAAACTGTCCCTCTTTTGATTTTTATGACATCATTCCTTACTATGGCTATGAGCCTTCATAACAGTGCATGTTCTTTATTCATTGTGTTTTTCAATCATGCATGCATGACCTCTATTATCTCTTGATGACTATTATAAGAGTGTCTTTTTGACTTATCATAAACCATATGAATCATTATTTTTTATCACTTTATACCATTGTGACAGTGGATAAGCATTGAAGAAGAACTTTCTTTAAACATTTCTTATCCACATTGTTTTGGCATCTTTTTAAATCATGAATTGTTACACTTATCATCACCTCATCAAGCCTATTTGATAGTCAACCTTGTCTATAACTAAGAACTCAAAAGTTTTGTTTGTCATTGGGACTAATATTTGCTTATAAATTTGATCACCATTTATTGACATCCTTTTGATAGTCACTTCTCAAGACTCTTGGATGCATTTTTTCTTTCGTTCTTACTATTCCTTCACATAACTGATCATCTTTTGTGCTCACTGTCATGAGGAACTCTATGACACTCTAAAAGTGCCATTCCAACTTCATCAACATTGTCTTTTCCATTTGCAGTGTATACCACTACTTTTGATGCATGTTGAATGCCCTCCCATTTAGCTAGTGTCTCCTCTAATAGTCATCTTTGAATTTTGGCCTTTTCTCTCTACTTTTGTAGACAATGCCATTCTCTGCCTTATCATCTATGTCTACTCTTTTCTTTGAGATACATTCTTGGAAGTTACTTTGAATGTAGCAGATCATGTGTTCTACATAGTATCATTTCCTTCTCTTCTCTTTTACAGTGACTCTGTTCTTCACAAGAGTGCTTTTGTCACTTACCATGACTGCCAGAGATCTAAAAATTCAAAAATCTTAGAAACCCTCCTCAAAATAGTAGAGATTTTGTTTTTGCCTAAGTAGTACTCTGAACTTTCCTCCAACACATGTACTATTGTGAAAATAATCACAAGTCCATTTGTTGGAGGGCAATTCATAGTACATGTGTGGAGGTCTGAAGGAAACAAGACAATTTGAAGAGTCACAAGTGGTGAGAAGATTCTTTTGAGTAGAAGCTTTGGAGGCACTGTAGATCAGTCCATATCTTTGGTCACAAATGTATATAGGCAATGCAGATCCTACATACCAAAATTTCATCTTAGTATTGATTTCCTTAAGTTGTGAAATTCAAACCCTATAATTAGGAAAATGTCAACCAATGCAAGGAGTGCAACCAAAATTTGGAGAATTAATCAAATGGACACAGCTTAGAAATTATGAACATGGCACAATCTTTAGGTAAAGTGATTCTTATCAAGGGCACTATCCGTCCACATCTGAACATGGTTGTTTATTGGCTGCCCTTCAATAGGACACTTGACTATACCTATTTGAACATAGTTCAAATCCCAAAAGTCTGCATTTCTAGGACTATTCAGCATTGTCCTAGTCAATCCATGTTTGTATGCTTGTTTCCCATACCAACCTGTATCACCTACCTAAGCAATACTTTGAGTAGTCCTCCTACACATGTACTATTGTGAAAATCATCACAAGTCCATTTGTTGGAGGGCTACTCAAAGTACACATGTTTGGAGGTCTGAAGGAAACAAGATAATTTGAAGAGTCACAAGTCTTAAGATTGTACTTAATATAGCCAAGCTTCATTCAATGGTACATTCAAACATGAAACAAACCATTCTTAAACCAAATTAAACTAGTAAACCAAAGGACATACTAGTTATAAGTAAACTAGTAAACCAAAGGACGTGCTTTTACTACTAAGTCTCTGTTTGTTGGGCATTCTGATTATAAGTACTTGACATATATCACAAATGTTGCTAATTAAGGTTGGTAGGATGATTACACCTATCCTAAAAAAAGACTGTCAAATCATTATGCTTTCATATCAATTACCTATCGACATATCCCTTGCGATGGAGAGAAGCCAAACACATAAAGAACATGCACATAAACATGGCAACTGAAAAACTTAAATGGAATACACCAAGAAGTACCAAATGATGAATGCTTAATTGTTGTAATGGCAAAGCAATATCAGAACCATCCATTTCTAGAACTTGATTTTTCTATAGTCCTAATGATTTTTCTTATTTCTTGTCTATGCTTGGTGACAGGATTTTGAACATTGTTGACATACTTAAATGGAATACACAATACCAAATGATGAATGCTCAATTGTTGTAATGGTAAAGCATTAGAACCGTCCATTTCTAAAATTTGATTTTGTATAGTCTTAATTATTTTTCTATAGTCCTAATGATTTTGAAAGTTGTTGACAAAGAGTGTTTCTTTTTTTTATTATAGTATAAATGATTTTTCTATAGTCATAATGATTTTTCTTATTTCTTGTCTTTTGTCCCTTTTTTATTTCCTATGTATGTGCTTCTTGATAGGATTTTTTCAGGTCTTCTTTTGATGGTATATTTCATTCACTCTATGTGGAATACTATTTTATTTCAGCTTCATATTTCTTTCATTTTTCATATACACAAAGACTACACATGCTGATAAAAAAATGATCTATTTGATTTAGGTTTACTTTTCATTATTGTAAATGGTTAATATTTCTGATGGTACTCCTTGGTGTATTTCATACAAAAATAATCATATAAAAATAATAAATGTAGTAACGATGGTGCGGTGTTGTATTGATATAGGCTCGATGACTCTTGTCAATGTGCCAAACTGTTAATGTGGTGGTGGGCAATGTGTGTTGAAGACTTCACGGACACCAAACAACCCTGGACGACCATTTTGGTGTTGCCCAAATAGAAAAAAGGTTTCTAATTTGTATATATTTAATGTTTCTAATGTAAATACTATTCATTATAATATAAGAACTAATGTAGATTGGGCATCACAGGGAAATAATGGTTGCGGATACTTTAGTTGGGTCAATGAAAACTCATATGCATCTATCCGCCCATCTCCACTTATCCACAATGAAGGATTTGAGTGTAAAACATGTCAGGCTAGGGCAAATTCTAAAATTATATTTTTACGGTGCCTTCTTTGTATTGTAATCACATATCTTTGTTGCGACCATATGCAGAGATGAACTCAGGAATTAGTTAGTATAGTATTTTCATATTGTAACCAATATTTTAATATGGATATGACGTAACTTCTATTTGCCTCAAGTGCGCATATATATGGTTTACATCTTTTTATAGAATAATTCTTCATGTTTATGGCTCAGGTGAGCCCCAATCTGCTATCAATCACATCATTTAATGTATAGTGTTTTCTTGGTTATTCCATTTGTTCCTTGACCTTGACTATGGATTGACTATCAATTTCAAGCTTGAGCGAGGCTTCATACCACACACCGTTTGTAGATTTGTATGCAATGCTGATTTACGAATGTAAATAATGGATTGAACATAATCTACGAACACTGCATGGTATGAAGTCTCGTTGAAGTTTGAGCATCCTCCCTTTATTCTAGTGAGGGATTGGAATGAGTTCATTTTGGATGCAAAGAAGAAAGGGGATACTCAAAGAGGAATTACACTAGCAAATAAGAGAAGGTATAAACATTTTAATAGATTTTTATTATTAAATAATGAAATTTGCATATACTAGTGTTCTAAGCCTCCTCATTACATGATTTAAGGTCTTAGTCCATGGAAAAATTAAATTAGACTTACTATCCAAAACACATAAAAAACATACACATAAACACGACAGCTGAGAAACATAAATGTAGATTTCACAATAGCTGAGAAACATAATTGTAGAAATCGTAGTCACAATCTTTTGGAGACAATGTAATTGAGTTGTGTACCCAAGTGATGGAGAGCGATTTCTGCACCCCCAATTCCAGATTGAACACATCTGTTGGAGGACCTTGTATTCATGAGTAACAGATGTAGTCAACTTGGAATCGGAGGTGCGAGAGTTTCTCTCCATCGTCTGGGTATACAACTCAATTATGTTGTCTCCAAAAAATTGTGACCACGATGCCTACAATTATGTTTCTCAGTTGTTGTGTCCTAGGACCCCTTATGACCCTTTACAACCATTTATGATCCCTAATAATACATCTTAGAGGTCTTAAAATGTCGTAAAGGGTCATAAGAGGCTCCTAGGAGGGGCCAGATGAGCTTCCACCTTCACATGGTTGGCCCTGTTAAGTAGAGAATGTTATACTCTTCTCAAAACAAAGAGAAGCTCAATAATTTAAGGTCTCAGTCCATAGACAAATTAAATTAGACTTACTATCCAAATTGGTACATTGATGAGAATCAATGATGGGCCGAAGTTTTTAGATTCTACGAAGACGTATATGTAGTGGAGGCCATAAGGGATTTTTGTGGAGATTTTCTAGATCTGGAGATTTGTTAGAGTGGCTATATACATACAAGGGTTTCTAGATTGAGTACCAGTGCAGAGATAATGATTCAGCAACCTATGTCTATAAAAGAGCTCTACCTTGTCATACGTGGTGACAAGTATCCCCAAGAAATGGGAATGCTAAGGTGGAAATGGTGGGTGGTGGAGAGTGGCAATCCGAGAAAGCCTTTCCCAAATAGTAAACAACAGTGACATAATATTGTTGTGCTTAATTTGATAATCAATATATATTTTTGTTAGAATAACTGAGAGGGGGGATGAATTAGTTAATCACTATCCCAATTCAAAATGTATAATTCAAAACAAATACTCCAACTTCTGCTACTCGGTAAACATAAAATACTTTCTATGTCTGTGCTTTCACCGATTATCAGTCTAAAACTTATAATAGTTACCGATCAAATCTAACATGTAATATGCAAAGTATGATAACAAACAAATATCACAATCAACACATAACACAAGAGATTTAACATGGAAACCCTGCGAAGGGAAAAACCACCTGGGACCGGCAACCCAAAATATTCACTCTTCTAAAGTGAGGTCGGTGAAGACCCAACCCTATTAAAGGTTACAAACACACTGTTAGGTGTGACCTTGTTAGAGGATTTTAGACCAACCGTTATCGTCCAACCAGCATTCACTATGGGGTTGACAGGATAACAATGTTCATTCTATGAATGATACATAATAAGACTTTATAGTCCACTCGTTTAAGAGATTTGACTGTGTACAATGGTTAAATATGTAACAATAGATGATCTACCTTAATACAACTTCAATTGCAGATTACAGATCAATATTTTGCTCATACAAATCCTTCTGATCAATGTAACACTTCAGATTCAACAATGTATCAACTTACTATCCATCAGTAATTACTCTCTATAGCTCGGTAATTGTTATGTATCTCAGTTCTCACTAACTAGTATGATCAGGTTGCATGAAACTTTTTTACGTGATAATTCTGCAGTATCTTCTTCTTCCGGCAATATTTCATTGTGAAATCTCCAGTCTCTTATATAGACATGTAAATCATTTTCTTCTCCTCCATAAGATTTTTCCGCTTAATCATCTTCATTGATTTTACCTCTTTAAGCTTCCTCGGCTAATGTGTCAATAACATGTTTCAATCTGCTCCATTAGATCTTCCTGTAATTATGTTAGTCGTCGATCTTTATAACAAACATTATACGTTACCTAGATTTCATACACTTTCCAGCTCATCAATCTTATCAGCTAAACTGATCATTTAATTCCTTTCTGTTCTGCTCGGTTAACAAAGAAATACGTCGGTGAACATAGGCTCGGTTAACACTGTGCTCAGTATACACTACACTCTGTCGGTGTATACTGAAATGCTTCATTTACCGACAACATTGCTTTGTGTCTTTCAGCTCTATTCTTCATCATAGATGAATGCAACATAATAAATTCAATATCATAAGTTCATAGACTCATCAAACAAGTTACTCAATGTATTCCTTATCCTCATCTGACATATACATCTTCCTCATGTAGATATTTTTGTTCTTCATCTCTTTCACCTTTCTTCAGATGTATCGATATAGTAACTTACAAGATAAGTGTTGTCAAACTAGTTGA
Organism: Chamaecyparis obtusa; assembly: GCA_027943335.1. Taxonomy (NCBI): domain Eukaryota; kingdom Viridiplantae; phylum Streptophyta; class Pinopsida; order Cupressales; family Cupressaceae; genus Chamaecyparis; species Chamaecyparis obtusa. Next base: position 1,443,482 of record BSBK01004522.1, read on the forward strand.
CATCAATGACAACATAATACTGATTTAATCATATTCCATATCTAATCAATAACTCCTCAATGATCTTAAATCACAGATTCTTCAATTAGGTTCCAAATCAGTTATCGTTCATCAATCTCTCCCTTTGGCATTGATGGCAACTTAAGTAATATGAAATGTACCATACACATACCAAACATGTATTCTACAAATCTATGAACAAATGTTGTAAGTCGAATAGACTTAATATGTTTAATCACTACGTTACTCAACATTTGTAATGTTGTGATGCCAATCATCAGATATGCTCTTTTTCAGTTCTCTTGTTCCTGCTTCTGTTCTCAATAACTGATCTTTCTTTTTTCAGATTATCTCACCCTTAGATAGTTCTCATTGGTGTTGTTTATCTTTCCTTTCATATTATTTATCTCTCACTTTGACAACAATGCCAAAGAAACAAATAAACATACAGCTCTTTATGTTTGATCAGTCATTATACTACTGAAGAGCTCTGTTGTCCATTACATTCTTTGTATCTCTGTATACTGATATCCCAATATGTTTTAGTTCTCCAAACTTAATCACAACCTTAAACATGATTCGAAGTGTGAACTATGTTGTATCAACATGAATGATCTTCTGATAAGATGAGGCTGATGCAACATCCAGATCACCTTAGTGACTAGTAGATAGGGGACAGACCCCAATTCTAGTCCTCAATTATTCAAATGTTTCCTTCGGTAGAGGCTTTGTAAAGATATCTGCAAGTTGTTCTTTAGATGTAACAAATTCTAACTTCACTTGCTTCTCCTGCACTTGTTCTCTTAAGTAGTGATACTTAATAGATATATGCTTTGTCTTAGAGTGCATCACTGGATTTTTTGAAATATTTATGGCACTAGTGTTGTCATAGTATATAATCACTGGGTCAGTGCTTACCTCATTCATTCCTTCCAACACTTGCTTGATGTATGCAATGTTTGAGCAATTAGTAGCAGCAGCAACACACTTTGCTTCAGCTGTAGACTGAGAAATACAAGCCTACTTTTTACTTGTCCAGGTAAAAAGTCTTTCACCAAAGAAAAATGCTCCTCCGGTGGTGCTTTTTCTATCATCTACATTTCTAGCCCAATCATCATCAGTGTATACCTTCAGCTCAAACTTTCCTTCCTTAAGATACCAAATTCCATAATCATCTATCTTTTTTAGGTATCTTAAGATTCTTTTAGTAGCAATCATGTGTGATTCTCTAGGGTTAGCAAAAAATCTAGCAACAATTCCCACAACATGTGCTATATCTGGTCTACTATGAACTACATAAATTAGCTTACCAATCATGGATCGGTAAAGTGTCTAATTTGCCTCTGTAGTTTCATTCTCCTTTGTCAGTTTACATCCATTAGCCATTAGTGTTCCCACAGGTTTAGCATCTTCCATTCCAAATGTCTTCAATACTTCCTTTATGTATTTAGATTGTGTGATGAATATCCCATCACTCTGTTGAATCACTTGTAATCCTGGAAAGAACTTAATCTCTCTGAACATAGACATTTCAAACTCCTTTTGCATTTCATTAGCAAAGGCTTTACATATGTGGTCTTGTCCTCCAAAAATAATATCATCCACAAATATCTCAGCAATAAGAATAGTATCATTATAAGTATCACCTTTCATATACAAATTAATGTTCTCACTTGTTCTAACAAAACCAATACTTAGCAAGTAAGTGTGTAGTCTTTCATACCAAGCTCGGTACTTTCTTCAAACCATATAAATATTTTTGTAATCTACATACCATGTCTCTATTATCTGGATCAACAAACCCTTCAGGTTGTTCTATGTAGACCTCTTCTTCAAGTATACCATTTAGAAATGTTGACTTCACTTCCATTTGATAGACTTTGAATTTCTTGTGTGTAGCATATGCAAGTAGTATTCTAACTCCTTACAATCTAGCAACAGGTGCAAATTTTTCACCATAGTCAATGCCCTCTTCCTGTGCATATCCCTTGCATACCAATCTAGCTTTATTTCGTGTAACTTCACCATTTTCATTCAGCTTGTTCCTAAATATCCATTTAGTACCAATAACATTCTTATCCTTTGGTCGGGGTACTAAGCTCTAGGTTTTGTTCTTTTCTATTTTCTCTATTTCCTCTTTCATTGCATTAACCCATTCATCATTCTCTAATGCAACTTTCACATTTTTCGGTTCAAATTCACAAACTAGACATGTACCTTGTCTTGCTTTGCTCCTAGTTTTCATTCCAGCTTGTCTATCTCCAATAATTTGTGTCTCAGGATGATGTCTCCTAAAAAATCTAGCTAGTACTCAGTCTCTTCATTCTTATTCATCTTGCTCAGGTTCATTAGCTTGCTCGGTAGCTCCATCTTGTTCATCGGTTTGTTCTTCTTGTTGTTCTGCATTGTTTTCCTGCTGACTGGTTATAACAGGTTGTGACTTCGGTAGATGCTCTGGTTGCTCAATGTAAGTGAATCTACCATAGTCTTATAGTTCCTTTCTACTATCTTCAGTGTTCTTGTCATCAAACTCATTAAACACAAACATTAGTACTTTCAATTATCTTATTTGTAACTTTATTCAGACATTTATAGGCTTTACTTTTAGTAGAATATCCTAAGAATATCCCTTCATCTCCTTTTGAATCAAATTTCCATTTCTCTCATCTTTCAGAATAAAGCATTTACTTCCAAAAATCCTGAAATAACTTACAGTAGGTTTGTGTCCAAACCATAGCTCATAAGGTGTCTGGTTGGTGTCCTTCAATTGTACTCGGTTAAGAACATATACAACTGTGCTGACAGCTTCTCTCCAATATGTCTGAGCAACATTCTTTTGTATCATCAGTGTTCTAGCATATTCAATTATTAACTTGTTCCTTCTTTCAGCAATGCCATTTTGCTGAGGTGTCCTCGGTGCAGAGACCTATCTCTTAATACCATGCTCGTTATAGAAATTAGTAAATTCATCAGAGATAAATTCACCTCCTCTATCAGATCTTAAGCATTTAATTTCTTTACCAGTCTCTTTTTCTACCTTAGCTTTATACCATTTGAACATTTTAAAAGCTTCAAATTTCTCTTTCAAGAACATAATAGTCATCGGTCTAGTATAGTCATCAACAAAAAGAATAAAGTATCTATCACCATAACAACTCTGAGTTCTCATAGGACCACATAGGTCGGTATGAACCAACTCAAGTATCTTCTTTGTTGAGTAGTCTTTGCTTTTGAAACTAGACTTAGTCATCTTACCTTTCTGACATTCATGGAGCATAGCATGATCAGGTTTTGACAAGTTAGGCAAACCTCTAACTCTTCTCTTTTTGCTAATCTTGATCATGTTGTCAAAGTTCACATGGCATAACCTTTTGTGTCACAACCATGCATCTTCATCCTTCATTAATAAACAAGAAGATTGATCAATATCAAGATAAAATAGGTTACCTCTGGATTGTGTACTAGTTCTGACAAGTCTTCCTTTATCATCAAAAATCTTCACCTTTTTGCTCTCAAAACAAGTCAGTGGCCTGAATTGTTCAGTTGTGCCACACTTAGCAGATTATAGTTCAGTCCATCTACCCAGTATGCATTTTCACATTTTATTGTATCATTAATCATTAATGAACCTTTACCTCTTACCATACAGGGTGCATCATTGCCCATTCTCACAGATCCTCCATTGTATTCATCAAGTTGATCAAATTTCTCTACATCACCGATCATATGATGTGTAGAGCCACTGTCTATGATCCATGTATCATTTCTATGTATTATAGAGATCAATGTTGTCTCTTCATGTTTTTCTTCTTCCTCCGAGTCATCTTTCATAGCAACAAATACAACTTCTATGTCATCATCAGAATCAGATTCAGATTCAATATCTTCGACTATGTAACATACCTTTTTTCCTTTGTCATAGTTGTCTTAGTTATCTCTGTTGTTGTGTCGGTAGCCTTTGTTGACTCTTCTCTCATAGCTTCCTTCCGATCAGTCTTTGGATCTATCATCATCTTTCTTATGTGGACATCTAGTAGAAATGTGGCCAACCTCTTTACAATTAAAGCATGCCAAAGGTAGCTTACCTCTATATCTTCATTTTCCTTTGGGTAATCTTCTGGCCATAAGAGCTTCAAGCTCATCATCGGTATTGCTATCACTATCATCATTCTTATTTTCTTGCTAGACTTACTAATCTTCAAAGAAGACATGAAAGTGAATTCCACAGAAGGAATGACACTATTATCAAAGTTATTCAATTCAAAGGTTGTAAGCTTACCAATTAGTGTGTCAAGAGTAAGGTTTGATGTAGCCCTTGTTTCATGAATTGCAGAGATCTTGATTGCATAAACTGGCAGTAAAGTTTTGAGAATCTTACTTATCACTGTTTCATCATCAATAACTCCATTAGATGCTCTAATAGCATGTACTACCTCTTTCAGTCTATTTGTGTATTGCACAATGTTCTCACCTTCTTTCATCTTCATATCATAGAATCTGCCTCTTAGGCTTTCAGCTCAGGCTCTTTTAACATTCAAATCTCCACTATATATTAGATTTAGTTTGTCCCACATCTTCTTAGCAGTATCACAATCCTTGATGTCTTCAAATTTGGCATTGGTACAAGAAGCAACAATTTCCATCATAGTAATATTGTATTCATGCATGTCCTTCAGTTGATCAAGAGTTAAGGGACCAATGGTCGGTTGTATATAGCCATTCTCCATCAGATCTAGTGCATAATTCCCAATTCTAGATATGTGCAGCGTCATCCATCTTTGCCATACTGCAAAGTTCTCTTTGTTTAGTCATGGCACTTCCCTCTTATACATCTTGAGACCTTTGTGCTAAAATCCTTAAAACTCTATTCTAAGCAACCACAGCTCTGATACCAATTGTTAGAATAACTGAGAGGGGGGGGTGAATCAGTTAATCACTGTCCCAATTCAAAATGTATAATTCAAAACAAATACTCCAACTTCTGCTACTTAGTAAACATAAAATATTTTCTCTGTCTGTGTTTTTACCGATTATCAGTCTAAAACTTATAACAGTTACCGATCAAATCTAACATGTAATATGCAAAGTTTGATAACAAACAAATATCACAATCAACACATAACACAAGAGATTTAACGTGGAAACCCTGTGAAGGGAAAAACCACCTGGGACCGGCAACCCAAAATATTCACTCTTCTGAAGTGAGGTCGGTGAAGACCCAACCATGATAAAGGTTACAAACACACTATTAGGTGTGACCTTGTTAGAGGATTTTAGACCAACCGTTATTGTCCAACCAGCATTCACTATGGGGTTGACAGGATAACAATGTTCATTCTATGAATGATACATAATAAGACTTTATAGTACACTCAGTTAAGATATTTGACTGTGTACAATGGTTAAATATGTAACAATAGATGATCTGCCTTAATACAACTTCAATTATAGATTACAGATCAATATTTTGCTCATACAAATCCTTCTGATCAATGTAACACTTTAGATTCAATAATGTATCAACTTACTATCTGTCGGTAATTACTCTCTGTAGCTCAGTAATTGTTCTGCAGCTCAGTTCTCACTAACCAGTATGATCAGAATGCATGAAACTTGTTCACATGATAATTTTGTAGTATCTTCTTCTTCTGATGATATTTCATTGTGAAATCTCCAGTCTCTTTTATAGACATGTAAATTATTTTCTTCTCCTCCATCAGATTTTGCTTCTTAATCATCTTCATTGAGTTTTCCTCTTTAAGCTTCCTTGGCTGATGTGTCAATAACATGTTTCAATCTACTCCATTAGATCTTCCTGTAATTATGTTAGCCGTCAATCTTTATAACAAACATTATCTGTTACCTAGATTTCATACACTTTCCAGTTCATCAATCTTATCGGCTAAACTGATCATTTAATTCCTTTATGTTCTACTTGGTTAACAAAGAAATGCATCGGTGAACATAGGCTCGGTTAACACTATGCTCAGTATACACTGCACTCTGTTGGTGTATACTGAAATGCTTCATTTATTGACAACATTGCTTTGTGTCTTTTAGCTCTATTCTTCATCATAGATGAATGCAACATAATAAAGTCAATATCATAAGTTCATAGACTCATCAAACAAGTTACTCAATATATTCCTTATCCTCATCTGACATATACATCTTCCTCATGTAGATATTTTTGTTCTTCATCTCTTTCACCTTTCTTCAAATGTATCGGTATAGTAACTTACAAGATAAGTGTTGTCAAACTAGTTGACATCAATGACAACATAATACTCATTTAATCATATTCCATATCTAATCAGTAACTCCCTAATGATCTTAAATCCCAGATTGTTCAATTAGGTTCCAAATCAGTTGTAGTTCATCAAAAAAAAATTACAAAATTAAATTGTTCATCACTTTTTTGACCAAAAAAGAATAGGTGGATCGAAGAGAAAGCTATACAATCGACGTTTATTATGAAAATTGTACGTCGCACTTTCGACCAACATTATAATGATATAACAGGCAATTCTTCCAGGTTGAAGCAATGATTTTGATGTCATCTCTGCCGATAGTTCAACCACTTTTCACGTTGCAATTTTAACGGATAATTGATGTGTCGTAATATCAACTAAAAAACTCTGACGGCCATTATAGTCAATTAGTGGACCAATGGGCATCTAATAATTGACTAATCCTCATCAAGAAATGGGCTAAAATTTACTAGTGAAAGGTGGTAGGGAATGCTAGTCTGACTAGGCCCTGAAGAGATACATTAAGTCCCTTGATAAAGTGATGCATACGTAGCTTCTCATCCTTCATGTAGTCAACATAAGGAAGAAGCTCAAGTAATCTACTCTCATACTATATCATCGAGAGGCCTCTCTACTGGAGATCATGAAACTCCTCTATTTGTCAATGTCTAAAGTGCTCTAAAAGGTACCTCTCTCTAAACCTTCTAAGGAAAGTCTCCCAAGTGAGTGTATCTATACTCACACCACCCATGGCCTCCTCCTGCTGCCACCAAGTAGAGGCTCCCTCTTGAAGGAGGTGAATGGAAACTCTCACCTTTATATTTCTCTCGTAGGAATGCAACCCAAAGCATCGTTGTAAGCTCAATAACCATGCCTCTTCTCCAGCTCCATCAATAGCTCCCAAAAATAAAGGAGGTTGGAGTCATAGTAACTCTCTAATCTGATCTCCCATATCACGAGTCTCTCTCTCTCTCAACTGCACAAGCCCCCAATTCACATGGATGCTCTAACTATTGTACTGAATCAGCCTCATGGTCTACTTGACCCTCAAACTATCTATGTAGTGGACTTCTAGTCTATTCCTTTCTGACTCTCATATGGCCCTCTGAGGGTTGTTTCTCTATCTACTATACAACTAGTGGTAACCTCTGTTGTATGATACCTAAAAGGTTCTACAAGGAAGCTAAAATGTTATGATTCGGATTAGGAGGTGGCTTGGATGGGGATTTTGAACTTCCCTAGAAACATTTGCCTCCTACTCCCTATCCATGTGTACTGAAGGGGTACGCCTATGCCCTCTTCCATGCCTAAAACCATTGCGCGTGATGACAGGCATACTACACAATAGTGTAAGGTTATAAGTCAAATGTCAATGGTTTAAGGTCATGTTGGAAACTGTAATTGAAGCAATTCTTGTGTTGTCATTGATGTCAAACCTTAACTAGTAAGACTGTTACTACTTAGGAAAGTACTATATCTATTGTATTATTGTGAAGAGGAGAAAGAAAGGATGGTAACAATAGCACCTAAGGAAAGGTTGAGTTATCTTGATACTACAAAGTGTACTTGACTATGTTGTACAATGATGAGATAATGTATTGTTTATCTTAGTAAGATTGAAGACTAAACTGGTAGGCTTGACCGAGCAAAATGGAGAAATCATGTTTAAGCCAAGTGATGTTAGTGTCGACCGAGTCAGTATATGCTGAGAAAAATTCTAGTGTCGACCGAACAACAGTTAATTGCCAAGAAAGACTGTTTAAGCTGAGGAAACATTTTTTAGTTATGATCGAGCTTTCTACATGAAGACCGAGTAGTTGATCACAATATTGACCAAGTATCAGCATTTTTATATTTGACGAGAATTCAGATTTGGAGCCGACATTGTTGAATTCTTGGATTATGTAAAATGTGTTGACTTTATTTATTGATTGTTTGAAAGCATTAAATGCACTAAAAAATGTTTTATTGTAAATCTTTAAAAGATTTGAGATAAGGAGTCGAAGAACATAAAGTGGGTAGATTCAATGAATGTGACCTAACCCTAAGATCTACGAAGGAGATTGAGTGGAAAAAGATGAGTTAACCTAATTGAGGAAGTATTAAGGGAACCTAAGCATTAGATATGCGGATGCATGGGTGAAAAGAGGATGTTGGAAGATCAATAAATTTTATTGACTATATAAGCAAAAAGGCTAAAGGAGAAGTGTGGTGATTGCTTGAAGAAAAGTTTCGAGCAGATTAGAGATGGAAATGGAAAAGTTTCAAAGTCAGTAAACTAGCATTTGTGTACAGAATTAGATCTGATATTTGCAAAGTGAGTTGTATGTTTTTCAGATCAATACTACTGCTACTTTCTAACCATTGTAATAGTCAAATTTTAACAGAGGTTGACCTAACAGTCATATGTTTAAATCCTTTAAACAAGGTTGCATTCTAATGGAATGTATGTAAGTCCTATAACAAGGCTCACTTTTAATAGGGTGATTGAAATCTTTTAACTAGGTCACACCTGACAGTGTGTATTGTAACCTTTGACAGGGTTGGCTTTTAACCGAGCTCACTTCAGAAGAGTGAAAATAATAGTAGCATGTTACAAAGTGGTTTTTCCCAGATTGGGTTTCCACTATAAATCCTAGTGTCAATGCTTGTGTGAATGTTTTGGTTTGAACATTTCTATTTTTTACAAGTTAGATACAGCTGGGTAGTGGACTGCAATGTTATATGTTTCTATTATTGAATCAGTGATGACCGAGTTGGTTTTGGCTGTTAGATCTGATTTAAAGAAAAGTTTTTGAAGTTGTTTTATACATCAGGACCTGAGAACAACTGATTCACCCCCCCTCTCTATTTTTCTAAATCATATTAACAATTGGTATTAGAGTTGTGTTGCTTATTATTGGTGTTTATAGAAATCAAGTTTAAAGGGACTTGAAGCAAATGATCAGGATGTATAAGAAGGAGGTACCAAAGCTAAATAAGGAAAACTTCCCTGCATGGCAAAGCTTGATGAAGCTGCATCTGGCTAGTATCGGTGATTCTGCAAAGTACTACATTGAGAATGACTGTGTCTCACCTATTGCACCTTTGACTACTGAGGAAATGAGCGCTAAGCAAGAACATAACCAGGCAATGCTAGAAATTGCATCTGCCCTAAGCTATCCAAAATTTGAGGACATTAAGGATTGCACAACTGTTAAGGAGATGTGGGACACTCTTGCAAAGATCTATGGTGGTGACATATATGTACTGAAAGCTAAAGTTGAGAGTCTTAGAGGTAAGTTTGATGAAATGAGAATGCAAGAAGGTGAGAACATTGCACAATATTGTGGTAGAATAAAAGAAGTTGTGAATGCTATTAGAGGAGCAAATGGGACTATTGATGATGAAACTATAATTGGAAAAGTACTAAGAACTTTGTGTCCTATATATGCTATTAATATCTCAGCTATTCAGGAATCTATATGTAACTTTGCTAATGTGCTTACTTTGGAAGGTTTGGTTGGCAAGCTAACTGCTTTTGAACTCTCTAACTATGATAACTTCACTATTGGTAGTATTGGTAATGTTGAATATGCTTTTAAGTCATGGTTAGTTCTGAACAAGCCAAAGAAAGAAAAAGAAAGATGCATAAGTGAAAGTGAAAGTGACAGTGACACTTCTGATGAAGAACTTGAAGATCTAGAAGCTCTTATGGCTAGAAGACTGAGAAGGGGAAAAGAAAGATATAAAGGTAAACTCTCTATTATATGTTTTGCATGTAATAAAGTTGGTCATATAGCAACTAGATGCCCTGATAGGAATGATAAAGATGAAGAAAGAAACAGAAAACACAAAGATAGAACAGATGACAAAAGCTGCCGAAGGCACAAAGACTACAAAGGAAAAGGTAAGAAATCTTGTTACATTGTTGAAGAAGAAACTGACACTGATAGTGATGATTTTGAAATTGAGGTAGTTTATGTTGCAATGAAAGATGAATCTGATGAGGATGAGAAAACTAAATTGATCTCCTATGTGAACAAGAATGACAAACAGATTATTGACAGTGGTTTTTCACATCACATGACTAGTGACAAGAGTTAGTTTGAGACCTTACATCATTATAGAGGTAAAAGTGTAAAATTTGGTAATGATGCACTATGTCCTATTAGAGGAAAAGGTTTGATTAAACTGACTGATAAGATCTCTTGTGAAAATGCATATTGGGTTGAAGGTCTAAATTATAATCTACTAAGTGTTGCTCAGCTTAATAGCACTGGTTACCGAGTGGAATTTCATCACAAGAAAGATAAAATATTTGATACTACTGGTGAACTAATCGGAAGTGGAGAATAGACTAGAGGTAATTTGTTCTATCTTGACCTATCTAAAGAAGCATGTATGGTTGCACAACTTGATGACATTTGGTTGTGGCATAAGAGGCTATGTCATGTTAACTTTGATAATCTGGTAGAAATAATAAAGAAGAAGAAAGTAAGAGGTCTACCTAGATTGAAGAAACCTGAGAATGTGATGTGCAAAGAATGCCAATTAGGAAAAATGACAAAGTCAAGTTTTAAGAGAAAATTCTTTACTTCTGAAAACATTTTAGATTTGTTTCATACTGACCTTTGTGGACCTATGGGTGTACAAAGTCACTGTGGTGCTAGATATTTTATCTTGTTTGTTGATGATCATACCAAGATGATGCATGTAATGTTTCTAAAAGAAAAATATGAAGCTTTTCAATTCTTTAAGTGGTATTTGGATAAGGTTGAGAAGGAGACAGGTAGGAACCTAAAATGTCTTAGATCTAACCGAGGTGGAGAATTTACATCAAATGAATTCAATCTTTTTTGCAATGAAAGAGGGATCAAAAGATAGATGTGTGCACCTAGAACACCTCCACAGAATGGTATAGCAGAGAGAAGAAACAGATCTATCTTGGATTGTGCAAGAACATTTTTGATTGAAAAGAATGTGGCATAGAAATAATAGAAAGAAGCTATAAGTAAAGATGTCTACACTCTTAACTGGGTACAGATCAAGAAAGGTACAAATCTGACACCCTATGAATTATGGCATGGGCATGCACCGAGTGTTAAATACTTTAGAATCTTTGAAAGAAAGTGCTACATATTAAAAGACAATAGGAATGTAAAATTTGATGCTAAAAGTGATGAAGGCATATTCCTAGGGTATTCCACAAAAAGTAAAGCTTATAAGTGTTTGAACTCTAACACTAACAAAATTGTGGAAAGTGTGAATATCAAAATTGATGAGTACACAGAAAGAAATGAAGCTGATAGCAAAAGAGAACCAGAAGATTATAGATCTTTTGTGAATATTGAAGAAGAAGAAGAGGCAAGTAACAGACTTGCACCTGATGCCAAGTCTCAGGTAAGCAATGTCGAGCGACAAGAAGATGATGTCGAGCATCAAGAAAATTGTACCAAAAGAGAACAAGAACATGTCGAGTGACAAGATAATGCTACCGAGTATCAGGAAGAGGTTGCCAAGCATTCAGAAGCTGAATCTGACAATCTTGTTGGGGAACCTGATGAAATAGAGGAGAGAAGAGCTAAACCTATTTTGGAAAAATATGTAAGAAGACATCACAAGCCTGAACAGATAATTAGAGACAAACATATTGGAATTTTGACTAGAAGTAAGACAAAGGAGCCAACATGTTTACTGTGTGAATTTGAACCTAAGTCAACTAGAGAGGCATTAGAAAATGAAGACTGGATACAAGCAATGAATGAAGAGATTGACCAGATTGAGAAGAATGATACTTGGACTCTGGTGCCGAGACCTAAAAATAAAAATGTTATAGGAACAAAGTGGGTGTTCCAGAATAAGTTGAATGAAAAAGGTGAAATAACTAGGAACAAAGCTAGGCTGGTATGCAAAGGCTACACACAAGAAGAAGGAATAGATTATGGGGAAACATTTTCCCCTATAGCTAGATTGGAAGGAGTAAGAACTCTTCTTGCATATGCTACCTATAAAGATTTCAAGGTATATCAAATGGATGTCAAGTCTGCATTTTTAAATGGTATACTAGAGGAAGAAGTTTACATAGAACAGCCAGAAGGTTTTATTGATCCAAAGAGAAGACACATGGTATGTAAACTGAACAAAGCACTATATGGATTAAAACAAGCAATTAGAGCATGGTATGAGAGGTTGCATAACTACTTGATACAAATTGGATTTTCAAGAACAAATGACACAAGCAATCTGTACATGAAAGATGAAGAATGTAAAGGTATTCTGTTGGCAAAAATTTTTGTGGATGATATTATTTTTGGTGGATAGGATGCTTTGTGTAAAATATTTTCAAATGAAATGCAAACTAAATTTGAAATGAGCATGTTTGGTGAGATCAAATTCTTTGTTGGTTTACAAGTATATCAGATGAAGAAAGGAATTTTCATTACACAGTCTAAGTATGTAAATATAATACTAAAAACTTTTGGGATGGAAGATGCTAGACCAGTGAGTACTCCTATGGTTACTAGACAAAAGTTATCTAAGAATGATGATGCTACAGAAGTGAACCAGACTTTGTACAAATCCATGATTGGAAAATTAAAGTATGTTGTACATAGTAGACCAAATATTGCACTAGTTGTTGGAATTGTGGCAAGATTCTCTGCCAATCATAAGGAAACACACATGATGGCTATGAAAAGAATTATGAGATACTTGAAAGGGACTGTTGACTATGGGCTATATTACAAGAAGGATGACAAATTTGAACTAAGATTATATACAAATGTTGATTGGGTAGGAAATGTACATGACAGAAAAAGTTCTAGTGGTGGAGCTTTCTTTCTTGGACAGAGATTAGTCTCCTGGATGAGAAAGAAACAAAATTGCATTTCCCAATCTACTGCTGAAGTCGAGTATGTTGTTGCTGCAGTAAACTATTCAAATTTGGTATGGATAAAACAATTGTTGGTAGGCATGAAAGAAGAAATCACTGAACCTGTTGTTATTTTCTGTGACAACACAAGTGCTATCAACATTTCTAAAAATCTAGTGATGCATACTAAGACCAAGCACATAGCAATCAAGTATCAGTACTTGAGAGAATTGGTACAAGACAAAGAAGTCTGAATGGAATATGTGAATACAAAAGAACAATTAGCAGACATATTCACTAAAGCTTTACCTAGAGAAGCCCATGAGTATTTGAGAAGTCAATTAGGGGTCCTTCTCCTACCAGAGGCTACCTAGTCAAGCTAGGAGCACTGCATCAAATATGCTATAGCAGAATATTTAACAGATTGATGCAGAAGATTGTCACACTTTAGGACTGGCCTAGACTTGTGAAGAAGAGCAAAGACAAGGAATCAGTCATAAGCAAGATGACAGAGGGAGAAACATTGAGCTGCACAGATAATATCTACATATGATGGATGTATGTTTTAGTTGTTGCTTTGGCATTTTTGTCAAAGAGGGAGATAATGAACTGAGATGATACAATAACACATGACGCTGAAAAAGTAAGGGAGATGATGAACTGAGATGAAGGATCAGGATAGAGAGAGATCTGGATATTTCTGATAGTCTAATGGTCACAAAAGGAAGTGAGGCTTATAGATTCTAAATAAAAATGAAGCTAAGGATATTAAAAAAATTTCTCTGATGGACAGATAAGTTTTTGGATTGGTTGGTAATCCATGTGTTATTCAGGTGATATCATATGGTGTTGTCATCAATGCCAAAGAGGGAGATTGTTGGAAACTGCAATTGAAGCAATTCTTGTGTTGTCATTGATGTCAAACCTTAACTGGTAAGACTGTTGCTACTTAGGAAAGTACTATATCTATTGTATTGTTGTGAAGAGGGGAAAGAAAGGATGGTAACAATAGCACCTAAGGAAAGGTTGAGTTATCTTGATACTACAAAGTGTACTTGACTATGTTGTACAATGATGAGATAATGTATTGTTTATCTTAGTAAGATTGAAGACTAAACTGGTAGGCTTGACCGAGCAAAATGGAGAAATCATGTTTAAGCCGAGTGATGTTAGTGTCGACCGAGTTAGTATATGCCGAGAAAAATTCTAGTGTTGACTAAACAACAATTAATTGCCGAGAAAGACTGTTTAAGCCAAGGAAACATTTTTTAGTTATGACTGAGCTTTCTACATGAAGACCGAGTAGTTGATCACATTATTGACTGAGTATCAGCATTTTTATATTTGAAGAGAATTATATTTGGAGCCGACATTGTTGAATTCTTGGATTATGTAAAATGTGTTGACTTTATTTATTAATTGTTTGAAAGCATTAAATGCACTAAAAAATGTTTTATTGTAAATCTTTAAGAGATTTGAGATAAGGAGTCGAAGAACATAAAGCGGGTAGATTCAATGAATGTGACCTAACCCTAAGATCTACAGAGGATATTGAGCGGCAAAAGATGATTTAACCTAATTGAGGAAGTATTAAGGGAACCTAAGCATTAGATATGTGGATGCATGGGTGAAAAGAGGATGTTGGAAGATTAGTAGATTTTATTGACTGTATAAGTGAAAAGGCTGAAGGAGAAGTGTGGTGATTGCTTGAAGAAAAGTTCTGAGTAGATCAGAGATGGAAATGGAAAAGTTTCAAAGTCAGTAAACCAACATTTGTGTACAAAATTGGATCTGATATTTGCAAAGTGAGTTGTATGTTTTTCAGATCAATACTGCTACTACTTTCTAACCATTGTAACAGTCAAAATCCTTTTAACAGAGGTTGACCTAACAGTCATATGTTTAAATCCTTTGAACAAGGTTGCATTCTAATGGAATGTATGTAAGTCCTATAACAAGGCTCACTTTTAACAGGGTGATTGAAATATTTTAACTGGGTCACACCTGACAGTGTGTATTGTAACCTTTAACAGGGTTGGCTTTTAACCGAGCTCACTTCAGAAGAGTGAAAATAATAGTAGCATGTTACAAAGTGGTTTTTCCTAGATTGGATTTCCACTATAAATCCTAGTGTCAATGCTTGTGTGAATGTTTTGGTTTGAACATTTCTGTGTTTTACAAGTTAGATATAGCTGGGTAGTGGACTGCAATGTTATGTATTTATATTATTGAATCAGTGATGACCGAGTTGGTTTTGGTTGTTAGATTTGATTTAAAGAAAAGTTTTTGAAGTTGTTTTATACATCGGGACATGAGAACAACTGATTCACCCCCCCTCTTTGTTGTTCTAAGTCATATTAACAGGTCCTAGTGTTGAAAACTATGCTCTGATACCAAATGTCATGCCCAAAAATAAATCATGCAAAAATACAAAAAAAAAATCTAAACACCTAAAGATTACACCAAAATGAAGGAACCACAAGATAGGACATTAGAGATGAACATGTGAGGGGTATCATGGCCAACAAGGTCATCCAGTGATTCCACACACATAACTTGGGTTGGCCAACCTCCCTTAGCAACATGGCTAGGGTTGGCTAACCCTAAGCTATACAACCACACTAGATAGCTGATGACACAACACAAAAAGTTTAGGATAGGGTTGGAACCACAAGTGTACTGGTTAAGGGATATCAAAACTAACAGAGTTGGTTTAAGATCTTCTAATCAAAATCTAAAACTTCTTATATGTGCAACCCCGCTATGAATCGTAAGATAGGTACTAAATGATGGTACGAAGGGATGCTCAAAGTCTAGGTGATCATAGTATAAAGTCCTCATGAAGGTTCCTTGAATGCAAAAACAATATTTTTGCAATCCCTGGGAATTATATCAGGATACTAAGTTCTCATTTATGATACTAGTTGAAGTGATTAATTGCTAAGTTATTCCGAGCCACAGGGTTAATTGAGGATTTTATCAATTTCATGAAGTGAATATAATCTGAAAGGGAATTACAGGTATTCAACTCCTAGTTTTGTAAATAATTATTAAATGTATAGGCAACTCAAGTTAAATAAATCTATGTGTGCATATGGTCCTAAGATTTAAGTCAGAAGGTAATTAAATTGCAAATCAATAATAATTTGTAGTTACATACGTTTATTATTAAGGTAATATACATGATTAAGTGAATCATAAGAATAGCAGTGTCATTTTTAATCAAATATTAATTTCTAATAGTAACTACATAAGCATTAAATTCATTAAGGAGAATTTTCATTATATAATAGATTCATATATGTTGAGCTCATTAATATACAATTCTATCATTACATTCATTTTATAGATAGGAGTTTATTATAGAAAGCTTGACTATTAATTAATTTAGTTAACTGACTCATAATAAACTGGATAATGGTATCACAAATAGACGAAATAAAATTATATATATATAAACTTTAATAACATTTAATACTACATATTAATTAATCTAATAATAAAATAAATAACAAATAATAAATAGATAAAGAAAACTAAATTAAATATATAAACAAAATCTTTTAAAAAATTATATTTATTTCAATGGTTTTTAAATAATAATTAAATATTAAAAAAATAAATTGAAAAAAAAAACTTTTTAAAAAGAAAAGTTTAAAGTCCCTATGGGACTGGGCGGGGCCCGCACTGCCATACCAGTGTGGTACCCTACCCTTGGCAGCGTACCACCTACCATGGTAGTGCGGTACACTACCGAGGCAGGGGTCACCTGCCTATGGCAATGCATGCCTTAGGAGTGTGGAGGCTAGCTATTCCTCCCCCCCCCCCTATACATAATTTTTTAAAATTTTCTTTTTTTGTCTTGCCTACAAGGGCAATTAAATTATTATATATATATATATAAAGGGATTTCGAGACACATCATGTCTCAATATTTAATTTTTATTTTTTCAAAAGTCCCCTTATGGAGCTTTTGGGGGTGGCGACCCAGGTGGGTCCCACCAACTGGTTTGGCTCCCATTTATGGGATAAACATAGTATTTTTTTAATATAAATTTGTTTAAGGCAAGTGGTTTTTTCTTTATTATTTAATTGACTGTGGCATATTGGAAAATGTATGGGGAATTTTATTTATTCCCCATACATTTTCCAGAGACCTGTAGGTCTCTATTTGCCTCTTTTGTCTTGCTTTTACATTAAAAAAAAAAATTGTTTGCTACAAGCAATATGCTCAAATTTTCTTCTTTTTTTTACATACAACTAAGACATAGTAGATCCTCAAAGAATGATCAAAATAAACTTTAAAATATAATTTACTTTCATATTTTTAATTCAACTAAACTATTTAAACCTCCTAATACTTTCTTATTCTCAACATGATTACCATTCTTATATAGCATTCAATTAAAATGCAAATGAAAGATTTTCTTCAATAGAATTAGAGAAACATTGCATTGCAATAACAAGACAAAATTACCACATTGTTTCCATTTCCTTTTATTAATTTTCAACATGCATCATTACAATGATGAAATAACTATTTTGTATCTTTCATCAAATATGGAATACAACAATGGACAAGTTTCACTCCTATTACATCATGATAAACTTTCAATATTTCAAATACATATTTTTAAAATGGAGAGCTTTTCCATTAGAAAGTTACAACAATGCAAGACTAAAATTTTGTTTTCACAAGACAACACCAAGAAGGCTCTTCCAAAGCTTTCTTCACAAGAACATAGATTCCATACCCTGCAAATAAAGAAAGTAACCCATGGAGAGCTCACCTCCCATCCAAGGTCTCAAGGAGACCACCCCCGAGCTTGGAGAACCAAGGCTAAACGGGCACATATGAGGCAAAAACATTCACAAATGCATACATAACACAAAACTACATTGAACTCCCTCAAAACATGGCTTCACAAATGGGTCACCTATAACCCATTGAAATAGGGTGAAGGTGGGCTCATCAAGAGGATAATTCCATTACAATATACATATACATTCTTGAGACATTCATGCTTTTCAAGATGCTAAATTTTCACATTTTCCATTCTCATGACTTTCCCTTATCACCACCAAAATGCAATATTTTCAAATATGGCTTTATGGAGCCCATACTCCATGAGATTTCCCTTCTTCTCCAAGAGAAGAATTGGTCAAACTCAAAAAAAACTCTCAACTAACCCCTTCACCCAAGGCCACTACTTCCCTCCCAAGGGTGAGTGATGCCTTAAACTCCCATGAACAACATACCCAAAACAAAATAACAAGAGATGATTCAAGAATCCAAATACACCCAAACCCAACACAACAAAACAAAATTACACATGTATAACATACAAGATTTACATATTCATTCTACACAAAAATATCTCAAATCTACAAATATAAATAGGCATTCCTTCATGGCAAGATCACCAATCTTGGTCCAATGCAAATGGTAAGAATGAATTTGAGAAGAGCCATTTTCCCTTTTCTTTGTCTTTCCTCTTTCCAACTCCAAACCCTAAGTGTCTCTAAAATTAGAGTTGGTGAAAAACCACTAAGTCTCTCCAAGCCCTCTAAAAAGGCCTCCAAATCCTACTCATGATCTAGCAATAAATTTGATATGACCACTAGTCCTTGACCTTACCTCTTGTCTCCCCCCTCTTAATGGTGAGTTTAGCAAGGAGTGTGGGACAAGTCAAGTGCATGTGGCCTTCTCCATTTCTGCCACTCTTGAAGAGTGGCCTTTTTGGAGGGCCATAATTGTGATCTAAACCTTCCCATAGGCAAAATCTAGCCCCTAACTCAAGGTACCTCCACATGGTTAGTTAATTTTGACCAAAAATGCACTCTAGGGTCACTTTTAACCTCTCTAAAGTTCAACTTAAGTTTGAATCCGAATTTTAACTTGATGTGAACCCTACTCAACATCTACATGCAAGTGGGGTAACTAAAGTATCCTATTAGGTTGGGTGATTCTTGCCAAAACCTTAATTGACATGTCACTATCCACATAGATATCACAAGTGTCGAGTGACACCATAAAATACACTTCACATTTACAAATGACATGTCCAATTAAAAATATGAATTTAATCTAGTAACATACATACAATTTACGTTTATAAATAAAATCACATTACAACGAGGTTTCAATCTCTTCATTAGATTAAACCTTGGCTTACTCAATTACACATATGTTTAGCTTTGATTCTCTGAATAATTCCATGGTTTTCTTTCAAGCACACTAAACTCGAACATTAGTAGTCCAATGAATAAAATCACATATAAATACATACTATTCAATGTTACATAATTTGCAGACATCATTCAATATGTAGAATTCAATTTCAAATTACAATTTTCATTAGAATAATGTTCAAACATAGTACTTACAGAATTCCAACATCATGACATATTACCAATGCTATTTCTTAAGCTTTAAAGAATAATCCATGAAATGATCAAATCTAATTATGATTAAGTCTTCCTCATCAAAACACATATCTAAGCATGTATAACAAAATCAACCATATGAAAGATGGTGAACGTTGGAGCGGGAGAGGGAGCAGGAGTGGGAGGTTCTGTGAATTTGAAGGCAGGTGGGAAACATGGTCTACATGTTGTGGGATCCTCAGGGGATGATCATATCACTGGATCCCTTGCAGATCAGGACTTTGTCGATCTAGAAAAAAAAGGATGGGGTCCCACATGACAAACAGAAAGACCCTGGTAAAGAGGGGGGAGGGGGAAGAGATTCTTGGCACTCTCCCAAGGCCTACCTCTAAAATGGGGACCCAGCCACGTGATTAGGAAAGGAATGTTTTCAATCGACGGTGGTCAACTCTTTTTGGGGTTAAACCCATAGGAAAGTCCTCTTTCCCATCTATTAAGGACTGATCAGATAAGGAAAAATGTAAATACACCATTGAGATTCTGGACGAGCTGGTTGACCATAATATCATAACCATGGCTCATACTTTAGTGGGTAAATTTGTGGGGTCAAGGCCAAACATTGATGTTGTTAGGGTTTTTGCCAAACAAATATGGGATCTAAAGGGTCAAGTCCAAATCTCCGCTATGGCAAAAGGCTTTATGTCTTTTTATTTCTCCTGTAAGGAGGATCTAGACAATATCTTATGTGCTGGAACTTGGGCCATAGGGAAAACTACTTTGGCACTGCAAAAATGGTCTCCCAAGCTAGATCTAAATGATTCATTATTTTTTCAAGCCCCAGTGTGGGTCAGGTTACTAGAACTCCTCCTGGAGTTCTGGTATGAAGATGTTTTTGATGGAATAGAAAAATCCTTCGGAACCCTTCTCTCGATTTATCTAGTCACTATGGCAAGGTGATGTCTCACCAATGCAAGGATCTGTATAGGAGTGGAAGAAGGAACAGATATGCTAGAGACTATAGAGATTCCCTCTAAACTGGGTAGACAAGTGCAAAAACTAGATTTTGAAAGTGTTCCCTTCGCTTGTTTCCATTGCAAGAAAGCAAAACACTATGCCAAATCGTGCTCAGTTTTCTAGGGTTTGGAGAAAGAAAGGAAAGCAAGGAATGCCCAAAAAAAGATGGAAAAACCATAGAACAGGAACCGGCAGGCCCAACAAGTGAGAAAAATAATAATCCCCAAGAGGGTAATGAGGCCAATGCTTAAAGAGTGTGGAAGAAAAAGGACAGAGCAGAGGTGAACTCAGAAATTAATATAAATCAAGAAGGCATGACAGATCTAAATACCAGAGTAGCTGGGGAGATCTTTCAACCTTAGAATAAAATCTTAGAGGATAGGGGGGAGCTTTGTCCCTTGGATGGTATTGAAAAATTCTTGGAATTCAATATCCTACAAGGTGTCCCGGATGTGGCCATAGTCAAGGGAGATGATTTAGCTGAAGGAGGAGATTCATTCCCAGGGACAGACCATATCTCCTTTGTCCCAAATTTCCTAAAACATTCACTGGAGGAAGGGTTCTCAAGTCTGAAGCAAAATATGCAAAGAGGTCTCCCATCACAGGAATCCAACCCATGCTCTGAGAATGCTTCCTCGGGACAGGTCTTAAAAATGGAAGAATTGCTTAAATCAGCTTCCCCAAGGCATCTCACAAAAATGGAAGAGATCTTCACCAAATATAAAGAAGGAGATGAGGGAGTGTGGACTACTATCTAGAAAAAGAAGAAACCTAATAGTAGAGATCCTTCTCCAATCTCCCTAGAAGCAACCAAAAGTAGAAATAAAGCTGATGTAGGGGCCAAATCAAAAACTCCAGGGAGAAGGAAAGCAAGCCAGGTCAGGCAAGAAGAAGCTAGCAAGAACATCACGGATGGGACCCAGACGACCATCCAGGAAGTCTACACTTCCAAAAATAAATGAAATTCATATCTTGGAATATATGTGGGCTGAATTGCTCACATAAGCAGGATGTAATCAGAAATCTAATAAGGGATCACGGACCTGATATTATGTTAATCCAAGAAACCAAGATGAAGAAGGAAATGCTTGAAGATATAAGATTTTTCAAAGCTATGGAAATTAGAGTAACTAGTTTAGAAGGAGATTTTGGAGGCCTGATGACTATGTGGAATTCATGTCACCTCAAGGCTGAAGTTGTTCACGAAGAAGGTAATATTCTCCTTATGAATTTTACTAGGATAAAAGATAATGAAAGTTGGTATATTTTGAATATATATGTACCAAATTCCAAAAAAGGTAGAAGATTTTATTGGGAGAAAATCAAAACCATTATGTATGGCTCAAATCTTACTAAGGAGATAATCATGCGGGACTTCAATACTCCCCTTAAAGAAGGGGGAAAATAGGGAGGTATCCCACCAGATCTGGAAAGTAGGAAAGATCTCATGGATTTCATAAATGACCAAGGCCTCCTTGATGTGGATGTCTAGGGTGTTGTATTCACCTAGTCCAATAGGAGAATTTGTAGGGAGTGCATTCAAGTCTGGCTGAATCATTACAATTGTAACCTATAGACCTTAGTTAGAATATGTTTGTATCACTCTCCCATTTCTCTATCTCTTGAAAAGTTGGCAAAGAAAAGGATATTTCCCTTCATATTTGAAAAGATGTGGATCTCTCATCCCAACCTAAAAAACCAAATAAAAGAGTGGTGGAATATAGATGATAAGGGTACTACCATGTTCAGGGTGGCTAAAAAGCTTAGAAACATTAAAGTGAATATCAAATAGTGGAATAAGGATGAATTTGGGAATATTTTCTCTTCAAAAGATAAGGCAATCTCGGACCTAAACCTCATTCAAGAATAAATACAAAGAGAGGGGTATGATGATATCAAATTGACCAAGGAGAAATATATATTGTCAGAATATCATAATATAATAGGGCAGGAGGAGACTTTTTGGAAGCAAAGATCTAGGTCCATCTGGTTAAGGGAAGGAGATCAAAGCACTCATTTCTTCCATCTTTCAACAATGATACACAGAGAGGCCAATAGAATCAGTTGTATAAAGAAGGGAGACCAGTTGTTGAAGGAGGATAAGGATATTGAAAAGGAAGCAATTGCATTCTTTTCATCTCTCGTGTCTAAAGATCAAGATATTTCAGAGGGGAATCAAGAAACACTCCTTAACAACATTCCTAAAATCATATTTGAAGACCAAAACAAAATCTTTTGTTCAATCCCAGACTTGGAGGAAGTAAAGAAAGCTCTAGACTCTCTTCCTGGCGATAAAGCCCCTGGTCCTAATGGTTTCCCGATGTTTTTCTTTCAACTTTTTGGGGAAGTGTTGAAATTTGATCTGGTCAAAGAGGTGCAAGAATTCTTTGGTTCCAAGAACCTCCTCAAAGAACTTAATGCTACTTTTTGGGTCCTCATTCCCAAGACCATAGGGGCGGATTCAATGGAGATTTTTAGATCCA
The DNA here is from genome assembly GCA_027943335.1 of Chamaecyparis obtusa. Lineage (NCBI taxonomy): Eukaryota > Viridiplantae > Streptophyta > Pinopsida > Cupressales > Cupressaceae > Chamaecyparis > Chamaecyparis obtusa. The sequence goes on from BSBK01004522.1 coordinate 1,466,470, forward strand.
TTATTCTTTGCAACTCCTTCTTCAAGATAATATCTAAAGTTATCACCTCCATTTGTGCCTAGTAGACAGATACTAGACTCAATAATGGTCGTGCATGAGGTGATTCATTCCTTAGAAGAAGGAAAAGGGAAGGTTTCCTTTTAAAGATGGACTTGTCCAAGGCTTATAACTGGGTTGACCGGAAGTTCTTGCTCAGGGTTCTTGGTGCCTTTGGGTTCAATTCTAATACCTGTAAGATTATCCATCAAATCATCTCCACTCCTCTAGTAGTTCTAGTCAATAGATCCCCCTTGACCTTTTTCAAATCCTCCATGGGTTTGAGACATGGGGATCCCATGTCCCCTATTCTCTTTATCATCCTTGATGAATGCCTGGGAAGGCTCATTTTGGCCTCTAGAAGCTTAGAGGATTTGGAAAGTATAAATCCATCGTATGGAACCTTTTCTTTCTCCCACTAGCAGTTCATTGATGACACCATTTTAGGCAGGGAGGCATCAGTGGGGGAAGCCAAAGTGGTGAAGCAATTGCTCAACTCCTACACTAGAGCCACTGGCTAGTCCATTAACTGGAATAAAAGCTCCATCTTCTTTATTAATACCCCCGAGGTGAGATAAAGGAGAATTACAAATATTCTGGGATGTAGCATTGATTCTCTCCTGGCTACTTATCTGGGTCTGCCTTCAGGCATTAAACCACCAAAAGCTTTCTGGAACAAACTAATTGATAGATTCAATAGGAAGCTTGCTAGGTGGAAATGGATTACTCTAAGTCAAGCAGGAAAAATCCAATTGGTGAAATCTACTCTGCAAAGTCTCCCCACCTATGCGTTAAGCCTATTTTCTATTTCGGCTAAAGCTACGGAGGCCATGGAAAGAATTTAGAGAAGATTTCTCTGGTCTAGGACTGAAGAACATAAGAGACTTCCTTTCATAGCTTGGGACAAAGTTTTTCATCATAAGAGAGCTGGTAGATTAGGAATTTGAAGGATTAGACCTTTCAATAAAGCTCTCCAAGCTAAAACAAATGTGGAGGATTTTCAACAGTATTGGGGAATGTAGAGACACCTTTGAAGATAAGTATCTCACTAACAAATCCATTCATCATTTCTTTGGTAATAATGAAATTCTAAAGGCTCTCATATTTGGAACAGTTTCCTCAATGTAAAGGATATTGTCAATTCCAAAGCCAAATGGAAAATTGGGAATGGCCATTCTATCAACTTTTGGAATGATAACTAGCTTCAACTGGGACCCTTGAGGGACTATGAAGCATTCAATATTTGGATGGAGGAGTGCATCCACATCTATGGATCCTAAGTCTGTAACTTTAGAGTTGACAATGCTTGGGTAGACCTTTCCTCTATGTCTAAGGACCTAATTCCTCTCATGATTTCCCTTAATGCGGTCTCCTTGTCCCTTGCTCAAGATGTGCTTATTTGGGAAGGTTCTCTTGATGGTACCTTCTCGGTGGCCTCTACCTACTCTTCATAATTGTATCAGGAAGCCAATTCTATTTGGGCAAAAGCCTGGCTCCCTAGCCTCATCCCCAAAATAAATGTCTTCTTCTGGCTCTTGCTTTAGAATCGCATTCTTACTATTGATAATCTTATTAAGAGAGCCTTCTTGATCCCCAATAGGTGTGTTCTTTTTAGATGCCAAGATGAATCTATGGACCACTTGTTTATCCATTGCCCCTTTGTTAGCAAGATTTGGCACCTTATCCTTTCTGCTCTTGAGTTATCCTGGTGCTTTCCCCTTTCTTTTCATGACCTTTTTACCCAATGGGCCTTATCCTCTAAAAATTCAAATTCTCACAAATTGTTCTCTTGGATTCTCCCACACTTATGTTGGGGAGTCTGGAAAGAACACAACAATCGAATCTTTTGAGATTGTTCTACTCCCCCAAAAATTATTTTTGAAAAGATCCCCTATGTTGTGAAAGAAAAGTTTATTTTCTATGGAGGCTCTAACCCTTTTGTAGGAAAAGACCAGACTGTTGATTCTAAGAGGAACAAAGAGAAAAGATAGAACTTTACCTGGATCAGCCCCCCAAAAGGTTGCATCAAGGCCACCTTTTATGGCGCAACTAAAGGAAATCTAGGCAAGGCGGATAGTGGAGGTGTGATCAGGAATTGTTACAGTTTTGGGCTTGAGACTACCACCTTCCCTCTCAGCTTTCAAACTAACCACTTTGGTAAAGAAAATGCTTCCCTCCAAGTCACTAAACTTTCCAATGACATAGGGGTTAAAAAGCTCTGGCTCGAAGGAGATTCCAAGAACATCATAAACTGTTTAAATTCAAACCACTCCCCCTCATGGGCTATTTCTAATATGATAGAAGAAACACATGCTCTTTTAAATTCTTTTGAAAGGGTTCACATATCCCATGTGTACAAGTAAGCCAACCAAGTTGCTGACTGGTTTGCCAACTTGGCTATCAAAAATGATGCAATGATAAGATGGCACCACGGTGGAGATTTCCCATGTCAAGTGAAGGATTTAGTCGAGAGGGATAGATTCCAAGGAAAGGAGGGAATCATTAATGATATTAATGAATTGTAATGTTTCTTATGGGAAGTTCCATTTCATTAATGGTAAGTACCGGATTGACAAGAAGGATAATCACTATGCGTCCCTCTCGCATTCTTACTTGGTGCTCATTCCCAAGATTAATTTCAATTCACAAAGGCAAAATAGAGGAAAGTTATGGACTACCATTGCGACAAAAAATCAAAACAATGAGTATCTCTCATACCAGAGCCTTGTCCAAATATGTCTTTGCGTGATAGGAGGGGAAAGATACAGAAGGGAGCCCATGAATGACAGTGGGAAATGGAGGAGATGTACTAAAGTTTGGAGTGCTCTGCAAAGAGAGGAAATTGCGACCTTCATAGAATTGTTAATTGGTAGCAAGTCGGAGGTCACAAAGATGTTTGTGAAAATTTGGAATGAAGGGAGAGTGGAGATTAAAGGAAAGAACTTCATTGTCACATAGGAGGTTATCTCAAAGATTATTGTAATTCCCATTGTGGGTAAGAAATTATACAGAGATCACAAAATCTCTGACATTGTTGTCAATGATTTTGTGAGAGACGAGGATGATAAGGAAGCTATTGTCAAAGTGGAAACTTACTACAAACCAAAAGGAATAAAAATGTTGTGGAGATTTTTTCTCAAAGCCCTGATTTCTTATGTGATGTTGGACACCAAGTTTGATAGGATAAGGACCTACCACTTTGTGCTGCTAAATCATTTCAGACATGGTATGAAGGTTTCCATCCCATTCTACTTGTATGCTTCAATAAATGACAATAGAAATGGCTATAGGTACAATAATATAACTAACCCTGCTCTTCATGAGGGTCTATTACTTTTAATTTATGAATACTTCAAATCCCAAACCCTGGGGAAGGAAATAGCAAACAACAAGGAAAGAGATGATGTCTCTGGTTTGGACTATGTTCCTTCAGACTTAGATGATAGCGTGGTATTACATTCAGAGGACCAAGAGGATGTTGAGGTCAAAAAGAAAAAATAGGGTTCTTCCTCTAAGAAGAGAATTGCGAGTTCGGCCAAAAAAAAAACCCCGCAAAAAATAGGCTAGAATGGAGATCTCCTCGGAAGAGGAGTAAAATGAAAATGTGGAAGATATGAATACTATTGATGAAGAGGAAAACTCCAAAGGAGAGGTCAAGAAGAATAGGGAGCAAGCCATAAGGATAAAAACTAATCTTAGGGGGGATTTCTCTGGTGGTCTCTCTATTGATCTAGCTATCAATGACAGAAATACTCCCCCTCCCCCTTTAGTTACCTAAGAGAAGCTTAAGGACCCTAATATTGAGGTACCTTATGACTACTAGGATGACCCCTCAACCCAGTCCCCAAACCCTTGTGATTATTCAAAGGACAAGCACCAGCCTAGAGAGGAGTATCACAGTGATGAATCAGGCAAGGGGGAAAAAGCTTGGCATAACTTCAACATGAACACTGTGAAGATGGGGATAATTGAGGAACTTGTGAACCCCAAAATGCTTGAGGATGAGTTTGGTAAAATCTAGAAAGAGGATCTGATTAACCGGGCCCTAGTTGTTCTTAGTGACAAGGCCAAAGAAACGGAGCTAAATCTTCTCAATGATGCTAAGAACAGCATGTTGGATCAGTTCAGGTCAATAAAATGGCTCTATCATGAATTGGGTGACCCCAAGGATCAAATCCATGGCATCGATAGCAACAAGGTCCACAATTTCATTGAGGAGTTTTCACGTTTGGACACAAGGGTTAAAATGATGGAGGAAAAGATGAAAATCCTTGAGGAAACCCTCAAAGGAATAGCAGAGTAGAACTTCAACATCTTGAAGGCCTCAAATGAGCACACTAAGCTGCTCATTGAAAAAATGGAAGATAAGTTGGATGGGAAGGAAGAGCAGATAATTAAAGAGGAAAATAAGGAGAAGCCTAATGAAGGCCCTAGAAAAAGAACAAGAGCTAGGTCCAAGAAGAACAAGGATGATGTTGGCTCTAGTGACATTCACAAGATCAAGGAGGTGACTAAGAAGATGGAGCTTCTCGAGACCAACGCGGCTGCAATGCTCAGGAATATTGCCTGACCTTTTTTCCTAGTGCTTTTTTCTGGTATTTTTCCCTATTTTGATTGTTCTATCTCTGTGGTGTTTTTTCTCTCCGCCTACCTATGGCATGTTTCATCTTTTTATTTCTGCTATCTTTAGGCTTGAACTTTAATGCTTTATTTTAAGATGTATTGGGTTTCAGGAACCCTGTAAAACCTATTTTATGCAATCCAAAACAAAATCAACCATACGTTCTAGGTTCTAATATGAATCATAAATAGAATCCACATAATATGATCATCATCATAAGACATAATAACATCACTCACTATCAAATCGATCAGAAAGTGTATCAAAATATCATATCATAAAGTATCAAAATGTGAATGTATCAATAGTGTTATGATGTGTCAGGGTGAGGCCTCATAGAAAGGTCCTAATCCCAAGTTGTAATTTTGAACACACAAATCTATGGTTATCTTAGCCCCAGAGGCTAGCTCTACTTGCCACTTAACTCCTTTCCCTACGGCCACTAGCCCCCACTTTTCTATTAAAGAAGGGGATATGAAGGAGTCAATTTCTCCTGAGTCAAAGAGGATAGAAATAGGTTTACCCTTAAACGAACCTAAAGTCTCTATGACAGTGTTTTGGTGATCGGCTTGTCTATGCTCTACTGCAACAAACACCCTGTGAGACCGGCTAGCATCTCCCACATTCAGTTATGAAACTGTCTGATTCTGATTGGTGAAATTAGTGTGTTGAGGGAAATGAATTGCAATGTGTCCTTGTTGTCCACAAGAGTAACACCTAGTATTCCTTCCAAAGTTCTTTGCAAGAGGTGCACTAGATTGTTGATAACCTCCTTTATTGAAATTTTGAGAATTTTGGGATGGTGGAGGAGGAAACCTTTGTTGAGTCGGATTATTGCTATGGTTCTGGGGTTGTTGAAACTTCCCATTGCCTTGGTTGTTATTCTGAAATTTCTTTTTGTGGAAGTTTTGTCCTCCTTTAAAAGATGATTGTTGGTTCTTAGAGTTGGAATTTCCTTGATCAAAGTTTCCTTTAGAACCTAATCCGGCATTAAATTTGTGGCCACCAAAATAGCCACCCTTTCCTTTAACCTTTCTTTCAACTAGATATGCCTTAGTGATAGCATCCTAGAGATTTTTGGGTTCTAGGACTGTCGTATCTCCTAATATACAATCATTCAAATCTCTTATGAAATGTTGTACAAGAATGGGGTCGTCATCTTTGTAACCTGAGAAAGGCTTAAGTTCATAAAATTTCCTTTCATATTCTTCCACCGTCATGTTTTCTTGTCGAAGGTGGTGAAATTATTATTCTCTTCTGTGTCTCTACTGATCGGACATGAATCGATCCTTGAAACTTTCTAGGAACAATTCCCAAGAAATAGTGTTAATGGTGACTTGAAGTTTTTCCTCTTCCATGTGCCACCAGGTAGATGTGAATTTCCTTAGATTCATAATGGCACATCTAGACTTGACATTATTGCTAAAGGGGTGCATAGAGAAACACCTCTCAAGGTCGAACAACCAAGTTTCCATTGTAGATACCCCTTTGTTTCCATAGAAAAGGGGTACCTTGACCTTGAGTAGATCCCTCATGTGAGAGGTATCCCTATCCTCATATTTTGGCATAGCTTTCCTTCTCCTAGGTATTCTATCCCTTTCCCTATCTTGGTGATAAGATTGGTTTCTTCAAAATTAACTTTGTTTTCAAGGTTGTCAAGTCTATGCAGAAGTTGTTGCATAAGTTGTCTTAATTGGGCTCCTTCTGAGTCATTACTTTGACTCTCATCCCTATGGTTTTCTTGATTTAATCTCTCTCATAATCCCCATGGGAACTCTCAGGATAAGATCTCGAGGAAGATTCCTGAACTCTATCCTTAGCTCTTTCGCGGGTGATGGGAGGCATCCTGGAAGAGTGGTGCAACATAAGTTTTAGGTAACTAGTTTTAAATGAGCAGTCAATGTGTTGAAGAGGTTAAGTTTTAAATGCAAATAGACCCTGAGCTCCCAGTGTAGCAATCAGGGCTTTGATACCAAATTTAATGTCCCCTCCAGGGAACCCATAAGGAATCAGGTCTTTAGACCTAAAATTACAACTAAAAAAAAAATTCCTAACATTCTAACACTACATTATTATCAATTAAAAAGTACATTCCTTAAGGTTCCCTTATTAAATTCATTTACCAACATAAAAGCATTGCATTTCATTACTAACCTAATTGAATTCCATTTCCTCTTCCTTTACTTTGCATTTTTGAATATAAGGGAAAGGTAGAAACATAATCTTTCACTTACTATTGCATCTTCTACTTCCTATTTCATTTTCCATCCCTTTTACCTACACATTGAATAAAAAACTCTTTACAATTGCAATTAAACCTTTACCTTGAGACATTGCTTTTCATTTCAACATAGGAGAGATAAAAGAGATAATAAAATATTACACTTTTCATTACAAATTTTGAACCTTCAAATAACATCACTTAAAAAATTCCTAGAACTATCCCTCCCCAATTACATTTCTTTATTCTTTCAATTTCCAATAATAAATATAATTACATTGGATGGACCAAAGGCCTACAAAGAGATCTTTACATCTTTCATTACAATAGTACATGATACAAATTGAGAAATCTTATCACTGCATGAAATCTGAAACACATCCAAGCCACAAACCACGAATAGTACCTCAAAAGATACTTTCCACCCAACCATGTGAAACTAAAGAAGTTCCACCCCCTATACTAGGAGATACAACCAAGATACTCACTAGGCCTAAAGCAACCTAAGTCTTTACAAAAAAAATAACTTGAAATCAAAAGACAAGACATAACAAAGTATCACTTTACTATACACAAAGGTTATGTTTCTAGCATACCATCTAGGTGAGTGTCATCACATATTCTGCATATTGGGATCCTCCCTAGAAACCATGTAACCCCAGTCCCCCTTTTCTAAATAAGGATCCACCCTGGCAGTTACCTATGGTCTCGGTACTCCAACAAGACTATGTGGACTTAATTATTTGTCTTTCATTATCTTTTGAAACCCCCTTTTCCCAAGTTCATTATTAGGTTATCACTTTTTACCAACTCACCCATAGGATCATCTAGCAACCACTTTGGGTTCCAACACCTATGGTACCTAGTTCCCTACCCACACACAAGCCAAAGAAACCAAGACGTATTTCAAATGGTTCAATTTGTAGGTCTAGGGAACTCTCTTGTGCACTCAGGCCATCAAGATGAGTCCTAGCCTCATTATATGAACATAAGGAACAATGTCATGTATAGGATCATCTTAACAACATGTTATAACTTAAACAAAGATATAGATGGAATACATAAGTGATGAAAGTTACAGCCCATATAAGAAACGGGTTAAAGAAGTCACAAGCCCAAAATCTGACCAATTTGAGCCCTTAGGACCCTCTAAAACCCCATACAGAAATCTATACTTACCCATATGGAAATACATACATAACCATATAGAAATCCATCAATGCTTGTATGGGTAACCATACAAACTCGTACAACATTCCAAGAATGCTCATACAAGACTGTCTCAAAAATACCCATAAATTGCCCAAAAATGATATTTTCAGGTGTGGAGAGTGCCTGGGAAAGATTCCCTAAGATCTACCTGATTTAGGTACCTCATTACCACTTCCAAAACACTTTCTCAACACACCATGAAGCACAAAACAGAATTGTCTAATCAAAACTTCAAATTGAAAGTAAAAGTTTGCACAAGCATAGAAGGGGAAAACTCACTGCATCCCTACCCTAACCCATCCTAACCTTCCCTAAACCTTCCTAAACTTCCCTAAACCGTCAATAAACAATAAAATAAACCATAATATAGTATTACAATAAATCAAAAACTCCCAAGAAGAATTTAAAAGAAACTATTGCAAACACATTCATTAAACTTCTTGGATGCACATCTTTCTAGAACATGGAAAACAAACCTAACATATTTCCTTAAAATCTCAATAGCTATTCCTATATTTGAAAATAAATAATCATAAGACATATACACACACATATTCAATCAAGAAAATGGATTCATCCCGGTTCCAGACCCTACCTGGAGTCCTACGGAGAATCCTCTCAAAAAATGGAACACACCACTGCAACACTTCCAAGCTTTGAGAACTGGTGAGATGGTGGCCTCTCGGATAGACTTTCCTCTAGAAATCAATATTTTTATCCTTCTCAAACAAACTCCTACTTTCCCTCACAAAACCATAATGAGGATCCAACAACATAGAAAACCCCCAAAATGACTTCTGGAACAATTCTTAACAAAAATATCCAAATTTCTCTCAAATCTTCCAATCTCCCAAACTCCTAATTCCATAATAATTTATCCTCAAAATTATATGGTTGGAGGAGTTTCTTTATGGGAAGAAACTTCTCCAACTACTATAGTTGGTTGAGAGATAAATCAAAACCATTCTTGTAAACAAACATTTAAGCTTTTTATTATTTTAATTAACTTATTCCCTAAATAAGGCTATAATAAGAAAATGGAGCACAAAAGCTCTCAAGTAACACACATAGCCCAATTGGAAACAAACTAGCCTAACTTCTAGGAATTCTCAGGTTCAAATCTCCTAGATAGCTAGTTTTACCAAAAGAACTTCCTTTTTACTTTTGTTATAATTTTTATTTAATATTAGAGAAGTCATTACACAAGCAAGTAAAAAAACACAGATAATAATATTTATATATGCATAGGTATATATGTGTGCACCCACATATACGTATACATATATAACGTATATCCATTTATAATACAGATATAAAATATATATATATATATATATATATATATATATATATATATATATATATATATATATATATATATATATATATATATATATATATATATATATATATATATATATATATATATATATATATATATATATATATATATATACAAGAATAAATCCAACTTACAACATAAATCTCAAAACAAACATCATAACACAGCACACAAATCCCCAACTAAGGTAACCCCCTAAACAGGAACCTAAGTCCACGAGGAACCCTTGAGAGTAGCTTGGTAAAATCTTCACACAACAACAGTTCAAGGATTTTGAAGGCACGCTCAGACCTATGTAGCCAGGTGGAGTCGATGCATGGTACCTGCATCATACAATACCAACCGACATGTGTGTGTGTGTGTGTGTGTGTGCAAAAATAGTGACAAACAAGGAGGGAGAATGTGACATCGTGTGGATCTCTCATAGGAGTAACTACGACTGCCTCTCCTCATCCTACACTCACATCAAATAGTGTAATCATCAAAACATAGTGGGATTAGTAGGGTTAGATCCATCATAAACATAAATATATAAATCAAGTATGAATCATTCCAAAAATAGTATTTTCCTACACATGTATACATCATTTTATGCCAAATCATTTATTATCTCCATATTTAATTCTATTAACCCAATACATATATATGCTCAAATTTCCCATCATAAAATGAAATATTCCAAACATATAATCCAAGTAACAAAGTAATAATCATGTTAGTCCAAAATATGAAGTTACTAGGGTGGGCATTACAATAAAGGTCCTAACAATCCTAAGCTAAATCCCTTAACCGGGTAGCACCTAACAATGTTGTTTTAAACTCCTCACAGGGTTAAGCTCCTCATAGGGTGTACTTTAGAAGAGTACATTATTTAGTGGGAACTAACTCTCACCATGGTTTTTTCTTGATCTTCCACGAGATAAATTTGTGTGTCAACTTTGTGGATGTGCTTATGTGTTTGAAGTTTTCATTTCATTTTATTAAGCTAATCTTGTGAATGTTGGTTTAAGTTTAACAGGTTGGAAAGTTGGATTAATTGGTACATTATTGATTCACCTCCCCCCCCCCCCCCCGCCCCCTCTCATTAATCTAATCTTAGGACTAACAATTATAGGTCTTGTGAAATTAAGTAGAAGCATCTTCCTTGTTGGATGCGGTGGTGAATTAAGTTGTTTTAGTCACGATGTGGTGACATGTCTCAATTATCAAAAGTGATGATCTAGTATATCATTTTTTATGCTAGCTTGTGGAGAATATTCTAATAGAAGGGTTTTTTTGGTCAAAATGTGTTTGACCCCTTCACACAAGATTCTATGTAAATCAATGTATTAGTCGACAGGGTCTTGAAAAAAAATTGTACATTGAATTTTTTGTGGCTTGTTGGATTTGAGCGGAATATTTGAAATTTAAATCTATTTTAGATTTAGGACTTAATTAAGGCAGTGGAATTAAAATTTCAATATATAATGGATGAAGTTGAAGGTAAAGTGTTTTGATCGTGTGTTGAGCAATTGCGGTTGTAAAGTGAAATTTGTGATCAAGCCAGAGAAAAGTTAAGTGTTTCAAGAAGAGATTGTGTTCTTCAATGGATTTAATCAAGAAAAGGTTCTATTCTACAAATAATTCTTTCTATTATTCCCTAATAGTTGCAGTAGTTAAGATCCCTTAACGAGGTGGATCCTAACATGTCCTTATTGTAAATCCTTTAATAGGGTGGCACAGTATCTTGTGTCTGAAGTCCTCTAACAAGGATACTCCTAATAGGATAAAGGTCCTAATAGGCCTAAGGAAAGTCCCTTAACCAGGTAGCACCTAGCAATGTTGTTGTGAACTCCTATCAAGGTTAAGCTCCTCATAGGGTGTACTCCAAAAGAGTACATCATTTAGTGGGTACTAATTCCCATCGTGGTTTTTTCCTGATTGGGGTTTCCACAAGATAAATTTATGTCAACTTTATGGATGTGCTTATGTGTTTGAAGTTTTCATTTGTTGTTATTAAGTTAATCTTGTGACTATTGGTTTAAGTTTAAGAGGTTTCAAAGTTGGGTTAATTGGTAGATTATTGATTTACCCCCGCCCCCTCTTAGTAATCTGATCTTAGGACTAACAATTAGAGGTCTTGTGAAATTAACTCCAATGCCTATTCAAGTTGAAACTTGATCTTATTCATGTTAGAATTTGGAGAGCTTTCTTGAGAATATGGGTACCTTGATCTAGCATCGTTTTATCCCATGCATCAACTACTCCAACCTTATTCGCATCTCTTTCATCCTTGATTGATTCCTCAAAAAATAATGTGCACACTTGATCAACCTTTTCTAAAGAGAACAATCTTCAAGAGAACTGAATTGAGCTCTTCATTTTTGAACTATAACAAATCCTTGAAAGTTTTAGTGTTATTAGACCCTTTTTATTAGTAACTGTAAGGAATCTTCTACATCTTATATAGAACTTTCATGGGTTTTCTTACCAAGATCAATTATTCAAATAAGATAATCCTTAAGCTACAATTATGCAATAGTTTTGCCAAGAGGAAGTATTTCCAATTCTACATATTTTGTTTTATCTTTATCCACTTTCACTCTAGATATAATTTTAGGCCTCTTAGCTACCTTGCTCTTAGGAGGAACAAGTTGACTGAAGTCAAAGTCATCGAGGGAGATGGCTCGTTTCTTTCTCTTAGGTGTTATTTCCCCTAGTCAAGGAGGAAGATTGAAAGTGCCTCCTTCAATATTTACAACTAGAGTTTGGGTAAACCTGCATTGTTCTTGTTTCCTACAGAACATGATGGGTAGAGTTTCTCATAAGACTGCGACAAGGGTTTCAATAATTGAGACATTGGGAATTGGACAAGATGTTAACCTATCAAAGTCAATTATATTAATATCAAGGGTTGTTGTGGGTATTTTGGACAAGCTAGAATAAGAGGGAAAAGGATCGAACATATTCTCCAAATTATCATGAGGTGTTTTAAGATAAAACTCAGTAGTAGAGGACAATAGAATTAACCAAACAAAGATAAAAGGTGTAAAATATCAATAGACACCATGTAAAAGGAGTCTACATTATAATCAAGTGGGAAGATAGGAATGTAAATAGGAATAGATACCTTACGAGAATCCTCATAATTGATCATTTCTTCTTATATTAGTAGTTCCTAAATTTTATGCTCTTGAGGATCTTCACTTTTATCCTTATATTTCAATCTATTCTTTTCATTTTCAACAGATGCTTCTCCTTGTCTTTTCCCATTGTGAACTTTATGTTTCTTACTTTCTTGAAAGAAGAAGCATCTTCCTTGTTTTTTGTTCTCAGTTCAACTTTCCTACCCACATGACCTATTGTATCATCTTCGAAACTTGTAATTTCCTTCAGCTTAATGTCTTTGTCCAACTAATAGATGTTAGTGTTTTCCAGAACTGTCAAATGGAATATTTCTTTAATCAAGACACATTCTTTCTAAGACAACTTGATTGGAGGAAGAGGTGTCTTTTCAATATATTATTATTCATAGATGAGGTCAAGAATGTTCCCATCATCTTATGTGTCTTCAAGAATGTTTTCTAGATTGAGATATATGATTTGTTGTAGGGTAAGTTGACAGTAGTCCATCCTTCTAAAGTTTGCATCATTGTGGAGGTCAACCCATACATATTCTACCCTGTGTACACATTTGTAAAGGACTTTTTTATTTTTTCCTTGATGCCTCTATAGTTGAATTCCTTTATTTTCTTGATCTTCTTCAGGGTTATTTTCTACACTCAACCTCCATAGCCTTGTCTTTTCTAAAAGATGGCAATGTATGCCTCCTAATTGTAAGAGGGAAATTAAGACCAAGCTTGTGAGCCTTAGACTATTTATCATGTACAACCATTATTTTTATACCCAACTCCATTAGAACAATCATATCCATAGGATACCTTGGGAGAGTTACTCGCATAGGGCATCACTAATTTTTTCACCTCAAAAGATTTGTTTCTTTTCATTTCTCATGATGAGAATATATTGGTGTATCTACTCCTAAAAGATATTGGATTTCTTCAATCCTCTAATCCTACTAAGAATTTTAATCATATCATTAATCTCTTAATGGAAATCAATTTAGTAGAGTTTACACCACCTAGTATTAGAAGCTTTAGGTATCTTGAGCCAATGAGTATTGGTATTCTTTGTATACTTATCTTCATCCTTATAATAATAATCCATAGTTGATTCCATGGTGATTTCACAATATACAAAAGATTGTGGAACCTTGAAAATTATTGGCATATTGATAGTTTGTATATGAGACACCTAGGAGTTTGCACCTTTATTTGCACATGGTGTAGGATAAATTCCACTTTAGGCGGTGATAGTTGTTATTACATTCCACTTTATGTCTAAGATCCACCTTTAGTTCTTTTATCACGTTATTGTCATCCACATGTTTCACATTATACTTCATTACATAATGGAGGGTGATCCATCTTTGGTGGACATGTGACTCCACCTTGTGTGTGCAATAGCTTATCAACTCCTTATCATGCTCCCTTATTGTGTTCTAGTTGAGTCATATAATTGAATTTAGTTAATTCATCCATTGATTCAGTTGATCATATTATTTCTCTCTCTTGTGTTATTCATTGGGCTCCAGATCTTGACACATTGCCTTAGGAAAATTATTACAATGTATCAAAGCAATTCTTACATGGTATCAGAGCCATTGGACTATCATTCTGTAGCCTATTTGGAGATATCTTGCTTCATTCGTTAGAGGGGTTGTATTTATCTCTAAAAAGAAACATTTTGTTGGAGCATCTAGAGCAATATTTGACCTTACCATTGTGTCTAGGAGGTTTGTTTTGACAAATTTGACTATAAATTTGGGTATTTTAGGTAAGTGAAATCTAAGGCCAAAAAAATTTCAAATTGGGTTGTACTACCCAGTTTGCATAGTCTGGTACGATTTTGAAAAAAAAAAAAATTTCTCTGCATTTCTTCATTTTTGGATATTTTATTTTCAGAGTATTTATTTTTTCAGTAAAATTTTGTTTTGGGCTTGCCCCAAAATTTTGTCAAAATTTTACAAATCTGGCAGTGACCATACTGATCAAGTAAATTGCACTCTCAAGTGACAGTTGTTCAGGCAAACCCTCTAGTTCATTCTTTGTTTGCTTATTTCCTAGGCATGGTTATATAAAAGAAGTGGGTAGATCGATTTCCCATGCATGTGGGATAAAACCTAAGGCATTCCCCCCACCATCGCCTTCACCACCAGTTTCTGCCTCCTACTACGGAGTGCTCCTCCTCTACCTATGCCCAGGTTTCCATGTTATCCAATGACACAGTATTGTGCCATGTGGCACTCAAATTTTTTCCTATGCGGACACCTAGAAGGTGTCACCTTGGTATCCATACAACCCACATAAGTGAACAACAACTCAATCAAACCCACAAGTACATGACATGTGGCAAACAAGTCAATAGCTCAGGCCCATCTTTTTGCAACACGCAAAGTCTCAAGTTGTTAAAATTGTTGGTCATCTAACCGTCAAACCTACATATTTTCTTTTGCTGTGGTGGCCATCTAGTCGTCAAATTTAGGCTCAAATTTTTATTGTGACAATTGTTTGACCCTCAAATTTAATACAGTAAGTTGTTGAAATCATCAGTTTTTGAAAAAAAATTGGACCCTTCACCATTTGCAGTCTGACTTTGAAGGCTCATAGCTTGGTCATATGGACTCCTTTTTTAGTGCATTTTTTCTTATTTTGGGTAAAATTTTGTGAACTTTTCAGTGGTGCTATTATTTTCTTGTTTTGGTGGACAAATTTTGTAGAAATCTTAGTTATTGGTGATTTTATATGTCTAATCCTCAATTTTGCAACTTCAGCGCCTCCTTTTAGGCTCATATAGATTCATTTTTAGATGCCTTTGTTTTAAAGTGCATAATTTTTTGTCCACTTTTTAGATCCCTTACCAGTTTGTAGCCTTGTTTTGGAAAAAACATCACTTTCAACATTAGGTCATTTTTGGACATTTATGATCATTGTAATGTTAGGATTTTAGTTGAATCTTTAGCAATATTGATTTGAGTCTTATTTGGCCTCAATAAGGCAGTTGTAAATATTAAAATCAAGAGTCCACTTAGCTCTTATTTGGAAAGTGGAAATTGTACACACTGTATATATAGTGTCCATATCATTCTTTTGGGTGGGTGGGGGTGTTCTTTTATTGAGTTTACTATAGGAGGTGTACTAATTTTTTTATCTCAGATTGTAATGAGAGAAGTGTATGATTGATGTAATCATGGGATATGCAACACATCTTGTTGTGATAACTTTGACTAGGAGTGACTATGAGTCATGGTAAAAAGGAATCATCACACATTG
Source organism: Chamaecyparis obtusa (assembly GCA_027943335.1). Classification (NCBI taxonomy): domain Eukaryota; kingdom Viridiplantae; phylum Streptophyta; class Pinopsida; order Cupressales; family Cupressaceae; genus Chamaecyparis; species Chamaecyparis obtusa. The sequence goes on from BSBK01004522.1 coordinate 1,482,273, forward strand.
TAAATAGCTTAATCTCTTGCCTCATCTTTATGGACTCATTCCTAAGCCAAAGTCCAAGTTGAAAAAATTAGTTTGGGGTGAAAAGAATACTCATATTGAAGGATTGATTAGTAGAAGAATCAATTTGTGTCTCTTCCATGACATCTAATCCGAGAGGTATTAAGTGCACATGAACATTTTGGACCATTATTTAGGAGAATTTCAGAGATCCACATGTTCCTCCATTTCTAGATGATCCTATTGCAAATTGTCTTATTCCACTTAAAAGTGCAAACAATATTCCCTTTGATGATGATACCTTAGAGGAGATTGAAAGTTTTGTAACACTTGAGAATTTTGATGATCTAATGACTCTACCTATAGCTCCAAATTCTCTAGTTGAGTACCATATTATTTTTGTTGATGACTATTCTCGAAAAAATTGGATATACTTTCTTAAGGTTAAAGTATCAAGTGAGGTACTATCTAAATTCAAAGAATTTAAAGCATTAGTAGAAAATCAAACAGATAAAAAAAAATAAAAGTATTAAGATCAAACAATGGAGGTGAATACAAATCTGACATATTTAAAGAATTTTGTAATTCTGTTGGGATTAAGAGGGAGTATACTGTACCATATAATCCTCAATAGAACGGAGTAGCAAAAAGGAAGAATAGATCCATAATCGAAGCAGCAAAAGCCATGATGCTCGATCAAAACTTTCATACTTCTTTTTGGGCAGAAGCTTCAAATACAGCAGTATATATTCAAAATCGGTGTCCACACTCCATATTAGAAAACATAACACCAGAAGAAGCATTTACAGGGATCAAACCAGACCTAAGTCATCTTAGGATATTTGGATGTCTCGTATACATTCATGTACCTAAAGAGAAGAGGACTAAACTAGAACCATCAGGTAAAAGAGGCATACTTGTTGGTTATAGTGAAAACACAAAAGGGTATCGAATCTATATTCCAGGACAAAAATCCGTTGAGATGAGTAGAGATGTAAAATTTGTTGAAGATAACACATTTAAAAATCTTGAAGAAGATAACATCCTGGAGATAGAAGAAGATCTCACTGCTAAAATTGAGAGGGAGGATATAGAAGAACCTGAATCTCCTATCATTGAAAATGAGAATACGAATGTAATCAATGGTAAGAAAAGGCCATTATGGGCAAGGCAAATAATTAAAGAAAATAATGTAGAACCTAATGAAATATCTCATGAGAGTAAAAGGACAAGAACTCAAAAATGTTATGCAGCTCTTATAACAAAAATCAATAAATCAGAACGATCAAATCCAAAGGAGGCATTATCTAATCAAGCATGGAGAGAGGCAATGATTGAAGAATATCAATCTATAATAAAGAATGATGTCTGGGACATAGTACCTAGACCTAAAAATAAAACCGTTGTCTCTTCTAGATGGCTATTCAAAACTAAATATGCTTCTGACGGAAGTATTGAGAAGCATAAAGCTCGGTTTGTTGCTAGAGGATTCTCACAGAAAGCAGGTATTGATTATGAAGAAACATTTGCCCCTATAGCTCGGTATACATCAGTCAGAACCATTATTGCTATAGCAGCATCTAAAGGGTGGAAGATACACCAGATGGATGTGAAAACGGCATTCCTAAATGGCACCATTGAAGAAGAAGTATATTTAGAGCAGCCAGAAGGGTTCATTATACATGATGCATCAAAATATGTTTGCAAACTCAAGAAAGCACTATATGGGTTGAAACAAGCTCCCAGAGCTTGGTATGAAAGGATAAACAGCTATCTTTCAAAATTAGGATACTCTAAAAATGATGCAGATCCTAACATTTACTTTAAGATAACAAATGGCAACATGGTTATTTTAGTTCTTTATGTAGATGATCTTTTAATAATAGAAGATCATCTTATTGCAAAATGTAAGCAAGAACTCACTACTGAATTCGACATGAAAGATCTAGGACTCTTACATTATTTCTTAGGGTTGGAAGTGTTTCAAAAGGAAGGCTATATTCTGCTAAATCAACAAAAATACACTATTGATATTCTAACCAGGTTTGGAATGATGGAATGTAAGCCTTTATCCACACCTATGGAAACAAATCTGCACAAACTCAAAGTTGAAGTAGAAGAGTTTGAACCCTCTGATCCTACATTGTATAGAGAAATTGTTGGCTCTCTTATGCACTTGGTGAACACTAGACCTGACATCTGTTATGCAACCAATGTTGTGAGTCACTTTATGTGTGAGCCCAAGGAAATACACTTAATGGCAGCTAAGCATATCTTGAGATATCTACGAGGCTCTATTGGATTTGGGCTAAAGTATGAAAAGGTAGAAATCAATCTTCAATGGTATTCTGATTCTGATTGGGCTGGAAGTACTACCGATCGAAAAAGCACTACAGGGTGTTGTTTCAGTCTTGGTTCAGCTATGATTTCTTGGTTCAGTCGAAAACAGTCAGCAGTAGCATTAAGCTCCATTGAAGCTGAATATATGGCAACATCCATGGGAGCACGTGAAGCAGTATGGTTAAGAAAGCTATTATTTGGATTGTTTGGAAAACCTCTAGATCCAACTGTGATTCATTGTGACAATCAAAGTTGTATCAAGTTATCTGTTAATCCAGTTTTTCATAACAGGTCCAAACATATTGAGATTCCATATCATTACATAAGAGATATGGTAGAGAGAAATATCATAAGGCTAGAGTACATTAGTACTGAAGAACAGAATGCTGATATTTTCACTAAGCCACTGGCAAAGTTGAAGATAGAATACTTCAGAAATAAACTTGGCATGATCAAGGTTTGATGTATGGTTTAAACCCCTCTTATTTATAAGTTTTTTATTCATGAATAAATGTTAAAATGTGTATATTGCAATATTGTGTAAATGATCATTTGTGTGTGGGTTAACATTTCAAGGTGACGATCTTGTAAATGGTTAACCAAAGTGTCAAGATAGACTACTTAATTGTGTGTCCCGATTGTGCGGAGATCTTGACTCTTGTTATTACTGGATGTGTAATAACGAAACCATATCATGATAGACTACTTCATTGTGTGTCCCAAATGTGCGGAGATCATGATATTCAAGTCTATTTTCATGACGAGACTACATTAACTTGTGCGTCCCGAATTGGCGGATATCATGATAGACTTTTGATATTTAATACTCACTCGCTAAGAGGGAGTGTTAAGATATAGCTTCATTCGTGTGTGTGTGTATATATATATATATATATATATATATATATATATATATATATATATATATATATATATATATATATATATATACTATTCTATACATTGTTAATAAAGAGTTGTAATTTATATTGTTATTATCATATTATCATTATTATATTTATAATATAATAATGATAATATCATAATACAATATTATGATATTACATTAATAATTATCGAACTATGTTCGATATCTATCATAATTACCATCGACTATTAAGTCGAATGAATGAACATTGAGACAGCCGACTACACTAATGTAAGTCATTGCTTGCATTAGTGCTAGCGACTGTTGTTAATAGTCGCTAGCACTAATGCAAGCAACGACCATGGGACGCGCCCTTCCATGTGTGAAGGGACACAATGTTTGCTGTCATCCGATCATAAGCATATATATATATATATATATATATATATATATATATATATATATATATATATATATATATATATATATATATATATATATATATATATATATATATATATATATATATATATATATGCTGTGATCGCATGGATAACACAATCAATAAAAGGAGTTCATTGCTGTTATCACCTGCGGTCACAGCATATAATATAATCAGTAAAAATATAAAAAGCATCACAGTCTATTTATATATCAGAACAGTCATTTATTAGTAAATATAAAACAGTAAATTATATTCCCAAGATCTGATTTCCTAACAATTCCAGCTTCCAAACAAAGAGCACAGAATCAAAAGAGCCCTAATTTCTTCATCAAAATTCACATTAACGACAGATAATTGACTGGTAACTGTATTAAACTCATTCAAATGATCTACAACTGACCCACCTTCTAACATTTTCATATTAAATAAACCCTTCATAAGAAATACCTTATTTGAAGCTCTTCAAAGGCTTTTCATGTAACTTCACTAAGATTTTCATCAACTCTTCAATTGTCTTTGGTTGTGTAATATTGAATGCCACTGATTGTGCCAAGCATAAACGAATACTACCAAGTGCCTTCCTATTTAAAATATCCCAATCCTCATCAGACATTGTTGTCAGTTTCTTGGATTTTCCTCCCAATGGTCGCCATAAATCCTTCTGATATAGATAGTCCTCCATTTTCATTTTCCATAACTGAAAATTATGCACATTAAACTTCTCAACCTTCAACTTACCCTCATCTGCCATTACTCTCACTCAACCATGAGACCTTTTTGCAGATGATAATTGAAAAACAACCCGCTATGATACCACTTGTTAGGATTAGAAGATAGAAATTTAACATTTACATGCAAATATAATCAATAATACAAAGCAATAAAGCACACATAAGTGGAACAAGAAGATAAAGATTTAACGTGGTTCACCCAATCTTGGGCTACATTCACAAAACAGAGTCCAACTTTATTATCCAATAATTTCAACCTATTACAATCTGCAATCTCTTGCAACTCAATACCGTTGCAAGAAGCTATGGAATTCTCATTTATTGAGAAAACCCAAACCCTAAGTCATTATAACAAGACTTGTGTTGATTAACAAGTTAACCTTAAAAAAATAGTTGGTGAGTCAACTTAGGGAAATATTTGACATGTCAACTCAAAACGCTTGACGAGTTAACCCCTCAAAAAAAATTTGGGCCGTTGTCCCAAACTCCACGATAAATAAAAAGTGTACAGTACTTTCCTAATCAATCACCACAAACCAACAGGATGAAGGTTAAAAAGGAGAATGAAGGAAAGATTGTGTGTAATCTCTATTTTGTGAAGATAATACAAGCATTGCCCTCTCCCTGATGGTATTTTTCTTCGAAAAGATTTTTCCACATAAATCATGTATTGTGAGATATTGCTCTCATGTTGCCAATTTAAACTTCTTATTGTTTTTATCTTACGACAAAATAATGTCATTTATACGATGTTTTATATTCATCTATGATAATTAGATTAAGAATGTTAAAAAATTAGTATTTGACATAACAAAGATGAATATATTTATAGTTATCTTCGTAGCTTTCTATATTAAGATAACATATTTTTTAGATTTCTTACAATCACAAATTTTCATTAAGAATAGTCTAAACATTGAATCCCATCAAAACTTTTATTAGATATGATATTTCCAACAATATGTATCAATTTCTCCTCAAATAGTTACTATGTTCCTAAGAGACAATAAATACAAATAACAACCCCATAGATAGAGTTGATCCCGCACACTGAATGTGATAAGAAACCTTTACCATCTCTTATCTTTCTTGCAAATTATAACGCTGTGAATATTAGTACAACTATAATAGGATGAAAACCTTTACAAAGAGCCATCCTCTATCCATGATTATTTGTTTTTACAATGCCTCAATGTGAATATCCCTTTAGTTGTAGAATCAGACGCTCATGTCACGTGATTCTTCCATTCACAAGGAAGATAGTGTTATTTTTGGCAGTAACTTTTTTGTTGAATTCGACTAATCAATAAAATAGACTCAATGTAAGCTTGAGATTAGCTATATTATATGCTAATGAAACTCACAAAGATATCGGATTTGATGTTGAAGCCTATCCCCTCACCATTTCATGCAAATGTTAAATCTCCTTTCAAACTGGTTAGACCTCGTATGACATTTGCCCATTTCTCTAAGCTAGTTTTTTTAAATATATCTGGTTGCAACATGGATTTTTTTTAATATAAAAAGCAAGATTTCCATCTCGAGTAATTCGTAGGAAACAAGTGCTCGAGAATTCCACGTAACAGAGTTTCACTCTTTCTTTCATGGATTTCTAAACGTCTCTCTCCACACACTTGCATATTGTTGTTCCGCATCCAAAAAGGATTATAGAACACTTTGAATGCTATCAATGTTAAAGCTCTAATTAACATAAGAACTTCCACACAACTTTTTGGTGATAAGCTTTATAACAGAACTGGATTTTACAATGAACCGATGCCATGCATATATGCTAGTGTATGTAGAAGCATTGAGTAGAGATTGGGGTATCATATCTGCACAAAGGCATTGGATTTGACAGTCGTCAGTATTTACTCGTCACAAATGCACTCTCAAAGATTGTGTTTTTGATGTTTCGTTAAAGAAAAGGGCAAGTTAACATGCTTTGTTCTATTTATGAGTGTCACAGAAAGCTTTAATATACCCACCCAAAGCTTGTACGAATGTCTCTCGTGTAAAAAATACTATGTCATTTTGTTAAAGATCAAGAATAATGTTAATGGACTGCAAAACTCAAATGCAAACTCTCCGGAAGGCATTCACACATGAAAAATTTTAATTTACATCACTTGAAATAATCGATCAGCATTATTGAATGTTTTTTTTAAAGATTGTCGATATCAACTTTAATAGGAACACAACATACATTAAGGCAAGCCTCTCAATGGCCCTTGCTGCACAAACTCTGTGACATGGATACACATTATCCCTCATAGTTATAACACATGCATTGCGTTAAGACAAAATAAAACATAATGGACGGGAACAACTCTCGCTGTTGTTCTTAGATAACTGGGCTAAACCATGGTATTTGTGGCATGACTGAAGGATGCATATATATTTGTTATGCAAAGTTAATACATTCAAATTGCATATATCTTATTATTATCCAGTTCTGATTCTGAAAAATCTAAACGGGAGGATGTTGATAAATGACTCATCGAATTTCTTCGGAGTCTCCTTTGTGATGATCTGCTTCTTCGAAATTTTACTACATAAAATGTCATGGTGCCCAAAACGCTCACCATGATGAAACCACCTATTGCTGATACTGTGATTGCCATCCATTGCCCTTGACGACCAACAATTATATATGCAGATGCAAGAAATGCTACAGATGTGCATACAGAAGCTAACCACATTAGTTTGTTGATGACAAAAACCACCTGTCTTTGAGCTTTTGTCTCCCATGGTACTAAGGTTATCTGTACCACCACAACTGCTATGGATGTGAAGAGTGCGATTGCATTGAATATGAAAAAGATTTTAAAAGCAAAAAAATGTGCCACAACGGCTGTTCCATTATCTTCACTAGGAGGAGCGGGAGTTCCGGGTGATGGTTGATTGTTGTTGTCTCCTACAAAACCTCCTGGAACTGTGAAAATAGCTGCAAATGCTACAGTAGCAAACAGAACAGCAACAACAGTCACAGAATTTGTAGCGTTGTTAATACCTTCTCGGTGGAGCTTCCTCAACTCTTTTGCAATACCATTCACTTTTTTATTAGTCCTCCGAGTCTGCTTGAGCTGACTATGCACATCCTGTTTTATAGCACTAACTGTTTGTTTTAGCTCATCTCTAGGTTGATTCAGATTCTTGGCTCTAACTGCACCTGCATTAACCAAAGCATCCATTATCTCAGATGCTTCTTCTGAGGAATGTAGATCTTCAGCAAAATCCAAGGCTGTTTTTGTCATCCTATTTAATGCATTCACATTGATGTCCCTTAGCGAGAGTAGTTCTTTCACAATCTGCATACACAATAAAAAATGGCGTCTAAATTTTTGTAAAATACAGTACCATTATGTTTCATCATCATGCAAGTAAATAAAGCCCGAAAGAACCCTAAGCTGCATCATGGAACCAGTAATATTTGCCGTAAAAATGTAAACATTTAGAAACGTTAAAAAAAATGTTCCAAATAATTGTATGTCTTAAACTCTATAAAATTAAACATGACCATTCTCTATAATTCTGCTAATTATGGCTTCAAGTACATGCAAATTTGGGATATTAGCATATACATTTTGCAAGTCCAACCTGAATCTCCAAAGATCTAGCAGGTTCTCAGTATAAATTTACTTAGAAAAATAGTTGGGAAAATCTTAGTACTAACTTAATTTTGTATCTTAATTTTTTTCTGTGGGTTGAGTATGTTGTCTATTTAGAGATATGTCAAATACATGTTTTTAAGTATCCAATCAACAGCCACTTGGAATCAATTGATCGCAAGGTGCATCTCCTAATAGATCACAAAATCAGCTTCACCATGAATCCCATTGCCCAATTTGATAGTCAAAACTAAAAAAATTGTTCTAATTTAATTGGGCAACATGAGAACTATAAGTAGCCAGAAGATTTTAACATAATAATTTCCACAGCAAGTTTCATTATAAGTGGGCAACTCCAATAACTTTGCATATGCTGACTAATATTAGTAGTAAAAATAAACTGTAATTGAATTTTCATTCATGTAACTGACTGTAGCCCAATTCAACATACATGACCTTCAATGATATAGGATTTCCACAATACATGATTTAATTTTTTGATATTGCTTCTGGATTAAGATTGTGTTTGAGTCTTTTCTTCCATCACAGAGTGTGATCTGAAACGATGATGAAAAAACTCAAACACAATCTAACCCAGAAGCAGTATCAGAAACTTTATACATGACCTTGTTCACCAGACATTAAGATTACCCCATGTTGATGATGTATGTTAAACAAACGGTGGTGCTTTATGTGCGGCTTTACAGTTTACACAGTAATTTGGCTTCTGCATTTCTCATTTCCTAAGACATTTTGTCAGGCATTTGAATTAAGTAGAAAATTTTTTGCTTCTCAAACAAGTGCCAAAACGTATTTTCATAATTATTGGAAATGTCTCATTTAATTTAATTAGTCCTTTGTATGTCAAGCTATAATTCCAATTATAGGAAAAATTATGCTGTCCCGCATTCACAGCTGAACTTTTCATGACAGAATGTGGCCTTTACCAAAATGCACAATTTTTTATCTCTCTTTATATATGTTCCAGCAGCAGTCCCCAACAGGGAAAAAATTATTAATTAATCACAATGTAACGTTAAGGCATAAATCACTTCCTATCTAGAAAGTCTCAGTCAAGAAAGTCAGGCAAATCACAACAATCTTTTCTATAAATATTTTCAAAGAACTGCTGCATGATTAGTCCGAATCCATTTTTGTATAGATTCTGTACGCTACAACTCTCAGAAATTTAAAAAAGAATAGGCAAATTTATGCATTATTCTTCAAACAGCAGTTCATTAAAAAACTGGAAATGTCTATCGAATACTACAACTTTGTGTTAAAAAATAAAAAAGTATGGACTTCTGTAAACCGAGATGGATGTAGATATCTAGATCTTAGAAATAGGATTTCATGGAAATATTTCACCACTGGTAATAGCAGTATTTTCACTGACTAGAAAATTATAAAATATTCCTCTATAAACAGGATTTCATTTTTAGAGAAATGAAGCTCAGTTTTTCTAACCCAAATATAGGATGGAGCATATAAGCATCAAAATAGACACATTAAAGTTACTGGAAATAATAAGAATTTGCATTAAAAAGCATTACCTCCACTCGCTTCTTCCTTGTAGCGACATGCAAAGCTGTATTGCCATTCCTATCAGGTAGCATAACTATGGCTGGATCAACACTTAGAAGCTCTTTCACCACTTCCAGGCAGGTTGCTCCTTTTGCAGCCATATGCAATGCTGTCTGTCCTTTTTTATCTTGTTTCCGGGCCATCTGTTGATCCTTATCCAGCAGTGCTCTCACAATATCAACATAACCAGCTCTTGCTGCCAAATGAAGAGCATTCTTGCCATTGCTTTTGGAAATATCCATCAACTGGCGATCAGTAGATAACAGTTCCTGAACCACTTCAGTATGCCCCTTAGATGCAGCAGAAATAAGAGGGGTGGCAATTGACAAATCACAAGTCATACAAAGACTAGGTTTATGTTTCAGTAACTCTTTCACAACACCTGCAAAAGACACAAGTGAGTTTATCTTCCAGTTATGTTGAAATTACATAGATCCCCAATTCATTATGTGACCCTAAAGACAACTAAATTTTGTAGCTCAACACAAAAAAGCAGATTATTTCAATCTATTTCTAAAATCCGCCCAGAAGCTTAACAACATGAACACAACAGGCTATTGAAAAATATTTTCATGTTATGGTATTATGTAAGTAGAAATCATCAATCTTATAATTGTACTCAGACTTGCACTGGCAAAGATGAAATGTGATCATAGACATTAAGGAGTATCTCGCATTTACAGGAAAAGTCGATCAAATTTTGATGTCTTTGTAAAGATTCCATCAAAAAGTTTGAAAGGTGGCCATGCATTTAATTTCACGTCACAAATTTTGGGTGGAGTAGAAAATTCAGACATTTAATTTCACATCACATCAATAATTCCATTGTTTGATTAATTCATCAAAGGTAAACCAAAACACCTCATATTACAGGCATTATAGATTCTAATGAGCAAGCAAAAAACCACACTGTATGGAATAAAACACAAATATCTTATGGTGTCAAACTTATATCACAATTCATATAAATACACCACTGGAAAGTCCAGAAATTATAAATTCAAAACTTTTTTATTTTGATAGCATTCAGAACTGCGTAAGTTATGCTATTGATAAATAAAAAGTTACGAGACTCGGTAAGTATCAACCAGTACTCTGTGTATACAAAAAAAGAAAACAATTAAAAAGAAAACAGAACCATTAAATATTTTGTACGTATATAAACATTTTTCTCCATATCATGTAGTTTTTGCCAAGTCTTTTTGCAAAGTCATAGTAGCCACAGAATCACTAATTAAAACTAATAACTACGATTATCATCTCATTTCATTTTGTATTAATACACTTTGAAGGTATGTAGTGCACTTATAGATGGTCAAATTTCAATGCTTTATGCTCCAGATGTTATTTATTTTTATGCAACAACTTTTAATAACTTTATTCCAGTAGTTAATAACTTGATTATTTTAAACTGACAATATCTCTTCCTGATTCACCCCACTAACAAATGTCTTAAGCATCCTTAACAAGCTCACATTTGGCAGGTCCCACTGGTGACAGATCTACGACTTTCTGCAAGAGATGAATATGACATTTGATACATGGAAGAGCTCACTATCCTTTATAGAAGGCCTCCTCCTTAGCATGATACCAAATAACAAAATAAAAAGTAAAAGAAACTGTCTTGTAAACAATCATTTTCTAGCCCATCAAGAATCAAATGTTTAAGTCACATTATTTGACATTCACACTCGTTTTACTTTTAAATTCATAAAAGGCTTCTGCATAGCTTATTTCCTAAGTTGCCGGTTCGGATTCCGGTTTGGATTCGGGTTCGAGATTCGGGTTCGAAATTCATCCAAAAATTTTTTGGGCTGGGTTCGATTCGTTTTGGGTTTGTTCATACAAGAATTTTTTATTTAAAAAATATATATATATATATATATCTATATAAGAAATATAATTTCTAATTAATATCTATGTGAGAAATATAATTTCTAATTAATATTTTATCAATATATAATTACATTAAAATATTTTCTCTACCTATATATAAAATTAAATAACCATTGACATGAATATACAAAGTTCACTATTAAAAAACAATATTTTAAAAACACTCATAATTAATATTGATCTAATATCAAAAGTTCATTAATCCTGCAAGGCATATATTTGGAGATGGAGGAGTTTATATTTGTCGGGGATTATATTATTGATCCTTTATTTTCTTAAGGAATCCCACATTAGCGTAGGAGTAAGATTATTGCTTGCGTTAAATAAGGACTATAGTTGGGAATGAAATATTCCAAACCATACATTTTGGTGTGCTCATTACATTGGTCCATCCAACTATACTTTGCCGCTAAAGATTATTTGTAAACTATTGAAGAACATAAATAATTACGTTAATTCGCTCTAAATTCTCCGAAATTCCTCCTGGGCTCGCACGGCAGTTATCGACATCTGCAGAATTCGCTCTAAATTCTCCAGAATTCCTCTGGGGCTCGCACGGCAGTTATTAACATCTGCGGAATTCGCTCTGAATTCTCCAGAATTCCTCCTGGGCTCGTGTGGCAGTTATCAATGTCTGCAGAATTCGTGTCAAAGTCGTCCAGGGTTCCGCTGGGCGAATGTGCAGAGAATTTCACAGGCCTGCAGCGAATTTTGGACGAATCAGAACCAAATTCGAATTTGCACCGAACCGAACCGCGAATTCCATGTCTGCTGAGCAGATCTGGTAACTTAGCTTATTTCATTTAAATAACTCAAAACAGATCTCGTAAATTTATAGAAAATCTTCTCACATTTACAAAAGACTATTTTGTAGTGTAATATGCCATATGATGGTAGTGAAACCTAAAATGGTACAGTTTCAGCATATTATGATATAATTTCCTTTTCTTTCTTCCTTTTTACCATTTCTTTCATATCCATTTTGCTCCAAAAGTAACTGTGCTATTATGATATAATTTCCTCAAAATATGGATAGAATTGATTAGATTTTGAAAAGGAAATGGTAGGATATTTCAATTGCACACTGAAAGTTTCAAATTTCTGCACATGGCTAAACAGTTGACTGTGACATCACTACTTGTGCTCTGCACCGTTTTGCAAAAAGTCTCTAAATAGCTACTATGATATAATAAAGGATCAGCAATTCTACTATTGTTAGCAGGGAAGCTCATGTGCTAGTTTCAGCATCCACAAGAAGAGATTTTTGGCAAAGTTGCATGGATATGAATACAGATACAAATACAGGTATGGATACGGCCATTTTTTAAGACCCCCAATATGGATACGGTTGGATACAACATTCATAAAAAACAAACACATATATTTAACACAATTTTCTTAGTTATAGGATATTTTCAGTACTTTGAAAGCAATTTAGACATATAATTAAAGTTGATTTAAATATTTACAATGTTCCAAAAATGTTAGTGTTGCTTTTGAAGATAACCCAAAAAGATGGGTAGCTGAAATAGAGAAATATTTCATTTGTCTTCCTCATTTGGTGTAGATTTTTGTTTATACCAACTAAGAAAAGCTGCATGATTGAAATTTGTTTTAAATTAAGGAAAACTTATGTCAAATTTTTAAAAAATCAAATACTACGTTATTTGGCACAGTCGGAAAATATAGAATTTTTGGGCACATGTGGGTAGGGAATCCAATGTGTATCCATGCCATATAATATCCGTATCCGATACGGGTACAGGGATACGCATGCCCAAGGAGGGGCAGAGGAGTTTCCAGCTACTCCGATTTTTGGGCTTCACCAGAAGCCATCTTATTGTCTTCAGATTCCTACAGAACATCTGTAACGTCCCAATCTAAAATATATTGAAATATATGATTTTTGTATTTATCTGATATTCTGAAACAAATTAAATAGAACCACAACTAAGAAAATGGAAAACAAGTATTTCACATTCTCAACAACTTTTTTATTAGATATGAATTGTAATTCATCAAATCAGGAGTTGATTTACAAACCCTAGATTCTGCACAATGAATGAAATTCTGCACTTACACTTAAACAGAAGATATTTCAGTACAAAGTATTGTTTGCATGCTGCAATCAGATCTGGAAGTATAATTAGGCCCACAAATTCTACGATTAGTCTTCACTGTGGTCTGCTGTCCCCCTGGCAAATTTGTGAAAGTGATTTTGATACACCTGTATGATGCAGCACTGGTGAGATCAAAAGACATTCATTATTCACACCCTTGGATGGAAGCTGGATGACTGTGAATGTAGGCAGCAGGCATTTAAAGACCTGGAGACAGCAGAGCCAGCTCTATGAACATCTGCAGCCACTCCAAAAAGTAATCGCCTACCTTGGAAATCACTGTAAGCCGCAGTAAGCTTCCTTCTAAATGCTGCAATTAACCCCTATACTTTAGTGTGTAGGAATGTCTTCTGCCTAGCTTGAAGTGCTGCACCAGATAAAGGAAGATGTGGCAGTCCTTGCAGGACTCCTTAAATCTATACTGTGCCCTTGGAAGATCCCTGCAACTCAGAAAATAAATGATTTGGTTCTATGAAAGCAGCAGCATACACTGGCACATCGAATCCCTCTAAAAATGTTGCAATCCAATTATGATGACCAGCAACTAAACCAATGCCAAACTCCGAAGTAATAATGAATTGTTGATGCCACACAATTGGCTTGCCAATCCAATCACCCAAATATGGAAAACCTGACACGAACTCTCCAAAATCAGCTCCAATGCAGCCCCTCGTGAGGATGCTCAGGATGGAAACACAGGTTTTCATCCCCAATTTCAAAATAGAATCCAAGAGGGTTTTCATTCTCCAAGGCCTCCAAACAGCCAAGTTTTTTCATTCTTGGTTGTGAATTTGAATTTTGAACACAAATGCTCCAAAGTGAAGAATGCCAAATGAAGCCAAGCACCACCATTTTAAACCTTTCCAAAATGGGCCCTAGGATTAAAATTTCCCTCCAAAGTATTTAAAAATAATTTTTTATTATTAAGTGTTTTAAAACACTTTTTAAATGAATTGTAATAATTTTATTAAGTTGCCCCTTAGAAATTACTGGGCCCAACTTGTAATATTGTTATTCATCATTTCCCTTGTTTTATCCTTTAGCCTATGGGAAATGAAGATAGGCTATGGGCCTTCTAAACGACTCTACTTTGAAAAAGAGGATATGACAACATCGTCCAGCCTGCTACAGGACTGCAGAGCGAAAAGGGCAATAATGGAAAACAGTTGAAGTGACCATCCGACATCCTCCAGCACACACCTAAACACCTCTAGCTTGTCCTCCAATCACCATATGATAGGTGAACAAACTGTTTCTTTGCAATGTAACTAAAATCAGGGATTACCTTTCCTATGCTTGTTCCACAAAAGCAGATCCAAGGACTGCCATTGTAATTTTCAATTTTCCTTTCCTCATCATAACTAAAGTCAACATGCTTCACAATGTACACAGAGGACATAGGAAAGAATGAAAATAGGAGCATGGGAAGTTGCTGATTCCTTGTAGCACAGAAATGTATTGTCTTGCAATAATTGGTAATTGATGCATGACGTCTGCAATAATGTTTTATGAATAACTGAAAGATATTATTCTAAAAAAATTAAGGTAGAGGGCAGAGGGGGTAAACTGCAACTGTGGAGAAAGTGCCTGCTTACTGGGCAAAATTGCTTGTCTGTCTTGTCCATTTCATTTTGTGTGCGAGTGCTGTTGAGAAAATGCCTCCATAGTGGGCAAAATTGCTTGTCTATCTCAGCCATTTCATTTGACGTGTGTGTGAGTGTGTGAGTTCAATTTTTTGTACACATGGTTTAATTCTGCAGTACATATCAGCAATTCATCTCAGTTGCAGTGTGTTATAGTTATGTTCATTAGAAAGCAGAAGAGAGTGTTAGATTGGTCAGTAGAAGGCATGTCTAGATTTGTTTTCATGCTTTACAATTTTCATTATTCATTAAGCAATTCTGAATTTCACTATGTTCATTAGAATGCAGAAGAGAGTGTTATATTGGTCAGTAGAAGGCATGTCTAGATTTGTTTTCATGCTTTACAATTTTCATTATTCATTAAGCAATTGTGAATTCCACCAATTAGACAATTTTGCTTTCAGTATCCTCCCTCTTAGATTTAGTTAATCCTCTTCTCCTTCATCACCCTTCTAGACCCATTTTTATCCCCTCTTAGAACTGCATTCATCTTAAACTACTCTAAATCCAATGCTTTTTGCTCTGTGCATGTACTTGGACATGACATGGTCAGAAGCTTATGTCCTTGGTTTGAGAAGGGTAAGCCCAAAACACAATATCTTCACTGTTCAAGGATATTTACTCTGTCCTTGGCAACTTCCAAGCATCCCACTCACTGGTGATCACTGTCACTCAGTGTGGCCCTATTATTCACCAATCTCTGTAGGTTTATTTCTCTTTAATAATTCTGAAATAGAGACTACAAAAAAAACTAAAAGTTTCTTCAACTCCTTTGTTTGGTGGCAATATCTTTTCAAGCTATTATCCAAGATAGAATTTTGTATAGCTCTGGCCACACACTTTAAAGTCTATGAAATTGGATTATTTTTCAGCTTCCTGTAGATTTCAGTAGTCTGGAAGTGGTCTTCAACTTCTTCCATCTTTGTGAAATTTCAAATAATCGACCTCAGTCATCACTACCATTCTATTCCCTTTATATGCCTCCATGACCAAGATACATGGATAGTTATTCAACTTTTTTATTGAGTTGCCGGTTCAGAGTCCAGGCAGTTCCTCATTTTTTAAAACAAAAGTTTAGTACAGCTAGGTACAAGTTACAACTGTACAGAATTTATATAAATTATTAAAAATAGCCATGACTTATGCAAAAGTATATACAAAACACAGCTGATAACTGATAATCAATGTGAAATATTAAAGATAAATCAAACTAATACATATATTCAAAATATGGCAACACTAAGTGGTCAAATGTGTGACTACACCTGGAAAGGCAATATAGATCATCATATTACTCTTCATCAGAAGCATTAGCACATCATAAATTGGTTCGTGAGAACCAGAAGTAATGACAATGCCACTCTCACTAGCTCCACAATGCATGTCCTGTATAGCAGACTCATGCCTCTCACAACTGATTAGAGACCAAGAAAGGCAAACTTGTAATTGCACCTGGAAAGGCAATATATATCATCATATTACTCTTCATCAAAAGCATTAGCACATGACAAATTGGTTCACGAGAACCAGAAGCAATGACAATGCCACTCTCACTAGCTCCACAATGCATGTCCTGTATAGCAGACTCATGCCTCTCACCACTGATAGAGACCAAGAAAAGGTGTACAACAGAAGCATCCAAGTTAGGATGCTGACACTACATTCCAATGCCTTGTCATCTCCTCCATGAACTCAACTTCCCTGTATGAAATGAGCCACAGATTGAAAAACACATGCAGAAGTTCCACCGTTCAATTTTAACCCTTTCCATCTAATTGAAAAATTATTCAAGAGAGTCTTGCTTGTTAGCTATAATTAAGCCCTTTGTTTTTTCTATCACGGTATTGATGTCATTATTTATTTCACTCAAACACTATTGATTTATATCAACTAATCATACTCACGTTGGGCTTAGAAAAACTCGATACATACTCCACATGAACCCACCAATCATCTTCCAAAAGTGTTTGGAACTTTTGGGCCCTCTAATTATTTGACCACCACCATACACCCCAAAGATTGTTGACTACTATGCCTCTCATACCTTCACAAATTGACTAGCATGTGAGCCAACTCTAGCCTCAGCAACCTAATAGAGCTTTCAAATATTAAAACAAACTATATAGATTCCAATTTAAAAAATATACTTGTTTCATAAATTTTCAATTTTATAAAATGGGGTAATAATGTAAACTAAGATATATAAATTATAATTTTTAAACATAACTATATAAAAAATATATATATTTAAATTTTAGAAAGCTACCTTTGACAACTCCAACTTTGAGGACCTGAAGATGGCTTGTGACACATGTTGATTAATCACGAATATCTCAATCTCACTAGCCTCAGTGTAGAGATGTGCCCATATTTCACCTCAAAAAACCACCTGTGGCAATTTTTAGCACTGTTTGTTGTCACTTGTACAATATTTTGAGGTTCCGCCACCTTGGCAAACTCTATAAGGATGTTGGCAATGACCTACCCCTCAAAAGCATTACCCATTTAGATAACACACCACAATGACAAGAATAAGGGGCATGTTTTAAAATCTTTTCATTGAACAAAAACGTCGGAGGTTCGGCCCATGGATTCTTCATGTGATACAATTAAGTCTCTATAAGAATTATCTCCTTGGCCAAAAAGGCATTTACCTTTCCATAGTAGGGACCTATATAGTGCATACCATTTATGGTCTCCCTCACCATTCCTGACAATATGGTGATCTTACAAGATTAAAAGGAAGCCCATTGATGTAACTAGAATGTGCAATGAGCTCATCAACACTGTCCCTTGCCTCATTTGGAATGCTCTTTCTAATGGGGCTAATTCCTTCACTCTTTTGTACAATAAAGGAAAACTATTGTTTTCTTTTGAAGACAATATCACTATGAATTAGTGCACAGGAGCCATTGTTGGAGTTGAGGATGGCCTTATAGGATAACAGTTTCATCCAGATCTATCAGCCACACAGTATGCTTCCTCTTACTCTTTCATATACACAAGAATTTGTCCTTTTGCCAACCCATATTTGGTCAGCCCACCACAGCATCTAAATCCTTGGCCAGCAACTGCAAACAAATGGGCTTTTGCCGGCTAAGGCAGATCATAAATTTGTTACAGCACCCAAAATAACTCTTGCCTCCAGGTACGTACTCAATGATCATGACATGTTGTCAATAAAATGAATAAGCGTCAATTTTGAAACCCCTAGCCAACCCTTGGCCTACACAGCTCGAACTCCTACTACTCAAGAATATACCTGTTTCTACAAATTTTAAAATAAAATGATATACAGAAAAGGAAATTCTAAAGCATCATACAAAAAAACCTAGACAGCTATGTCTTCTTGTAAAAAAGAGCATGACATTAAAAAGATTAACCAACCATTATTAAAGAGATAACAAAAGCTCTCCTGAAGCTTGGAAGAAACGTTTTTTAAAATTTTACCTTGAATAGAGATTCTCCTTGTTTCAAGCGCCCTGATGTTCTTGGCAGCTATCTAATACTTCCAAAGACATAGGACTAGCAAAAACACAATTCTTGGACACAAATCAAGTTTGCAGCCTTGAGCAGTGAGTGGCAATGGATTTTTTGGGTGAGCACACAATGAAAGGTAAGAATTTTCCTTTCTGTGTTTGTTGTTAGTGTTGGCAATGTAGTTAGGTAGTCGCTTTTTAAGTTAGTTAAGGTTTCTTTGTTTTCACTTTTTCATTTTTTTAGTTTTTTCACTAAAAATGTATTTATTTTATATTGGGTGCAGGAATATCTGAGTATGGCCTGGGTACATCCAGGATCCAAGCCAAGTCTGGACACAGCATACATGGTACCCTGGTAACACGGCATTTTTACAACACTAAATCCTTCTTTGATTGTATTACTACTTCATAGTTTTTCTTATGTAAGGGATATTGTGCAATTCTCTCTTATTTCTTTCAGTCTTTCATTCAAATATGGGGGCCCATGACATGAACTCCCACGAGAGGACATGTTAGTAATTACCTCAAGCCACCCACACTACACAGACACAAGAAATGAGAACATATTCTATAATAAAAAGATGGAGGGATTAATTGAGGCTGTGAATGTCCAAATCTAGAATTCCATGACCCTGACAGTACTTCATCATGCCACCAAGCCACTTGTTGCTGCAATAGGCAGACTGCTAAATGACCCTTAAAGTTTCATGATGATGGTGACAAATATTATAGAGTAGACTGGATTTAAGCATGCACAAAAGGTGAATTGCAGTAGGAAGATGGATGCAGAGTGCAATATTGAAAAGTTGTTAATGTCAAGGACCTGCACAAGTTGGTTCTTAATAAAGATAAACACCTTCCACTCAAAAAATAGAGATGCAATCAGATGAATGAATTAATATGGGATTTGAAAAGGGAGATGACTAGTTTCCATCACCTTATGGATGGTAAGACTAAATTAGACTCTCGGTTGTTTTGCACTAAAGATGACGTTCTGGGTCAGGGCAGACAACCAAATAAGGCAAACCTTCTGTTTCCTTAAATGCCTCCATGACAACCTACTGATGCAGCCTTTCCAAGCTTTTGATATCTGTAGCTGAATGGTGTTGGAGACTCAGAGTGCTATTGCCTGGTTCCTCTGAGAGTGTAGTACTGTTTACTAATCCCTTCCAGCCATGGACAGCATAATGAGGAACTGAATGCTACTGGTTAAGACCAGCAATTGTTTTTGTGGTTTCTATGATATTTCTGTTTTTGAAAATCTTTATATTTTGTCTATGGTTATGACACAAACTCTGACATGTCTACCATGACTGGCAACACTTTTAGAGAAAAGGCTATAATTTTTTGCTGTTTCTAGATGATGAGATATGCCATCCTTGGTGGCTGTCAAATTTTTTAGATGCCTGGTATTGTCGTCTTCATTAGACTCCTTGACATGGTGATTGTAATTGTCCACATTTAGTTTGTCGTGTTCAGAAAAGAGTTGCATCAATGCACGGAATAAAATGCTAATTCTTTCTCAAAAAGTTTCCATAACTCACTACCATCCATCCCAAATCAATTTCAATGAAAACTTGAAAGCAATAATTGACCAAAACCTGGACTTAACAAGCATTTGTAGTTCACTCATCATTTTCAAAGATGCCAATACAGAATCCATTTTAGGGTGAGCATAAGAGTACTATTACTGTAGTAAATTAGTAGCCTCCAAAAAACTGGCTTAGAACAAACTTTTGCCAAATAATTGTCCAGTTTAATTGAGACATCAACAAAGAAATGCTTGATCACAGCCAAGCTTGCTATACTTGACCTCAAGAATAGTAGGAAAAAGAATTGACACATTTTACAAGAAGCAGATACTGGTAATGTTATGGGAGATGGAGACAGGTATCAATACGCCATTTTCAAAAAAGGTTGGAGAGAGTACTTAGAGACACGTGTATCTTTGAAGAATGCTAAATGCTAAAATCCTTAAAAATTAAAAATAAAACTCACATTTTAAAGTATTGTAATAGATTAATTATATTTATTATTGTCAATTGATGATTGATAATCAACATCATGATAGGAAAAAAATATTTAAAACCATAATCACCTAGAGATGACAAAGTACTAAGTCGGGAATGTTAAGAAAATGGTGTCTCATCCTTGCAATAACAAAGGTTACTTTTGATAAATGATCACGGGGTTGCAAGGGAGGCTACACCTCTTGCAAGGTCAAGTGAGATTGCCCCCAGCAGGGGATCCAAGGACCATGCACCCGACAGGGATTCAGGGGTAGCGCCCTCAAAAGCCACATTTTATGTATAACTTATCATTGTAAATCTTGACCATTTATCATC
This sequence comes from Chamaecyparis obtusa, assembly GCA_027943335.1. NCBI lineage: Eukaryota > Viridiplantae > Streptophyta > Pinopsida > Cupressales > Cupressaceae > Chamaecyparis > Chamaecyparis obtusa. The sequence goes on from BSBK01004522.1 coordinate 1,503,332, forward strand.
AGGTTACAAATCTACTGGTGGATATTATGTGTGCTTTGCTTTCTCTAGAAAGCAACCCCATTCTATGGGAGCATGGTATACCGCTGCAAATTGTGAAGTATTGTGAGAATCTAATGGCTCTTGAGTTGCCTCCAGATCTCTGGCTAGTGATACTCTTGTGAGAAGTTTGCTCTCTGTAAGTATATTGTAATATGCCATTGATTTCTGAATTATATATTCAGCGGCTTTTGGTGCATTGGGTTTTCCTCCCAAAAGGGTTTACCCCACATAAATCACTATGTAGTGGTATGCATGCTATTTATGCTTATTTCTATTGAGTTTTTGTAGCTCTTGTAAAGATCTAAAATGTTTTTACATTACCCTTCTCTCAAAATTAATGTAGGAAGTTGTTCTGCTACCTTAACTTCCTTTCAAGGGATCCCATTCGTTTTAAAAACATAATATGGGGGACCTTGAATATGACCATATTTTCAATTAGTTGATAAAATTCAATAAGCCTTATTATTGTTTCACTTCGTATTCTTACCTCTTTGTGATTTAATAAGGAGATTTTCTACCAACAAAAAAAGTGGTAAGTTTCTATTAAAAAAAAGAAAATATAAAGTCCATTAGTGTATTTGTTTAGCTCTTTTAATTTTGTCAATCACATATCAGCACTTTAAGAAAATCCAATGTTATTTATGTGATATATCTGAAAAACCTCTATCACAAGTTTCCTCATTTTCAACAAAAGATTATAGGAGATGTATACGATTTGCAAAGAAACTTCATCTAGATCCTCCTAATGTCTGGAATCTAGAGACCTCTCCATATAGGTCGCTGAGATGGGGATGTGTCTGGTACAAGAGACAAGTGCCAAGGGTCAGGGTAAAAATCTCCTGGTAGCTATGAGTTAACATTTAACCTTGCAGAAGTATGGCATAAGATTTAGCCCAGGTAACAACCATAGATTATTTATAAGCTATAAACTATGCGCATTAAATAGAACACGATTCTAGCACTTGTATAGACTAAAAACAATAGGGTGAAATAACCTTGCTAGCAGATTGAACCCAAAGACATGTAATTGCATAAACTAACCCTTAATAAAAATAACAATTTATGGTAACAATAGAACCTACAAATTGATCTAGTCGATTCTTATTGAAAATTCCTGTTAATTCTATGTTCATGTAGTGACAGATAGAATAGTATTGAATAAGGGTAAAAACAATGGTAGAGAAATACTTGAAGTTGCATTTCCAGCTTACTGCCTTTTCACAATCATTTTTACTGAGAGTCAAAGAACTGATAGATCGTAGCCCAGTTGACAACCTATGGGCGTTCAACTACTGATGTCCTTTCCACCTTCAGTTGTGGATTCTTCCTAATCCTACAGCACTATCCATTGGTGGTCGAATAACATTATCAGGCCTGCAAATCATCTCAGAACACTAACTCTTGAAACAGCATGACTTTCCCGCACATTCAGCACCTAATTTCTTCAGTCAGGTTTGGGTGGGCGTCCAAACTCCACATAACCAAGGGTTTCATCTTGGTTTCTCTGCGAACCTTGTTGCAGAAGAAAATGAAAACCAAAGGCAACAAAAAGATGCAGAAAACTTAACATCACTGCCTTATAAAGACTTGGCACCCCAAAAAACTCAAACAGCCAAGAAAGCCTAGATTTTAGACAATTTAATTGAAGATTAGCCCGCCACAAAAATTAGAAGATTCCAATTGCCTTTATTGAATTAAATCGCCTAAGGATAAGGAAAAACCCGAAGGCCCCACTCATGACTGAAAAAGTAGGAGTCACTTAAGTGACTTAAGTGAATCCGACCCCACACACATCTCCTTTTATTTCATAAAATCAACTAAGTCTGGGAGACGCATAGCTAAACAGACTTAGCAAAGTAATTATTGCAGTTTGATACTTCAACTGAAGGGGGACATTACAGTCTTCCCTTCTCGAGATTGGTGGTCCGCAAGCAATTGTAAATTAGGATGTTGTAGTATTTCATCACCTTCCCATAAAGCATCATCAATAGGCAATCCCTTACACTTTATGAGATGCTCTAGGACAATCTTATTCCTTAGCTTCTTTTCCCTCCAATCAGCAATGCCTTCAAGTTCTAGAACCAATTTTCCCTCTTCATCCAATGGTGGAAACTCAAGAGAGGCAACTGTCTATTGTCCCAATGCATTCTTTAGGCAAGAGACATGGAAAATATTATGAATCCTACTTCCCATCAATAGTTCAAGTTTGTATGTGACTTCTCCAATCTTCCTCAGCACCTTGTAAGGTCCATAAAACCTTGGTTTTAACTTTTATGTTCCACTACTCTTCAAAGAAGACTGTCTATAAGGCTGCAAGCATAGGAAAACCAAATTGTTGATGTCAGTTTTGTACCACTACATAACATATAGCAATTGAATACTTGATATAGAATACCAAACACTCAATCCTCTCTTGAAAAGTAAATACTCATGAAGAACATGAGAAAACTCCAAGGTTCCTTACACCTGTGGATACTAACTCAGTTATATTAATGTGATTTGTTGGTTAATCACGTAGGCGGGCTTACGTTGTTCATTCAAAGGTAACTTGGTGGTACTTCGCTTGCTTGACTTGTTCTTTTCTCCTTGATCACTTTCACTTTCAACTACTCCTACCACTAACTGCTTACTGCTCTACTACAACTATGAATGAAGAAATTAGCAAATGGACGGGGATCCAACCAAATGCAAGCTTGCCTGCAGCGCTACCTCCATTGGTGCAATGATTCAAAGGGATACTCTTAGAATTTTCACACTAACACCTATCTTCCAACCCAACTTGAAGTACAAGCGGAAAGATGAAATGCAAGTAGAACTTGGGAGCGATTGGACTAGATTACCACACAAGGCTTCCTAACAAGCCACTAGGATGCTAGTGGCCTAGTATATAGATCCCTATCAAACATTCACTAACATCACCATACAACTAGCCATCTACTTCTACTCTAACAACATGAAATGAAATCCTACTTTAATTTGAGAGATGAGAAGAACCATACAATACACCAAAATGATCATGCATATCCACCATGCAAACCACAACAATGAATAGAGAACAATTTTGATAGTATTTTGGCAACAATTCTCCAACATAACTCCTTACAAATGAGAGCAAAATGGCCTTATATAGAGGCTCAAAATTACGAGTGGCCCAGATTAAGGGGCAAAATCAAGGGCCAAGATTAAACTTTACAAACCCTAATTAGGGTTACCATCTTTCAACCAATTACATGAGGGCACCAGCCTTGTGGGCCAATGAGAAAATTACAATAATCTGTCAACCAATGAGAACATAGGACACTTGGCATGATTTGATTGCATGCACATCAAATTGCCACCTCATCAACCTTATCTTATAAATTTACTTAATCCTTGAGATGAGGTGAAGCCTTGGATGCTTGAGCTCGTCCTTAGAAACTTTCTCATCACCACTTGAACTTGCTTGTACCTGATGTCCTGACCTTGAAAGGGTGAGGTCTCTATGCACTTGGGGTAATCTTGCCTTGGCCTCAGTGGCTTGCCTAGATGTGAACCTTCTTGCAATTTGAGAGCCTTGCTCTTGGCCACCGCCTTGAAATCAAACTTGAACTCTTTCAACCTTTTGTCTCGCTTTCCTCCATTATCCTTCCCTTCCTTAACCTTCCCAGTCCTCTCTAACCCTCCTACTCGAATTTGGTTTGCATGCACCCCCCCTCTGCTTCAATACTCTTGATTTCTGGGGCACCTGCCTTGGCCATACCTCCCTCTCAAATCTAACCAAACTAGCTTGCACAAATAGCCAAGCCTTGCCTAGCCTCAAATATCTTCAAATCTCTTCCAATCTGCAATGAAACCTGCCTCCTCACTAATGTTTTCCTCTTTGGCTAACCCTTGAATGTCCTCAACTGTTCGGACTGCCACAACCTCGCCCCTTGGCATACGCATCTGCCTCAACCATAGTGGTGCAGTACATCTCCCCAAATATGGATTTGGTTCGACTAGCAAAGCATCACCAATAGCCTTGCAATCAAATAGAAGAGGTAGGACCCCATGTAGAATTGCTTCTGATTTTGCACTATCCTAAGTTGCAACTCTAAATTCTCGCTAATGATCCTAGCCCAATCAAACTTTCTTTTTCCATTCTCAATTCCTTTAATAAAATAATACATCCAAAGATCAAATTGTGTACCTTGAGCGGAGCCCATGGCTCGGTTGAGCAGCACAATAAGGTCATCATATTCTGATTTGAAATCTGACCTGGTGAACCTTGACGACTTGGTAACTCCTTTCTTGCTTTCCTGCAACCAACTCTTAACTATACCATGTCCACTGCGCCAATGTTGGTGTCACCCACTGGCTTCAATTTTGAGGAGGACTTAGGCATCATGTCTTCCTTGTCTTTCTTGGTATACATTCCTCTTGGGTTCTTACTTGCACTAGCATCCACCATCCTAACCCTTATTTCTACCTCTTCTTTCTACAATGAGATGGGACTACACTTATCTCTACCCCTCCAATCCTAGGGATGGAGCTACCACTTATTTCTGCCTCTTCAATTCCTATCACACTACATTTATCTCTGCCTCTTCGCCTAGGGATGGGACTACCACTTATTTTTGCCTCTTCGAAAACTTATGAGATGGACTACGCTTATGTCTCCCAACTTCGTTCCTAGGGGTGGGACTACCACTTATATCTCCTTTCTTCAAATCCTATAAATGAAAACTACACTTATATCTCCCAACTTCAAGCCCTAGATGAAATGATGAAGTGGTGGATGAAAAAATGCAAGCAAGAGATGGAGAAAGAACCAAGCAAGAACAAGGGAAGAAATCCACCTAAGAGACCAGCCTTTACTCAAAATTGAAGATCCTCCTTTACAACCAACAAACTCTATCCAAAGAAAAAGAAGATACCTTAAAATTTGCAGTCCCCTTGATAATTTCACAACACTTTCCAGATTTGCAGCCCTCCAAAATAGCAATCTGCCCTTCAAATTTGCAGCCTTGACAAATCTGGAGCCCTCCTCTATGATTTTCGCAGCCCCTCTTCACCCAAAATTCGCAGCCCCTTGCTCTAATTTGCTGGCTCCTTAACAATTTTGTAGGCCCCAAAAATAGCAGCCTGCCCTTTGAAATTCGCAGGTCTGCTCTTGAATTTCGCAGGTCTGCCCCTGAATTTTGCAAGTCTGCTCCTGAATTTGCTGCCAAGAGAAAGGGAGAGAAGTGAATAAGATGATGAAATGAAGTGGGGGAGAGCTCCCCTTATATATTAAATTTTTCCCTCCAAAAAGCAGGGCCGACTTTCTAGGAGGGAAAAAAAATAAATGACAATTGCCAAATTTAAAACCCCAATTAAATAAAAAAAATTGCACAGCTCTAGGGGTATTAAATTTTAATTTAAAATTGGGCCAGCCTAGTGCAAAAATTATGGATTTAAATTAACCAAATCCGAAATTATCATAGGCCTTAAAATTGAAATTTTGAAAAAAGGTCATGTAGGCCTCTAATATAGCTTTAAACCTTCCCCATTGTGGATCCAATAACAACCCGTGAATTTCACACCTCTTAAGCCTTAAAATACATTGAATTTAACACACAAAGGGGCTCAAATTAAATTTCTAAATTACAAACACTCAGCCCAAAATCGAAATTTGCCAGCCAATTAAAATTCAAATAAATTCAATTTAATTTCCAACTTTCATTTACTCTTTTTCATCCATTTAAAATTTCACAAACCCCACTTGGCAATTTGATTTTTATTATTTTGCAATCCAAAAATCATTTAGCAATTTAATTTCCATTTGGCAATTAATTTTTATTTGTTTTTGCAATTTATTATCTCCATCTAGCAATTTAATTTTCATTAAAAAAAAATCATTTTCACCACCAAAAATTTACAAGATTTTCCCAAAATATCCAGATCCACAATTATATTTTGAAAATGTTCAAGCTATACAATTACACCAATTTTCAAAATTCATCCAAGTCCAAAATTTGCCAATTTGTCCCACCAGATATTATTCTAACAATCGAAAAAAATGTTCTTATTGAATTTCATTTGGCCTAAAGACAAAATCAACCATTTTAGGAAAACCAACGTTCCGCGCAAGGTGAAAACAAGCCATACCCTCCCAGGCACTTCAAAAATATCCAAGCTGTAAAATTGTCATTTCAAAACCTCTGGATCACTCCAAAACTCGCTAAGGCATCCAAATACTCCCAGATCTAGGAAATTGCCAAGGCCTGCTCAAAAAAAATGGGGGTCCCCAAATTTTTTGGGGCGATGGTGTGAAAACCTCACAACACAAGTCTCCCACTTAAAAGGTCCTCATGACTCTATGCCTGTCCGCATACATCTTTTGTTGGTTTTGTGCCTGAAAGATATTGTCTCTTGATGCCTTGAGGATGTCTTGGTAACTCCGTATGGTCTCCTTTGCTCGGGGAACTTTGCTAACATCAAAAGCTAAATCTATAAATGATAAAGCTTCTTATCCGTACAATGCTTTAAATAGGGACATCCCAATAGTCATATCATCGATGGTATTATAACAATGCTCACCTAAGTGCAGCCATTTGACCCAAATACGTTGCTGTCCTAATACATAATTTCTGAGGTAGCCTTCAACCCATTTGTTCACAATTTCAGTCTATCCATCCGTCTGAGGATGGTAACTGGTACTGGGTGTTAGTTTTATTCCTGCCAACCAAAACAACTCCTGCCAGAATATGTTGATAAACCTGTTGTCCCTATCACTAACAATGGTCTTCGAAAGACCGTGCAATCTAAACACTTCTCGGAAAAATAAATCAGCAACTTGGGAAGTTGAGAAATTTGTAGCAATGGCAAAGAAATGGGAATATTTGGTCAACCTATCCACCACCACAAATATACAGTCCTTCCCTTGTACTTGTGGAAGTCCTATGATGAAATCCATTGATATACCTTCCCACTTCTGCTCCAGAATGGGTAGTGGTTGCAAAAGACCTGTAGGAAAGGTGTGCTCTGATTTGTTTTGCTGACATACCAAACATTCACAAACATGTTCCAGCACATCATCCATAAGTCCCATCCGGGAAAATCTCTCCCTTGCCTATAAGTTTTGAAGAAACCTGAATGTCCAACAAGAGGAGTGTCATGTGATGCTCTCATAATATTGTACTTCAGCTTAGACTCAGGTACAAGGTAGATTTTGTTTTTGTAGTATATCACATCCTCTATCACAAAGTATCTATCATCCTGTACTCTTCCATCAATAAAGTCACAAGCATAAAAATTCTTAGTAATACTCGAATAACAATTGAGATTTCCAATCAGCTGAGATCTCGGAAAGCGAGCCAAAAGTAGGTCTCCTAGAAAGAGCATCAACAATCACATTCTTTTTCCCTTTAATATATTCTACATCAAAGTCATATGCTTGAATTTTGCTTACCCACTTTTGTTGATGTTCATTAAGATCCTTCTATTCCAAGAAATACTTCAGACTATTATGATTAGTTTCGACGGTAAATTTTGCACCTACCAAATATTGTCTAAATTTGGCTAAAGCATGCATTATAGCCAACATCTCTTTATCATACGTAGAATACAACTTTTATGAATCTCTGAGCTTCCTACTCTCGAATACAATGGGATGTGTATCCTGCATTAACACTGCTCCAATCCCCTGCTTGAAAGCATCACACTCTACAATAAAAGGCTTTGTGAAATCAAGGAGTGTTAATACTGGACATGTGCTCATGACGTCCTTGAGCTTGTCAAATGTATCATGTGCCAACAGAGACCACTGGAAAGCCCATTTCTTAGTAAGATCGATCAATGGGACAACTAACTATGAAAATCCTCGGACAAACCTTCGGTAATAGAAACATAAACCCAAGAAGCCTCTCAAATCAAATATATTCTTGGGGGGCGGCCAATCCATGATTGCATGTATTTTCTCATGATGAACCTTTACCCCTTCAATTCCAATCACATGTCCCAAGTACTTCTATAAGATCAATCAATGGGACAACTAACTAGGAAAATCCTCGCACAAACCTTTGGTAATAGAAACATAAACCCAAAAAGCCTCTCAAATCAAATATATTCTTAGGAGGCGGCCAATCCATGATTGCATGTATTTTCTCCTAATGAACCTTTACCCCTTCAATTCCAATCACATGTCCCAAGTACAGGATCTCAGACATTCTGAATTCACACTTTGAAGCTTTTGCAAACAAAACCTGCTTCTCCATGATACTTAGAACAATATCTAGGTGTTGCAAATGTTCATCCCAAGTTCTACTATATATTAGTTTATCATCAAAGAATACTAAGACAAATTTCCTCAACTATTCACGAAAAATATTGTTCATGCAAGATTGAAAAGTTGTTGGTACATTTGTTAATCCAAAGGGCATAACAAGAAATTCAAAGTGTCCATAGTGACAACGGAATGTTTTTTTATGAATGTCTTCTTTCCTTACACTTATCTGATGATAATCAGAGCGTAAATCAATCTTAGAAAATAAGATTGAACCATGTAGCCCATCCAAAAGTTCATCTATCCTGGGTATGGGATATCTATTCTTTATAGTCCTTTTATTCAATGCCTTGTAATCAATACACATTCATAATGCACCATCTTTCTTCTTGACCAGCACTACAGATTAAGCAAAAGGGGTGGAACTTGGGCATATGTGTCCCATTTTCAGCGACTCCTTGATTGTTTTTTCAATTTCCTCTTTGAAGTGACGAGGATGCCTATAAGGTGTTGTGATCACTAGTTTTGAACCGTCTTCTAACTCAATCACATGTTCAAATCCTCTATCAGGTGGCTGTCCAAGAGGAATATCCCCAAGCACTGCACTATGTTTATCTAATGGTGGTAGGATATCAATATGGTGAGAGGGTTCATTATTTGTAGATTCATTGGAAACAAAGCAATGGGCTGCCCATTCTACATCATTATGTCTGAAGAAGGCTTCCATTCTTCTAGCTGAAACTACCCTTGGTCCACCGTCTTCCACAACTTTTAGAATTGTTTTCTTACCCTCAACCATAAACCCTAGCTGCATTTGTTTGAAGTCTTGAACATACCTTTCTAATGATTCAGGCCACTAAAGTCCCAAAACAGCATCAAGATTGTTGAGACCAAGAACATAGAAAACACCTATCAATGTGTAATCACATTTGAATTTTGAGTTGTGGAAAAACACGGTTACAACTCAAGGGAAAACCATCTGCAACAATGACATTAAATCTAGGAAACTCCTCCGCCTGGAGTCCATGTCTACGGACTAGATCCTCATCAATGAAATTATGGGTCGCATCATTGTCCACTAAACATACCATTTGCTACCCTTTAAGAACTCCTTTCAGCCGGAAGGGTCTACCTCAAGGAATTCCAGATAAAGCGGCAATGCGCGAGCTCTCTCTAACAGTAGTGTCTTCCAGCTCTTTCTATTGAGGCTGAATTTTCTGATTGTCCTCTTCCTCAATGCTGTCCTCTTGCTCATCCTAATCCTCCTCACCTGGATGAACCTCAATCAAATGAAGCTTGCCTTTTCCCATGCAGCTATGACCTGGCACCCACTGCTCCTTGCAAGAGAAGCACAATTTTTTCCTTCTTAGTTCATTTCTGGATTCCTATTCAACTTGTGTAGGTATGGTCTTCTGTTGATTGAAGGTCATATTTCTCTGCTGATAAATTTTTCTTATCGGTTTTCCATGAGCTGAAATCTTTCTTCTATAACTGGGAAGAGGGTGTAACATCCAAATCATAAGCTAACCCAATAGCATCATCCAATGAATTAGGCTGGTGAGATTTAACCAATCCCTTCAACTTATCACTTAAACCTTCCACAAAGAGCATGACAACTCTTTTTTGTGGCATATCAGGAACCATCACAGAAATCTTCTAAAACTCAATGACATAAGTTTCCAACTGTCCAATATGTTTCCGTTGAGCCTATTCCCTATAATAGATTTCTATATCTTTTCTATCAAAGCGAGTGACAAGTATTTTAACAAATTCTTCATATGAGCGAATCAAGGCATGATCCTGGGCAACTAATCCATGATGCCACCAATCGTATGCTACTCCTACGTGCATGGTAGCAAACTGCATCACCTTTCCTCTTCCATGGGTTTAAGTGCCAAAAAGGTATCCATCTTATGAACCCATGACCTTGCTGATATTGTTATTGTTATTTTGTTCAAAGCATCTCTGTACTCCATTGATTCATGAACTAATTTAAATTTATTAGCTATCTTACATCAGCAGGTAATTGCATGTATTCATCTTGAGCTGCAACAATATCTTTTGTGATGTGAGTTTCTTCCTCCTCTACCTCCAGTATTGGCTCCCTTTCGTTCTGACGAGGTAAAAAGTGGGACTTAGTGGTCAATCAGACCTGGTATCTGCTGGTCTCACAACGTTAGAAGCTACTCTGTCTTGATTTTCATGCTCGGTTTCACTTCTGCTAAGACGATTGTTGGACCTTCCCAATCTTGACTGACCAACTCTCATTTGCCCCATAGCAGTGATCATGTGATCCTAGAATTGTTGCATCATTTGTTGCTGCTGTTGCATCTATAGTTGTTGCTGCTGCTGCCATTGTTGGGCAAAAATCGTTAGGAAATCATTCAATTGATTATTCAATTCCCTTTGTGGACTACCATCTCTTCTTTCTCCCATTTTTGCTTCTGAAGAATTAATTCTTGTTTCTTCATGTTGCCCAAACTTACTCCTTGTATTATACCTGTGTGATTCAAACCCTTTGGAGTGCATAGAACCCCATTACACTAACATGCAACAAGAAAACACAAAAAAGAAAATTGAAACCCCACATCTAAGCAGGGTTTGTGGCTTTGATACCACTGAAATAACCTTGCTAGCAAATTCAACCCAAAGACATGTAATTGCATAAACTAACCCTTAATAAAAATAACGATTTATGGTAACAACAGAAACTATAAATTGATCCAGTCGATTCTTATTGAAAATTCTTGTTAATTCTATGTTCATGCAGTGACAGATAGAATAGTATTGAATAAGGATAAAAACAATGGTAGAGAAATACTTGAAGTTGCGTTTCCAACTTACTGCCTTTTCACAATGATTTTTACTGAAAGAACTGATAGAGCATAGCCCAGTTGACAACCTATGGGCGTTCAAATACTGATGTCCTTTCCAACTTCAATTGTGTGTTAGGATCAAGCAATACTGAGAAGGGGGGTGAATCAGTATTGCAGCACTTTTAAGTAAATTGACCTTCTTATAACATAACCATGCAATAATAGAAATGATAAAGAAAAGTAAAGCATACACCACAAGAGAACTCATAACACAAACATTTTTTGTTCTCGAGGAAACCCTGGCCAAGGGAAAACCTCGGTGGGGATGTTACCCACAAGATAATGCACTAGTATGAATATGTCCCTGTGAGGAGACTTGACCCTGTTAGGAGTCGATACAAATATCCAGTACAATAAGTCCCTGTTAAAGGAGAGACCCTATTAGGAGTCTTTAACCCTATTAAGAGTTGATATTACAAGTAAGAGCTCACTACTCATACAAAAGGTTATATCGACCTTTAATACAAAAAGATATTACAAAACTGTGAACTACACTTAGCATCTGAATGCTTGATTAGTTCCAATTAGATCTCGCATATGTTCTGCTCTGACATCAAAATCACTGCTCACACATCACAACATCATCATAATTATAAGTACATACTTCGCATCCCAAATACTTCCTATATACCATCTCAAAACATTATATCAGTCGGCTCCAATAAAACGTATCCAAATGTTTCCACAAACATAACAACACATAAAATAAGAACACGCTACTTGAGAGATATGTCCTCTGATGTCGTCCCTCTAATTATAAGTAATTATATTTCCAAAACAATTTACTTCACCGAGGCAATCATCAAAACTGCCCTGATACGCTGTCTTCCTGAACCTGTGGTACTAAGCGATATCCAAACTCAATCTGTATCACATGCTAATACCTGTGATCATAATGGAAGCATATATGAACCATATACAACATGTCCCTAAAGTTATACATTCATCTGATGAATAATCTATGCTCGCTAACCAAGACTGTCCGACTGTACCCTGTGATTTCATCCTGGACTTAGACATTTTTCACTTTACTATCTTACCAAAACTTATCTCCAACATTAGCGCCCATACCAGAGAGGTATTTTGCCATCAATGACAACATCTGTATGGTCACTTATCATCCACTTGCCAACACTGTGGATTCTTCCTACTCCTGTAGCACTCTCCATTGGTAGTCGAATAACATCATCAGGCCTGTGAATCATCTCAGAACACTAACTCTTGAAACAACGTGACTATTCCCACACATGCAGCACCTGATTTCTTCACAGCCGAGTTTGGGTGGGTGTCCAAACTCCACATAACCAAGGGTTTTGCCTTGGTTTCTCTGCAAACCTTGTTGCAAAAGAAAATAAAAACCAAAGCCTTATAAAGACTTGGCACCCCAAAAAACTTGAACAGCCAAGAAAGCCTAGATTTTAGGCGATTTAATTGAAGATTAGCCTGTCATAAAAATTAGAAGATTCCAACTGCCTTTACTGAATTAAATCGCCTGAGGATAAGGAAAAACCTCAAGGCCCCACTCTTGACTGAAAAGTAGGAGTCACTCAAGTGACTTAAGTGAATCCAGCCACACACACACATCTCCTTTTATTTCATAAAATCAACTAAGGCAGGGTCCCATGAGGGGGGCTACAGGTCTATTTTTTAGGTACAGGAGGTCCCATAAGAAATTTTTTGTGGTGATACAAGATTATTTAGAATCTTTTCATGCAAAATAGTAGCCCCTCTTTTTTAGGCCTCTAAATTTGAGCGGGTGAAAATGGGGTGGGGCTGGAAATTGCCCCACCAGCTTAAGGAAAAAATCTGCCACATGTCAAATATCTGCACAGTTTATTCTCACCAAAACCAAATAAATCCTGTCAAAAAAAATAAAATTTAAAAAGTTTTTCCTTAAATTTAGGAGTTGAAAATTCTAAGCTGAAGCACAATACAAAATTCATAGGACTGCTCACCTTTAAATCTTCCTAAAAAATCTCAGCCGGCACAGCTCTATTTTAAAGGAAGCTCCATGGGACCCCAGCCTAAATCTGGGAAATGCACAACTAAACGGACTTAGCAGAGTAATTATTGCAGTTTGATACTTCAATTGAGGGGGGACATTACATAGGGATTTGTGACAAATGCAAAACAATGATTTTCAAGTGCTGTTTTAGTAAGTAATAAACAGATAACACTTCTAACATTCCTGTGTAGAGGCTTCCAAAATTTTCTCAGCGGGTGCTGACAAAAAAATTATGATTTCCTTGCAGTAAAATGGATCCTCAGAATATAATTTCCTCACTAGGCTACATACAGGTTTCAGGAATCTTTGATCAAAAACTATCACTAATATTTTGGAAGAAAATTTATATTTTTTTACTGCATGCAAGCCTCTAGGCAATAAAATTGAAAAAAACACATCTTTTCGCATGCTTTAAATCTTTGGTCTTACATGGTAACTATTCTTCATACTTTAAGAAATATTCATGCTTTTGTATTCCACCTTTAAATCGCATTTCTTGGGACCGCCAAACATAATAGAAACTGGACGTCAAGATCCCTCCCCCAATGTGAATTGGCTAGGTAGACGAATGATATCCAACAAAGAGAACTAATGTTCCTCAATTTGAGGTGCATTTGAACCATGGAAATTGCTGACACAGGAAAAAAATAGAAACCTGCCCATGGTGTTCAGAGCTAGCATATTTTAAGGAGGTCATATTTAGCAGTCATTGAAAGATGAGGTCTTGAACTTTCTCTCAAACACTCAGATTTTTCTTGTGACATGACAATGAATATGTTAGGCAGACATATTCGATAAGGAGTTCTGGAACATTCACCCACCGCTTAACATTTTCCTTGCAAAGCAACAATGAATATGCAGTTAATCATTTCTTGAGAAATTGATGCAAAAGAAAAGCGACTGAGTTATCTGAGCAGTAACCCTTAATCGTTTAAGAATTGCAAATCCAGAATATTTTCTTAATATTCCTATGTTTCCTACCCAGCACTGCAGAAAAATATCTGATAGCCCCTCTATGAGACAACAAATTTAGTACAATATTCGTGCTAGGCATCTGCTCTAGCGTGTATCGGATGGGTTTTACAAGCTACTCAGAGATTCATAGCGAAATTATGTTCGAACCAACAGCATTCTACTAGATTACTAAAAAGCGGTAACAAACAGCCAACTATACAAAGATGCGGAGCTACAGGCGGATGACTTTGCCATTTACAAGTCCATCTCTGGCCTTTGAGCAGGGTAACATTCGGAAAATATACCGCCCTGACTACCTCAAAGAGATTATTATTTGGGCATTATTTGGGCAATAATCCACTATGGATGAAGAAGGACGTGTAATTGGGTATTCTAAGGGGAGATTCTCAGTTCAAACCTTCAGTTGTCAACGAAAAATAACGACAATATTCATTAGAATGTATTCCTTCGTCTGCAAAGGAGTCTCCATGGTCATCTGCCTAAAAGGCGGTTCCAAATTTCACTTTCAACTGATCTGTGAAAAAATAGCAATGATTCACATAGAAAAAGCCAGTAGCTACTATACTAATGGGAGGTCCAAGGTTCCAGTACTTGACTTTCCATAGAAAATAACAATTATTTGTATTACAGTACTCTCTCCAATCTGATTTTCCATATAAAATAACAATAATTTGCATAAAAAAATGACAGATTCTACGTTCCAATCTCAGCTGATCCACGAAAAAAGCACTATCCTGACCCAAACCCTTGCCACAAAATCGTAGAAAAACAATTTAACAAGTAATTAATTACCTAAGTGACCTTGCTTGGCCGCTATATGGAAAGCGTCGTAGCCAGTTTGATTTCTCTTGACGAGCGTATCTGGGTCGGCGAATCGAAGCAGCTCCTTCAAAACCTCCAGTTGTCCACGCTCCGCAGCAACGTAAACCGGCGTTTCCCCAAGCTCATTCACCTCACTCACCAAGCTCGCCGGATCATCGCCAGCATTCAGCAGCACCTTCGCACGCTCCAGGTCCCCAGCCTTAACCGCCAGGTGCAAGTCCGTATCGTTATGCCTGCCAGTCACCTGCTTCACATACAACTTCCTGCCGCCGCCCTCCTCCATTCGCTTCCCTGAATTCGACAGCCCCAGTGTCCGGCCCGCGCCGTTTTCGTCCACAGGGCGTGGACTCGAACCCGCGCCGCTCGCTTCCGCCATTTCAATGGAAATTGACGGAGAACATTGAGCTGCAGCAGAAAATGAGGGCTGCTGGCTTTGCTCTGGAAAAACCCTTGCTACCATGGCGGGGCTGGTGTTCATATTATCCTGTGGGCTCATGTTGGGAATCATTTATTCATTCACTGGGGAGCATGACCACGAGCCACACTGTATACCTTAAGAGTACAATACATAGGAATTGTCTGGGAAGGGTTTCGAACTGACGGAAAGCTTTACTTCCACAGGCCGAACAGTTGCCTTGCTCCGGTCTTTTGACGGTCCCGTTATCTGGATTTTGTCGAGCATTAAGAATAGGCAGCTTCACGTTGTTAGACACATGTTGGGCATTTTTTGTGGAGTTTAAAACTCTGAATAAAAACGAGCACCTATTTCTGACAAATTTGGGTGGACTGCAAACTTTTTGGCTAGTGGCTATCCAGCAAACTAAAACGTAAAATATATAATGAAAGTTCGAAAAAAATACTAAGTGTCCCCTTTGGTAAGACATACGTTTTAGTTTGCTGTTTAGACGTGGCAATTTTTTATTGAGTTTAACATTTTTTTATTTTATTTTCTACTTTTTAGTATTATTAAACCAAACGTGGACAGCGACGTTTCTCAGAGTTTTGGGCAGTAAAGATACACGGCCACCTTAAAAATGGACAATGATTTTAATTCCAAGAAACGAATGGCTTTCAAGTGACTAGAAAGCACCAAAAAACCTATTGGACCTAAAGTTTCAAAAGTACAAAAAAATCTAGGGGAGAGGACCCGGTAGTTGAACGCGTTCCAATAGTTGTGATAGTAGTTCTTAACTTAATACCCATAGTTGTTGATTTAATATCCAATATTTTTGACAACATTGTACCAATGGTTGTGACTTTAAAGTTGTTTTTCTAATCATGACTACTCATAATTGAATGAAATGTACCCTTTGTTCTAAAAAGCAGCCAATAGTGTGATGCCACATCAGCTGCACAACTATTGGGGTACCTAATTCACTATGATTGGTCTCACTTTTTTTTTGGGCTGTTTTGGACACCTTGGCAAAAAGCATGCTGAAGTGGCATCATATTTGATGGTGTGGCTCTGAAACCTTAGTTATAAGCAGGAGACTTGCCAAGTAAGCTACTGTAAAAAAAATGGGAGTGATTTGAAATTTCCACGTATGTTTTTGAGAAGCCCAAAGTTAGGGTGCACAACTACTGGGTCCTCTCCCCTATTGGACCTAAAGTTTCAAAAGTTTTGAGATAGTTTGAAGTCAAGCCCAAGCCTAATTAAACATTTTCATTTAATTTGTTGACTTTAATTATTGAAGAAGATTTTATGTTATTTAATTAATTTTTATTTGGGTTTTTGACTCTAGGATAATTAGAATGGAGTAATTATTTCTATTTGAATGGGGTTTGATTTTGTTGTATCTTTATAAATAATAATGTTGTATATTAAGTAATTTCTATATGAAAAAAGTCATGGTTAGATGATAAGAACTTATTTGGTAGTTTAAAAGAGAATTTTCTTTTATAGTGACTTGAAATTGGTCAGAGTAGTATAGTATATTACAATTGTTTAGAATTATATATAGTAGTTGTGTAAAAGGAAAATGAATTCTAAGATATGGGTGGGAAATGAAGGAAAGTGGAGCATGCATAACTAAAGCAAGTCAACAAGGTCCAAACATCAAAATAGAGATACAATGTTGGATACATAGCATAATTGAGTCATAAAAGATTTGCAGAGGTAGTTAAATACCAAAATCATCAACAATAGGTCAGTAGATGAATTGGATGGTGAGGGAGTAGTAGCAGAATGAAGGTTAAAAGAGCTCTGCAAAACCCTAATGAAACCCTAGCTTTTCTATTGTGTTAACACTGGAACCTGCGGCAGAAAAGAGCTTTCAGCCTTAGTCATTTAGAGCCCATGCGACGTTAAAGGTGAAACCACGTAGTAGCATGAGACAAGGGAGCGTTTGAAGCAGATAAAAATAGAGGAGAGAACATCTCAATCCCCATGCCCTTGTCTTCTTCTGGGGATGTGGATGACACGTCGACAGGTTTATTTGCCTTACTTTCATAGATTAAAATCCTAGAAGGTGAGGGCAAAAATTGTCTTGGAACTAGTACTTCATAGATCATTTTTACATGTGGAGGTCAAGTTTTTGAGAAAGGTTCACTTCTACAAGCACAAAATTTACTTTCACATCCTTAGGCACGATCCTAAGTAGAACAACAATTAATTAGTCATCCATCAAAGTCTTCTAAAGTCAAGTATGATATCAAAGCATCTTTTTGATCATTTAGGGACAATCTTCAACCACACGACCTCAAATTATAGACAAAGCTATGTCTTCATTCCTTTTTGTTATATCAAAAAGTGTGCTTGTATAATTTGATTATCATAAATATGAGCATTTATATAGGGTCAACTATTTACTTCTATTGGGTTTGTTGCTTGACCCTAAATATTTTAGAAAAAATAATAATTAATTTGTTTCTTTTTCACTTTCAAAATGTAATGGAAATTTTATTGTATATTGTCTATAATGTTCTCTTATAAACACAACACAAACTTGTTTCAATTTAGAATTGTGTATTATAGCAAATCAAGTATAGTTTCAAATGCATGTGTTTTTCTGGATTAGATTGTGTGTGTTTTTAGCATCAACGTTTCGGATCACACTCCGTGATCCATCATCAGGAAAAGAGAGTGTAAGAATTGTGATCCGTTCGGATCACAATTCTTACACTCTCTTTTCCTGATGATGGATCACGGAGTGTGATCCGAAACGTTGATGCTAAAAACACACACAATCTAATCCAGAAAAACACATGCATTTAAAAATGGATTGTGGAAATCTGGTATTATTAAAAGTATAGTTTCATTAATAAACTAATGATTAAATATGTCTTTTACTTCCTTTTATAAATCATATTTAGTATTTGACCCTTGTTATTTCAAATGTTTATCTCTTTCAATCCTCATGGAGTTGAATGTGATTTCTCTACTCTAACCTCACTCTCTAAGTGAAAAACTTTTCAAGTATTATGCAAGAGCACCTCAAAGTCAATAAGGTTATTTAGAAGCGAGTAAATAGTCTCCATTGACAATTAATATATTTAATAGCAGAAGCTAGAACACGACTAAAATGATTGATGAGATTGCTAAAGACTCTAAAACCCCATGATCTCTTAGCAACACCTTTCATAACAAAAGGCTCTACCAATAGGACAAAATACCATTATTTGAGGAATATATAGACTATAGACAACCATGCTACTAATTATATGAAGAAAAAAACTAAATAACTTCTCATTGATATTTTTTTTAGAGGGGGGTAAACCCTTTTGACCCAAAGCAATGAATTTTTGAGGTCACAAACATGGGACCTCCCCCTAATATAATCATTCAACAATTAAACTCCAATGGGGTTTGAACCTTGACGATGAGAGCAACAACACTACAACTTAACCATCATACCATACCAATCTCAACCTCTTATTGATAATTTTGATCAATAACCACATTATTAATATTATATAAAAATAAAAAATAAAAATAAAATTATTAATAATTATGATAGATAAATACCTTTACAAATCCTTTTTCCACTTGATCATGCTTTTGGAATTAGATTATGTGTAATTTTTTAACATCAATATTTCAGATCATACTCCATGATCCATCATCAGATTGTTAAAAAAAATCATAGACAATTTGATTTCAGAAATAGTTTACTATACTGACTTTAATTTTTTTTAACTTGATAATGCTGCATATCCAACGTTATATCTCTACCCCCAAGGAATTATAAAAAGGGATTTGCCTTATGCCGTAATCTTCTGTACTCCTCTCTTGACTATTAAAACGAGTTTGCTATTGCACAACGTCCATATAAAATCTCATGTACGGTTGTGCATATAAAATTTCATATACTCTTAACCTATTGTTTTTACCAGCTTTAAAGTCAATTAAGAAAACGTATATCTATTTAATACAAGTTTGCGACGTTTACAGATCTCACGATTTGACTTAAAATAAACTCTAAATTCTAAACTCCGTGATTGTTTTTCAAAGCTATAAAATAGGAGAACTTAATTAAGAATCATAATTTAAGAAAATGTTAGACCAGAAGCAAGCAGCTTGCAGCTTGCAGGTCAAAGACAAAGATCCCGAAAGAACTGCACTACCTAACAGAGACTGCAAATGTTACTCGTCTTCTCACCCTCAGCCGTCTTCCAGTTTCCAACTGACAAGCCATGCCGGTCAAAGCGGGACCCACGCTCAACGATCTTCCACGTGTCAAACGTTGTCATTTCTTGGACGAATGCCCCCAATATTCCAAGGAAGCACCTTCCTAGCGGCTTCGCACTGCACTTAATGGAAGTGCCGCCAACAATATTCTCCCCGTAAATGACTATAATATCATTCTTAGGTACATTGGGCGTACAATAATTAAAGCTGGGAATTTGGAATTTATTGAGACCCAAGGACATATGACGTCACCGGGGGCCCCGGCTGCTCTGGCGTGCAGCTTCGACGAAAGTCTAGTTTATATTGATGACGGAAGCCACGTGGAATTACTCTGCGTATGTAAGTGTTTACACTTTGTGGGTGTTTGACTGAATTGGGGTGGATGTATTTTTTTGGGCTTTCGGCATATCGGACAAAATCTAGAGCTTGACCAGACATTCTAGAATGGCTGTTGTTGGCTACCATGTTCATGATGCTTTTCTTTATTTTTTCTGAAATAAGTTAAGAGGTGATATTGTATAGTGCTCTTTAAACACACGCCACGTCATAATGTTTTTGTCTTCGGTAAACGGGCAGCACTAGATTATAAGAATTGGTCTACAATGCACAATATATTTATTAAACTTATCATTATGCTTTAAGATGACAGGGGAATGCATTAGACCACCCCTCTTTATAATATTACTTGAAAACATTATTATATGAATCATATTGATAGCATTAATCATAGTTGAAATTGTAAGAATGGAATGTAATCATAATCTTAAAAGTATTATGTGTTCCTTTTAACTATAATCTTAATAAATATAAAGAATGAGAATAATTATTTTAATTAGGAAAATTATTTAATTATAAATTAAAAGTTAATCTATAGTTTAAAAATAGAAATTTGGTTAGTAAATAAATTATTTCTAAAATATTAATTTAAGAAAAGAAATAATTTTAATAATATTTTATATAGTTCATATAACTTATGTCAAATTATATTATTTAGTATTTTAAAATATAACTTATAATTATTTATTATAAATAATAGATATTATTATCACTAATTCATAAGTTAATTAATATAAAATATATAATGAAAAAGTTAAGTTTATTAATATTTAGATTATAATTATAATTTATGTTATATAATCTAAATATATAACATCTAATTATAATACATATAACAAATTTTATTATTCAATTTAAAATACATTAGTTAATAAATAATCTATATCCAAAACTATGCATTTATATTATAACATATTTTTAAAAATAAATATGAATTATTTTAATGGCATGGTAAAGTACCTCAAAAATTGTAATAGAGGTAGTGCTTCCACAAAATCCGTGTATAAGAGGCTAAATTTTTAAGCCAATAGAAGAGCTTGAAATTAATTTTGTTGAATTATAAACATAAAAAATGTGCATGTATACTATACAAATTATTAATTTTGTAACACATTTGATAAAAATAATAATTTTAATTGGTAGAAATGTGATTTTTTAATCACTAGTTAATGGAAGAAATCCAAAAACGGATGCAATAGCCTATCGGCAAGTACTAATAAATGTAAGTTTATAATTAATTAATTTAATATGATTCTATTAATAATATAGTTTGAAATTTATGTTCTCACTAGTAGTTTATGTAAAATTTTTTGTAAAAATATAAGTATGTCAATATCTTCTATTATAATATAATAATGTAATATAATAAATATTTTAGAATAATATAATATAATTTATAATAATGAATAATCATGTGAAACTTACATAAATTCAACTCTTATTACCAAACCTTAATTATATGTAGGTTCATATTTTCATATATTATTGATATTTAAACTATTTATTAAATTATATTAAAATTTATAGTACAATTTATATATTAATTATATTATATTATTATATAATTATATTAATATTATATAATCATATATAATATTTAAAAATCTATATATTATATTATATTTTATTAATTTTTGATATATTATAATATACTAAATATAATATAATGCAATAAAATATCATATTGATTAATATTATATTATATTGAATAATATAATATAACATATAATCAAATTTATAATAATTTATTATAATAAATACTTATATATTAATAGTTTAAATTGGTTATAAAATATAATTGAAGTACAAAACTATTAATATAATAAATAATATAAAATAATATACTTAATATAATCTTTTAATTTTAATTGAATTAGTTTTCGAAGATCTAAATGATATTTTTTTATAGAAATAATTGGCAAAAATAATGCACTGTGGCCACAAATCGGGAAATTTTGTTTATAAGACCCAAACTAATTTAACCAATCAAATGATAGAAAAATAATTTTTATAAATTATAAAGTTAAAAATATTGCATCTAACTTTACAAAATACAAAATCTAAAAAATTCTAATTGGTCTAAACAGTTTTATTTAACCACTAGTTAACACTAAAAACTCAAAAATAGATGCAATAGTACTTGCCTAGCCTATCGGCAAGTATTAATAACACAAATTTTTATAATCTTAATTTGCATCCAATGTGCTTTGGAGATAGGGGAATGCATTAGATCACCCCTATTTGTTTTTAAATTATAAGCACCACTTTTTGTTTTTTTGTTTTTTCTTTTAATAATTTTATTGAGATTGAGAATAAAGAAAAGTTTTAAAAATGTTACGGAAGATATCGGAAGGGGTATAATTAATAGAAGATGTTATGTAGCAATTAACATTTGTTTTTTTATATCAAACAACAATGAAATAAGGGTGTTGTCCTTTTAACAACCATAATCTAAAGGTGTAAAAACCAACTAAATAGAGAATTTATAATGCCTTGCCACAGAACCTAAGAGATGTAGTGCCTACCCTTTTACTGTCATTTATGTTTATGATGCTAACCCATTTAGACCACTTTTTATGAATATTAGATCTTCAGTTACATTTAATGATTTAGTTCTATGATACTTTAAATCGTTTGATTTATATCATATTAGTTAGATGATGATGATGATGATTGTTTACATATGATGATGTTACTTATGTTATGATTTTTACTAACCCCATACTTGCATGTGTATGGTTGACATGTATGTTTTATATTTTTATTTAATATGTCTGATGTGGTTGAGGGACATAGTCGTAGTTATTTGCTTACGAGATCCACACGATCGACCAATCCTTGTCATTGTCTATTTTACACACACGCACAAACACACTCATCTTTTATGTAGGATTTTAGGTACCAGACATTGACTTACCTAAATTGTTAGGATGAGTGTGCCCTATCACAATATCTCAATGGTAAGAGAGGGGAGATAACATCCAAGTCTAAATTCTAACCTAAGCCAATTACTATCCTCAAATAGTGGACAAGTATCTTATCTGTTACCCTCTAAATTTGTCAAGGTGACATTATTCGTGAACCCTTTCTTTGAGCTTGATCATTACTTTATGAGCTTGGTCATTTTTTTTCCTTTGTGTTTGTTTGTCAGATATCTTGATGTAAATTATGTTATTGATGCATTAAAGATTTAATTAAGATTAATTATGAGATTAAAATAATTATATCATATGGATATGGGAATATTAAATATATAGATATTTAATTAATGGAAATTAATTAAATATAATTGATTATTTAAAAACTTAATTAAAAGTCTAATTATAAAAATAAACATTTAATTAAATATTAAATCAAAATTTAAATTGAATATTCAAATAATATAAATTGCTATTATTTATCAAATTGTTTATTAAGTGGTGCTAAAGATATTAATTATAATTAAAATATAATCATGTAATTATATGCACACTAGTAAAAATGAATTGATTTATCGGTTCCAAATTAGAAGGTTGAGTTAAGAGACTTAACAGAGGGATTAGTTATAATTCCTTGTAATAAATTTATGAATTGATATTTAATTATCAAATTACATGTATTATTAATATGCTAAAAATATTAATTGTTCATTAAATATTATTAGGCATTAAAATTGCACACTCAACTAATAAAATTGAATTATAAATTTAAGATTAAAAGTTGAGTGACTTGCTTGAATTGAAATTATTAATTAAATAAATAACTCTTTTAAATAAAAGATTGATATAAATGAGGTTGGAGTTGAGTTTTGATTTCTGTGATTTTGAGTTAACCACTTTATTACTTTTAACAGTTGAGTTATTATACCTGATCGTGAGTTGCATGTGTGAGTTCAATTTTTGGGTTTTCTTTATGAGAGTCCCTTTTTATCATTTTAGATATACAGGTTTTAAGAGACAAGTTTTAGCTCTAATTTTAGTTTTGACAAAAAAATGAGAAGAGTGGGAAGAGTTGTTCTTAATAATAGGATTAATGTCATCGGTAGGAATGTTGGTCTCTTCAAGATTCCTAGGAAAAATAGAGGACTTGGGATCAAAAGAAACCATAAGTATGACTTCTCTTAACCAAAATGCGATAGGTAGGACTCAATATAATAACACTAATGCATAAGAGAGTGAAAGAGAGATAGATGTAATGAAAATATAAAGAGATATGTAATTCAACTAAGAAAGATGGAAAATTTAATAAAAAACACATCTAACCTTTAAATATAGAAAGATCTAAGATAAAGATATATCTAAATTCATGTAATGTAGCAAACATGTGATGTAAATAATGATTAATGCAATGCATAAAAAGTAGATATAAACACCAAATCAGAATAAAAAATGTTATGATTCAAGATCACAAAAAATGTACATAAAAAGAAAAGGGAAAATAATGTATAGATGGGTAAATCACTTCTCATTTTCATGAATTGCAAATTTCAGAAGGAATATGCCCCAATAGGTTCAAGAGGAGACACAAACACTAAGTAGGATAATGATCCTCCTCTAAAATATGTGATTGATGAAAATAAGAATGATAAAATTGTTAGAATGTGAAGTTGATGTTATTCATATTTTTGTCATTAGTGGTTATCATTTCAATGTCAACATATCCTATGCATATTCATGTTTTGGTTGTATCAGTCGATGTGTACTGATATCCTTGGCATATTGGTAGAGGCATTCATTGAAGGATATGTTTTAGATGTCTATCCTTTTCCTTGTGGGTAGTGATCCTATTTTGTGTGCAAGATATGGTGGATCAATTATTTGGGTTTGATCCAATTTGGAGCATGTTTGTTATGTTTTAGTCCCAACAGTTACTGTGTAACATGTTCATCTTATCTGTTGGTACCGAAAGATTTGGAGATGGTGTAGAATGTTGGTATTCTCAAGGTGATTGAGGTGATCCATATTTCATTCTTTACCACTACGGGAATTTTTTGGTGTGACCTATTTTAAATATCATGTGGCTGACATAGTTGATGACATCAAGAAGTATAAGAAGATTGATGCAAGAGCATCCTGGGGTAGTTGGAAATCCTGTATCAGCCAAAAATATGTTTGTGTTTGGTTTTGGATTTATGTTGTATCTCAGCTGGAGACCTGATATTCTCGATCTCTTTGTGTTAGTTCTCAGTTGTAAGCTTGTTTGGCTTCACCGATGGAGCTTGGTGGTTGGTAGTCACTGTGTTGGTTTCTCAGTTGAGGAGTTCGGTGCTCGATTACTGACTGGGTCTCAGTGATATGTTACCAATGAACTCGGTGACTCGATGTGTTGGTTTCTCAATTGAGGATTTCTCTGCTCAATTACCGACTGAGTCTCAGTGTTATGTTACTGACTGGTACTAGCACTCGGTGCTCTTGTTGACCGACTTGTTTGTTTAGATGAATTAGCTTGGCCGACTAGTGATTTTAATTTGGGTCGCACTCCTCAAGTTATGGATTGATTGTTATATGTGTGGGGACCTAAATCTAGCATGTTGCATTCTTCTATGTAGATCTGATGACCGTTTGAAGGCCAACATGAAGAAATATATTTTGTAAAGGCTATGTTGAGAGCCAACTGATGTTTTGTAATTGATTATTGTTGTAAAGCTGACTTGTGGCTGAGTAGTATATAAGGAGGGTTTGGGTAGTGTTTAGGAAAAAGGGGAGGTGATAGGAGAAGGTGGTAGCAGAGGATATTTTGATATGAGAGCATAATTCAGTCAATTATTCTAAGTGTAGCAGAGCTAGTATTATTTTGGAACAAGGAGATTGCTTGGAGGCTTGCGAGCTCAAGTTTAGATCTGCCTTTGTAGTCCAACCAATTGTTGTTTTTGGTACAGATTTGGACTAGCTAGGAAGAGTTGGATCATTATTGATCTTGTTTTTTTTTTATGTAATTGGCCATAACCAGGAAGGTCTTACAATGCGACATGTTGCTTGTAAGCTCAGTTATTGATAAATGAAAGTTGAATTTTCTATCAAAGATTATTGTGTATTCAGGTTTTCTGTTGTGTGACTTTGTTCACTACATGTTTGGACATCTCCTATGGGGATTCTCTGACCATGACTGCGTTAGGTGGTATCAGAGCAAAGTTTGATCTTGTTGGGAAGAAGTTGACCTTGTTGAGCTGAAGCTTGATTGGGTTGATCCGTGTGAAAGTTGAGTTTCCTTTGGAGATTCATGTCCCTGGACTTTTGAAATCTTGTCTGATTGTTCATGCAAGGTAGAAAGTTGTGATCTGACTTGCAGACAATTTGAAGTTTGTCGTAAGGTGGTCGATTTAGGGTTTGTTGCAGAGAGTTTTTGAAGATCTTTGGAGATGCCTCGAGAAGATTGGACCCTACGATGATTGAAGATCTCTGTGATGTTATGGAAATGAGGGTAACAAAGAAATTGAAATCAGATGTCATATATGAGATCATGATAATAATGAAAAATGAAATGGTCACCGAGATTATGAGGGATATTGCTGGTATGCCAAGGAATCTTGGAACTGATGATGGTTATGAGGAATATGCTAAAGAATTTGAAGCTGCTGAATCTAGTGGTGATGATAGAGCTGACTAGATGGATAGATCTGGTGGAGACATAACTGATCAGTTGCAAAGACCTAGAGCTCGGTTAAGTACATCTTACCGAATGGAAGTTTCTAATTTCTCAAGTACATTGAAACCTGAGTACCCGATTGATTAGATTGATGAGTTGGAAGATTACTTTGAGCTAGATGACATTGAAGATCCTCTTAGAGTGAGGTTGGCACATAAAAAATTGAAAGGAAATGTTGCATTATGGTGGAAATTATTATAGAGAGATAAAGAGGAAGAAGGTGAAATGAAGATCAATCAGTGGAGGTTGATGGTAGAAAAATTGAAAGCTAAGTTCATCCCTACCGACTACAAACTTGAGTTGTTTAAGATATTACAGAATCTGAAACAGAAGGAAATGACTATGGAAGATTATACCGATGAGTTTTATAAGGTAACAGTTTAGTCTGGACATAGAGAACTTTCTAAAGAAAAGGTGGAAAGGTATGTTAATGGTTTGAAATTTAATATGCAGGATGAGATTGGTATGTTGAAGATTGGCTCAGTAGAAGATGCTTATCAATATGCCCTAAAGACAAAAGAGAAGTTGAAGAGAATAAATCATGGTAATTCTCGAGGGAAGGAAAAGAAAGAATAGTTGGTGAAAGACAAACTAAAAGCTGAAGAAAGACCAAAACCTATTGAACCGAGGAGAAGAATAGGCAAAGGTGGATTCGAGGGTACTTGTTATAATTGTGGTGAAGAAGGAGATCAATCATTTGAATCTTCCCATGCAGATAAGAATCTTGTTAATATCAGGAATGCTATGGTGAATGAGAACATATAGAATGAACCCAAGGTGGAGTCAGAAAACTTGTTGATTCAAAGAGCATTGCTCAGTACTAAGGTGGAACCTTGTCAAAGGAGGAATTTGTTCAGAACTCAATGCAAGTTAGGAGGTAAACTTTATAATGTGATTGTGGACAGTGGAAGTATTGATAACCTTGTTGCTAAGGAGATGGTTCATAAACTTGGTTTGAAGAAGATTGGATAGTATGTTGATCAAGTGTTATGTGATATTGCAGACATGAGCTCTTGTCACATATTACTTGGTAGACCTTGGTAGTATGATTTTAAGGTTGTACATGATTGTGCCAAGAATGTATTTACTATATGGCAGAAAGTTTTCCCCGATACCTTTGTAGGATAGAACACTCAGTAAGATAAACTTGAGTTTTGGTAGGAAGAGTGAATTGAAGGTTTTTGAAAGGATTGGTGATCAGAATGGAAGACATACCTGTAGCATACCGAGGAAGGATTTGACAATGAAAGGAAAATAGAAGTGGAACCAAGGAAAATGTGTTGTGAACTTGGACAACATGTATATCAAGAACCAATTCAGGATTTATGTGTTGAATCTTGAAAGATGTTCGTTGAGCTACTGCGAACATCTTTTCACACTTGGGGTGTCTGATGCAGGAACATCCTAGGGTAGTTGAAAATCCTGTATCAACCAAAAATATGTTTGTGTTTGGTTTTAGATTTTTGTTGTATCTCGGTTGGAGACCTGAGATTCTCAGTCTCTTTGTGTTAGTTCTCAGTTGTAAGCTTATTTGGCTTCATCGATGGAGCTCGATGGTTGGTAGTCACTGTGTTGGTTGCTTGATTGAGGATTTTGGTACTCAGTTACCAACTGGGTCTCGATGATATGTTATCGACGAACTTGGTGACTTAGTGTGTTGGTTTCTCAATTGAGGAGTTCTATGCTCAATTACTGAGTGGGTATTGGTGTTATGTTACCAACTGGTATTAGTGCTTAGTGCTCTTATTGACCAACTTGTTTGTTTGGATGAACTGGCTTAGCCGACTAGTGAATTCAATTTGGGTCACGCTTCTTGAGTTATGGATTGATCATCAGACATGTGGGGACCTAAATTTGGCATATTGCATTCTTCTATGGATCTGATGATTGTTTGAAGGCCGACATAAAGAAATATATTTTTGTAAAGGCTATGTTGCGAGTCAAATGATGTTTTGTAATTGATTATTGTTGTAAAGCCAACTTTTGGCTGAGTAGTATATAAGGAGGGTTTGGGTAGTGTTTAGGAAAAAGGGGAGGTGATAGGAGAAGGTGGTAGCAGAGGATATTTTAATCTGAGAGCATAATTGAGTCAGTTATTCTAAGTGTAGCAGAGCTAGTATTGTTTTGGAACAAGGAGATTACTTGGATGCTTGCGAGATCAAATTTAGACTTGCCTTTGTAGTCCAACCAATTGTTGTTCTTGGTACAGATCTAGACTAGCTAGGATGAGTTGGATCATTGTTGATCTTATTGTATTTTCTGATGTAATTGGCCATAACTGGGAAGGCATTACATCCCGACATGTTACTTGTAAGCTCAGTTATTGATGAATGAAAGTTGAATTTTCTATCAAAGATTACTGTGTGTTCAGGTTTTTGTTGTCTGACTTTGTTCGCTGCATGTTTGGACATCTCCTGTGGGGATTCTCCGACCATGACTGCATCAAAGATCAAGGATTTTAGTTGTTCATGTGGCTTGTATGTTTCTTGTATGTGCAAACACCTCAATCTATCCACTTGAACATAATTACCCTTATTCTGACCAATTAAATAAATATTTATTATTTATTTAATAATCCTTTATCCTACCTTTAATTAAATAAATTAATAATCCTCTTTGTCTCCTATCCTTGATTAAATAAATTTATATTTATTTAATATTATCTTATTCTTTTTTCCAAGTATTTAGTTAATTCCTAAATTAATTAAACTAACCTAGCCTATTTCACCTCATCCCACTTGCATCTTAACCATTCATTTAATTAGGTAAATGACTATATTTACTTAATTAATCCCTTTCCTCCCACTTGAAATTAAATATTATATTTAATTCTATTTGAGCACATGACTCTTAACTTTAACCCTCGCCTAACCTCACTTCCCTAACTGAATCCATCTCTCTAACTCACTTTCTCACTAATTAATCCTAATCTCCCACCTAATCACTCCCTAATCATATGCACAATCATAATCAAAAGGATTAGCAAATCTAATTCACACATGACTCTTACACACTCTTACACCTCTTACACATGTATGTGGTTGAATGTGGACCTCTAATCCAACTACACACGCAACATAGTCATTACTCACACAATCAAATTACGAGAATGAGTATGGATTACTCAATTTGAAATTCATGGTGAAGCGACCTATTGCCTCCTAATTAGTCAGGGTGTTTAATTACTCTCAGATTGGAGAACCAACAACCATAAGACCGAGTTAATATGGAGGATTTGAAAACTAGAATGATAAGCAAAGTACAATTAATCTAAGATGAAAATGCAGTTTGAAATCTAGAATGAAATGCATATTTTAATCTAATAACTTGAAAGTAAATATGAAATGTAGATTCTAGTCTAAGAAAGTTTGAAAGAAAGATGATAATTAACTAATAGCAAGTAAGAAAATTAATCTAAAGATGTAATTAACACTAAATGAGAGCAAACTAATTAATGCAATAAGCTTTGAAAATATGTAAATAGTTGAGACATAATTTTGCTATAGTCTATGTGCTTTCAAATTGCTCTCCCTTCGAATGAAGGAGAAGGTTCAATAAATAGACAAACCCAGAAGAGGAATGAAGAGTTTCTTAATTTGAAATGGTTGACCCTTCATTCCCAATTGAGACAAAAAAGCATGAATTACTTAATTAAAAGAATGTTTATTGCCACATATGGGTGACCTTTCAAATGTTTTGAATTATTAGTTCAAATAAGAGTGTCCATTCAAATAATCAAGCAATTTATTAATTCCTTTTATGGGTATTTAGCTAAAGGGGGTAGATTTTAATTTAATTTAAAGCACTTAGGGCTTTAGAATTAAATTAATTTATCATAAGGATTAATTAGCTAATAAAGTCAAAAGACTTAGGAATTAATTATAGTATGAGATTAATGCAAATTAGGGTTTTTTGCAATTGACATCTAGTCAAATAAAGTTAGGTAGGAGAGAGAAAATTGACTAGCAAAGTAGGACTTCGATGATGTAGAAATTTGAGGAATGCACCAAAATTGATTGAAATTATTAGATGCCAATTTTGGGGTATTACATTTGCTCCTCTTTGAATTGATGTGCGAGCATTGCATTGATTCAAAGAATAGTCTGATATGACAGATGAGTGAAGATTTCAAGAGTTTAGGTTAGATTGCCAAGACATCGATCGGAAAGAAGCATGATTCTCTGAAGTCTAAGTTAGATTGCGAAGACGACGGTCCAAAAGAGAACTAGAATCAGGGTTAGATTGCCCCAATACCAATTGATGAAGATTCTAGGACTATCTCAAAATCAGAGTTAGATTGCCCCAAAATGAAGCTTAGCCCTCCAAGACCCCAGGTTAGATTGCCCAGATAATGGTCTAAAAAAAATAAATTCAAGAGCCATCTCTAGAATGAAGCTTGACTCCTAGGAATTAGGGTTAGATTTCCCCAATACCTAAAAGATAGATGATAAGATAACAAGATGTGAGGCACCGAGATGCCCCTAGCAATAAGAATTGATGATTTAGATCAGATTGAAAATGAGACTGGTTCAACAAGATTCAAATGATGTAATCATCTTGCCCCCTCGAGAGCAAAATTGAAAGATGACATATCAGAAGGACAATTGACA
Organism: Chamaecyparis obtusa; assembly: GCA_027943335.1. Classification (NCBI taxonomy): domain Eukaryota; kingdom Viridiplantae; phylum Streptophyta; class Pinopsida; order Cupressales; family Cupressaceae; genus Chamaecyparis; species Chamaecyparis obtusa. Next base: position 1,534,470 of record BSBK01004522.1, read on the forward strand.
ACAAGAGGTTGTAGAATAGAAGCAATCAGACTAGATTTGAGAAGTTGCAGAAGTAAATGGAGTGATCGGGGGGTCCTGTTGACCAAGTTTGACTAGAGTTGACTTTGATGAAAACATTGAAGATCTCAAGAAAATGATGAAGAGATGAAAGTCTAGCAAGAAAATGACACCAGAAGGTTGACTGCATAAGCGTCCGATCCCAAAGGGTCCCTAAATTTAAAACGTGATGTCGAGCTATCTAGAAATGTCAGATTTTGATTTCAATCCCGAAAATGGATTCAGAGCAGTCAATTTAGCCAAGGGTGCAATTTTTGCACAAAATGGAGCACTTCAAAAATTAGGTCAAAAAGCTATATAAGGCCCAGAGGGGTCATTTTCAATTCATTATTCACTTTTGTCTTCTTGTAATTTTGAGCTCTAAGAGAGATAATGGAGGGCCTTCCAGTGCATATGCATCAATTTGACCACTCGCAACGACACGCTCGACTACCAGAGTATGAACCACCTATAAGTAGTCGATAATCCTCCTTGCATTTCAATTTGTACTACTTTCTAGGTTGATTTAGGGTAGATCTAGCAACTTTTAGGGCATGTTCTTTGAGGTGGCGATGAGCAGAGTTAGCATATTTTGATCCACATATTGTAGCTCCATTTTTTATACTGTGCTCGAGTAGCACCCTTCTTTTGTACATGACATTGATCCGACCAATATATATATATATATGAGATCACAATTTTGATAACATCGTGCTTGTTGATATATTTGCTTTGATATTGATGTTTTATGAGATGTGTTCTATGTGCTTTAGATGTATGGATTAGATATGAAATGCACATGTTTTCTTTTATGATAATGTATGAATATGCAATGTGAAATGCAATGATAGATAATAGATAGATGAATGCGATGTATGATTTTATGATTGCAATGTATGATTTTATGTATGCTTATTGTTAGAGTAAAGTATTAATTATATTCATTAACTTTACTCCCTTCTTAAGATGTCAACTCTTTCACTTTAGTTGTTTATATTTAAACACACATACATGAGTTGTCTTAAACTCATGCACTAGTTGTTTTAAATATAAACTTGTATGCATCAGTCATGTAATAGTTAAACTAATTATTACATGCACTAGGGTTTGCCTTTTTAAGGCTTTCGATCTCCTTTATAAGGATGATCCATTATACATTTATTTTCATTCATTATTGGAGGATATTTTCTTCTTTAATATTCTGAGTCAAACCCTTGCCCTCTTCTTATCTCTACTTCCTTGTAACAGGTTTTTGTATGCAAGTGATCTTCGGGTTTTGTGGATTTGTATTGCTCAAATCCTACATGGTATCAGAGCCTAATCTGCTACAGCTTGTTCATGTTTGAAGGATTCAGGGATTAGAAATTCATCTGTTTCAGATAAGGGCTTTTTTGGGGTTTTTATTGAATCTAGGGGGACCTATTTTCTGGTCATCTTGGCTTCAAACAAACCTCACAGTTGTGTTCAGAGCATCCAAGAACCCCAAGATCCATATAAAATTTGTCCACTTTGGACAAAGTTGGAATTTGCGAGAATTTTTTTTGTAATCAACCCCGACACGGATCTCGAGGTGATCAGTATTTTTTGGAGCACTTTTGGCCCAAATGAACCTCATGATTACGTTCGAAAGGCCTGAAATAGTTAAAATCCATATAAAGTTTGTCAATTTTCGACAAGTTGGCCTCTGAGGCAAAAAAATTTTTTGCCCACCAGGCCATATGGCTTGACACGTGAATTGAGGTAGTACAAGGTATGATGATTTATTTTAAATATATATATATGGCCACCCAGGCACCACCCAGTGGCCACCGTAGAGCCACCCCACCACTGCCACCACCACTGCTCTGCCTCGTCGCTCTCCAACAGCTTCGCCGCTCCGCTCTGGTTCCTTTGCCACTTCGCCCGATCTGTCCAGCGGTCGTCGCGCCAACCGCACCACCCTAACCACCAATGGCTAGGCCAAACCACCAATAGTGGGCCCAAACTGCTAGCGGCCAGTTGTTTAGCACCAACGCCTGGACTGCATGTGACCAGGGGCTAGCGCACTTTTTCAATCACAAATTTTTTTTTTTGAATTTTTTGTCTTTGGAGCCTCTTTCACTAAAATTGGCTTTTCGGGAGCTTCAGGCATCATTTTTTGACAAATGAGATATCACCGAAAAGCTAGTTCTGAGTCTGACACTTTCATGGAGGTTAATCTAGTATTTTTTTCTCATCTAGCTTACTATTTCTACTATCAAAGCCAAATTATCTTTTTTGCATTCCAGGAGGGCTAATTTGCTCAAATTAGCTTCGTTTTTCAATCTGGAAGAAGCGTCGGAAAGCTCTTCTCGAGCACCATCTAGATTTTTGCCTATTTTCATCAAAAAAATTTCAAGGTATGCAAGATTCAGGTCTGAATTTTTTTTGCTCTTCTCTTGATAAAGCATATCATTCTAGGCTTAGGGGTTCGATATTTGGCTTGTGGGGGGGGGGGGTGTTATTTTCTTATTTCTATCAGTTAAACCAGATATTTATCAAAAAAAAACCCCTTCTAAAAAAAAGGCTAAGACCTCTTTTTTTCTAGAACTTCTGACCCCACATAATTATCACACATGGAAAACCCTAATGACACGACTTCTCCATTCAAAAGGGCTTTGGTCTTGTCTAGATGCAGTGCAGCTAGTATTACAGAGGCCCTTTGAGATCATGTAGCATCAAAACAAGATGGATGAGGCTATGGGGTTGATTTCTTTATAGGTATCAGACAGCTTGCAGTTTCATCTTGATGGGTAATACCAATCTAGCTATGTGGACCAAGCTTAACACTTTGTTTGGTACAGTGAATGAGTTCTGAGCACTTTAGATTGAGGCAGAGCTTACCTCTCTTGTACCTAATTCTTTTCCCTCTATTAAGGACTTTCTGATGAAGTTCAAATAGCAAAGATCTTTGTTACATGGATGTGGAAAGCAAAAGACTGATAAAGAGTGCATTTATCTGATTCTGTCTAAGCTTAGGGGAAACTTTCAGATCTTCTCTTCTACCTTTCGTTCTACAATGGACGCTTTGGGACCTACATTCACCATGCCCACTTTTGAGGTGTTCTATGATCGTTTGACTAGAGAGAAGGCCAAGCTTACTCAGTTGGACTCTCTAACAGGATTAAAGAACCAAGCATTGGTTGCCCAACCATCCAAAAAAAAGCAGTAGCAAAAGTTGAAGCAGATATCTGATTCCTCTTCTTAGCACTCTACTGGCCCACCATCTTCTTCTAAGAAGGAGAAATAGAAGAATAAGAGACCTACATGTTCCTATTGTTAGAAGGGACCTCATGATGAGTCACATTATTTTCAAAAGAGATTTGATGGCTATGAGAAATAGATTGCAGATTTGCAAGCTCTTCTTCAGAAGAGCACTATTTCCTCTCCATCCTCTTCTACCTCCCAGGGGTCTGCTTTTCAGTCTTCTTCCACATCTTCGACATCTGGACATGATTTTGGATAGGGTCATGCATTATGGGCATCCATTGCATCCCCTTCATAGGTCCCTTGGATACTAGATTCAGGTGGTTCTCACCATATGGCATCTTCTCAAGGGGTCTTCTCTACTGTTGAGGCTTCTCCCATTCCTCATATTCTAATGGGGAATAACACTGTCCTGACAGTCTGCAGGAAAGGTTCAATAGGCATTCAGGATGGCACATTCAATGATGTATTATATGTTCCATCTCTTTCTTTAAACCTTCTCTTGATTTATCAGATTACACATAGTGGATCAGGGAAGACAGTTGAGTTCACTGCAAATTTAGTCTTCATTCGAGATAGTGTGATTGGAGGCATTGTTGCTATAGGGATAGTTGATCATTCCACCTATCTCTACACCTTCTCACACCTTGGTCCACCATCTCCATTATCAGAGCACAACTCTCCTCTTTTGCGAGAGCCTCATGTGGTGCAATCAGGTTGCTTGAACTTTTGTATTGTTCCTAAGATCACTGCTATGGATGCCACACCACATCCTATTGAGGTCTTTTCTCTTTAGCAAGATTCTTCTTCAGCACTACCTGACCCTCCAACTCCATTCATCGAGCCACCAGGTGCACTTGTTGAGGATTCTATAGAGGACATTCATCTCCTCTTTCATGACAATGTCAGCACACCTGTCACACCACCTACATTGGGGATTCCTTTTCAGGATCCTCATGTTTTCTCCTTTAAGCATTAGTTAGGCCTTCCAGTTTCACCTCTCATTCAAGGGTTTCCTTGTTTTGTGCCTTTGCTTCTTCTGCATTGGACTTCCATTGGTTTGATCATTTCCATAAGGGTTCCATCATTCTGGGGGGGCTTTGGTGTCTCATCCCTCTCTCATGGGGGGGCTAGTTGTACTTATGGTTTTGAGAGAGTCTCTTGAGCCATTTCTTTTTCTGCATTTTTCTATCTCTTTTTGGAGTAGGGGTTTTTTCCCACTGAGTTTTCTCTATTTCTCTGTTTTACAGAAATTTGGTTGTGCTGGGTAGCTCATCAGGCCATGTTGCCGGGATCTATTTTTATGCTTTCAGCACTATAGTTTCCTTTGCTTTCTTTTTGCATTATTTGTAGTTGCATTGTTGCTCATCTTAAGGGGGTGTTAGAGTAAAGTATTAATTATATTAATTAACTTTACTCCCTTTTTAAGATGTCAACTCTTTTGCTTTAGTTATTTATATTTAAACACACATACATGAGTTGTCTTAAACTCATGCACTAGTTGTTTTAAATATAAACTTGCATGCATTAATCATGTAATAGTTAAACTAATTATTACATGCACTAGGGTTTTCCTTTTTAAGGCTTTCGATCTCCTTTATAAGGATGATCCATTGTACATTTATTTTCATTCATTATTTGAGGATATTTTCTTCTTCAATATTTTGAGTCAAACCCTTGCCCTCTTCTTGTCTCTACTTCCTTGTAACAGGTTTTTGTATGCAGGTGATCTTCAGGTTTTGTGGATTTGTATTGCTCAAATCCTACACTTATAATGGATGCACATGAAAATGAATATGTAAATGTATATGGATTTATGAATGCAAATGAAAATGCAATGAACATGCAATGTATGTGATACTAACCATCTCATGTAGGATATAGCAATATATGATAGGTACTAATCAAAAATATGTTTTGAAGATAGAGAGCGAGGACCAGACACTTGTGTAGCCAAGACGAACCTAGGACAAAAGATGAGAACCTTCGATGAAGAGATCCAAGAGAGCACCAAACATAGTCTCAATGCAAGCCTAGAATGAAAATGCAAGCCTAAGCTAAACACAAACCCTAGGACTTGGTTATTAGACTCGTCGTATTTATCATCATCGAGTTCTTTTAGGTACAGGATGATCACAAGATTCCATACAACCCTTATTGACATTGCAATCATGAGAATATGAATATGACATAAGTCTTAGATTTTTTGGAATGAGGTGTAAGCATTAAGGCACAAGAAGCCAGAATGACCTGAACACCTATTCCTTTTGATTTGGCAAGTTAACATAAGCATCAAAGCATAATTGCTAGAATGACCTAAATGTCGCTTGCAAACAAACACACTAGACACACAAGAGTTCCTTCTTCTACCAAAGATTGCTCGCAGTGACCCCTACATTCACTCAGCAGCATGAGTGTTTGCAATTTCACTTGTAGCAGATAGAAGTCACTCAAAATAGACAAGGAGAATAAACAACCTCACCAAAGTGTCCATATAAAAGAAGTCGAGGTACGCATGGCCATCCAATATGAGATGAAGGCTCTTACAAATGGACACCCCTCTTATGTAGATTCATTGGATCATTGGAACTAAACCAACAAATAGAAAGCAAAGAAAAGATCATGCCCCCAGTCGTCACATCTCTCAGTCAAGAGAGATGTCTTAGAGTTGCTCGAGGAGGAATGATAAAGCAAGCACCCAAAAGAAAAGCTCAACATGCTTCAAAGGAACACAAATTCAATTTTAGTTTTAGTTTTAGTTTATGTTTGTGTTCAAGTGGATTGAAGTCAAATCAGAAGCGTACAATGTTCAAAGTCTCAATAGGATAGCAACAACAGGCAGACACAGTGAGAACCATTGGTGACTGATAAAAGGAAGATTCTCAAAAGAGAGAATAAAGAATGAACAAAACATTAGTAGGCAGATGCAGTGAGAATCACTAGTGACTGATGTAAGGAAAAGATCCTGAAAGGGAGGTTTGAATGAGAGCTAAGTATCAGTAGGCAGGCAAAGTGGGATCCACTGGCGATCGATACATGAGAGATCCTCAAGGAGAGAAATCTCAAAAGGTAGCTAGGCATCAGCAGGCAGACGCAGTGAGAACCACTGGTGACTGATATAAGGAAAAGATCCCAACACTAATACATTTGGGGGCATTTTGCAACGACTATGTGTCGCAATTGCGACGGCTATGTGTCGCAATAGCAACACCCATAGACGTCGCTATTTTTTAGTTGCAAATTGCAACGTCTATGGGTAGCCGTCGCAATTGTGGCGCCCTCCCGTCGCAATGTCACTAAGATTTGTTAGCGGCATGGGCGTCGCCCCCCCGTCGCATGGCTTCGGAGGGCCGTCGCAATTGCGACGGGCCTCCCAAGCAATTGCGACGGGCGCCTGCATCACATTACGACGGGCTCCCGTCGCAATTGCGACACCCGTGGGTGGATAAAAAAAAAAATTATTTAATACATTGCTAATGAACCACATTAATGCTTTTTTCTTTCAACAAATGAGGACAGCCACTGTAAAGACAACATGATAATGTACACTCACTGTAAGGATAGTCACAAATGAGGACATCTCACAGTGACTGTCCCTTGTGTAATTGCCACTTGAATGTATTGCTATTCAGCCACATTAATGCTTTTATTCTTCAACAAATGAGGATAGTCACTCTAAAGACAACATGATAATGTATACTCATAGTGAGTGTACATTATCATGTTGTCTTTACAGTGACTATCCTCATTTGTTGAAGAAGAAAAGCATTAATGTGGCTGAATAGCAATACATTCAAGTGGCAATTACACTAGGGACAGTCACTGTGAGATGTCCTCATTTGTGACTGTCCTTACAGTGAGTGTACATTATCATGTTGTCTTTACAGTGTCAATATATGCATTATTACTTAAACTGAAGAGTACTCTAAATAATATGTCATTGTGGAGTTCTGATTGCTTCCAATTTGATATACACTTGTTCTACTTATGTATCCAGCATCATGTAAGAAAAGTTGATGCTTTTAAAGTAGATTCATTTAGCCATGAAATGCCTGTGCATGTTACATACAAGATTCCAAGGCCCAAAACTGATTACTCATTATAATTCATGTACAGAATGATAATCAACCACAACGAGGCATGCGTAGGCGCTGCTTAGATTTTGAGGCATCAGAAGCTCGTAGAAGAAACTTGACCAATGGCTCATGGAATGCAACAAACTTATTGCCTAAAACAGGAGCATTGGTAACCACAGATGATGGTTCTGAAAAGAACACTTCACCATCAATGTCACGTGAGGGAACTGCAATTTCTGATGGCAAGCAACTTGTAGTATATAAGAGAGATGCAGGTACAGATGCTGGGAGAAGTTCCCAATCTTTATCTGTTGGACAGTTTTCATCTGCAAAATAGATTATAAAAACATGAAAATATATCAGAGATGTTTGATATTGATACAAAACAACACAGATTCATTTCTTCGTACACCTGTATATCATAAAAATCCTTGCACACTTCAAAAAATTGAATTGTCTTTTACTTACTCAAAAGTAATTTACATAAAGCAGTCATTTGATTAACATGGATCCTAATATTCACAAGTACATGGTCATGTGCTCCATCATAGCATCTTATAGATTTAGATCTGTTCTCTGAAATAATTCAATGTTTTGTTTACAATCCACAAAAGAAATATTTTCCCTCGTCTACTTAATCCTAAAGAAAAGGCCATATAGCAATATAGATAGAACTATATAATAGAAACCATAAACAATGGTAACCTTAGCAGCAGCAAGAAATTGTTGCAAAAACTTTACCTTATCATACCCAGATTGTTGCTTTGCCTGGCGGAGGGAAATTTGATCAGTAAAATTGACACAGAGTATGCTGTCTCCATTGTCATGTTGGATAACAAAACACCAACTTTAATGGGCATGTACTGTCCCTTGTGTAATTGCCACTTGAATGCATTGCTATTGAACCACATTAATGCTTTTTTCCTTCAACAAATGAGGACAGTCACTGTAAAGACAACATGATAATGTACACTCACTGTAAGGATAGTCACAAATGAGGAAATCTCAGAGTGATTATCCCTTGTGTAATTGCCGCTTGAATACATTGCTATTGAACCACATTAATGCTTTTTTCCTTCAACAAATGAGGACAGTCACTGTCAAGACAACATGATAATGTACACTCACTGTAAGGATAGTCACAAATGAGGAAATCTCAGAGTGACTATCCCTTGTGTAATTGTCGCTTGAATACATTGCTAATGAACCACATTAATGCTTTTTTCCTTCAACAAATGAGGATAGTCACTATAAAGACAACATGATAATGTACACTCACTGTAAGGATAGTCACAAATGAGGACATCTCACAGTGACTGTCCCTTGTGTAATTGCCACTTGAATGTATTGCTATTCAGCCACATTAATGCTTTTCTTCTTCAACAAATGAGGATAGTCACTCTAAAGACAACATGATAATGTACACGGGCTGTAAGTGTACATTATCATGTTGTCTTTACAGTGACTGTCCTCCTTCAAGTGGCAATTACACAAGGGACAGTCACTGTAAAGGCAACATGATAATGTAGAGAAACGTTGTCATTTGTATTTTCAACAGTGCCGAGAGAGATTCCCTCCGCGAAATCATAGCTACAATTTCTGAGTACGTTGGGTTTATTTTTCTTTTGTCATTATTATGTAATCTGGTATTCAGCTGTTACAGAGCTAAAATACCCAGAAATGAGGACATATCTGTGTTGAATTTATTGTTAGCGGCTTTGGTTATTTAGAAGTTTAATTTTATTTGTTCATCTTTCAAGCACAAACGTTTTGTGGACCGTAACATCTTCATTGTTTCGGGTATGTAATGAAACAGCCCTAACTTGCAACTACCTTCACGGTACTTGTGTACATTATCATGTTGTCTTTACAGTGACTGTCCTCATTCAAGTGGCAATTACACAAGGGATAGTCACTATGAGATGTCCTCATTTGTGACAAGGACAGTCACACATGAGGACATCTCACAGTGACTATCCCTTGTGTAATTGCCACTTGAATGTATTGCTATTCAACCACATTTATGGGCCCGTTTGGACCACAGCACACAGTAGCATCTACAGAGAAGAATATCCCAGGTGTAACAAGTTGTAAGAATATACCAACAGTTCTAAGAAGTTCCCTAGCACATAGTAGCATCTACAGAGAAGAATATACAACATGAGGGCAGCCACTGTAAAGACAACATGATAATGTACACTCATTGTATGTGTACATTATCATGTTGTCTTTACAGTGACTGTCCTCATTCAAGTGGAAATTACACAAGGGACAGTCACTGTGAGATGTCCTCATTTGTGACAAGGATAGTCACACATGAGGACATCTCACAGTGACTGTCCCTTGTGTAATTGCCACTTGAATGTATTGCTATTCAACCACATTTATGGGCCCATTTGGACCGCGGCACATAGTAGCATCTACAGAGAAGAATATCCCAGGTGTAACAAGTTGTAAGAATATACCAACAGTTCTAAGAAGTTCCCTAGCACATAGTAGCATCTACAGAGAAGAATATGGGTCAACGAGGTTGACTTCAAAGCCATGCAATCTAATGGTAATAGTAATATCATAATTTGACATACTATCAGAAATACTTCCTAAATAGACTATTCAATCTTATAAGAGATGGATTCATGAGAACTATTATTTATGAAATATGAGTCAATGACTTTAATTAAAAAAATTACACAATCTAATTCTTGTAAAAATATCAAAATTTGACACATTGAAAATACCTTCCAAAAGTATCGTTAATTGATTAATATGAATCACTACTCATGAAATATAATTTTATAAACCTAATCTAAAAACTACACAATAAAAATCTTAATAGCAATATTGTAAGAAACTATTCCCAAAAGCAAGCCTAACAAAATTTGATGAAAATAATTTTTGTTTCACTCAACTTTGACATTCACAACTTCCTCTTTTATTATAATAAGAAAAAAAATGTCTTTTTAGATATACCTCATGAACCATACTCGAATAATCTATCATTTTTCTTCTCAAAAACATATTTGCAGAGCCTACTTCTTTTACTTGTTTGTACTTTTATCTCTCTGATGGAAAGGGTTCCTTCAGGACACATTTTTCCAAGTTCACTGCTTGAGATATTTGAGGAGGGTTCCCCTGCTTGAGTATCCATCCAACCCATATTCGAGTAGTTCTACAATTGCACAGTCTAAATTAATAATACTGACAATTGAATGACGAATGATGATACATAGAATTGATATAAACTAATCCTAAAAACACTAAAACATTATTAATATATTTATATTTCATAAATAAAATTGATATAAAAGATCTGGAAAGATACATTAAAAAATAGAAAAACAGTAATTTATAATAGAAGGAAACTTAAATTGCTATTTAAAAAAAAAACAAGAGTCTTAAATCTTATCATTTTGTTTCATTATCATCCATAAGTACACACCTCTAGCATAATAATTATATTTTACCACCCATAAAATGAAAAAAAGATTTTCACAAGAGAAATTGAAGCTAGATTATAAAAATGAACCATCTTATTGGAAACTGGAACTGTTATCATACCCAAAAGGACTACAAAATTTCACCTTATCATACCCAGATTGTTGCTTTGCCTGGCGGAGGGAAATTTGATCAGTAAAATTGACACAGAGTATGTTGTCTCCATTGTCATGCTGGATAACAAAACACCAACTTTAATGGGCATGTACTGTCCCTTGTGTAATTGCCACTTGAATGCATTGCTATTTGATGTAGGGGCATCCCTAATGCAAGCCAAAGACACCATGATTGAAGGAAGTTGCCATGAAGCCAAGGAGTCAAATCCTATCAATTGGAACATAATATTTTCACCTTGGAGCTTTGAAGGATTGACTGGTGAAAGGTCCTTTTGATACACCCATTTTCAATGCTTTGTTTTGGAACCCACACCTAAAAGCATGCATTAGGTCTGCGGACTCAATGAAGACATTGATATGCTGGAGTGGAGTTAGGGTCTGGGATGAGTTGGTGGTCTGTTAGAAATCCAAAAAGGGTACTCAGAAAACATATAACTTCTTAGAGTCCTTTGGCAAGTTGCAGAGTTATGGCTGCAGAGCAGGTTTGGGAGACCTACTAGGGTCACTAGGTCAGTTTGTTATTTTAATGTCTTGGGTTGTTTAGATCACAACCAATGCATGATTCTTGTTATTTAGATGATATCTAAGGGGTTTCTAAGTTTTGCTACAGGAAGTAAGATCTAGAACCTTAAAAGTCTCTTTTGATAGAAAATCAGGGAACTTGTCCCTAAAAGGAAATTTGTTATTGAATGGGATTGAGTCCATAAGTTGTTGTGTGATCCTTGAAACCTTCAAATTCATTACTTTGCAGAGTTTAAACATTAACCTATAGAAATCAGAGCCTAATTGATTGGTTGAGTCATTTTGGTGTCTTGAAGTGGGTTGGGACATAGATCCAAGTTTCTTGCTGACTACTCTGCATCACTATTGAACCACATTAATGCTTTTTTCCTTCAACAAATGAGGACAGTCACTGTAAAGACAACATGATAATGTACACTCACTGTAAGGATAGTCACAAATGAGGAAATCTCAAAGTGATTATCCCTTGTGTAATTGCCGCTTGAATACATTGCTATTGAACCACATTAATGCTTTTTTCCTTCAAGTGGCAATTACACAAGGGACAGTCACTGTGAGATGTCCTCATTTGTGACAAGGACAGTCACACATGAGGACATCTCACAGTGACTGTCCCTTGTGTAATTGCCACTTGAATGTATTGCTATTCAACCACATTTATGGGCCTGTTTGGACCACGACACACAATAGCATCTACAGAGAAGAATATCCCAGGTGTAACAAGTTGTAAGAATATACCAACAGTTCTAAGAAGTTCCCTAGCACATAGTAGCATCTACAGAGAAGAATATACAACATGAGGGCAGCCACTGTAAAGACAACATGATAATGTACACTCATTGTATGTGTACATTATCATGTTGTCTTTACAGTGACTGTCCTCATTCAAGTGGCAATTACAGAAGGGACAGTCATTGTGAGATGTCCTCATTTGTGACAAGGATAGTCACACATGAGGACATCTCACAGTGATCGATTGTCCCTTGTGTAATTGCCACTTGAATGTATTGCTATTGAACCACATTAATGCTTTTCTTCTTCAACAAATGAGGACAGTCACTCTAAAGACAACATGATAATGTACACTCACTGTAAGGATAGTCACAAATGAGGACATCTCACAGTGACTGTCCCTTGTGTGATTTCCACTTGAATGTATTGCTATTCAGCCACATTAATGCTTTTCTTCTTCAACAAATGAGGATAGTCACTCTAAAGACAACATGATAATGTACACTCACTGTAAGTGTACATTATCATGTTGTCTTTACAGTGACTGTCCTCCTTCAAGTGGCAATTACACAAGGGATTTGTGTTTTCATTTGTGTTTTCAACAGTGCCGTAACCCTCCGCGAAATCACATCGGGATATAAGGGCAAAACAAACAAGAATGTTGTCATTTGTATTTTCAACAGTGCCGAGAGAGATAAACAAACTTAAAACTCAGACTTAAGAAAGATGAAGGCAATGCTTCAAAAGGTCGATGCCCTAAACACGGGAAAACACAATACCACCATTAAACGATGCCCTAGTCACCGTATCAATGCTGCCAGCTTCGTACCAGTATGCTGACTGCTCACTTTCATCCTGTGATAAAGGTAACTTCATTAATCATACTTGAAATGGCAGCATACGAACTAAAGCTGATGAACATTTATAAACTAAAAGTTTAAAACTACAGATTACAAATGTAGTAGTTTCATACGAAAAGAACTTGATGTCTGAAATTTACCATTAGAAGTATCCAAAGGAATACCACAGTACTGTTGAACTTGGAGAATCGGAGATGATCTACACAGCAAGGTTCAACAGCTGTAAGGACTGTTACACCATCTTTAGCATTTGAATACATTTTCTCCTTGGCTTCTGGTGGATCCTCAAAGACCCCCAATGACATTTTCCCTACAATTATCAATTGTTTGTCAGTATGAGATATTAATAAATAAACATTAATCACAATATTAGGCAAACAATGTTCTTGATGTCTGAATCTAAATCACAGAAAGCTCTAATAAAGCAGTTCTCAGTTTCACATTAAACTAAGTTTCAATTTCAAATGGTTATAATAATTTTTGCAAGTTATAAGTAGCTGGTTACAGTATATGACATAAAAAGAAAAAAAATCATTTCTATTCTTTTCTTCTTTTTCTCTTTCAACGAAGCTTTTGCACCACACAAATGCATACCAAGAATTTCTCAGGAGGTTTCAAGACCATTGCATACCAAACTTCTTCTCTGTAGATGCTACTGTGTGTCGTGGTCCAAACGGGCCCATAAATGTGGTTGAATAACAATACATTCAAGTGGAAATTACACAAGGGACAGTGACTGTGAGATGTCCTCATGTGTGACTGTCCTTGTCACAAATGAGGACATCTCACAGTGACTGTCCCTTGTGTAATTGCCACTTGAATGAGGACAGTCACTGTAAAGACAACATGATAATGTACACATACAATGAGTGTACATTATCATGTTGTCTTTACAGTGACTGCCCTCATGTTGTATATTCTTCTCTGTAGATGCTACTGTGTGCTAGGGAACTTCTTAGAACTATTGGTATATTCTTAGAGCTTGTTACACCTGGGATATTCTTCTCTGTAGATGCTACTGTGTGCCATGGTCCAAACGGGCCCATAAATGTGGTTGAATAGCAATACATTCAAGTGGCAATTACATATATTATAATGTATCTGTCTAGTCCTCATGACTGCTCATAACAGTACAAGTGATATTTTTTTGGGAGTGGGGAAAGGTTCGAGACTTTCACTTGTATGAAGAATCCTTTCTACCTAACACAAAAATGCACCCCATAAAACATCTGATTGGTTCGAGTATCTTTGAACTATTTGGGTCTATTGACAACACTAGACCAGTGTATACAGAATGACTAATTTCATGCAAGACAATGTGATGCAGAGTGGCCAGCAAGAAACTTGGTCTTAAGCCCCAACCCACTTCAAGACACCAAAATGTTACACCTAAGAAATTTAGCCTTTGATTCTATCAGACCAGTTTAAAATCTCTGTACTAGAGGGACTTCAAAGGTTTCAAGATACTTCTAACACCTTATTGACTCAATCCCAACCAAGACCAAATTTCCTTTTAGGGACAAGTTCCCTAATTTTCTACCAAAAGAGACTTTATTGATCCTAGGCTTTGCCAACCCAATCAAACATTTGAAAACTCTTAAGATTCCCTAAAACATGAAGAATCATGCATTGGTTGTGTTCCAAACAACCCAAGACATCAAAATCACAAATAGACCTAGTGACTCTAGTAGGTCTCCAAAACCTGTTCTACAGCAATAACTCTTCAATTTGACAAAGGACCTTATGAACTTATATGTTTTTTGAGTACCCTTTTTGATGTTCTAACAATCCTCCAACTCCCAGACCCTGACTCCACTCCAGCATATCAATGTCCTTATTGAGTCCGCAGACGTAATGCATGCCTTTGGGTGTGGGTTCCAAAACAAGGCATTGAAAATGGGTGCATGAAACCAAGATCAGAGTTTGAAGATGTCCACCATGCTCTAAAGATCTAGATTCAACAAGGTTTGAGGTCCTTTACTTGCCGCTACCCTCTGATCTTGCATAATCCATCAACTCCTAGTCAAGAACATTGAGATTCTTGACCTAGGGCTTGCTCTCGAAATTCTCTGGCTTAGTATCCTATTCCAAAGCTTTTAAAATATGAAAATAAACCCCCTTAACTTGCATTTTACAAAGAACAGAGGATATCCTATGGTTTATTTACAAGTTAAGGCCATTTGAATGCAATAACCCAAAAAATGAGGGTTTGATAGAACAACAAATAAGAAAAAGGAATAACTTTGATATAAGGTGTCTTGAATCTACCAAATAAACTCTCAAAGCATAAGATATAAATACTCTAACTTCCACACTGGTCTGCCCTCCCTTTCACATCCGTACACTGTACAGTGCTTGAAGGAAATGCATAGAAAAGGCTCTGAAATAGTGGCTCTATCTGACAGAGAGTCCATGCTAGGCTTCATGACTAACCTAGAGCACATTCCTTGTTATGGAGGAAGTTTGAATGGTGAAGAACTTATGGAATGGATAGAGGACCTAGATAACCATTTTGACTACAAGTATCTTATGGATAGAGGACCTTGATAACCATTTTGACTCATTTAGTATCTTATTGAGCTTCACTTTGTTTCGAGAATATAGTTTAATATTCTCTACTAAACAGGGCCAACCACGTGAAGGTGGAAGCTCATTTGGCCCCACCCCCCTCCCCCTAACATCACTCTACATTCCCCGTTAACATCTAACATTCATTCATTCTTTCAATTATTAATAAAATGTAACATTCAATCAATATCACATGATAACATTCATTAACACATTAGATTCGTTAACACGCAACATTCATCAATATGAAAATAAACACATAATTCATGAACATTCATTAGCACATAATTAAATTCATTGAGACATAAAATTCAATCATTATCAATTAAGGTATTTAGATGACAATCATTTCTTTTTTCTCTTTCTAATTTTTTTTTCTATGTAAGCTCTAAGAGGAACATCAGTGTTATCATCAATACCCCCCTCATCAGTTGTTTTGTTCTTTGTTCTTGATGATCTCAAATTCCTATGCTGCTGCAAAGGGGGGTCCTCTACAATAACAAATAAAAGAGTTAAATTTAAAATATTTAATTATAATTGTTACAAGTATTTCATTATTTTAAAGAACATAACTGTGGCGCTCTTTAATTACCTGATCTAGCCACATCATTTTGTCTAGACTCAACCTCAACATGCTCATGAGCACTGACCCCTCGATCCTCTACAGTTGCTATACAAAATGTTACATTAATCCAAACACCAATTGTAATTACATATAAAAATTTTAATAGCAAATGTATACCTCCACCACTAGGATGCACATCATGCGAACCTTCATTATGCATAGATTGTGTAGAAGGATTGTCAGGCTGCATTCCAATATCCTACACATTGTTATCATTGCTTTCTTAAAACAGATATACTCACTTTATATTAGAACTTAACATCAAATAGACTAATTGGTAAAGTATTCAATTTGAAATAAATTTCATTTAGCTTATTTACCTGTGGCTCAGATGCATCATTATTTGAACCTTGCACACTGATTTCAGCTCGTAGCCGTTCAGCCACGGCTCTATAGCCTTGTTGGAAGCCAATTCTCTTGTCCTCCTCTGTGAGGCATCTATTGAACTCTGACCCCTACATTTTTGCTTGGTATGGTGAATTTTACTTGCATTGTTTGATCAAAAAAAATTTCCTTGCAATATATAAAAAAATTGATACAAGTTTTCATTTACTAATACTTACAACTCGTGCTTGAAGTTTGGAAAAACCACCAGAGCCGAGCTTGTGTGTCCCGTGCTTTTCTAATCTTGCCTTTGTTGCCTTTGATGTGTCAGGCAATCTATGAAAAGTTTGAAATATGTTAGAGACCAGTACAGGAAAAATTTAGAGGTTAATTAGTACATAATTACAGGAAAAATTTAGAGGTTAATTAGTACATAATTACATTCTCAAAAGTATCACATACCTTTCTCTACTCTCTACTGGCGTAATTCCTTTTTTCATGTCGGCTTTATACTTTCCATCCAAAATCAAAGCCTGCCACTCAGCCTCAAGAACACAGGGCGGACGCTTGTGCCTTGGGTTAACCTCTAAATATTTCCTGTACTGGTCCCTAATATACTTCAAACATAAACCAGCTCTTTCAAGGAGCTTGTTTCTCTCGAATGCACGAGGTCCAAAAAGCTGGGTCATACTATGTACAAGATCATCCTTCAACTTTTTATCTTGGTTATTCCACCTTTTAAGTTAAAAAAAACATGTTAGACTCATAAATGAAGAGAAGCTACCTTTAATATAGTTCAAGAAATTGATGAAAAGGAAAACTATTCTAGCAATGATATGAAATCAAAATAGTGGTTTGGGGTTTTAGTTAGGATATGATGTTCCACCATGTACGTAGGGTGGGCCCGAATATCTGCAAACACTCGTCACCAAGTTTTCGCCAAAAAATATCATTCCCTACAAAATAATCATGGGATCATTAGTCGATGAAGAGTGATCAAAAACTAAATTACTATTATATCACTATAGAATAATAATAACTTTAAAGTACCTGGAACTTTGGCTACTTTTAAGGGAATGCCTTCATCATCGCTGATGATCAATATGCAATCCTTCACCGTTCCCGTACTAGGAACACGGGAACATCCAGGAAATGATGTTGCATCGGGACTTGTTGCATCTCCTATTGCAAAAAATGAAAACCATTATCAAATGCCTCCAAGAAATAATACTTCAAGGGAAATAAATTGGTGCAGAGCACCCATGGCACAAACACAATCAAGGGATCTACATTGTAAACACATAACACTTAAACACATAACAAAAGAGAGAAAAAGAGGGATTTGTGTACCAGTAGATGGTGCAACAGTTGGTGCATTTAGGCTGTGTGTTGTTGACATGGCAGTCGGCAAGACATTTGTGGCTGTCCTAGATGGAGGCGGCGTTGTCATATCATCATGGAAAGGAGCTGAAGAATAAAATTGTTAGAGCATGCATAAATATAGAACGCGTGGACTAGCATGGACAAGATTGTTAGAGCATTAAAAAAAAAGATTGTTCGAGCATGTATTGTCAATGATTATGATCATTCCTATATATATTCAGTGGAAAACACAAGTGGGGAATGGAACATGTGATCTACCTGAACCACTTGCAGTACCGGCCTCATCATGGGAATGGGGTTCAAAATTACACAAATAACTCTGTAAAGACAATGCATCCATATTTTAATTAATGTCATAAAAGAGCATAACATAAAAACCATTATTGAACTCTTGTAATAATTAAAAATTTCATTAATACTTACTTTAAAGTTTTCAGAAGTGCGCAACAACTCAGCTGCCCTGTCTTTTATTTCCTGAGTCTGAGGATGTATGGATACCAAACGTAGAAGTTCTTTCCCAATTTTCTTTAGCAGCTTTTTAATGGAACCGATCGGGTCATCGGTCTCTGCTAAATCAATAAAAAAAGGGTCCACAAGGGGGGACTCCTAAGGGACTGCAGGTTGCTTTCCCTCTCTCCGACCACCGGCCCTCTGTGACAACAATAGTATTAGTATTATCAAAATTACTCCAAAACAATGAAGAAAATAATATTAAAAAAAATAACATTTTGCTTCTATCTAGTTTGCACAATTACAATGAGTTTTACCTGCTCATGTGTAGATGAGCTAGGAATATCATCACCATCACCTTCGGGTGGTTGCTCCATATTGTGCCCCTGTGTCAAAGATCAAGTATAAAAATGTTAGCCAAAAATTTAATAACTAAATGGTATGTTGGAGTCATTGATTAGAAGTTGGTTTAATAGTATGTACCACCCCCATGATAGTAGCCTCGTTTGTATCTATGCGGTTCAAATTGTAATCAATAAGCAACTCTTCCCCTGCACGTATTGATTTTATCGCACAGATGAATACACGATTTCCCTCTCGCGCCTCAAATATGCAATTGGGTTGCTTTATAGTTGACCCAGGTCGTGTACTATTTATAAAACCCACAATATTCCCTGTTGCTTTTGGCCTTCCATCAATGTATATAGCCACACTTTTACTTTGATTATTGTCTTGCTGTTGTATATAATTTGTCGAGAGTGCATACCTACGCATACTTTTTTTATATTGAACAATATGCATCCAACTTTTGTAATCGTAACATGGTCCACCATACTCCATCAATTCAGAAACTTTGTTGTAAGACACCTTTATGCTATCCATAGAAAATAGGCCCAAACCATGTAATGATGATGGTGCTATGCGATATATCCTATGATGGTATTCTATTTGTAGTTGAAACTTGTAGCTTTTAAATAGATAATGAATAAACTATGTAACCATTTAAGACAAATATATTTCTATCAAGAAATGAATATTAAATACATTAAGGATTGATGGCATACCTTTAAATTTCATCATCATCATCCTCATCATCATCATCATCATCATCATCATCATCATCCTCGTCATCCTCATCATCATCATCGTCGTCGTCGTCGTCGTTGTCGTCATCATCAACATCATCATCATCAACATCAACATCATCTTCATCATCATCATCAGTAGCAGCATCATCGTCATCATCTTCTTCTTCTTCTTCATGAAAATTTTTCTCAAGAACATCATCCAATAATTGTCGATCGTGATCATCATCTACATCATCTTCTACTTCTTCGATATCTTCTTCTTCCATCGCATTATACTTTATCGGCCTTCCTCTCGGTTCATGTCTAACAACAAATGACCAACCCGGTTTATGTGAAACCTCTGAGTAAAATACCTGCTCACATTGGCTTGGAAGAACATAGGGCTCATCCCCAACTGGCTCAAACGACCTTGTATTAACCATTGTAAATCCATTATCATGTTCAATAACAATTCTATTAGGATCATTTGGATTAAGTCGTAGCCTGTACCATTTGACAACGAAGAGTACTAATTTGAAGGAACTAAAGTCGCACTCAAGTATATCATCCAAAATGCCATAGTATTGATTTTTAGACTCTTGAGGATCTAAGTCATTTCTAGATGAAATATTAGTCACTTGAAAGACTGTAGTTATTCCAGAATCACAAGTTTTCTTCGTGTCATCCAACACTTTGACGTGAAATTTTTGACCATTACAGAACATACCCTTATGGTGTTTAACCTGCAATAATATGTGAAACATGTCAAAATTATTATATCACGAGTTGATAAACATACGGGTGATTAATAATTTTGTACGTACCTGGAAATCTCTTAAACCATATGCTAAATCTATTTCCCTTTGCGTAACATTAGAATCTCCATTACGATTAGCTTCTTTAACCAATGAAGATACACCTTCCCATGTTAATGTGTGACCAGAATGTTGACATCGTTCAATCCATACCGTCATCCAATCAAGATTGTTTGCAATATACAAATGTAGTGCATCCCACTCTCGAGCAACTGTACAAAAAAAAAATAGACGACTTACAACTGATTTATTTTGAAGATTAAGAAATAATTTATTACAATAACATCTTATAATTTATTACCTGTCACTTTCCTTAATCTACCTTTCCCCATCAAGTACTCCCCTTTGAATTTTTTAAAAGGGTCGAGATCCCAAATGCGATCTACATGGATATTTGAAGCAAACTTAGGAAGATATTCAGTAATGTACACCATAGTCTGGTATACCATGTATCCCTCTACCATAGAACCCTCAGGATGTGCTCTTTGTCGAACCAAAGCCTTCAAAGATTTCAAGTGCCTCTCAACCATCCACATTGACCTAGTGTGTGCAGGTCCACACAATTCAATCTCCTCAACTCGGTGTATGAGGTAGTGTTCTTGTGCATTGAAAAAAGTTGGAGGTAGACACTTTTGCATTTCACATAGTAAATGAGGAATTCTTCTCTTCCAATAGTTTATATCTTCTTTATGGATTTCTTTAGATGACAACCACCTACATTAAGAGATTCAAGTCACAAAAAATATATAAATACGAGACTTTACAAAATAATATACAATAGATTACATAGCAAGAAAAACAAATCGCGAATATAATAAATATATACAACAAATTGAACAGATATTACTGCTTACCTCATGTATTTTCCAAGATCATATATCACTTGTTTGATGTTATTGTTGAAGTGCTTTGGGAGAGATAGAGGTAGCACGTATTGCAGTAATTATAAACCAATCATTTCATTATTTTCTAACATAACATAATGAATAGTACATGTAGTTTATGAATATATTGTAAATACAGAAGAACATAACTTACCTTGATGAAAGTATGCCAATCATGCGTTTTGAGCCCTGGCCCAAATTCACTTTTCTTTGATATGAGATTGCTTATGTTCCCAGCAAATCCTGTGGGAAATCGAATTTTTCGTATGACTTCTTTTATGGCATCACTTTGCTGCTCCGTTAATAACCAAGGAAGGGCACTTATATTAATCTGATCTCTATTGCTATTTGAGTGAATGAAATTCTTCAGTGCATGATTGGATTCATGAATGTCATTACAAATTTTGACAATTTTTTCTGTCACGCCTTCCATCCAGTATTTTCCACAATGTCTCTGTTATATTCTTTCCAACATGCATAAGATCAAACAAATGCACAATTTGTAGGTCCTCATAGTAGGGCAACCTACTAAATTGTCTGGGATAGCTTTTTAGACCCTTTGGAAGGTTGTCAGTAGTGCCTTGACGACCTTCACGATCATCAATTACATAATTAGTAAACAAAAATCACAATAGAAATATATAAATTACAAACATAAACCATTAAGTGGAACGACATTACCTCGACGATTAATTCTATTATATTCCAACTTCCATAGGCGAGGTGTCATTCTTCGTGGCTTTGATGTAGTCTCTTCTTTCCCATTGAAAAGATGTTTTTCCATACTTCGATACTTATGATTCCTGTGGAGGAAGTGTCTGTACTCATCAAACACATGCTTTCCTAAACTTTTTGAATGACGAGATTTCATCTTTGGACCACAAACTGGACATGCAAATTTTCCCTTTGTTTGAAGACCTACAAGATAATGATATAATTGGATTATTAAATATGTTGATTTTTATAATTAGAATTATCATGCGCAACTTGAATTCACTATAACATACCACAAAAATGTGTTAGCCCTGGGGCATCATGTATTGTCCATACAAGTATTGCATGGAATTGAAATTGTCTTTGTCCTATTGGTCTAGACACGTCATACATAGTGACACCGTTCCATAACTCCACCAACTCGTCAATAAGAGGCTCAATATATACATTCATATCTTTAACTTGATATTTACCTACTTGAATGAATAGTAACATTACATAATTATTGTGACCATTTTACTGTAAGATTTGTAAGTACATGTAAATTAATAACTATCAAATGATAAAATACCTGGAACAATCATTGCCAACATAATGTGCTCCCTCTTTATTGACATCCATAGAGGAATGTTATTGTTGATAACAAAAACAGGCCACACCGAGCAAACAGATCTCATCTCTCCAAATGGATTGACACCATCCGCTGCCAATGAAAGCCTGAGATTACGAGGTTCTTCTTTGAAGTGTTGCCACTTTTCCTCTATGTGCATAAATGCCGAACCATCTGTAGGGATTCGAATAATGTCATCTCGACTTCTATTGCGTGCATGGTAATCCATAAATTGTGCCAAGCTAGTACACCTGAATAATTGTCGCATCCGTGGAATAATGGGGATGTAACGAAGAACCTTGTGAGGCACCTTTTTTGTTATTCGATTTGTTCGATATCTACTCGTATGACATACAGGGCATTGTGTTGCAAATTCATGTTCTTTATAATATATAATATGATCATTGGGACAAGCATGTATTGCTTGATACTCCATTCCAATATCTTTCATAATAGCAGATAATTCTCGATATGAGCGAGGTAGAATATTTGATGGTGGTAACAAAAACTTGCCTATCAATCTACAGCAAAAAATATAAGTTGTTAATATAAACAATATTAGTGGTACATTATTCACCCTTTGTTAACTATAAAGACATATATGACATACCTTAACATACGTGACATTGTTATGTTGGATAAACCATTCATAACCTTCAAGTTCAACAACAACAATACAACAGAGAGAAGAGTTGTTTGGGAGTCTTTGTATAGGGGCTCGTATGCCTTCTCAAGTAGAGGTACATCGAGGCTATCATCATCATCATGATCAGATCCGCTTGGACTAAATGTGTCATGGATCAATGTATTTATACCATCATCTTCAATTGTGTTTTCTGGTGCATGATCGTCATCTTCCATGGGATCATTATCTTCACCTTGGATATTCGCACCCCCATGTTCCTCTATATCATGTACTTCCCTGGGGAGATCAACCTATATAAAATTGATTAACATAAATAAACCATGATCTTCAACTCATCATCAAGTGATTTCATATGTATATAAATTGTTAAAATGATATAATGAACAACTTACCAGTGGATGATAGTCATGCCCCCCTTCAATGTGACCATTCTCCCTACAATGTCTCTTAACTGTTTTGATTAGCAGTCTTCTACGGTTTAAGCCCTTACAAATTTTGCAGGGACAATAACATTTTCCATCACCTTTTCTTTTTAAGTTAGACCACAATCTAGCGATTGTCTCCCTATTTTGTTCTTCACTTATATTATCTGACATGATCGTTCTTCACAGGAAGCAAAAATTGGGCTATGAAAACTTCGGTCTACAACTTTCAGTGACTAAGCAAAATTGTCAAAAGTACACAAATCTTCTTAGACCTAGTTAAATCCTTTAATATTTTAAAAGTCTAGTTAAAATATACATTAGATTAAAAAATATACAATTTTCATGCCTGAGCGCGCGGCTACGACTAGTGCAATGGTCTTCTTGCTTAGCTCTAGAAGCTCTCTAGCAATCAAAACATATAAGCTACAAGGCCTAACAGCAATTTCAAAACATATAAGCTACAAGGCAAGACATATTACATGACATGGCAAAAGGATTAAAATATACATTAGATTAAAATATATACAATTTTCAAACCTGAGCGCACGGCTATAACTCGTGCAATGGTCTTCTTGCTTAGCTCTAGAAGCTCTCCAGCAATCAAAACATATAAGCTATTAGAATTCATTAACTTTCTGTAATTGGAAAACTCTATTTGATATTAGACTGTAAACTACTACTATTCTCTCCATAAGAACTAAGTACAAAATTCTTTCAAGTTCACATCCATGATTCCCTTTAGATTAAAATATACAGCAAAAATAAGCTAAAAGTCTAGTTAAAATATACATTAGATTAAAAAATATACAATTTTCAAACCTGAGCGCGCGGCTATAACTCGTGCAATGGTCTTCTTGCTTAGCTTTAGAAGCTCTCCAGCAATCAAAACATATAAGCTACAAGGCCTAATAGCAATTTCAAAACAAGGGTCATCAAAAGAACCAAAAACAATGTGTGCAAACAATACCTTGTGAAGTGGTATAGACAATTAGAAGATGCTACTATGTGCTAGGGAACTTCTTAGAACTGTTGGTATATTCTTACAACTTGTTACACCTGGGATATTCTTCTCTGTAGATGCTACTGTGTGCCATGGTCCAAACGGGCCCATAAATGTGGTTGAATAGCAATACATTCAAGTGGCAATTACACAAGGGACAGTCACTGTGAGATATCCTCATGTGTGACTGTCCTTGTCACAAATGAGGACATCTCACAGTGACTGTCCCTTGTGTAATTGCCACTTGAATGAGGTCAGTCACTGTAAAGACAACATGATAATGTACACATACAATGAGTGTACATTATCATGTTGTCTTTACAGTGGCTGCCCTCATGTTGTATATTCTTCTCTGTAGATGCTACTACGTGCTAGGGAACTTCTTAGAACTGTTGGTATATTCTTACAACTTGTTACACCTGGGATATTCTTCTCTGTAGATGCTACTGTGTGTCGTGGTCCAAATGGGCCCATAAATGTGGTTGAATAGCAATACATTCAAGTGGAAATTACACAAGGGACAGTCACTGTGAGATGTCCTCATGTGTGACTGTCCTTGTCACAAATGAGGACATCTCACAGTGACTGTCCCTTGTGTAATTGCCACTTGAATGAGGAACAAGGAGGAAGTGATACAATAATAGGGGGGTGATCATTTTAAAATGTGTTGGACACAGATATGTCCTCATTTCTGGGTATTTTAGCTCTCTAACAGCTGAATACTAGATTAAATAATAATGACAAAAGAAAAATAAACCCAACGTACTTAGAAATTGTAGCTGTGATTTTGCGGAGGGAATCTCTCTCGGCGCAGTTGAAAACAAAAATGACAACCTGCTTGATTTCGCAGAGGGAATCTCTCTCGGTGCTGTTCAAAACACAAATGACAACCCGCTTTGTTCAAAACACAAATGATAACCCGCTTGATTTCGCGGAGGGAATCTCTCTCGGCGCTGTTGAAAACACAAATGACAACGTTCTTTTTTTTTTTTGCACTTATATCCCGACCAACATAAGGTCCATTTGTAATACAACATGATAATGTACACTTACAGTGAGTGTACATTATCATGTTGTCCTTAGAGTGACTATCCTCATTTGTTGAAGAAGAAAAGCATTAATGTGGCTGAATAGCAATACATTCAAGTGGCAATTACACAAGGGACAGTCACTATGAGATGTCCTCATTTGTGACTGTCCTTACAGTGAGTGTACATTATCATGGTGTCTTTAGAGTGACTGTCCTCATTTGTTGAAGAAGAAAAGCATTAATGTGGTTCAATAGCAATACATTCAAGTGGCAATTACACAAGGGACAATCACTGTGAGATGTCCTCATGTGTGACTGTCCTTGTCACAAATGAGGACATCTCACAATGACTGTCCCTTGTGTAATTCAAGTGGCAATTACACAAGGGACAATCACTGTGAGATGTCCTCATTTGTGACTGTCCTTACAATGAGTGTACATTATCATGTTGTCTTTAGAGTGACTGTCCTCATTTGTTGAAGAAGAAAAGCATTAATGTGGTTCAATAGCAATACATTCAAGTGGCAATTACACAAGGGACAATGTCATGAGCCGTGACATATTGAACTTAGTATAATAATAAAATGATTAGATGATATATAATAATCTATTATTAACGGTATATAACAATAATATATAATTATTATCAAAAGATAATAATAATATATAGTTAGCATAATAAGTAATATGTTAATTAAATAATATTAAAATATTAATAAATAATATAATTATGATTATAATTATAATATAAATTAATAATAAATAATTATTAATAAATTATATATATTATATTATAATAATATATTAAGTAATAATATTAAATCAATTATTGATATAATAATTTTAATATATAAATAATATTAATAAACCTCTCAATATAAAACAATATGTTATCACTATAATAATATTTATTATAATATTATTAATATTACTAAGATCATTAATTATAATATTTAATAATAACAATAACATTAATAATAATAATAATAATAATAACGTTTAAAGCAATATTGAATATCTGTAATCGATATACATCTACATTAAACATCTGCATTATCTATCACGATGAGGAATGAAGAAGTGATACAACAATCACTAGTCATTACACATCGATACCATGAGAGGATGATTAATGAACCAAATACTATGAAGTCAAGATCAACATGATATGAATAAGGGATAGGTCGCTATGTGTTTCAGAAGATGTATTGATAAGCAAGAAGGATAACCATTCATATATTATAAATAATCATTAATTGCACAAGTTTAGACAATGACATATCCGATAAAGCAATATCAAACATGAAGACCCGCTAGCAAATATGCACCATCACTTCCTATGTTATCATGACAATAACATAAACTAGATTGAATTCTACTATCTATATCAATAGACACCACATAGGAGGATATCGACTAAAGGATTGAAAGATTATCGATTGTCTGAGATAAACCACATCTTGTAGAAACACAAAAGCATCAGTGATTATATCACAAGCTATTGATGAATGAGGCATTAGTCATGGATAATAAGTACAATGTATCCTTAAGTATTAATAGGAATGGAAGTCAATTTGAAGATCAAACTCCATTACCAGCAATCAACCAATAAATGGACAATTATCAGAAAATGATATCGACTTATATCAGAGTAGAAAGATTGGATATAATCATAACAATATGGGATAAGGCAAGAGTTAATATCGATTGACTAAATAATAATGATAGTTAGACCAAACTAATACAAACACAATGGATGTTAACTACTGGTTGCACTACCAATTAGGGAAGATTACCTTCATAAAAAGATTTGATATTGAGTCAATCTGGGAGTTATCTATGATCAGAAAATAATGAAATAATATTATGTGAACTGTCGGATTATGGAAAGGTGTGATTAACAAAGGGACATGGAGGAAGAAACAAGACACGTCTCATTCATAGCATCTCTTCATTTGTTAAAGACAATATAAGAATGCATTCTCGTCAGTCACTCAAGGCATCATTATAACTTTATTTACTTATCCATATTTGGATATACTCAATAGAGCATCTGCCTTTGGCAGTTTGGTTTCAAGTTTATCATTGCAGATCAGAGACAACACCATGATTGCACAGATAGAAAGGATAGTCAGAAACAGCATCAATATTTGAAGTTGCAAGCATATAATTCAGAATCTGAAATAGCAACATATCACTCATAGCGATATTACACATTTGCATAATTACATCATCATATCAGACACAACAAATACATTGCTGTAAGCAATACTTATTGATTGTATATCGATATTGTTTATATCAGACATAGCATCATTATACTATCACTATAAGTGATAGGAAACATCATATTCATAGCATATTTCATATCATTATATCTGACAGTGCTATTAAACATATTGGTATCAATATCATCTTGCACACATATTGTGATTGAATCTGAAATAGCGGTTGATATCTTAAGTAACCTCCATTACTTAGTTTAATTGTAAGTATCTGATAGAGTAAGTCTGAGAAGTGGAGTAATTGTTCCTATTTTCCAAGTTAGCCAAAAAGGGGACATTACAGACAATCACTGTGAGATGTCCTCATGTGTGACTGTCCTTGTCACAAATGAGGACATCTCACAATGACTGTCCCTTGTGTAATTCAAGCGGCAATTACACAAGGGACAGTCACTGTGAGATGTCCTCATTTGTGACTATCCTTACAGTGAGTGTACATTATCATGTTGTCTTTAGAGTGACTGTCCTCATTTGTTGAAGAAGAAAAGCATTAATGTGGTTCAATAGCAATACATTCAAGTGACAATTACACAAGGGACAATCACTATGAGATGTCCTCATGTGTGACTATCCTTGTCACAAATGAGGACATCTCACAATGACTGTCCCTTATGTAATTCAAGCGGAAATTACACAAGGGACAGTCACTGTGAGATGTCCTCATTTGTGACTGTCCTTACAGTGAGTGTATATTATCATGTTGTCTTTAGAGTGACTGTCCTCATTTGTTGAAGAAGAAAAGCATTAATGTGGTTCAATAGCAATACATTCAAGTGGCAATTACACAAGGGACAATCACTGTGAGATGTCCTCATGTGTGACTGTCCTTGTCACAAATGAGGACATCTCACAATGACTGTCCCTTGTGTAATTCAAGCAGCAATTACACAAGGGACAGTCACTGTGAGATGTCCTCATTTGTGACTATCCTTACAGTGAGTGTACATTATCATGTTGTCTTTAGAGTGACTGTCCTCATTTTTTGAAGAAGAAAAGCATTAATGTGGTTCAATAGCAATACATTCAAGTGGCAATTACACAAGGGACAGTCACTGTGAGATGTCCTCATTTGTGACTGTCCTTACAGTGAGTGTACATTATCATGTTGTCTTTAGAGTGACTATCCTCATTTGTTGAAGAAGAAAAGAATTAATGTGGTTCAATAGCAATACATTCAAGTGGAAATTACACAAGGGACAATTGATCACTGTGAGATGTCCTCATGTGTGACCTTTGTGAAGGCAAGTGCCAATTTGTACCCAAGTTACCAATATTGTG
This sequence comes from Chamaecyparis obtusa, assembly GCA_027943335.1. Lineage (NCBI taxonomy): Eukaryota > Viridiplantae > Streptophyta > Pinopsida > Cupressales > Cupressaceae > Chamaecyparis > Chamaecyparis obtusa. The sequence continues at coordinate 1,563,636 of BSBK01004522.1, forward strand.
GCAAAAGTGGGAATGAAGCATTTAGGGGTCAAATTGGGAAAAGAAGTGTAGAAGTGGCCTATGTGAGGTCTAAATAGCCTAACTAAGTCATGGTTAGGGTCTTATGGTGTTTGAACAATAAGTTTTGAACCAAAATCCCAAAGGTTGTAAGAAGTTGTCAATGTTGTCATTCACAACATTGACAACATTTGTGCAAGGGAGCATTTTCGAGTAAGATGGTTATGTAACTATATGAAACCATTGAATTAGGCATCAGATCAACTATAAGAGGCCTCCATCGATCTGTGCAAAAGGTTGGGGGGAAAAACATTTGGAATTAAGAAGATTTGTAGAGTAACACGGTTTTAGTGAATTCTTGAGGATTTTTGTTTCTTTGTTTTCAGTTGATTAATGGATTAGATAGCTCGCAGTGTCTATTGGAAAAGTTAGTACAAGTTGTTTTTTTATTCTATGTTGTGTTTTTTTTGAGTTTTGAAGCATTCCAACTAGTTTGTTAATTCTTTTGTTAAGTACCCTATCATTGGTTTGAACCAGGCAGGTTGAACAAATGGAGTCTTAGCTCATCATTCCATTGTCAATTTTGTACGGGCTCTTGGAATGGGTGAGGAGACTCCATGTACTATATGTTTGGAAGGAGGGGCCCTGGGAAGCTCATTTTCTATGTTTGCAATGATGTCCTAGGTGAGTCAGTTGAGCACAGTTAGGGATGACAAATCATTACAAGAAGATTACAACAAGTTGAATGCATTGGTTGCTTCAACTAAAATCTCATGGAGAGGTAGACACACATCTAAAGAAGCCCCAAGTCAAATTAGAAGATTGGGTGAGTTTCTTTGGCTGCTAAGAAAACAAACTCTTAGTCAGACTGTCCAAGTTGTGTCAAAATACTTGTTTTCAGGCATGGCTGTAGCAGTTGGTGTACAAAAAATCTAGGAGGAGAAGACCTTAGATATCTTGGAGTTCTCAATAAAGGGCATCTGAATCCTAAGCCCTTTAGGTGGCTTAATATAAACAAAAAGGCTTGACAAAGGCCTAATTGCTAGCAGCCTATTTTTGGGTGCAATTGGCATGGTTTGATGAACCGGATTGAAGTACTGATGAAAAGTATAGGTGAAGGAGTAATATTGAAACCAATAGAGGTCCTAGTGGCCAGCCTCTCCATGGAGTAAAGTTCTAGTTGAATGTGTTTCAATTTGTGAAGACAAGACTAGGAGTGTCCTAGTAGCTAGATTGGTATTGAGCAGAGTTCGTTGTATTTCTTGTTGGTGTGCACTAGTTGAAGGAGTGGGATCTTGGGTAGAGATACCTAAAGAGTGTAGGGATAGTTAAGTACCCTATCAAGTCAAAACATTGGCCTAAAGAGACCCTAGTGAAGGATAGGGAGTGAGGAAGACAAAGTGTTACATCAATTAACAAGATCATTTTTTGGTAATTGTGTACATTATCATGTTGTCTTTACAGTGACTGTCTTCATTTGTTGAAGAAGAAAAGCATTAATGTGGTTCAATAGCAATACATTCAAGTGGAAATTACACAAGGGAATATCACTATGAGATGTCCTAAGTGTGACTGTCCTTGTCACAAATGAGGACATCTCACAGTGACTGTCCCTTGTGTAATTGCCACTTGAATGAGGACAGTCACTGTAAAGACAACATGATAATGTACACAAGTACCGTGAAGGTAGTCGCAAGTTAGGGCTGTTTCATTGCATACCCGAAACAATGAAGACATTACAGTCCACAAAATGTTTGTGCTTGAAAGATGAACAAATAAAATTAAACTTCTAAATAACCAAAGCCACTAACAATAAATTCAACACAGATATGTCCTCATTTCTGGGTATTTTAGCTCTCTAACAGCTGAATACTAGATTACATAATAATGACAAAAGAAAAATAAACCCAACGTACTCAGAAATTGTAGCTGTGATTTTGCGGAGGGAATCTCTCTCGGCGCTGTTGAAAACACAAATGACAACGTTCTTGTTTTTTTTGCCCTTATATCCCGATGTGATTTCACGAAGGGTTACGGTGCTGTTGAAAACACAAATGACAACGTTCCTTTTTTTTTTTGCCCTTATATCCTGACAACATCGCAATTGCAAATTAGGGCTATTTCACTGCATACCCGAAACAATGAAGATGTTACGGTCCACAAAATGTTTGTGCTTGAAAGATGAATAAATAAAATTAAACTTCTAAATAACCAAAGCCGCTAACAATAAATTCAACATAGATATGTCCTCATTTTTGGGTATTTTAGCTCTCTAACAGCTGAATACCAGATTACATAATAATGACAAAAGAAAAATAAACCCAACGTACTCAGAAATTGTAGCTGTGATTTCGCGGAGGGTTACGGCGCTGTTGAAAACACAAATGACAACGTTCTTGTTTTTTTTGCCCTTATATCCCGATGTGATTTCGCGGAGGGTTACGACACTGTTGAAAACACAAATGACAACGTTCTTGTTTTTTTTGCCCTTATATCCTGATGTGATTTCGCAGAGGGTTACGGCGCTGTTGAAAACACAAATGACAACGTTCCTTTTTTTTTTGTCCTTATATCCTGACAACGTCGCAATGGCGACTTTGCCAAATGTATTGTCATCACAATTGCGACGGTGTCGGGCTATATTTGAAAAAAAAAAGCCAAAACCGCATGACATTTGCCTGTCGTCGCAAATTGCCATCGCAATTTCACCCCAAATGTATTAGTGCAAAAGGGAGGTTCGAACGAGAGCTAAGTATCAGTAGGCAAGCATAGTGGGATCCACTGGCGACCAATACATGAGAGATCCTCAAGGAGAGAAATCTCAAAAGGTAGCTAGGCATCAGTAGGCAGACACAGTGAGAACCATTGGTGAATGATGCATGATCAAAATTTTTGGAAGCGATAAGACAATGCCCCCTAGACAAGGATGGTGCCCCCAAGTGTGACCAGTTCCAATCCATGAAGTGTCGAGGAAAATCTCAAAGACAATTGAGAGCAAGTGCATGAGCTAGCAAACTGAAGCAGGAAACAGACTAAAGCAGGAATAAACGAAATTAGGAAAGTGGGAAAGCAAACTAAAGAAGGAAAGCAAGGAAACTAAAGCAAGAAACTAAGAGCCAAGTGATGCTGAGATGAGATGTAATTTCAAGAAACAAGAGGTGCTTGTTTACCAAGTTTTCACCATCTTGGCAGAGATTCTATTTTTGCTACCATGACGCCTGTTTACCAGGTTTTCATCAATGGCACATTTTTCTTCTTTTTCAATTTTTTTGTATTTTTGAATATCTCATTTTTTTTGTATTTTTGATCTTTTCACTTTTTTTTGTATTTTTGCAAATTTTCTATTTTTTTGAGTATTATCAAGGTGCCTATTTACTAGGTTTTCACCAAGATAATAGATACATCAAAGCGCTTGTTTACTAGGTTTTCACTTTTATGATCATTTTTTTTAGGACATTTTGCAATTTTTAGGATTTTTGCCAATATATCATTTTTTTGGATTTTTTTTTCAGGACCAATAAGTGTGTACATGAGCACACAGAAAATGCCCCAGATGTAGAATTTCTTCAAGTGGAGAGCATTGATAGGCTCTTTTAGCTTTTCTCCTTCAATGGTGGAGAGTCGGTAAGTGCCAGACCCAAATGCTATAGTAATAACATACAGACCAAGCCAGTTTGGTTCAAATTTCCCTTTCTGGACTCGTTGCTACTGATTCTGGGGGTTTTCTCTCAGGACGAGATCACCCACTTGGAATTCTCTTTGTCTGACTTTCTTATTATAGGCTTTGGACATCCTCTTTTGGTATTCTCTTAGATGATCGAACACCACCTTTCGACGTTCATCCAGTAACTCAAGCTCTTGAAGCTGGGATATTCTATTTTCTTCATCAGTGATGAGGCCTCTCAAAGAGATTCACAATGTTGGAATCTCGACCTCTATAGGCAATACTACATTTACTCCATAAACCAAGGCAAAGGGCATAGCCCTTGTTGGCATTCATATACTTGTTCTGTAGGCCTACAAAGTTAGATTAATCTGGAGGTGCCAATCTCTACTAGATTTATGAACTGTCATGTGCAAGATTTTGAGAATTATCTTATTAGAAGCCTTTGCTTGTCCATTACCCTGGGGATAATAGATAGACGACCAATGCTGAATAATCCTGAACTTGGTGCATAGCTCTCTCAGGTCCTTGTTTTTGAATTGTCCCCCATTGTCAGTGATAATGGATGAGGGTACACCATATCTACAAATGATGTGGTTCAATATAAACATAGCCACAAACTTGCCATCAGCTACAACTAGAGGCACTACCTCAACCCACTTAGTAAAATAATCAGTAGCTGTGATGATAAAATTATGTCTTCTTAAAGAAGAAGGATGTATCTAACCTACCAAGTCAAAGGCCCACTACTGAAATGACCAAAAACTAATGAAAGGAATAAGTTCTTTAGCAGGAGCATGGATCAAATTTCTATGAAATTGGCACTATTTACAAGTCTTGACATATTGAACAACTTCTTTTTCCATATCTGGCCAGTAGTAACCAGCTCTAATAAGTTTATGAGCTAACATCAGACCACTCAAATGAGACCCATAGATACCTTTTTGTACCTCAACTAATGCACATTTGGACTCATCAGGTTCTAAACACCTAAGGAGGGTACCGTCTAGACCCTGTTTATACAAGTCGTTTGCTATGATGACATACCGTGAAGCATTACGAATTAGGTGACATTTTTCATTCCGGGTATAGGTGTCTGGAATGATTTGGTCATGAAGGTAGGAATAGATATGGTGGTAGTGGGATGAATCATGTCCAATGACTGAATAGATCATCCTAGATTCAGGAATGTCATAGGTAGGGTAGTGTAATGCCTCCACTAGGAATTCATGTCTGAAGTCATTTTTTGGCATTTGTAACATTGAAGCAAGAGTGGCCATAGCATCGGCTACTTTATTTTCTACCCTTGGAATTTTATGGAAAGAAATGTGTGAAAAATACTATTTGAGATCATCCACCATTCTTTTGTAAGGTACTAGCTTGTCATCTTTTATTTGATAGACATCATTAGCTTGGTTGATGATTAACTGAGAGTCTCCAAAGACCTTGAGCTCATCCACACACCATTCAATGGCTATCTTTATGTTGTTAATGAGAGCTTCATATTTAGCGATGTTGTTTGTGTAGGGAAACAACATTTTGTAAGCTTTTGGTAATGAGTATCTTTGAGGTGTTACAAATAGAATGCCTACACCAGATCCTTGCTAAGTGAATGATCCATCAAAGAACATGCTCCAAGCTTGATGTGTGAGAAGCATGATGGATTCATCTGGGAATTCAATACTCAAAGGCTGGTGATCTTTCAAAGGAGCTTCTACCAACTGATCAGCAATTGCTTGTCCCTTAATAGCTTTTCTTTCCACATATTTAATGTCAAATTCACTAAGTATCATCACCCATTTTGCTAATCTACCCATGAGGGCAGCCTTGCTTAATAAATACTTTAGTGGATCAATTTTCACAATAAGCCTTGTGGTGTGAGCTAGAATATAATGCCACAACTTCTGAGAAGAAAACACTACTACTAGACAAGCTTTCTCAATGACAGAGTAATTCATCTCATAAGAAACCAATGTTCTATTGATATAATATATAACTCTCTCTTTGTTGTTCTAATCTTCTTGAGCTAGGAGAGCACCCAAAGATGTGTTCATTACTGAGATGTATAGTATGAGTGGCTTCCCATGAATAGGAGGCATCAATATAGGTGGATTAGCAAGATACTATTTAATTTGAGTGAGTCCCCTGTCACATTCTTCATTCCATTCATAAGTCACACCCTTATGCAAAGTTTTAGTGAACGGTTGTGATTTGTCCACCAACTGTGAAATGGAGCACTAGATAGATTATAGCCTTCCCTATAATCCTCTCATTTGACTAATATTCTTGAGTGGAGGCATGTCCATAATAGCTTGCACCTTTTTAGGATCAACTTCTATGTCTTTAGCTGAAATGATGTAACTCAAGAGTTTCCCAGAAGTGACACCAAAAGCACACTTTTTGGGATTAAGTCTGAGACTAAATTGTTCTGGATGCAGTCAAGGATGGGACCCAAATTTGTAAGGTGAGTTCTTCACTGCATGCTTTTGGCTAAAGTATCATCCACATAATCCTCCATAGTTTTATGCATCATATCATGGAAAATAGTAGTGACAGCTCTCTGATATGTTGCTCCAGCATTCTTAAGCCCAAAAGGCATGACATTCCAGCAAAAGGTGCCCCAGGCACATGTGAAAGTGATATTTTCTTGATCTTCTGGCACAATTTTTATTTGATTATAGCCAAAAAAGCCATCCATCAAGGAATACATCTCATATCCTGCTGTCATGTCCACTATCATGTCAATATTAGGCAATGGGAAGTCATCTTTTGGACATAACTTATTTAGATCCCTAAAGTTTGTACACACACAAATGGATTTATCATGTTTGGTGACTGGAACAATGTTTGAAATCCACTCTACATAATCAATAGTCCTTATGAAACCAGCCTTAAGAAGTTTTTCTAACTCTGCTTTGACCAAAAGTGCCACGTGTGGATGCATCTTTCGCAGCTTCTATTTAACAGGTTTAATACCTGGTGCAATGGATAGATGGTGCATGATTAGATTGGGGTCTAATCCAAGCATGTTAGAGTAAGTCCATGCAAAGTTTATTTTCTTTCTTTGAAAGAAGCTAGTGAATTCTTCCTTTTCTTTTGTAGACAATGATTGTGCTAGATGAATAATTTGTGGAGCAGCCTTTGTACCCAAATTTACTGGCTGTGTCAACTCAATCAATACTGGTGACCTCTCTTGAAAGTGGCTCAGAAGCGTATGAAGTATCTCATCCTTGGGTGCCTTAGAGAGGTTTTCACCCTTGGATATGTCTTTTATTTTTACTATTTTGGGCTCTGATACCGCCACAATGTGGTTTTCACCATCAGAGCATCTATTTTTTCTTCTTTTAATTTTTTTGACTAAGATACTTGATATCCACCTCTATCATGTTGACACTGCTTTTGCTGGTGGAGGACATTATAGGTTCAATAGCATGGAGGTAACAGGCTAAATCATAATCATTTTGGAATGTTAGGACTTCATTGGATGACAAAGGGGAGTTCCAGTTTATCAAATCGAGATGATGGAGTGAAAGAGTAGTAGTGACTGGTTCAATTGCATTCATAGTATAACCATCAAAAGCATGGATGAGCAAGTCAAGACCTAGAGCGATTTCATCCAAAGGAGCATTCGAATCCCTATAAGACCTTATGTTGAAAGTAGAGGACAAGTTAACACTGGTGACGTCTAATTTGTATGACCTAATGCTAGACCCTTCACCTACTTCGAGAAGTCTTTCATAGGTATGCACCGTGTCTATATCTTTATCATAAGTAGCATCGGACAAAGAGTCAAACTCATATTCATGTGAGTTAGTACTTGATGTGGGAATTCTATCAGCACTAGCAGCATCATCAAACTCATTATTATCTCTTGTGACGTTAACAACTTGGTGGAGTTGTTCTTGTTCAAGATGTTTTTGAAAATGTGGTGACATATATCGTTCACCTAGAAAATTGGGATCATCATTTAGTGTTTCTTTCCATTGGTCATATGTAAATTGATGCACTGAAGCGGTCTCATTGGAATCACTATTAGTTTCTATCATGTGAACAAGTATAACAGGTTCATCAGGTTTTGAAAAGAGTGTAGCAAGTTCCAGAGGAATAGGATATGGAAATGTGTCTTCATCAGAGCTGGCCTCTAGATTTTCCTCTAGAGTAGTATCTTCAAATTATGGTTCAGGTTGAGGTTTAGGTTCAGGAGTTGACACAAATTTCTTGGTCCCTAAATGAAAGGGAGTCTTTTTAAAGCCTAAGCCAGTAGTATCCTTTGTGCGGTGACCTGTAGCTTCAATGGGTTTCAACAAACCATTATCATTCCTTCCTATAGGACCACTCCCCTTATAGTCGAAGCACTTCATGATCTTGAAGGATCCACTGTATGGATCTTGTTCTAAGTCTGGAGGTGGAGTAGTTATTTCAACTATTTCTTTTCCCTTATAGATCCAAGCTCTGATAGCTCTTTCTTCGTCCTCATCTTCTAAAGGTGTAGAGGCCCTTACAAAGGTGCCATTGTAGATTGTTTGAGGAGGATCATCAGAAGTTTTTTTATTCTCAGAAGGTCTCCCATAAGAGCGTGGGGACAGAGGTAGAGTAGCAAGTGATAGCACAGGTTCAATTCAGTATTCTCCCATGCCTGTATCCTTAAGTCTCAAAGTTTGTTCCATTTCCTTTAGCTTAGCATCATAAAATTTAGTGGACTCTCTATTAGCTAGAATAAAGCTATCTACAGATTGCGCAAGAGTGTTGCAAGAGTAATTGGTATTAGCAGGCATAGTGACTTCCACCCCATGAAATGGGAACTTAATGCATTAATGGTACATGGATGGAATAGCCTGCATCTCATGAATCTAAGGCCTACCCAACAAGATGTTGTAGGCAAGAGGAATGTCAAGAACTTGAAAAGTAACATCTCTCTCAACAGGTCCTACATGGATAGGTAGCACAACTAAGCCTTGGGACTTGCATTTTTCCTCATCATAAGATTTGATGGTAATCTTTTTGCGGGACTCTATACAATTCTCATCATAACCTAGCTGGGTAAGCAGCTTAGCAGAACAAATATTCAGACTAGCACCATTGTCTATGAGCATTCGGCGGATGTGCTTAGGACCTATCATGACCTCTATATGCAAGGGAGTGTTATGCATATGACTCAAAGAGTGATCATCTTCTTCAGAAAAGGATATATAGTGAAGCGAGGTCAAATGACCCACCATAGATTGGAACCGGTTGAGATCGAGATCCTTGGGAACATTTGCCTCGGTGAGGGCTTTATCCAAAATCTGCTTATGAGTAGGTGAGATTTTCAATAACTCAAAAATTGTAATCTGAGCATTGGTTCATTGGAGTTGATCTAAGATGCTATATCTAGTCGCTCTAGATGTAGGAACAAATTTAGTGTTCTTGTTGGCAAGGCCAACAATAGTCTTATCCATAGTTTGCCTCGGAGAAGATGTAGAAGTATCGGGACTCTTATCCATAGTTTTCTTCAGAGCGAATGTAGAAGTATCGGGACCTTTCAAAACAACTCTTCCTCGTGATCGAGTAACAACATTAGCACAATCTTGAGGTTGTTCAGATTCAGATGAGAGAGACATGAAACTACGCAAGATGAAATGAGTCTTAGGTTTGGGAGCATCGTCGCTCCCCTTGGAAGTGATCATGTCACAATACTCTATCTCAATAGGTTCGATCATACCAATAACATTGTCATCATTAGTGTGCATGTAATTGACTTTAGCATTGGTATTCTTGGTGTTCGAAGATTCACCCTTCTCGTGAGTAGGGAAGGGATCCTTAAAAGCTTGATGGTCTAAATTCTTGTTATGGTTCTCCACAAGGATGTCACCATTTTCAATGAGATCTTGAACCCTATGCTTTAGTTGGAGACAAGTAGAAGTCTTATGACCAATGTTTTGGTGGTAGTCATAGTATGCATTATCATTCCACCAATGAGGTCGTGGTTGTGGGTCATAAGGACACTTTTCCAAAGGAGTAAGAACTTGATTCTGTATAAGAGTTTTATAGACCACATTAAGAGGCTCTCCCAAAGAGGTGAATTCACACTTGGGTCAAGAGGCCCAAGGTTTGTTCTTAGCAAATCTTGAAGTTTGCTGATTATCCGTTGTGGTCTTTTCAACAGCCTTAGCCGCTTGTATACTAGAAGTAAGATTAAAAACAAGCTTTGAAGGCTTCATGATAACATTATCCACCACTCCATCATTTACTACATCCTTGTTTTTATTGACAGTCTTTCCTTTATCCTTGTTCATGGAAAATCCTTGTTTATTGTCCTTATTCAAAGTCAATTCTCCTTTCTTAACCATAAAGGCCTCTATTTGCACTACTTGTTTAATCATGCTATCAAAGGTTAGAGGACCTTGTAATTGCACTTGGTATCCAAAGTCTGGGACAAGATTGTCCAAGAAAATGTTGAGTCTCTTGGACTCTGGTAGCTTGTGAGGACACCTCGTACATAATTGTCTTCACCTTTGGAGAAATGTCAGAAAAGATTCTCCTTGTCACTGTTTTAAATTGCAAAGATCTCGAATGTTGACCAGATGTTGAATATTATGTGAGTAATGTTGGAGAAAAAGATTAGCCATTTTTGTCAAAAGTCTTAATGCCAATGGGCAATCTAGAAAACCATTCCATAGTTGGTCCACCCAAGCTACGAGGAAATAGGTGCATAAGATGTGTTTGATCATGTATGAATTCCATAGATAATGCACCAAACTCCCTTAGGTGATCTTGGGGATCGGTTGCACCCAAGTATTTATCATATTTAGGGAGCTCTACACCCCTGGGAAAAGGTGGCATATGAAGACTTCTATCAAAAGGGAAAGGACAAATACTTTGCATTGTGAATTGTTAAGCGGGTTTGTCCTTATTCTTCGCAAGTTGACTAATTTGATCTTGCATGTCTCGAACCATTTTTTGCAACTTTGCGGTCTCAGTTTCTTCTTCCTTGACCACAAGTGTTTCAACTTGATAGTTTGGGGGTAACTTGGCCCCTTGTTTAGCTAACTCAAGGAAGTATTTTTCCTTCTCCTTTAGAAGGAGGATCTCCATCATCTTAATAAGACCCTTGTTCTCTTTCACAATGTATATGTCATTTTGAGTTATGGTGTCATCACCATCATTGCCAAGGATCTCATAAATACTTGGGACTTGATCTTGAGTCTGATCATAAGGAGTAGGATGATAAAGATACGATGGTTGACCACCTTGAGCTTTATTTTGAGCTCGATGTTGATCATCTTGGGTTTGACCATGGCGTTGCTCATTTTGAGGTTGGGCATGACATTGGTCATTAGAAGATTGACCAAGCTGCTAGTTGTTTTGAGACTGATCAAAAGTTTGGCTATATTTGCCTAGTTGGAAATCAAACGAATCTCCCATCTTGTCAATGGAGGCCCATGCAACAATTGAGGCCTCAGTAAAGTGATATGAATGATGTCGAAAAGGTGTAGCTAAGGTAACTTTTGATGAATGAATAGGATCAAAAGATTTAACAAATTTAGATGAGAAGATATCATCAACAGTATCACTAGGTTCAAATGAGTCACTATTTTCAGTAGGATCAACAGGTATGATAATAGGATTAGTCTGAGGAAAAGGTCTCTCAAAGTTATGAAACAATGAATTGTTTTGGAAGAATGAGTTGTCTTGACCTTGGAATGAGAAACCAGGTTGCACTTCAAACAATGGATTAAAACACTCTTGGAACATTGGAGGTGATTGATATGAGCTATCTTTCAAAGTACTCAATGAAGAACTTGAGGATCCCTCACAAAGTTCAGATTTCACAACAGATTCAGGATGATCTATTTCTTGATTAAGAGGTTCGCTTCTACCTTGACTAGTATTCTGAATGGGATAAGTTTTGCCACTTCTAGTCATGACAGTCATAGATGAAGATGTGATGAGAGAAGACTCAGGATAATGCTAGACTCTATCTCTAAGATAACAGAAAGGAGATAAATGGCTAGAACAGCCAAGATGAGAGATGGACCTAGTACGAATCATCAAAAGAGGTGGCTAGAATAGCTGAGATAAGACTATCGCAACATGAGGTACAAAAGGCATAAAGAGATAAGGTAAACCAACAAGAGACAACATGAGTCAAAGAAAAGATAGATCGATTCCCAACTCAGGACAACCAGTTTCTAATAGCGAACAACAGGAAAATAGAAAAATAGACCTCAAATAAAAAGCAGATCAGGAAAAAGTTTGACCAGTCAATGGAAATTTAGTCTCTATTTTTAAAATCTAGATATAGTTTCACGTGAAAAAGTACCAGGTCGCATGAGAAAACACCAAACTTTGCGTGAAAGAACAAAGTCTCATGCGAGAAAGTGCTCTAAAAAGTGAAACTTCGTGCGGGAAAGATCCAAAGTCTGACAGTTCAACATAGTTTTTGAGGTAAAAGTTGAATTCTGAGATACAACTTGAATTGATGTCTAACCAAAAATCCAATTTCCTGATAGGTTTGAAGAATAGTTTAGTCAAAAATCTCATTTTGAGGTTTCAAGCATTCATTTAAAGACACAAAGGTTTAGATCAAGCAGTTTTGATACAAGAAGTAGTCGCTAACATACCTATCAAGGACAAAGCAACTTGATAGCATTAGGGGAGTCTTTGTTTGATCATGATTGGACAATGTTTAAGACTTGATAACAGACACATAGCTATCCCTACCAAAAAAATGGTGAGAAGACAAAACCTTTGCCCCACTACTTATGCGCATACATGCACCTCACACAGTCGTGTCACCCCCTAGAGGGTGCATGTGTTTTTGGTGTTTCCAAGGACTCAATAGTATATGTTCAAAAGTTACCCTTGTGGTAGGGGCTAGTGTCGTATACCACCTTCAAGCATCTAGGTGTATGCCTATGGTGGGAATCTACAAGAGAGATTCTTCCCCCTCCCTATGCAAAGATTATGCCTCCTTTCGAAGGTGAACTAGGTAGGCCACTAGCTAAGAAATTTTTTTAATAGGCTTCCATTCATACTAACCTTCAGTGCCCCCAATACAGGGCTAGGGCCTCGCAGCCACACCAACACTTGAAAGCTATACACCCTCGCAAGTAGGGCTAGGAGTGGCACCACTCAGTACAAAAAACAAGGCCTTCTCAAGATGATAGTCAAAATCATGAGAAGGAAGCAATGATGGCTTTGGAGTCTTTGGACTCAACAAAGCGTTCTTTATTAAAGTGAGGTGGAATCACCGGTGAAAGGTGCGTACTCACTTGGGTCGTTCCCGGAGGTTCAACTTCTAGTAGGCCCTCTAAAGGTGACACAACTTGGCTTAGATTCGAGGGTTTGATTTTCTATTTCTCTCAAAGAGAGAAGAGGGTACTTATCTACCTCATCACTTCACCCAAACACATCAAGCAAATTCATCGCCGAGTTAGCTTCACTCCACCAAATCCACAAGATTTTGGGTTTCTGGTTCTCTCAAAGAGAGAAAAGCATAATCCCCTGGCAAGTAGAAGTGTTAAAGATTCACTACCTTTCCCCACTTCCCAAGAATCTTTCATATTAGTAGGATCATTGGGTTTTCAGATTCATTCATGGTCATCACCTCCATGTAATGAAGATCCAAATTCCCTAGCCCACTATCAAAATTCTCAAGAAATTTTAACGAGGTCCTAATTAGACTATGTAAATGAAAATAGGAAAACAAACACAACGTTTTAATGAGATCTTCGACTATTGTCCTGCAATCAAACCATTAGCATGTTTTATGTTCTTCGACAAACGTCCTGCAGAAAATTGTTATGCTGTGGAAAGAACAGAGAAATGGAAATTAACAGCAAATAGAAATTGTTAGAAATCTGGAACAGAAAACACATAGACTGGAATTTAAAAAAAAAAAATTGTTAGAAATCAAATCTTGCGCGAGGAAGTACTCCACAACGCGCAAGAAAATATGAGGTACTGCGCGAAGATAGTGAAAGTTTGCGTGAGAGAGTGCTACTGAGAGAGAAACTTTGTGTGGTATGCTCTGGATTCTCACGTGAGAATTTGTACATAGGAAAGTACAGACACATGACAGAGCTCAAATTTCCTGTTAGAAAAATCAAGATTGAGGCCAAAAATTGATCTTTTCTGCCCCACGGTGGGTGCCAAAAATGTATGTGGTTGAACGTGGACCTCTAATCCAACTACACACACAACATAGTCATTACTCACACAACTGAATTATGAGAATGAGTATGGATTACTCAATTCAAAATTCATGGTGAAGCAAGTTGTTGCCTCCTAATTAATCAGGGTGTTTAATTACTCTCAGATTGGAGAGCCAACAACCATAAGACCAAGTTAATATGGAGGATTTGAAAACTAGAATGTTAAGAAAAGTACAATTAATCTAAGATGAAAATGCAATTTGAAATCTAGAATGAAATTCAGATTTTAATTTAATAACTTGAAAGTAAATATGAAATGCAGATTCTAGTCTAAGAAAGTTTGAAAGAAAGATGATAATTAACTAATAGCAAGTAAGAAAGTTAATCTAAAGATGCAACTAACACTAAATGAGAGAAAATTAATTCATGTAATAAGCTTTGAAAATATGTAAATAGTCAAGACAGAATTTTGCTATAGTCCATGTGCTTTCAAATTGCTCTCCCTTCGAATGAAGGAGAAGGTTCAATAAATAGACAAACCCAGAAGAGGAATGAAGAGTTTCTTGATTCGAAATGGTTGACCCTTCATTCCTAATTGAGACAAAAAAAAGCATGAATTACTTAATTAAAAGAATGTTTATTGCCACACATGGGTGACCTTTCGAATATTTTGAATTATTAATTCAAATAAGAGTGTCCATTTGAATAATCAAGCAATTTATTAATTCCTTTTATGGGTATTTAGCTAAAGGGGGTAGATTTTAATTTAATTTAAAGCACTTAGGGCTTTAGAATTAAATTAATTTATCATAAGGATTAATTAGCTAATAAAGTCAAAAGACTTAGGAATTAATTATAGTATGAGATTAATGCAAATTAGGGTTTTTTGCAATTGACATCTAGTTAAATAAAGTCAGGTAGGAGAGAGAAAATTACTTAGCAAAGTAGGACTTCGATGATGCAAAAATTTGAGGAATGCACCAAAATTGATTGAAATTATTAGGTGCCAATTTTGGGGTATTACAACACACTCTTACACCATTGTCTTCCTTCACATGTGAACTAAAATTTCTCATACATGTGTGAGCAACTTTGGTTCTCACATCCTCTTACACATTTTGACCTTTGTCATGGAGCCATCACTTTCCAAAGTTGCTTGCACATGTGTGAGAAACCTTGGCCCTCTCACCCTCTTACACCTTGTCATTGACTCATCACTATCAAAGGTTGCTCACACATGTGTGAGAAACTCTCACTCTTTGAATGGTCAAACCCTAAGTTCACTTTGCTTCCACTTGACCTGCACATGACATCCACATCATTGATCCTGTACAATCCTAGCACTTCATCCAACTTTGAATCCCAACCGTCCATTGCTCTCAAAATCCTATAAATTGAGATCCCTCTCCTCATTTCCATAAGGATATTTCATACATTGTTATGCTACAAGATTATGAGAAACCACATACCTCTCCAACAATAATCATCTACACTTTGTGATTTTCGAGGTTTGCATTGCTTTTGTTTTGAGTAGGTTAATATAGTTTCTTCTTTTTATTCTTTACATTAACGTAAGTTTTCCATATCTTTCTTTTGAGATGTATGTGATAATTTAGGAATTAGTATAGTCTCTTATGCTTCTTCCTTTATTGCATTTTTACATACTACATTCTGGCATGCCCGGTGGGGCCCACTTCACTTGTCACTTTGCATGCGAACCTTCTAATGTTTTTTGAGTGTGTTTTGTTGAGTTTTCATGCTTGTAGGTTGAAGGCTTGCACTTGGAGGTCAAGATTATAAGGAGCTCAAAAAATCACAAAAATAGCCTCACGAACGTATTTGGGGCAACCACGAGACAACTTTTATCATATAACTTCATATCTTTTTCTTACTTTATTTTTTGTAGTTTTTTTATAGATAAAATATCCTAGCATTGTACATTATATGTTGAATATTGTTTGTAAATTTTAGGAAGTATCTGAATTGTATATTTATTTCTTAGTTTTCTTTCTTTTTTACAAGTCTACATTTGTTATATAAAAATAAAAATAAATAGAAGTATACTTTTATTTTTTATTTTTTAAAAAGGCATTGCTTTCTATTTTCATATATAAAAAAATCTATTTTTAAAATATTTTTACTAATCTTTGTTTTTAAAAAAATATTGCTTTTGTTTTAATATTTTTTGCTTTAATAAATATTAAAAAAATAGAACTATATATACATATAGATTATATTTTAAAATAAATAAATAAACAAAAAACAAAAAAAATAATAAAAAATATAACGAACATATTTAAAAGTAAGGAGCCTTATAAAAATTAGAAAAAAAAAAGACATCCGACCCCATAAGAGAAATTTTTAGTTTTATTTTGACATTTTTAAAATCATGTTTTAAATCCACTCTTTGACATTTATTAGTTCTTGCCATAGGCATGAATACTTATGCATTCATGCAAAAAATAATTTTCTATTAGTTGAACCAATCATATACTGAATTAAAACACTTGAACAAATAGTTTAAAGTTTACATTTGTTTATTATTTTAAATAATTATATAAATATGATTTTTCTATTTTGTTATTGGTTCATATACCAAACAGTCAGTGGAAAAATCAAATTTTCTTTTCTTTATTATTAATCCATTCACATCATATGTGACATGAAATAAATAAATTTTTAAGACAATACCTATCCGAATTTACTATACTCAAAAAAATTCCCATCTACCAAAATTTACTATGTCTATTCTACATATTAATTATGTTTGACTTTATGATCTAATATTTTAAATGCAAAAAAAAAAAATCTCATCTCCCAAAATTTACTATACCTATCCTACATATTAATTTTTTTTGACTTTATATCTAATGTTTTAAAGGGAAAAAAAATCCCACCTTCCACAAGTAAATATGGACATTATTTTTTGTCTAAGTTAAATGAATTATTTCAATGAACACAATTATTTGTGAAGATTTTTTTATTTTATTATATGCTCCTGGTGGCTTGTAGATGATGCATTCAATGCATGGGTGGCTGCAAGAAGTTGAGTCCCACTTTTGGCCAAAAAGTGGAAGTGTTTTCTCTATTTTTCAAAAATTTTGTCAATTGATGTTGAAATTTGAAGCACTTAAAGATTGAATCTTGAAAAACTTTAGTAATATAAAATTTAGTACTTGGAGTCTAGTTTTCAAATATGTAATTTATTTCAATACCCACATGGTATAAATTAAATTTTAGTATGCATGTTTAAAAACCACTTTTTCAAAATGCATGTTTCAGGACCACACCTCACACGTGTACGACCACCCTTTTTTGAAGTAAATGAATGCATTTTTGTGAATCCTTTTGAGAAAAGGTACCTAACACACTGAATATTGACGAGAATATTTTATCTTATTTTTTATTGAATATTTTAATTAATTAATTTTTAATTGACTATAAAGTACATTTTTGAAATCTCTCATGTACGACCACCATAATTTGATGACAACTTCACTTTTTTTAATTTGAAGGAAATTCTATGTAGATTGATGTCATATAACTCATTTTTCAAAAAACTTAAAATTAAAAAAGTTATTAAAGTTTTAGTTAACATTAGTATTTCAAGTTTATGTACCACATTGGCTTAATAAATATTGTAAAAAAATTAAAATTTATCATATCACTATAAAATTTATATTTTTATAATCTGCACAATAAGAGCTAAAATGGGTTTTTATTTTATCGAAAAATTCATTTGGGAAGGTGTCAAAAAAATTATGGCAAGGCAAAAATTTTATACTGAAATGCTTTAGCCATATTTTTGCAGGGCCAAGCATAGGCTTGGTCCCACCAAGCATGTCCCAAACCAAAAACCAAACCAGTGGGTACGGTTCTGGCTCATAGTTTTACAAAACAGGCACCCATTTTTTAAAACTCAAAAAATGGGCGCCCATTTTGTGAAATTACAAAATGGGTGCCCATTTCATTTAAATATTGGGTGCCTGTTTCATTTAAATAACTGGCACCCATTTCATAAAGAGTCGTTGTAACCAAAAAATAGGACTGTGGGTCTGATCTCAATGATTGACAAATTTTCAATCATTTTTTTTACGATCTATACCAGGCAAACATAATATTTGGATCAACATTCTCTTCCTTTGTCTTGTTTTGGATTTGACATTCAAAAAGAATTATTTGAACTCGAATCGTGGTGCAAAAATGGGATAAAACTAACGCAAAAAGAGGCTAAGGAAGGTTCTGACAGTTGAGGAGGTTGCAACAAATAGAGATGAGGCAAAATGACAACAGGAAAGAAGAGAAAGACTTCATTTATTGAATAATGTTGGAGCACCAAGTTCAACAATTGTTTTAGAAGAGGAGGACAATGAAGACACCATAATGGATCTAGAGGTTGAAGAAAAAAATTCAGGTGCATCTTCTAATCCAGTATTGGATACAGGTATGTCTTCACATCCAAATGTAACTCATTCTTATAGAGAAGTTCATGAATTGCTAGAAGCAGGTTACAATTTAAATGATTTATATTTTATTCTTGAAAATAGATTAACAAATTTAATTTCACATCAAATTCCACAAATTAGTAATGTTAATCATAGTGATAAAGCAACTGAAAGTCAAACCCCAAATGAAACTGAAAATCAAACACCAATTCAAATTGAAATCAACAATGTGGATGTAGACATAGAAACACTGATTGAGAAATAAACTTATTTGAATAATAATGAAATAAATGAACAATTTCAAATAAAAAATGATGTGGTAGACAATATACGTGGTTTGGTTTCATAGAGACAGATTAGGACACACATTAGTAGATTGTTTAGACAATTTTTTTATAATAAAAAATTGGATTTCAATGTCAATTAATGTTACAATTAATTAAAATGTCTAAAATATGAAAAGTGATAAAGAGGTTAGGAATTTATGTGAAATCCAAGAAGAAGGATGAGTCTCTAAAATAAGTTGTATCAACTGTTGCTAGTGCCTTTGACACAATTGGAAAGAAAAATCATTCTAAAGATAGTAATGTGGCACGACGAGCAATAACAACAACTTTAGTAAACAAAATTACTACTGATAAAAGAATGATTTCAAACATAAGTGGATATCTTAATATTTATTGTAACAAGAGCTGTAAAAAGAAGAGTTAACTTTGAAAGTGATCCGGAAAACCATTTATGGACCTTCAGTGGCAGACTCCCGAGGTCTAACATGAAACTTACTAGTGAAGTTAAAACTTTGATTGAAATTTTTTGGCATGATAATACAAGAGTATCCCCTAATGCCAGAGATGTTCTTAAATTAAGAGTTGGTTCAAAAGTTCGTGATCCACAACCAAAACACCTTTAAGATATGACTCAAACAGAATTGTATAAAAAATTTGTGGATGATAAGGTGTTAACTATTAGTATTAGTCAAAGATCTTTTGAAAAATGTAAACCATGGTATGTAAGGATTAACACAGAAAGAATCACCTATTGTTGCAAAACTCATGTTCAATTTTGTTATCATTATGATATTTTTTGATCTATATGTTCTACTATGCATACTAATGAAATGTTGTAGGAATGTGGTATAAATATACCACCTCAAACTGTAAAAGAGTTTATATCGAATTTGTTTTGTGACCCACCTAATGAGAAATTTTATCTTTTGAATGCATGTGTTTCTGGTGTATGTGATGTATGTGGCAATCTTACATTATTAGATGAATATTTGTATGAAAATATTTCATTTGATTTTGGATAACAATTAGTTGATGTAGAAAGATTTCAAACTGTTGAGTATCCATTGAAGGATGGAAAAGTTGTAAAATGGTGTGACCTAATAACTGAAAAACTTAGTGTTAATACTTATATGAATGAATTTAAGCATAAGGTCATACCTAAGTATGTGAAACACTCAAAATTCTAGATGACTTGATGGAAAATTTTGCATATGCAAGAATACATTTCCAATTAGTAGTATACTTTCAGTCGTTGACTTTGCAGAGAACTACACTCTTGCACAACAAGATGAGATCCAACCACAATATTATAATTCAGTGCAAGTAACAATTTTTGTTCATATTGTCTATAGGCATGCACCTGATAGTATAGAAGAGGATAAAAAAATATTGAGAGAGTACCATTTCTATATGAGTGATAATAAGTTACACTCATCAGAGTTTGTCCAGTATTGCTTTAAGAATTTTTATAAAAATTTAAGGGAGAGAAATTCATATAATACAACATCTAATATGGTCAGATAACTGCAGAGGGAAATTCAAGAATGTTAGAATGTTTTATTGGTTGAGTAGGACACATAAGAAAATAAATATCCAACATATCTAGAGTTTTTTTGAGGCTGGACACGGGAAGGGAGAACATGATGGTGCTAATGCATATGAGAGCCCTTTGTAGAGAGCAACTCAAATTTTAGGAAAAATCAAAATTTAAAGATGCACATGCAATTGTTGAATGATGTAAAACAAGTTTGTCTACAGGATCAAGTCAGAACTCTACAATCAGACATTTTTCTGGCTAGTTGAAGAGAAGAATATCCTTTCAAGATATAATTGTAATAAAATCAGTGGATCGACTAAATGACATTCATTTAGGAGTTCTAATTCTAACACTTGGACTATATGGACTAGGGAGCTTGCATGTTTTTGTCAATTTTGTGTTGCAGGTGAATGAGAAGAATGCGAGAATACATAATGGGTTGAAGAATGACAAAAAAAATCTTTAACACCTAGTGAGACACAAGATGAAGATGATACAATAAATGAAGACCTGGATCATGCCTTTGCATCAGAAGATTATGATCGTGTTTCAGACCTCATACAACCTAGTAATTTAATTCAATTTATTGTAAAACTTTAAATTATATTAGTTACATGTGTATGCCATATAATTTATGATTATATTTGAATTATAAACCTTTAAACAAGTTTTATTTGTGCATGTACTTAATTTTGTTTTGCAGGACATGTGTATGTTGTTGTTGCACCTGGGGATAATGAAGAGCAGACAGAGTATTGGTTAGCTCGATGTGTAGAACCTAAGAAAATATTGATATGTCATCAAGTAGATGATGATGATTTATAGTATCTAATTGGGTCTGTTGTGGTAGTTGGTACATAGTTACGCAAATACCTAACAAGAAGGAATGGTTTACTAGCTTTTGAAGACTACTAATAAAAAAAAAAGATTATGCACTATTCCCATTTGGTCATGGCAACAAATATCAAATTGGAAAGATACAAAGGGAGAGCTGCTAATAAAATATTATGGACAATTTCAATGAAAGAGCATGAGGCAATCATAGATGAATTGCAGAAAAGAGAGGATGTTGATGGTACATTAGGTTGAATCAAATTTATACATGTAAGTTTTTGTTCAATTTGTCATGTATTTTTATATGTTTTTCTAAATATAAATATCTATATCTTCTTTGAAGTGTCATAATTTATACTTTAGAGATACATATTTGAAATAAATTAAAATTGACTTTAGATGAACTTGTATAAATTCTAACATTTCAACATTTATTTTTATGATGCAGGATGTCTGGAAGAACATAGACATGAACTATTTATGCAATACAATGCACTCTTGTATTCATCCAATTTTGGTTTTGTAATTTAAGTTCATGAACTCACTTTTATTAATGTATCCAATTTTATTTTAAATATTTAATTTAAATTCATAGTTACATATTCACCTAATTTTGTTCTAAATATTAAACTATGCATATTGGTCAAATTATGTTCTCTTAATAGATTATAATAGATTTATTTGTGCATCCATAAATTACTTGTAACATCGATATTTTTCTTGTCAATTACATGAAATAATCTAGATCTCATTGAACTATCTATAGATGGTTTTTAATTTAGTTAATTATCAAAGTCAATATTAAGTTTGTAACATCCATATTGTTCTTGTCAATTACATGTATTAATAGATCTCATTGTTAGATAGATGGTTTTTTTTTTTTTTTAATAGTTAATCAAAGTGTTCATATTACTTGTAATATATCTAGATATTGTTCTTCTCAATTACACATGAATTAATAGATCTCATTGTTAGATAGATGGTTTTTTAGGATATTGATAAATCTAATTACAATTGATATTAAAAATGATCATATTACATAAGCTCATATATATCTACATTCAAACCACTATTTGAAAAAATCATGAAATAGGATTAAAAGTCCATGAATAAAATAAATTTAACATAACAAGTCTTGAAATAATTTACATGTATCATAATGTCCATCATATCAACTCATGATATATATACAATCACAAAACAAAGTCCTACTCTAAAAACAAGTTCAAGTACAATATATGATAACAAGTGGACTAGTATGTAATGCAAGTCCTACTCTAACAACAAGTAAAAATAATATGACAAGAAGTCATCATAACAAAAGTCCAAATAATCATCATCATAACACAAGTCAAAATAGTCATCATAATTTAACTCTAATCATCTAGTTGATCTACAGTCCTCTTCACTCAATGTGAAGAGGACTGTGATGCATCAACATGCTCTGTTTGGTCCTGAGTACTCTCATCCTATTGTGTCTGGTCTTGAGTACCCTCAGTGGGACATGAAGGTCCTCCCTCAGCTACATCAAAAGTGGATGCAGCCAAGTCCTATAAAAAAATTTGAAGTATAAATTTTTAATAATTAGGTGTAAAAGATCTAGATACACAATGGACATTGAAAAATTACTTTTAATCATGACCTCAAAAGATAGTGTCGATGGATGCATTTGGCTTAATCTTGTAGCCATGCCAAGATTCATGGTGGTGTTGACCTGAACAACATATATAAAACATAAATGAAACATATAGTACATATACATAAATTATAAAGTATATATAACTTGACTATAAATTTATGGAATATAAAAACATGTACATTACCTGTGTGTGACACATAGCCAATGTCACCGATGAGTCAGGATGTAAATGTGATTGTGCAACATGAGACAATCCAAAAGCCTACAATTGCAAAAAAATAAGTGCGAATCAAAGTCGTACATAAATTAGTAAGATATAAACACTTAAAATTAATAGAAAGTTAAACATACTATAGGTATATGTGGCTGACTCTTGGTGACTGGTGGGGAAGAGAATGAAGGACTATGAATCTCAGTGGTACATGAGAGACCCTACAAAATCACAAAAAATATGTCAAACACATTATCAATTAAAGTTTATTTTGTTTAAAGTTTAAATGTATCAAGATCAAAGTGCATACCATGAATGGAACACCGAGATGTTGAGGTGTCGATGTCATATGATGATGGCTAATGAATGATGGAGGGTCAACCCTCCTTTGTTCACCAAAAAATCCACATGTTCTGGTTCATAATTGTATAAATATGAAATTTAATATTGCACTATATAAATTATAATTAAATTTACCTGTGTGGGATGATCATTGTCTGCATTGAGAAAATTAACATATGATGAGATATCATCTCCGACATCACCATGTGCGCCATCATCACCATTAGCATATCCACCATGAGAAGCATGGGCAACATTAGGATCAGTCTGGGGACCCCTACATATACCCCCACAACTCATGAAAACATGTGCTATGTTGGGGGAAACCCTCGCCTGGGGCAAGTGTTGTAACAAATTGCCCATAAGGACAATCAAAAAACAAAGAGATGATGTCACTACTCGATGATGGATGGGTGCAGGAACCATGGATAACTTTAAGAAACCCCCTTTTAGGAAAAAGTGTAAAATCCCGGTGAATCGTACATTATTTTAGGGGAGAATTTATTTTAATGCAGGCAATTTTTTTTTTCAAATCCATGATTTTTCATAGTTTTTATTGGCGATTTTTGCCCCCCCGAATGAAAATTTCATTAATTGTTGGCGAATAATTTTCTTTTGAAGTAAAAAATTATAATATATGAGGCGAATAATTTTCTTTTCAAGTAAAAAATAATAATATATGAGGCGAATGATTTTCTTTTGAAGGTTAAAAAAAATATTTGTATTGGCAAATTTTATGTACCGTTTGAAAATTTATTTATTTTATTGGCTAATCATTCGTTAATTATGGAAAAAAAATATATTTTGTTGGCGATTTTCAAAAGATAGGAAATATTTTGTTATAATACCTTAGACAAACATACCTAACATACATACATTATTTAATAATGTTAAATATATTATTTGATACCATCCGATGATCCAAGATTAATGGCAGAAGTTTAATTTTGGCCCCAATTTCTTAAAGGAAACAGAGTTGTGGAGGAAGTCACCGGAATGTTGACACGTATCAAATAAGGGTTACTTGTCTGCAGACTACAATGTACACATGTTGGTATCGATATTCATTGTTCTATTACTATAGTGCAACTTGTAACCTCTTAACTTGGTAAGCAATAAATGCCATGTTAGTGACAAGCGACATTCTTTAACTTGTCATGCAGAGTAGACATACACCACTTCCAAATTCATACAGATGCTATAACCGATATCTAACATGTTTTGCATTTATGGGAAAGATTTACTGCCAAATATGAAAGATTAAGTCCAAAATTTTAATTTCTCACACGCATGCATTTAGGGGAAAGATTTACATGAAAGATTTAGAGGGATGTTAAGGACAATGGATTTAATACCATTAAAGATAGAATAATTTATTGCTAAGTAATGATCAAGAATTCAAGGGCTATTTATAGATGATCTATCTTCATTATTCATCGATTCATCTTTGGCGTTTGCTAGATAATTTGTTTGTTTAGGGTTTGCAGTCTACACTCTACAAATAATTTATTTTTAAAATTTTTGTAGTTTTACTATTTCAAATGGACACTCCAATTAGGCTTATATGCACATCTGAGGAGGCCCAAAAGGCCTTTTTGGGTTCCTTTACTGATGAAACCTTAGAATCTATTTGTAAGGAGGGTGGGCCTTTCGTTATAGAGGATGTGAAAATGGTGCTGGGCCAAGAGTTTCTGAATAATGAAGATAGGCACCGGGTCAACATGGATATTATGTCCCATTTTTTGGCATCTCTTCTTGACTTCGGAGGAGAGAAGGTGGACATGTTAATGCTACTGAGGAGGGTTTTTAAAGAAGAATACCTGGGGGACAACGTTAATGTTGTCATGTTCACAAAAATAGGGGTGGGGATCCCTTGGGCAAGTGAAATACCCAAGCTTCTCCTCCCAGGCTAGAATGTGGCCATGCAACCTTTTCTTTTGGGCCTCAATGTTGGGCAGTATAAGCGCCATAGGAAATGGGCCCTGATTTCTAGGGATTTTCTCTAAAAGTGGTTTTCCCTTGACGAAAAGGAGGCTGAGGTGGGGCAATTCGGGTGGCTCAATGAATTCTCACAGATAATAATCTCTCATGAATTCTACTTAGATGGAGCCGAAGGCCAAAATCAGTAGTGGACTACTACTAGTTTTTTTTGATAAAAATTTTATGGGTTTTTTTTGTTTATAGTAAGTTTCTTTTTGTAGTATTTACTATTGTACTAGAAGTAGACACTAGACTACTAGTCTACTAGTGGTTTTTTTTTAATAAAAACATACCTCATTTTTTGGGTTTTTTTGTTTATAGTAGGTTCCTCTTTGTTCTAGAAGTGGAATTGGACAATGTTTATGTAATTATAATTTTATTAAAAGACAACAATGAAAATTTCACAAGCTTTAGCTCATTTCAATTTGTACAAAAAATGGTTCTTAGATTTCTTTGTCACTGTGATTGCAATATTTTAATTAGTTGCTTTATGATTTATCTGCATATTAGATATGTATGATGTATCACAGTTGTACAATGTAGACAGTTATAGTTAATAAAAGAAATGTCTTATCAGTTATCACTAAGTACTGACATTAAGTTTGGGTAATGTTGCCTGTCCAAATTCACACACTCGTACATTTAATATGAAAAATTTATAGAATTTTGAAGGACAAATGAATTAATAAGGTTAGAGAAAGAATTTATGGTATTCTAATTATAATCTATGAGAATTATATGTGAATCTATGATTATAATTATCAATGTTAAAGTTATAATCAATAAAAAATATCATTTTAACTTTAAGAATACTATATAATCAATTTGACAGACAAATGAATTAATAAGGTTAGAGAAAGAATTTATTGTTTTCTAATTATAAGGTATGATAATTATATGTGATTATAATTATCAATGTTAAAGTTATAATCAATAAAAAATATCATTTTAACATTAAGTATACTATATAATCAATAAAAAATATTACTTTAACTCATGTTTGGGAGACCTAGCGAGTCAGCGACCACATAAATCTCATTATCTCTAAACACTAACCTTAACTCTGGCCTCTGAAATTTATTAGAATTTAATATTATTAAAAAAATAGTGCATTTTGAATTTGATTGGCTAAAATTGTTACTATTCAATTAAATAACTTTAAATGTTATTAACTTATTATCCATTATTAATTAATATTTATAAAGGAAAAAATAACATTATAACATTTAACAATGTCTATTGCAAATAACTACCGTTGGATGAGCACAGATCGACGATGTAGGATGGACTTTGGGATGAAAGGGAAAAGCAACCCCATCTTTTCAAACCCATTCCAGAATCATGACACGTGTCACTAAACATGTAACAAGTTCTCTCACATGGTCCTACCAATAATTCCATTTGATGATGATGTGACATGTCTAACTCGTAGTCATGAAGTGAGTCAGTCGTTAGGTGAGTGGTGACTAGGTGAGTTAATGGGACCTAGGGGGCCCGAGGCCACCACAGGCACACACTGCCATTATGACCATTGGATTATTGTAGATCAACAATGGAAGTTGTATTTCAGGATGAAAGGGAAAAGAAACCCCATCTTTTCAAACTTGTTCCAGAATCATGACATGTGTCACTAAACACGTAACATGTTCCACTCATAGTCTCACATGGTCCTACCAACAATGCCATTTGATGATGACGTGACATGTTTGACTCATAGTCATGAGGTGAGTCAGCCATTAGATGAGTGGTGACTAGGTGAGTTAATGGGACCCACAAGGGCCCAGGGCCACCACATGCACACAACGCCATTATGATCGTTGGATTATTGTAGATCAATGACCGAAGTTGTATTTCAGGATGAAAGGGAAAAGCAACCCCATCTTTTCAAACCCATTCTGGAATCATGACACATGTCACTAAACATGTAACACATTCTCTCACATGGTCCTACCAACAATGTCATTTGATGATGATGTGATACGTCTGACTCATAGTTGCAAGGTGAGTCAGCTGTTAGGTGAGTGGTGACTAGGTGAGTTAATGGGACCCACGGGGGCCGGGGCCACCACTGGCACACAACACCATTATGACTGTTGGATTATTGTAGATCAATGACCAAAGTTGTATTTCAAGATGAAAGGGAAAAGAAACCCCATCTTTTCAAACTTGTTTTGGAATCATGACACGTGTCACTAAACACATAACATGTTCCACTCGCAGTCTTGCATGGTCCTATCAACAATGCCATTTGATGATGATGTGACACGTCTAACTTGTAGTCATGAGGTGAGTCAGCTGTCAGATGAGTGGTGACTAGGTGAGTCAATGGTACCCACAGGGGCCCGAGGCCACTAAGGCACACAACGCCATTATGACTGTTGGATTATTGTAGATCAACGACCAAAGTTGTATTTTAGAATGAAAGGGAAAAGAAACCCCATCTTTTCAAACCCATTCTGGAATCATGACACGTGTCACTAAACATGTAACATGTTATCTCACATGGTCCTACCAATAATGCCATTTGATGATGATGTGACACATCTGAATTGTAGTCACGAAGTGAGTCAGCCGTCAGGTGAGTGGTGACTAGGTAAGTTAATGGGACCCATGGGGCCCTAGGGCCACAACAGGCACACAATGCCATTATGACCGTTGGATTATTGTAGATCAACGACTGAAGTTGTATTTCGGGATGAAAGGGAAAATAAACCCCATCTTTTCAAACCCATTTTGGAATCATGACATGTGTCACTAAACATGTAACACATCCCACTCACAGTCTCGCATGGTCCTACCAACAATGCCATTTGATGATGAGGTGACACGTCTGACTCATAGTCATGAGGTGAGTCAGCCGTCAGATGAGTGGTACTGGTGACGACTCTAGATTATACAATTTTGGCACTTTAAGTTTCACTTTCTAGTAGTCTGCAGATTTAGAAAGGGTTTAGAAAGGGTTTATGGATTCTAAATTTCTATGTTGAGGAAAGAAAGTGCAATAAAGTCTCTCAGCTGAAGCTCTGTTCCCATTCAAAGTCTGCAAAAATTGAAACTAAGGGTAACGGGTAACTACTAAAATCCTGAACACCTAGGTGCCACATTTTAAATTTTTCAAATCTCTTGATTTACAACTTTACTGTTTATATTATAGAAATTTTTTTTATCCTATTACTTGTTAGGGTTTAATTTTGAATCACCCCTGTAAATTGTAAGCTTGTAGTTGTGTATAAATATTTGAATTTTCCTACGAGTAAATAGTGAATCATGATAACAGTTTAGGTTACCACTTACCAGCTTACCATGATGGGCAAAAAAAAATCAAGAATAAGACTATGAGTAAAAAGACAAGTCAGATAATAGAATTCCACAATCTGCTTAAAACACCAGGTTTCACTGATTTATTCCATGATATTTATGATCATATTATTGATGGAAATAAGGGAATAATGGAAATTAGATTTGCAATTGAAAACAAGTGGAACGATCCAAATAAGGGTTCAAAGTTTTCTTCATTTAACCCCAAGGTAAATGCAACGACAAATAAAATTGCATTGTGGAATGTTGGGTCGGCAAGCATGGCATTACCTCAAGTATTCCCTTGCCCAGAAATTGTCACGGTCTATGCCAAAAATTATGATGAAAATAAAAAAGCAATTGTGAATAAAAATACTCAGGAGGAAATTTACCCATAATTGAGAGTGAATTTGTTAGTCTATTGAACCTAGGGTTTGAACAACAAAACTCAAACATGCAAATTGACCTGAGAAAGCTGGCAGAGGATTATGAAAAAATAGATGCAACATAGAGAGATTTTTATATCAAAGGAATAGCAAACGGTTCTAGCCCGAGTCCAAATCATAGGCCTCCTTATGATTATGAAATTTTTGTGCCATGGGTTTAGGATAGTATTTCCTTGCTAGCATTTTGTTTGGGATTGGATAGTAACAAAGAAGTGGGTGCCAACATTCTTGAAATGCTTTTTCATATTCATTTTGAAAAAGAACCAGTAAAATATTATTTTATTGAGCACATTGTTCATTGCATGCAAGAACAATTACTAATGATTAAAACAGGTTCACAAAAGACATTTAGATTCACAACCTACTTGTGCTATCTTCTCTTAGAAAAGCATCATGCAATATTTTAGAAAAATAAGCTTTGCAGTCAAGGCCAAAATCTAATATATGAGTGGACACCTCAGATAAGGATGATTGATAACAGAAGGAACTACAACAATTTTGTAGACTTCTTTTTGGCACCAATGTATGATAAAATTATAGGCACTCCAATGCCTAGATTACCTACTACTTGTAGAGATTTAATTCAACTTGGAAGTAAAATATAACTGGTTGACTGGTACTTCATGGAAGAGTACACAGTGTTAAGGTTTTACGGTTCAGTAGTAGAACCCTAAAAACTTCCAATACATGTCATAGAGAGGGTATTTGCATTGGAATATGTATGGCAGATGGAGAGCACAAATGTACTCTTTAATGGTCAGCAAAAGAAAATGATATTTCCTTCCTTGCCTTTCTCATTTGGAGGGTTCACATTTGAGAGAAGAGGATTCAAAGTGGCAAAAGCCTTTTTTACAATTTTTCACTTTGATGTTGACAGTCACTGGTAGTATGATCCACTCAACATAATTGGAACACAACTTAGAGAGAATGGGAACTTTGCAAGCAAATGTCAACATGAAAGTATGCCATTGATTGAAAAATTTAAAAACATGGATTCCTGGGAGGAGGTAAAAAAAAAGATGGAGAAATATGCTGATGAAAATAATATGTCAATATAGGAATTGTCATCACAAATTATGGCATTGCACAAATAGAAAGGAAAAGTGCAGGCTATGACATCGTCCAATTTCTACTAGAAAGCTACTCAACCATCTACAAAATCTATTCCAAATGACCTAATGGATGAATGTATGGATGATAATTGGACTCGAACCAAAATTCAAGATTTTTGGGAAATGAGGAAGAATCTCGGTGAGCCAAAGGCCTCTAAATATCTTTATGAGGTGGAAGAGGATAAAATTTTTAATGACTTGTGGAATAAGGAGCATCCAGCTAAAGCAAATGTCACCGATGATGATGACTATGACCAGGACTTTGTGGATCCCACATCTAGTGTGAATCCCACAATTAGTAGAGGACTTGATAAGTCCACAAAAGATAAATATATTAAAGGGGTAGATATTATACAAAAAATGGGCTACCAAGGTATTAGTGGTCTGGGTCCTAGTGGACAAGGGGTTTGGTTTGCACCTGACCCACTAGCTCCACCAAAACATGGTGTGAAACTAGACCTTGGGCTTAGAGTTCAATCATCACATTCATCAACTTAGTCAATTCCATTAGTTCCAACTTCAAATACAGTTCCACTTGTTGCAAGCACTCAGATTCAATCTCAATCAATTGCCACTCCCACAACTATGGATATCATGGGTACAACTACAACTAGTGGTCTAAAAAGGACATTGCAGATAGACATGAAAACAAATGTTCCTAGAGATCAAGGTAGGGTAAAGAAGCAAAAGGTTATGACAACTACAAGTATTAGTACAACAATGCCAATGGTGACTGTGAGTCCAACAATTGCCCAACCTTCAGGACAAAACCCTCAGAATAGTCCAAAAACTCCACTTGTAATGGGTCAGGGTGTTGCTAATCCTCATGGTGGAATTAGCAAAACCACATGCAACATAGGTGGAAGCTTGTACATTAGTGCAAGTACTATTTCACCATTCAAACATTTAGTTGTGTCACAAAACCCTGATTTTCGTTACAATGATTTTGTAACTAACTATGAACAATCAAAAAATAAGAATAGAGAAAATAGTAAGAAAATGAAGATGGAAGCAGTTGCTATAGTGCGTGATGCAGAACCTGCATCCAATAGGTTATTTCCCACATATGACCCAAATAAAGATATGATGGAATTCATGGTTGTTATGCCCCGAGCTAGAGATAACAATCCACCAAAGAGTCAGTTAGATCCATCTCAATTTCAAGTTAGCACCCTCCAAATGGATCTATCCAAAATTAAAAATTTGGACAAGATAAATGTGTCAAAAATGACCAACCAAGTGGTCTACAGTTCACTGATGAAGTTGGAGAGAGAGAAAGGAAAGCTTCAAGGCACAATAGATAAGTTAAAGGTAGACCTGGCAAATGTAAAGGCAACTGAGAAAGCAGGTGCAAAGAATTAGAGAGAAGGATAAAAAATTCATCCTCTAAAGAAGCAATTGGACAACAAGAAGATACGTACACAGAATAGAAAACTCTAAGGGAAAAATTGGAATAGAGCAAAAGTAAACTTGAGGATGAAAAAGCCTCTTCATTAAGTTTTTACAAAAAATTGGAGAATACGAGACATGCAACCAATAACTTAAAGAAAGAATTGGAGAATGAGAGGGTAAAAAAAAAATAGTGGGAAGAGAAAGCAAAAGAGTGGGAAGAGAAACTAGAGCAAATAAGACAACATGGTGAACACCAGTTCTCAAAAATGAAAGAAGACCCAAAGAAGGAAAATAATACAATTAAAAATTATGAAAACATCTTGAATGACAATGTAAATAATACAATCAAACAAATAAAAAAATTCTTCTAGGGGCAAATAAAGATGTCTAGTGATAGGTTGTGTGATTGGTTTGAACTGAATGAAACTGTTAAAGATGTTTATGGGAAGCTGAAAGAGAACATTGCGAAGAACAAAAGTTTTTGTCAGAGATAGAAAACTACAAAGCAAATTATACAAGAAATCAATAGAACCAGTGACATGCATTTGGTAAGCAAGGGAATTCAGGGCCACGTTGGTGCAACAATAAAGTCGACCTCTGTCTTTCAAATATGTCAGAAACTAACAAAAGTAGATGAAACTCTTGCCTTATTTGGGCCAAAGCTTGCCAAGATGAATAGTAAAACAACCAAATTGATATCTCTTGGTTTGCTGAGTCCTAGACCCGATTACTCATTAATGAATTTCATTGGAAGAGAAGCTTACAAAAAAAAGTTGGAGGACACAATGATGTCTGATTTAGGCAACCTTCCTCAGGATAGAACTCATGAAGGCATTGCAAAGTGAATCAAAACATTCACAATTTTGAATGCAGTAATGGAAGGAACATTACTTTCAACTCACTCTTCCAAGTATGGATGGCTGACAAAGTTGCAGGTCATTTACTATAACATAAAAAATTTTACCCTTCCAACCGACGAAGAATGGAGCATACTAAAGAAACTGACAGAATCATCTTGATCTCATCAATCATAGTATGTGGAAGTACTTTCAGTTTCAATCATCTCTATATCTTTAGTATATATCTTTGATATTATCCTAAATACTAGAGTCTAGAATTGAGTTTAAAGTAACAAGTTTGAACTTTTTTTTTGAACAGGATCAATGTTGTAGTCTTGCAGTTGGAGATGCTATTGCCAATGCTAATTTACTAAACCAGCCCGTCAAATGCAGAAATGTACAACTAAAGTTGTAGAGATGTTGTAGACTTTTAGTTGTCTTACTAATTTACATTTTTAGACTTCTCACTTCACATTAGGCAAAGCGACCTGAAGCTGTTGTTGCTCCCTTGTTTCTATAAAAGGGAATTCAGGGTCATTGGCTTAGAGTTAGGGTAATGAAATTGAAATTGGGCAATGTGCCAAATTGCCAATGGGTATTGAGTCATTGACTTTTGTAAACAGAATCATAGAGCTGTATTGAGGCATTGTATTATATTTGTAATTAAATTAATGAGAATCAATATTTCTAACTCTAAGAATTGTAACATATGAATTGCTATGTTGTCAAAAAGAATAATGAAAAATCTACAAGAATTGTACCATATGAGCTGAATAATGCAAATGAAAACCATTATTAATTATGGAATTGAATCTTGATGACATTATCAACCACATTCATGTTTTTGACATTGGAATATGCTATTATGCATGATTGATGATGAGATATAGAAATTGACAGTAGACTTCAGGAAAAAGCTTAATAAATACCTAGGACCTGCTACTTCTACAATGGTTCAACTTCAAGCTGCCACATCATATCATCATTGAGATCATTGGATTCAACACCATCAACTTCATAGCTTCCTTGGTTCTTCGATATGTTTTCTTCACTCTGAATACCACCGCTTAACTGATGTTCACCGCTAGTAGTACTAGTACCAGTACATGAGTCAATGACATCATTATCTCTAGAATTCCCACTCACAGTCCCATTTTGGTTTGAAATGTTTCCCATCCCTCTTGTCTGACATTTCTTCCTCCACAATTTCAATGCCCTTTCGTAAGGAAAAGTATTAACTTCATACTTGGATGTATAGAGCCTCAAGCAATTTTCCAGATTCTTGTCTAGTTTGTTTCTTAGCTTTGACTTTAGGAATCCCAAAGAACTAAAGAATCTCTCATCCTCCATCAACCCCAATATCATGGTCAGACATAAATCAACAAGCTTGAAATATTCTGATATTGAATCAGTCAACAATTCACTCTCAGCTAGATTTTTCCAAAGCCTTGATTTCCCTCATTGTCAGTGAAAAATGACCTGATTTCTCTCTCAAATGATTTGCATCTAAAATTCCATTTAGAGTTACTCCATTTAACTCTTTGGTTTTGAAGAAATGATCTATTAGAGTTAGTAGCTTAGTTTTAAAATCTTTCAGACTGTTCATGTTCCAATATCAAGGAAACACAATAGCCATGGATTCAAGTAGTTTGACTGGAGGGAATCTTGCTCTAATCTATGTGGAAATATCAAAGGCAATGTGGTTCACAGAAGCTGTTACAGACTCAATGATCTTGGTAAATTCTTCCCTTTTAATACTTGATACTCTCCTCCTGGGGTTCTTTCCTAGTTCCTCAGACTCAATCCTGGCAAAGTAGTGCATTGGTATCTCAACTCCATGAACTACTACACATAAATCCCCCTTTGAACCAATTTTTAAAAAGTTATCAGGATTGTCCAAATCTATGATTTTCAGCCAACTGGAAAATTTTACATCATCAACACATAATTCATAGAGATTATTGAGCGTCAAGCATGTCAATTACACAACACAACATATTCTGCAATATACATAGCTCTTTGCTGGGCCTTTTTCATTATATTTCTCATTTCCTCAAGCATGGGGAGAAGACCTACTAATGTTAATAGTGTCTCTACATTACTTAACATTGCCAACAACAAAGGAAATTTCGGTTCCCCTACTTCGTCACGACTTGAGTTCATTAGACCAAGCAATGATTGATATTCTAAAAAAACTCAATGTGCTGGTCCATCCAAAGAGATCCATTTGGTATCATTATCCTTGAGAAGCTTGTTCTCATCGGTTAGTCCTTTAGAAAAGTGTTGAAATTCCCTCAATCATTTTGGACTTTGACAGAAGTATTGGTAGAGCTCTTTGATTAAAGCTTCAATTTTTTGTACTGGAGCATGCTTGCTAACAACTTGAAAAGCTAGATTCATTCTATGGGCCATGCAGTGAATGGGAGTAATGTAGGGTGCACAAGAAGATTGTATCCTTGTGCAAAGACCACCCTTGTGGCCTTGCATTACTGAAGCTCCATCCGCTCCAACACACACCAGCTTTTGGCAATGGTCATGTCATCTATACCTCCATATTCAATTAGAGAACTCTTTACTAGTTCAAATAAATTTTCTGCTGTCGCATTATCCCTCATTTTAGCAACAGTTAGTAGATGAGGTTGGTGAACAAAATTCTGTACAGTATAAAGATGCATGCATACCTAGGAAGTATTTTCTACTGTTGTAACCTCGTCTAAAGATAATGCAATAAAATTTGACTCTTTAATTTTTGCCTTTAGATCCTCTTTTTCAACCTCGGCAAAACAACTTGCCCATTCCCATCCACTATTTACTGACCAGTGACTGTTAGGATAGTTAAGAACTTTTAGAAAGTGTAATAAAGCACTCAATGATGGGTAGTCTATCATAAGATGCCCTCTACTCTAAATATATTAAACACAACACTTAACTGAACAACTTTTCCCATTAGTTCTACTTCCAATGCTTTTCCAAAACAAGCTTCAATAGAGCCTTTAACTTCACCAGGCTTCATCTTTATATTATGCTTAAATTCATATAATTCTACATTCCTAACATGCTGAGATTCTTCCTTTGTTTTCCATCTTATCACTAATTTTTGAACTCCATCTATGGTTTTCTTTTCGTAAAATTTACCCATATGCTTCTCTATGGTGTCAATTTTTAGCTGCAACCTCTTTTCCTTCTTATTTATCTTGTTGCAAATCTTACATCTACATTCTACTAGAGGCTCCCCTTCAATTGGATTATCCACTGGTTCAATGAATGGATACTTTGACACCCATTCTATTTGAAAATTCCTCGACAGATCCCACATTCTATCATTCTTTGATTTGTATTTTCTTTTCTTCCCTACACCATCATCTTCTCTGACATTCTCAGTCTCATCCAAGTCGATTATATCATTATGGCTACTCTGGGTATTTAACTAAAAATCTTCTTCAAGTTCATCATGACTTGAGATATCAGGTTCGCTGACTTCTTCAATATGTCATGTAGGTTCAGCCTCAGATTATGAATCTTGAAAATCTTCTTGTGATGAAGTAGATTCCTGATTTTGGCCAGAAACATTTCCAACACCATGAAAAAAGTATGATGATAAGGTTCTGCATTTTTTTGGCCTCTCTTGGCTTTCCCCATATGCCGAAGCCTTACCCTTATTCTTGTTCGACATCTTGATTCTTCAATGAAATAAAGGCTACCAACCTACCAGTGAAAAAAAATATGTAAAAACATGTTTACTTGTTGAAGAAGTGACAAATGACAATAGAACTATAATATACAATGTTTACATACTCATAGAATAATAATCACTTACCTTTTCCTCAAATTCAATCGCAGTCACGACTTGCCAAAGCAGTCAAGACTCAATAGTTTGAACTTCGCTATCGATCAAATTGAACTGATCCAAATTGTGTACAATAACATTGATGTATGAATGTATTTATATTAATCTTTATTGGCAAATTGGGTGGGAAGTATTAGGTCGGTGTCCAAATATTTGGCGAAGCTTATGTAATTATAACACGTCTTGTGTTATATCCTAGGTGATTATGGGTCATCCAATGCCTTGGTATGATTAATAAAGTTGGCAAAAATCTATCGGTTTGAGACACATGTCCATAAAATGGCTGACAAAGTTGGGTCTGCCTAAAAAAAAATATATAACTATTGGTGAATATAGGTGGTCCATTTGGGGCCACTTTGA